>CM071633.1:23693161-24914068 GCA_036419045.1 Scirpophaga incertulas
GGCCGGTTAATGGAATGTCAACACGTCCAATATATCATTTGTGAAAGTGCAAGGAACGGTTGACAAAACGCGGTATCTATCTTGGAGTTACCCTCCCTGGGGAGTTCTACAGAAATGTAAAGGGCGGCTTTTTAGACATTTATCCGCTCTGGAGAAACGCTTTTCTCGGTACAATTCACTTATTATTTTTCTCGCGGATTCTAGATTTTATAAGCAACTGTTCTATATCTTGTAATATCATATTGTTATACCTGGAACAACTTTTATCGGGTCATGTTTTAAAGACATTGTTATTTAATACTCTTGTATATATAGAGGCTTAAGAACAAAAGCTCGATAGAAATCATTTTAATAAAAAAGGAGCCAAAGCCGATAACAATATTATTTCTTTTCTCTGTTGCCAACCAAAAGTAGTAAATCAGTACCTAGCTTTTTGATTTTGTTATAATGATGACTTTCAATTATATTAAGGGGAAATTGAAGAGTATACCGAACTAGTCCATAGTTAGTACTATAAATATACTTAAGTATACTTTCGACATATAACATATGCCATTATTGGCAACATACAGGAAAACAGTTCAAAAGTATATCGTTCTGTACAGTTCTGAGCAGTTTTGGCGATTTCAGATCATCCTGTCTGCGTCCTGAGTTATCGTAAAGTGACTTCAACACTTGGATATATCGATAGTTTATGTTGCGCCTAAAGCACGGCCTAGGTATCGACGGGATAGCGGGAGTGGCACCGACGGATTGGGCGGCCTGGCGTGCGCAGCTCGAATTACAGATCTGCGCGCGCCGTCGGTGCCGTACTTCCGCACCTCGAAGGGAAGGAGGAGGTCACCTACCGATTGACTCAGATACTCACCGGGCACGGTTGCTTCGGTGAGTATCTGTGTCGAATAGGACGGGAGGGATCGACACATTGCTACCACTGCGCATCCGACCTTAACTCGGCCCAGCACACGCTGGCGGAGTGCCCCGTGTGGGCCTCCGAGCGCCGAGTCTTGGTCGCAGAGATCGGGCGAGATCTGACTCCGCCGGCATTGATTGCGGCAATGCTGTCAGACGAGGGAGGTTGGAGGGCTGTGGCCTCCTTCTGTGAAGCAGTGATGCTCCAGAAGGAGGCCGCTGAGCGGGTCGGGAGATGGCCGATCCCGCTCGAAGAAGGCGGCGCCGGGCTGGGTAGCACAGCTGCGGCCGCCGCCGCGGGTCGCCGGGCGTTCGCGAGGAAGTCGTGACTGCTACGGCGACCGGGATGGACCACGCCCCTTCCGTGGCCGAGAGGCGTCGTCGGTGGAGGAGACCGGGGTAGAGGAGGGGGAGATAGTAGCCTCCCCCGAGGAGGGCTCTCCCTAGGCAGGGGAGCGGAGGCTGGGGGTTCCCGGAAGTGGCTTTGATGTTCCCGGGGGCTCCCTACATGCCTGAGGAAGGCCATCCCTGAGGTTTTTAGTGGGTAGGCCTCCCCCTTCTGGGGAGGAGAGCCCCACATAACCGCCGGCTCGCCACAGCCGGGGTATGCAATTTAATGCATTTTCCTCAGGGGAACAAAAATAAAAAAAAAAAAAGGTATCGACGGGATCGAAGGCTCGATGATTCTAATTCCTATAGACTACAAATGCCAATGCGATTCAAATGTTTACCTTAATTTTTTGACCAAATGACTCCAAATAATTAACTTGCAAGAAGTTGATACTATACTATACGAAAGTACTCACGTGTACACATCTTGACTCGAGCTACAGTATGTATGTTGAATGCTAAAATTATTGGGTAGGTATTTGCTTTTATTTCTTTTTTACTTCCAGCTTCACACGACTTTTTTGTTTGCCTTTGATTGTCGCAAGTCCTCTAAGCTCCATTGTAAGAAACTTATTAAAAAAGAACAGAGACAAAAAACTAATTTAGTCGAATATATATCAAATTCATCCCTTTTTAATGAGCAAATATTCAAATATAATAATTTGGAGACAGAAATATTTATTTCTACCTATTTATAAGGAACAATGTTCGTATTTGCATTTATGCATGTGAAAATAACTTTACGGTAAACTAGAGTTTTTGTTTCCTATGATGTTTATGTTTATTTAACTCTAAGTACTTATAAACTGAAACAAAATACCTCTACTACACTTATTATAATTTTAACGTGATGTGTCGAGTGCATTAGACTCGCTGTTGGGAGTGAAAACAGGGCGTAGTCGGCATATTCTGTGATCTTTCCAAGCCTTTTGATTACGTGATTTAGTCATCAAACACTCATAATAAACTCAAATATTATCGTGTTTCTGCGAAAGCAATTTATGTTATTAAGTCTTATTTATCTAACAGGATTCAACAAGTTATAATTAACGGAACTTAGTCTGTTAGGGCACTCATAATTAAGAGCGTGCCTCAGGGATCGATATTTAAGCCATTGGTTTTCTCATTTTAAATTTATAAGGACATGGGATATTAAAAAGGAATCTTCACAGAATTTTGTGATTAACGTATTAATCAAAATGTAATTCACTATATTATTATTATGCAAATTATGTAAAATATATGTAAATTATAATTTGCCGAAACCGTGAGAACTTTTTCGATATAATAATAGTTTCAACTAAATATTAGACTTGATTTATCACTTAGGATTGTGATTTATATACATTATCGTGAAATTTGCTTGATGTGTATCACTCGTAAAATAAATAAAACAAAACTATTTACTGCATAATCACTGAAAGTGGTAAAATACTGAAAGTAAGAAGTTTTCACTCTTTGGGTAAAACATCTTACAATGCTATCTTGTCTTTAAGGTCGAATTATTTTATGAGCTATTCATATAATTAATCAAACACTCAAGCATTTATCGCTGTGGATATGTATTCTCCATATGTATAAGTTACTCTATGATGTATAGTATCCATGAGCGTATGTGATTTCCTTTGGTTACTATGATATTCGTAGACGTTAGAGTGGTTATTGAATAATTCTTTATATATTGTTTTTAAATATATATTTGTCATATTGTCACATTATTTGTAACGTAATATTAAATAAAACTCGATCCCAAGAAATACCTAATATAAGTGATAATAGGTAGTAACGTACTGTTTTACACATTTCTTTGCTCCTGTAACTGCCGTACCTTCGCACACTCAAGTAATTACACGGCCACGTGCGCTGCCATTGGCAGTTATGATAAGACCTTCACAATGGCGGTCATTTGAAGCTTGCTGGCACCGTAATGTATCCATTAATTATTAGTTTATTAAAGTTGATATTAAAGCTTATGTTGAAGGAAATTCATTATAATAAGGTGTTTCAGTTAATGTCATGATTATATCCAAATTAATATAGGTTTAGGGTCATTAGAGTATAATTTATTATCGTAATGTAACATCGATCGGATGAGAATATTGGTGACACGGTGACATTTCATACTGTCAAATCACCACAATCACTAAAAACATAACTGTGAACTTTTAAAGAATAAGCAGAAATAATAAATGTGCGCAAGAAAAAGAGAGATTTGGAATGATTATTAGTAAGATTATGTAAAACATTTACATGCTATAAATTAATATCTAAATAAGCAGTAAGCTCAGACTTAATAACCGAAGAAAAACGTCATAAATCCTATTTATTATCCTATTATAAAAAATAAAGAATTTGTATTTGAATTTGGTCACCACGGCTATACGTCTGGTCAATTAACACGATGAGTACCTACGCCATCTCTAATATTTATCTAATATATTATAAAAAATAGCAGGGTACGATAGGAATTAACTTAAAATCCCGACTAATATTATAAACGGGAAAGTTTGTATAGATGAATAAGGAGTAACGATCCTTCATGTAAAAACGCAATGGACTGTAATGAAACTTAAACAATATATAACTTATATATACATTAGAATAACACACAACAACTAGCTACAATTATAACGATAAACGCCAAGCTAATATGAGTTTTTTCAAATAGTAATAAGTAATAAGACCGTTTGAATCCCATGGTGACATTGCAGTACAGAACAGTACAGTTCCTCAAAACAATAATAAAACCCCCTAGACGATAGATCTATCAACCGAACGAATGAACGGAAATCACCCGGAAATATGCTGCGTCCACTGCAATACAATGCGATGGGTCAATTGTAGGGCCTAAATACACACTATATTGCTATATATCCATTGTAAGCAGAGCCGAGGCAGGTGTCGTCGGGCATAGGTTGCGGCGAGCAGCGTCATAGAGACTCGGTGCGGGACGGACGTGTGCGCGTACGCGAGCTTAAATTCGGTGCTTTAGTATAAGCTAATAATTGTAAACTCATTTAATATAAGACTTTTGTAATATCGGATTCACTTCTGATATCTGTTTTTCCTTAAACCATTATAATAATGACAAGTTTGCTTCTTCCATTAAAAAAGCACCAAGCTATGTTACGAGAATGTATAAATATAAGAGGTATACGAAAAAAAAACCTTAGGAAATAAATGAAAGAATGTAACTTTCCTTGGAGCCTGTGAGTCATTTGTGAGTGTGGTGAACGCTCGTGATTCATAATTAGAGTGGTAATTACTTTCCTCGGTCTTAATAATGCGGTTTTTCTCTCAAATTATAACAATTTTAGCGTTTTATTTCTTGTTAACAACGTTTCAAGGTGCATTTGTGACTTTTATGTTATCGTTTGGAGTAGCGCAGCACTAATGTTGTTTAATTGAAATAGGATATATAAGCTCCGTAGTGCACTATGTTTTTTTAGATCATTCAGTGGTTCAGTGTATGAATTTGGAAGCAAAATTTACCTACCAAAGGATCAAACATTGTTTTTTTTTTCAGCGTTTGACTGGGATGTTCGATTACATTTTTAGACATAATAGTATCATTTTTCCAAAGGTAAAATGTAAAAAAATCTCATATGTTTGAATTGGTCATGTTGGACACTCATGAACAAATTTTTTGACTCGAAACGAACGTTCTCCTTTTGACCTTTTGAGGACCGGTCGCTCGAGGCGGTTACTATCAGCTATAAGGTCACTAGGAGCAAGGCTTTAAGTTGTGATTAATATCGTTAGTGACAAATTATTTGCTCCACGCGGCTCTGAACCTCGAAACAAATACCAGTTTGTCGTCAGCAAGTAGACTGCCTTCTTAATAGTAAGTGATTGCAGTCGCCTATAATACATTTATTTGATGTGAAATTTGCAGCGAATCTGCAACCAAGTATCTGACCCAGATGTTGACTCTTCCTACGCTAGAAATACAAAACAAAGGAAAGAAAGTTACTGATTTGTTCTATTTTAAAAAGTGTGTTACTTAAAATTCAAATTGCCTTCATGTGCAACTCGTATAAAGATTGTTTGTCACTAGACTTTGCTCTCTTTGTGTGAACGTATAAAGAGCTGTGTTAATTATTCATCAAATCCTCTCTGTATTGCACGATTCCTACTTGTTCGTTTCGTACTCGAAAGTTTGTCGAAATTCCTCGTCAAGATTCAATTGAATATTAAATTTTATCGTGAAAGATCTTATACTTTAAGTGGGTTGAACATTGTATCCTTTGAGTTCCATTCAATCGAATTTCATTGTGTTCAAATATTATTTAAAAGAAATACTTGGTCTGCTGCCGCAAAAGATCTCCACGCCGATGGATCAGGTTCGAAATTTTTATTAGGGGGATTTGTGTATGCTTGTCCAGTAAGAACTGGAAGAAAACGCCAGAGCTTCGTCTGTTAGTTGCACTTCGAACATGTGAGGCTTGGATCACGTCAGTTCAGGTTCGAGACATAAATCTCAAAATAAATAATGTAATGTTTTAACCTCGTAATTATTTTTAATGAAAGTTAAATAATATTTGTAATTTTTTTCATAGAGCTTATTAAAAGATCCAGTAATACACGGGTATTGGCAAAAAATGGACATCAGGCATCCAATCAATCCTTATTTACCTGACAAACGACCGGGTCTTTTGATTTCTATAAGCGACACACAATAATAATACATTTACAGTAACGCAATATGGATAGCGTATTAAAAAGAGTTTATTTTAAACTTTGGTAACGATGTGATCTTAGCGGTGATTGTTGAATTAGGAGGTCGTGATAAATTCTGCGATGTATTAATATATTTAAAACTGCTGAATTTGTTATTTAATTTGTACATAGTTTAAATTTCGCGCCTTGGGGCAACTTTATCTTTTTGATTTATCGACTCTGTGACATACTCTCGCTCATTGATTTTGTTGTACACCGTTGTCTTGTTTGATACCAGTAAAGCTTTATTTGAATAAATCATATTTTCAATGCTTCATTCTATCAATAACTTTTCAATTTCATATATACATATATGCATCTATGTTCAAGTGAAAAACTATGAAGCAACTAAATAATTTAACCCATTGGGCCAATGTGGTTTATTAGTATACGAGTAGTTTAGTTAGAGTTACACCACTCAGTGGGGACGGATATGTTCTATTATAATGATGATAGGTACTTGAACTAAAATTAGTTTTTAAATTGTCAAGAATCACGTGCGTTGTTCCTTGAAGATTGGACCTATGAAGTTATCGTTTATTTCTTTTGTAAAACCAGGTCATAAATTTGTACGTTACTTGAATTATGGTAGTTACGAGTATTTTGAGTTGCATAACATTTTTATAGCATACTTCGCCAGTTATGATTACAGGTCTAGATATATCATTTAATGAGCTTAAAAAAAACAACGTTTACAGTAACGACAAAATGTTCACATTTCTTAATTTTGTATTTTATTTGCTATAACTTTCTGAAAACATATTTTATCCCTTCAATATGTTATTAATTAATTTTATAATAATATTCCAAATATTTTGCCACAAAATAATAGAAAATAACTGTGTTCAAAATTTTTCTAATAGCTTACCTTCTTCGTCATAATTTCAGGTGAGATTATGCTTAGGTTTTTCGCAAGGATCATCAGTTTGGAAATTCTTATGGCAAGTTTTGGGCAGGCACTTACCAAGCTTTCTTAGTACGGGTTAGTGGGGAACGCCAGAAGAAGTTGGCAGAGTGCACATGCAGATATGGTTGGTTTGGGCCACGCCAGGTATGATTCGGAACCCTTTACACTCTTTCTTGGTTATTAATTTTAATAAATAAAACAGTAAAATCAATATTCATAGAAATCTCCACACATAAAAGTCAATTTCGAAGGTAAACAGATATTTATGTTCATTTAAAAGAAAACAAATTGCTCAATTCATTACTCCTCTACACGTTGTTTCGAAAACTTTCTCTACTTTGATGTTTGCTAAATCTTTGCTTGAGATTTATTCAGTTGAACTTGATATTAACTTGGGGAGCGGTGTTTCTTTTGTTAGAAATTTTATCGCTTTCGCCGACAATTTCGTATCCATGTGTCAAGTTACGGCTTGAATAATGAAATGTTTGTTATTATCGTCTCTATGACCTAATTATGAGGGCAGGTTTCCCTTTGCTATATCACGGTGTGGCTATGATAAATCTTCACAGCTTTGTCAATAAACCGAGTACGAGCAACTTTCAGCGTCTCGTCTGAAACGTTTTATTTTCGCTGAGATATAAAATGCTAATTCATTGTGTTATTTTATTTCTTGTTGAATAAATTTTCTTTGCAGTCAGTGCTTGATCTATTGCTGAAGCTTTTGTAATGATTTCTAGTTTATATATTTATTTAATAGATTTTTGTTGTGATGGAAATACGTATAAAGTCAGATTTAAGCAACGAGGCGACGCCCAAATACTTATGGCAACAACCAAAAGGCAACTTAACTTATACACAGTCTAACAGCATAGTAAAATAGCTGTGATAACGGCAGTTTTTGTACTGCAAATGTACAGGTGGACGTTTTGTTAAGCGTACATTGACAATGCGCGAACGAGGGATATGTAAATGGGCGAGTGACTTCTATTGTACATAAGAAAACTTTATATCCGGTGGCAGTTTAATTCCGAAATTTTTACTCGACTATGATGGATCGCTAACTCAAGTAAAGTAACGTTTGCAAATGTTATTTTTAACATATGTGTAAAAAAATTTCAACGTACTGAGTATAAAATGCTTCATTACACGTTCATGTGTAATAAACGACAATATACGTTCAATATCATATAAATGATAATAATTTTAATTCAGTTCTCGATTTATTCGCACTTTACCTCATTAATATAGACCCATTGTTCTTATTCTATTGTTTTAAGCCATTCCCTACCTTTCCTTTTCGATGTAAGCTAATTCAAGAACTTAAATAGTTATATTTACCTTTTGAACAAGTATCCGGTTGAAGACTAGTGTGGTTTATTTTATTTTAGACTTATCATTGTTACAAACTTATAAATTATTACAAAATTTATATAATTATTTATTAAAGTCTGATTAAATGGTTGGTGATATATAAGAAAATGTTTGACAATTAAGAAATGGTCACTAAGCGTTTCAAGGTCACTTACTTGGGTGTTTGTTTCCCATAGAGACAATATTCACGGTCATTTGTTTCGTCTTACCTATTTCTGTCGCGCAGCAGCCGTATTAAGGGTAAGATAGTTAACATACCATAGCTCTTTCTTGCATACCAAAAACAAGAACATAGACAAAAAAACATACAACAAATAACATATGTACAACAGGCGGCCTTATTGCTAAACAGCAACCTATTTCTAGACAGCCTTGCATCAGGGAAGTACTATAAAGTGTTTTAAATAGGAGATGGGTGCAGTAAGCAACAAAACTATATACTAAAACTATGTGAAATTAAGCAATCAATGACAGGAAGTAAATACGGACTTGATTCTTAAAGGGATCCAGCGATCCCGCTACCGAAAAGGAGTATGAATGGAAATCTGTTCTTCGGAGTGGTATCTCAAGAGTCAAATTAACATTAACGTAAAGTACTACATGATGTCTGGGATCTAAAAGTGAACCAAAGTTCAAGGTGGGATGCAGAAGTAAAAATATACACAATATAGTAAAATAGGGATTAAGCTTTATCTCTAAGTCTAAGTCTCCGTGCTGGCAAATAGACAACTATTTAAATTGAGAGCGATAGTTTGAAACATGGTCAAACTTACGCAGATTGAAAATGAACCTGATGGCTACATTTTGCAGCCGCTCTAAGCTATCAAGAAGTTCTTCAAGCAGATTAATTCGCACGGCGTCTGCAAAGTCAATTAAGGAAAGTAAGAGTGATTAAGCTAACATTGTCTTTGTAGCTATCAGGAGAAAGTTTCTGAATTTATTTAGAGCACTATATGCGGCAAACCGATTCTTCCGGACAGCCTCAACCTGCATCCGCCATGGTATATTTTTAGTACTGGTCAAATACTATTCCTAAGTTTTAAGCCATTTTGCTGAATGGAATAATTGTTTCTCCAAAAATTACTGTAGTAATAGATAGTTTAGTAAAATTACGAGGACATTACATCTTATGTCCCAAGCTGACAACATATACTGTGGTTTCTGTTTGGTATGCAGATACTAATCTTTATAATGCACAGGTCTATAACCAGTTACCATCCTTTGATTGTAACGATTCGAACTTAGTCTGCCCATGCCATAATTTTTCTGCCAAGTGTTTGTGCAGCGATAATACAGCTATCTTCTATTTCATTGGAACATAATAAAAATTAAGAAGGCATTTGATTATAATTTGCCTAAACTTTAATAGTCAATTTAATATTTTTTTTTGTATTCATATACATTTTATTATTTTGTTAAAAATTGAGAGAAAAGAGACTTTCCTGGTATGGCCACGTATTAAGAAGAGAGAACAATTATGTTACTAGGACAGTTATGGACATGAAAGTGGATAACGTGTAGGGAGAGGAAGACGGACGAAAAGATGGATGGAAGGTGTGAATATTGACACGTTGTAGAAGCGAGTCAGTGTTGAAAAAGTGATAGAGAAGAATGGAAGAGAAAGGCATGTTGCTGCAACCCCGGTTAAAATTGGAAACAGGGCAAGAGAATAAAAAGATGGGTATATTTTTAATACATTGGTCGCGTTTTTTAAAATTACTGCGCTAGCAACCAAGCTGTCTATCCTATGATAAGGGGCTTCAGTCTCCTATAGTATGATGTCTTGCAAGACTCAGAACACAACTGTAACTCTCATAAGAGTGGTGTACGTTGCTAAAATAACGACAGTATATGTAAAGTTATTCACATATAGCTTTATCTTACCTATTAAGTTAAATCAGAGCTATGCAAGTATAGTCACCGGAAAGAGATCCTAGAGCAGTTGGCTCCCTACTCCTACTATAGGTGACCGAAACCACTTACCATCATATGGACAGTCTAATTATTTGTAAATATATTACATAATTAAAAAAGGCGCTTAGCATTGTTACGTGATGCCTACGCGGCTCTCCGGATATGGACGGAGGTTCTTAGTGTCTGAAATAAATAATGAATGTAGCTATTTGGTTAGAAATTAAAAATAATATCTTTAAAGATTTTTGAAACTCAAAATTCAAATTGAAAGTAAAAATGAAGAAAGGGATAATGTAGTAAAAGGGGAAGATCCCGCGGTTGCTGGCTGAAAGCTGATGACAAATAAATATAACACAGTATTTAATAAAGCAAATAAAACAATATCAGTAGTTTACCCATCACAGAGGATAATTATATTTTAATTCTACGATACAATACATAATTTCAAAGTGAACCATTAATTCTACAGTTTACAAAATATTTTTAAAATTGCACAATATGTATATCTAACCAACTAACACTTTAGATTTTAGTAAGCGTAAATCCATTCAGGCATTTTGGCCATTGCCAATTCTTCAGACTAGTTTTAGGTTATAACACTAATATTACATTACAAAACGCATTTGACAATTTTGGATCTTACGTATAACAATTACAATTTCGATTCATAAAATATGAACTATAAATGCTACGCTAATGCTATGATTACGAGAACAATTTACTATTTAAGGTTCTTTTTCAGTCAGTTATTCTGAGAAAACTTGTTATTTTTGTCTTTCCTCAAGCAGCACTTTATATATAATATACGCACAATGACTAGAACGAATTTCTTTCAAAGACTGATTGAAGATCAATCACACGTATTATTGCAACAATGTCCACGAATATTTTACACTATTAAGTTATGATCGTAAAGAAATAGGAAAACAAGATAGGATCAACAAATTTTAACGTTTGCGTTTTAAAAACAAATTTGAAATTGATTTTTAGTAAAAACATTGATCTTAAAACGTATAAAAAAACGATTTTGCAAATCACGACTAAAATTATTATGTAGTCATGATTTACAAAATCTAACATGTTTTAGCAAAACAAACCCAAGCACGCATGCACTTATGCAATGCAAGTGTCGTTTTTCTAAAAATGTGCGGAAATTTGAAATATCACACTTAAATTAAGCTAAAGCTTGATCAGAACTATTTTCTTAATTTTACTCCCATTCTGCCTGACTACAATAATTATACATTTCATTACAAAATAACAATTTCAATTATTAATCTTAATGGAGTAGTTATAAATTATAATATCTTATGCTAAATTCACACCAACACGTATGCGGTACAAATTTTACAGATAATTTGTATATACAAAACTAATTACGCCGGGAAATATTTGCCAGTCAATTTACATGGTTTGGACTAGATTAAAAGCTTTATTCAGTTTGCTAATATTTAATGAAATTATAGTCACGAATTCCAAGTAATCTGCTGGCAATATTCATGTAAATTCACGTAAATCAACGTTTTCAAACAGTATAGAGTTCAAATCTTCAATTTCAATAACTATCAAACGTTTGTACGTTACTTGGTTCGAAGTCACCAAACAGTACTCTTATATTAAAGTTTAGGTAAATTTCTTATACACTATGATTGTCTTCTTCTATCTATACAACACACGGCTCTTTTTAAATTCTCTGCGAAACCACTTTTCGGTGTTTGGACCTCAACTTTACATATTTCTACCGCAGGAGCGATTGCTTCATCAGTCTTTTTATCGCCTCCCTCATTCCCTTCCTCATCGGATCACGTATCTGAACTATGATATTTCACAATAAGGTCTAACTCTTCTTCTTTCGGTTTCACTGCCCTAACTTCAGTGCCTTCAAATTTCTTAGGCCTTTCCATTTTATTTTCTATATTGACTAGTACATCGGCGACACAAAGGTGGTCTTCCGGCGATTTGACTTCAGCATCATCGCCAAAAGCAGTCTCTTGACATTCATCAACTTTATTTCCATTATTGTTCTGTTTGTCTTTCTCTGTTTCTGCTTTGCTATCTTCTTCTTCGCTGTTTTCTTTACCTTCTAGTATCATTTTAGGTGTTGATTCTTCTATGACACTGTCAGTAGGAGCTTCATTGATACATGAGTGTGTTAACGTGAATGGGAGTTTGAGGGAGACGTCACCACCCATAGCACTAAGAGTCAATTTCACTTTTACATAATACGACACGTAAATAGCAAAGACATTTCTGTCTTCAGGGCTATTGTTACACACCACTGTTGATGCAAGGCTTGCACCGGACTTAGAGTACGAATCTTCGAGTGCTATCCAGTTTTTAGTGACACCTGCAAACAAAAACTCTAACTTAGAAATATTATTTGAGTTTTTACAGTACCATAGCTATGAGAATATTGTAAAATTATTTTGCTTGTTAGTTCGATTGGGTAATTTTTGTGTGAGCTTAAGAATTAAAATAACTACATAGCATTATAATTCATTTTCGAGTTAGTACCTACTCAGATTGGAAAATTGGTTTATCTTTTCAAATATTGATAGTATTATTTATTGTTATTATTTACTTTGTTTGCTCTACGGAACATCTGACGATTCTTGAAAGTTTGATAATTTATACACAGGTATGTACACACATTACCTATCTCGCACAAATGATATATTATTATTTATTTTATTTTATTTATTCATTAGCCACACATAACTGAATACAATCGATTATTGATATATTTGTCTTATACAATTTAGCAGACCGGATTATATTTCTAGCTATGTGTTTATAACATGAACGACTCATAACTGGAGCAGTACACGTATTTCCAACTAAGGATAATAAGACACTGATGTCAATATTAAACTTAAATTCAAACATCATAAACATACATATATTAGTTAGATAATACGTTCATCGCGATCTTTTTGAATTTTGTGAGACTTTGTTCAAAAATCTGGTGATAATAATGTAAGTAATGATATCATTGTATTTACAACACATCCTAGTAATTGTATTGTAAAAGTAAGTATTATTTTTGAACACTAGCAGCGAGAAAACGTTTGCAAAACCGTTACTTTATTATTATAACGATGAACATGTATGTATATCTTTTGTGAAGAGAAATAAATATTATTATTACTAACCTATAAATGTTCATATGCCAATTTAATCGCTCATATTATTTATATAGCAATGAAATGGCTTTGATTGTTATCGTTTATACCACTATAATCTCCTGATTATACTTTCCAGATTTCAATATTTTCTAGAGACTTTAAAACGACTATTATAGCTCCTTATCTGAGAGGAGCGGCGGGAAACTTTTCCAATTATTTCGGTCTTCCCCGCACTTATCGTCTAGTGGTTTACAGCATGAGGAACATTTTTCAGTGCAACGTCTCAGCTGCGCGGCGCTTAACATTTAATACCTTTACTTCAAAAGTTTTTATTTGTGTAACAATATATTTTTGATCTGTTATATTTGTTATATATTTTGCACATACGCGATTACAAAGAGTTTTAAGGGTTTATTTGTAACAATAATTACCTATTTGAAATCTGTATTTGTCTCAAGCAGTGTAATCCTAATGGTGTAGCTTTTGGTGAAGACCCAAACATTTGTTGTAAATGTTATTTATTTAATATATATATACTTTTATTATCCGCCATATCAAACATATATCTTTTTTTAAACGTTTTGTTATTGCTTTCAAAGTAATAAATAGAGTTTTTGACAATGGAGTTTTGCACAGTTTGAATTGTAATATGGAGTTCTTATTTCTAGCAATGTGCGCTATAAGTAATTTTGAAAATGGAACGTTGTCTATAACCTTTATTCTATATTTAACCATTTTACATAAAAGTAAGTCATCTTTACCGATTATGATAATGTAGGTAATATATATAATAAAGTAAAATAAATCAATTTAGTACCTCTGTGAGGAGTCAAGGTGTAGGTATCGGTGACGGTTTGACCAGGCACCACTGGGGTGCCGCCACACTTCACCACGGCCACCACATTCTTGAACTTGCCGTTGGAGAACATGCAAACATCCACATGCTGCACCACCAGTGTCTGAACACAGAAAGAAATAATTAAATATCCGAATTTAAAAAAATATCTATTTGGATTATATATATATATATATAATCCAAATAGATTATATATATATATCTTAATATATATATTTCTTGTGTGCGTGTGTATGTGACTGAACTCCTCCTAAACGACTGGACCAATTTTGATGAAATTTTTTGTGTGTATTCCAGGGGGCTTGAGAATGGTTTAGATTCACAATACGGTCATATAGATATTGTTTTTCAGCTAAATTATTTATTTAAAAACATTTGAGACAACGTGAGACAACGTGACATTTGAGACATTTGACAGGACAACGTCTGTTGGGCCTGAGACAACGTGACATTTGAGACATTTGACATTTGAGACATTTGACAGGACAACGTCTGTTGGGCCAGCTAGTATATATATATATATATACTAACTTAATATTTTTTATTCTATATATAATGAGAGAGTACTCCTTTAGCTCAGAAATATTGTCGACGTGTATCTGCGATTATTATTTTTTGAAGATACATTGTGATATGTTTCTTATATACATTTCTTATATAATAAAATTAACTACAATCGTGACGTTATAATTGAGAAAACTCGCACTAATTAGTATGAACGTATAAAAATTCCTAATAACTTTGTTATTTGTACGTTTATGGGTATTGCATTTAATATGAGAAAGCGGAAATTGATATTTTTAAGAGGCTAGAGAGGTTAAACGTTACTCAAATTAGTTAATCATCAACAAAAACATCCATATTCAGTTGTAGTCAGCTTATTATAACAAATGTGGAAAAAAGACTAGCACATGATTCGCCGTAATCTGAAGTTATTATGGAAAATATAACGTATCTACTCGTACACTAGTATGTCGGTTCAAAGCCCTTGGCGTCTGAGCAGATCATAAAGAGTATTGCAACACGTACTCGACAAAAGAGTATTTTATCTGCCGCAGTATTACTAACATGAAAGACTTTATGGTCGTATCATTTATAGACTGTGGCATATCTTATTGCAGTTACCCCAAGAGTTTATGTATAAATAAAACGTATTCCTTTGTTTATGTATAACTGTATCATATTCAAAGATAAAATATTTCAAACCGAAGTTTGAGCGTATAAAGTGTCCTGCGTTCGAGCGTCCTAAAAGGGTTACCGTTGTTAAGACGCATAATGTCCCTTCGTACTCCTTAAAATAAATTTTATCGCGACGTAAAATGTTTTACTGTTGCGCTTAAGAATTCAAGGAGCGAATACGAAAAAAGTGAATTAGAAATTTCTCAAAGTGGCCGTTAAAAGTTATAGGCACTTAATGATAATAAGTAACGGAATATCTATGATAGCTTTACCAGGAGCTTCGAAATATCATTTGTGTTATAAAGGGTACCAAAAAAATAATTATTCATAAGTTGAATCCTATTGACAAAATGTCGATTACGTCAGTCAGATATTTTTCTTTTTTCAGGCTTTGCCAGGTTGATAATCCTCACAAGAAGCACGAAACGTATCCAAGATGCCTCCGCAATCAAGTGCCGCGGAGATTATATTGGACTTCATGTTAGCCGGGACAATCCGAGCAACATGACATACCAACGAAACTCAGCCTTAAGAGGCAGCATTGAGGGCGAGAGAAATGAAAAATAGGTGTTTATGAAATCTATTGTTGAGGCGATGTGCTAGAACTGTCCCGGCTACTTTGACGATGATGTTGCATTCGCAGATTCAGTTTGTAATTTGACAACTTGATATTGGCGTTTGCAGTGCGTTTGTTTTGTATAATTGTAGGATCCCACATCATCGTCATAAAAAGATAAATTTTAAGTATTATACCTATTTTTATATAAATGATTTACATTTTATAACGTAATCTAAATCTATCTTTTGTTTATGTAATTTATTGATTGCTCCGACATTATTTTTTACCAGTTAAGTATATATGTATTTTTACATTTCTTTTTTAGAAAAAAAAAACATTTGTTGGATAAATAGAAATTTTCCATTTGCACCCACAATGGGTAATAGAAAAGGAAATAAAAAGCGTTTACATTTATTTAACGCTAAATGAAGAATCATTGCGCACCGCGTTACATTCCCAGGTTGATATTTTCCGTACCTCCGTAATTAGTTACAATAAAATGATTATTTGTACAAACAATTAATTACTTTGACTGGTGGCTCCTCAATTAAAATCCAAACTGTTTTCACTGTTAAACTGTTGTCAAGGTTTTCGTAAAAATTGATTAAGCAAGCAGCTTTGGCACTGACTTGGAAAAAACAATCTGACAAATAGTAAATATATATTAAAATTGCGTGTTTTATGAGATTTGAACTGTATAAATTTGAGTGTCTATATCCAAAAAAGGAGAGCTGACAAAAACTTACGTATTCTTGTAAAAATTAAAGCGCGGGTAGTTATTACTTATTTGAGTAACTTTCAACCTCTTAAATGTAAGTAAAAATAGCAATTTGAGCTTTCATTAAATGCAATACCTATAAACGTACAAATAACTTAATTATTACTATCCGCACTTAGTTTCTTCATTTTACGTACGTGTCTTGATACGTACTCTGAGAATATCAGCTCTCGCTTTTTGGAAGTAGACATCCACATTCTCCAGTTTTCTAGTTATTACGGTAGATATAAGGGTAAGGTCTAGGGTAAGACTTTCGAAACGTCGCGATTGTTAAGTATTGCTACTTAATGACAAAAATGACATTGTCATTATTATCTGTTCTCTCTCTATTCTTCTCAAACTGATTGTCTGTACGTTCATATAGTAAAATAATTATTATAAAATAGTATTGTGTTGTAATCGGCTTTATTTATAGTTTTTATTCAATAATAAACTGAAGTTTTCTTCAACAGCGATGAAAACTAAACGTATTTGGTAAAGTGATTAGATCCTAATTTACTATGTCTTTAGAGTGTTATTGCAAACCTGACAAGTCTTAAATGCAACAAAACTTCGAATAACATTTGCTGTAGTAATCGATTCACACTGCCTTCCACTTAGCCGCTAATCGCAGTTAATTACCTTCGCTAATAATACAATTAGTTGGCTGCTCTCGAAGAGCTCTCAACAATTTAATTAAGAACAATGTCGGAGATCGGATGAAAGATTAAAAAAAAACATTCGGTTTTCTCGAACGAAAATGGGGACAGAGTACTATTGTTCGTGATGTGTAATCTTTGGCAGCCGCTGCGTTGATTACAAAGTAAGTGTTCAGATATATAGTTTAAAATATATAGCTTTGAAAGTTTGCTTTGTTTTGTAATATTATGTTTTACTTGTATACGATTCCTGTCATTTTAATATTATATACCATATTACTAATGTATGTGTTTATTAGATTAGATATATTGGCGAATCACATAATTATTGACATGTCTCGTCGATAATCTAAATTTCTATTTATTTTTTCAATTTTATTTCGGATTGCTCTCAATTACTCATAAGCTATCTCAAGGATTGCAAATTGCAATAAAACTGCTTTTTTGTAAGGCACTTAAACATAAACTTGTGTAGGTATTATGCCTAAGCGTCTCAGAACAAAAGTAAAACCATAAAGTCTTTATTATACCCAAGATAAGAAAGTAATATAGTCAAATTTATATTAATATAATATGATGAGTAATTTAGTTAAAAATATGCAAAGGTTTACCTATATAAACCATTAGGGTAATAAAAATACTCTATTGCCTCAGAAGGTAATTATTATTTCAAACCTGTGTTATGATTTTATATCTAAATCAGTAATAGCAATCGAACGGATTCGATAAATCTACTTGCTTTAAAACCAATTGTTATATACTTAGCGTTATATAATTTTATCATCCGAGTGACATGGTTGTCTAATTTAATAGATTTATAGCTATATTCGATTCTCATAATTTTCATATGCGTTTCTTCTTTTTTGATAACGATGACTATCAATCGACGCGTTAAAACCATCTTAATCGAAACTATTTTAGAAAGATCAATGAATAGGGTACTTCCCTCTATATTAGAAAAGATCTAAAAGCATATAAGTATGAGCTTATGCATTAAATAGTCGGAACCATCATGTTTAAGTACATAAAATAACAAAAATAATATAAAAATTAGTTTCAAAGTATTCACTTTTTTAATCTATACGTAAAACAAGAGCGAAACATAGGCCGCCATGTCGTGACGTCATAAGGTACTGTAAACTTATGCGTGTCAATGTCATTATGAATCATAGTACGTATAAAGCCGCAAAACAATAAAATAAGAAGTTTGTAGGTTGCTTTTTTAATGTAAGAGAACGTTACAAATACGTAAGTTAAATTGAAATCGCACGTGAATCACACGTGGAAGCAGTTGTTGAACATATGGAAAGCAGTTTTGTAAAAGGAGACAGTAGGTACGAATTTACCAAAAAGAAATACATTAATGGTCGGAAAATTCTTTGCTGCAAATCCCGACTTTTGTTCTGTCGAGTTACGGAGTATTAAAACATCGATGTCAGTATTACTCTTTTATTATTATTCCTATATTAGTTGTGTATATATGTCACCGGAAAATAACAAGACTCGTAAGTTGATCAATTTTCTAGGTAGTTAATCAACTCTCGGAAAATAATAAACGGCAGTTGAAATGTACTATTTAACGCATTGAATTTTAGCTAATTCATCAACTTACGGTACCTAGCCGTAATTTAGTAATTAACTATATTGCTACAAGTAAAATCATTCACAAATGGACCAATCGTTGCCCAGTGTACTATTTGACGGTACACTATTATCCGTCATTTAATACACTTTTCTATGATTGGTCGACAGCATTCATTATAAGCATTTAGCAAGTGTTTATTCATAGAGTTACAAACACTTAGATATGTTGTTTTAATATTTATATTTTCGATATAGGAATATTAAAGATCGTCTATGCTAGACGAACTTATCAACAATGTATTTCCAAAAAATATTTCTAACTATAAAAATAATGAAGGGTTGAGTGAGCGGGCAATTTTCGCGGCTGCAATGAAGCCACCTACTATCCAATTGAAGTTTCAAACTCTTTAGACGTACCTGACTTACCACTGCACAATTTACGCCTAAAGGTTAGTTCCGTAGTAATCAAGCTTCGAAACATAAACCAACCAAAACTGTGCAACGGTACGCGTTTGGTGGTTAGGAAATTAATGAACAATGTAATTTACGCTACGATAATAATAGAAAAATTCAAAGGTGAGGAAATTCTCATTCCGAGGATATCGATGATCCCAACCGATATGCCGTTCGAATTGAAAGGACTGCAATTTCCGATACGTTTACCTAAAGTTTTAGCAAGATTGTATTCTTCTATCATTTGAATAACATTTTGGATTTTTTCAATTGTCCACTGAGTTTTTTTATTTTCTGTACTTAGCCCACTGTAGTACTTTTGTAACTCTGCATCAAAGTGTTCACGATCAACAAAACTAGTATTGCTCACAAATTGTTCGTTTATTTCTACCACTACAGACTCCATTTCACTAACAACGCGTTATAATAAGAATTATTATCAAACAAAACAACAATTGTTAATTTTACTACTGTAAATAAAGAAAAACAAGTACGGACTAGATAGATTTGTTTACGTTGAAGCCGGTAATGGCGGCGGCCGGGTGGCGGGGAGCGGTATAAAAGCACGTGAGTCTTTTCACCAATCAACGTACACCTTGCCTTTGTCGGATGATTTAACGGCAAGACGCCGTAAGTTAATCTATTTACTAAAATTCAATGCGTTAAATAGTACATTTCAAATGCCGTTTATTATTTTCCGAGAGTTGATTAACTACCTAGAAAATTGATCAACTTACGAGTCTTGTTATTTTCCGGTGACATATATAAAAGATAATAACTCATTTTTAAATTATGAATATAATAATACATAGCATCAAACATAGAGCTTTGTTTATTATTTACATGCCGTATTGACGTCATCGCTACAGAGTAACAACTCGTGCGGCGCCTTCGTCTAATTACGCGCGAAATTTGAAAATATTAAATTTTAATGCAATTTTTATAATACTTAACGAGTGTATAAATTTTTTATATTTTTTGTATATGGTTTACTGACACGCAAGGATCAAATTAAGATTCTATCAAATAAGAGATTAATTCCCTATTGCGTTAGAAATATAACAAATATAAAATATAATTTAGTTTGTTTGTAGTATAGTACATGTCAGAACGTTGAACTATGAAAATAGCTTCTATTACGCAGGGAATACAGGTGGATTCAAGGTCAAAAGCCGAGTGTACATACGATGTTAAAAGCATTGCTGTGTTTTAGCATACGAAAAGACATTATGGAACATTGTATAGCACTGGGTAGTAAATAATGAACGTTGTACACCGCTCACGGTGAAGGGAGGGTCAGTGCATTAGCTCATAACTTTGTACTGTATAGAATAAAGTAATACTGTTGCTATGTGACCAATCGCAACATTGGCTCCACTGTCTTCGTGAGTTGGCTTTACTAATAAGGATTTTCTAAAAATCTATCAAAAATAAAAAATATTGGCATAATAGAAAACAACGCGCTTTTGCTCCAAAATAAGATTATTGTTGATTTGTCATGAAATAATCTTATAACTATGTGTTTAATGTTGTTAAGGAATTTTTAAGGATTGCAAGCAGAATTTTAAAATATTTATATATATTGTATATATTCTATGGAAATTTGTAAGGACTGTTTTATCAGCATAATCTATGAAATGTGACTTGAAATTACGAAAGGTTATCACTATGCATCTAGGTATTGGTTTGGAAAACTTAAACTGTCATTCGGAAATCCCTCATTTTACAGAAACTTAAATTACAATGAACTTACATCAAAAGTACAATGAACGTATGACCTTGTCGTCCCCCAGGTGGCGATCACACCACCAGCATACGTTCAGTTTTGCATTTTATTTACTTTTCTGTCACTCCCGAAACATAGTGTTTTAAAGCATTTCTCATTTCGGAAATTCTTCTACAGCTAACAATTTACTAATAAAATAATAACATTTTAACAGTAAATATTTTGATTTTGAAATAATGCTGTATTTATAAAATACTAGCGGACCCGACAGACTTCGTCCTGTCAAAAAGATTTGTACAGTGGCAGTTTTTTGTTCCTAATTATTTTATAGATAATGTCGTCGCATAGCCAACCAAATCGCAAAAAAAGTCTAAATGACCTATTACATTTTGTGGCTATTCAATTTTGGAACGTGACATTAAATCCTCCAACGATGTATTCTGTGCTCCAACGCACGCACGCACACTGTGTTGATAGATATGATTGAATTTCAACTATATGTAGCGTTAATAAAGCGCAAATTGACTCTTTGATGTTAGGAACACACTTTCATTGCTTAGACAACAGTGAGTGCTTGCAATATGAACTTTATACAATAACAATAAAGCTCAATTCGACAGTACGTTTTAGTTAGAAAACGTTTGCATGGGAAAATAAAAGGGCTGTTTTTAGGGTATTTCCGATAATTATTCGAATTTTCCTCATTGTAAAACCCCTCCTTGAACTTCAACGAACATTAACAAAAAAGAATTGGCCAAATTGGTCCAGGCGTTGTTGAGTTATGAGCTTACCAACACATTTTGCGATTCATTTTTATATATAATATAAGATTAACTTTTGTTGTTTATCATGACTATACATTGCGTCTTGTATATGTCAATATCTAGAAGTACTGGAGTACAAAAAACCAATGTATATACTGCGTTATAAAAACGTCGGACACTTGTGGTATGACCACAATAACGAGAGGTAATAAGGTCGCGAGCTGTCAAGCAACGTTGATGGTAATTGATGACGCCTGAAATTAACATTAATATTTATTTATATCGGAAATATCTATTAATATCCATTTATTCTTTAATACGCTTGTGTTCCATTTAGATTCTAGTATTATGTGGGTAGTATATTTATATTATGTAATTTAAATTTAGTTTGAAGATGTTGATTTTGTTATCGAAGATTTCTATCTCTTTTTGGCAAAATGGCGGCGAAACAGATTTTAGATCTGCGATGTGGAATCATTACGATACAACGAACATATATGTTAATTGACGTGTATGTCTTCATTCTCTAGCATGAAGGCATTCACGTCATTTACATACTCTTCTAGTAGTGCGTAAAAGGCATAAACACCGCGATGATGATCGTGCCAAATATAGTAATATCTTAAGAAATTTATCAATTACTTTAAAGTTTCAACATCATCTTTGTTCTTCTAAATCACTTCTCTTAAAAAGTTTTAGCTAGCACTGTTTGGTTACCTGCTCATAATCTGAACTGTCAAAGTTTATAATTAATTAAGCGGCTTGTTAGATTATGATTATGACATCCTAAAAAGAAAAGTTACTTACAAAATAAATTTTGAGGCCCCCGAGAAATTGATTGAAAAAGTAGAATAAATTATGTATAAATATGAAAGAAAGGATTGCTTCTTTTAGGGTTTCTTGCACCATATCAAAAAAGAAAGGAAATTTTAAAAGATCACTTCATTAAACGTCTGTCTGTTTATATTTTAAGACCCTTTTTCTTAGGAAAGCGTGAAGGAATTAGGTTGAAGTTAATATCAAATAGTGACGTCTGCAAACCTTTGCAAGTGGACCTAATCAATAGTGTGCCGTAGCTTCCAAGGACGTAGTTTCTGACATCCTTAACTAGATGCTGCCGTCATTCCAATAACCCAGCAAATTCTGTCGACTCTGCCTTGCTTATTCCGTATTTATATCCATCAATTTGTTCGCAACTCTTTTTTATACTCAACGAACAGTATTTCTTTTTTGTATTTGAGTATTGGTAATAGACAAGCATGTGTAGAATTTCTTCATTTCCTTTTGAAGCTTATTAGTACTTCCAGGATAAATATTTTTAATTCATGATCAGGTCCAAAAAACATCTACCTCTTTTTGTACCTATACAACGCTTGTTAATTAATCGCTGTCATATCATAAGACTATACATACATAAGAATCATGACATACATAAAAATCAAGAGTTTGCTGTTACCTTTAATTCAGTCAAGTGCGATTTGGCTTTGCGCACCGAGGATTCTGCAAATATAAATTTATTTGCGGAATCCTCGGTACACTTGGAATCCTCGCATTTTTTTTATGCATGGATTTTTTTTATATTTCCAGTTCAATAGTTAAGAGTTAAATATGTAGCATAAATGGAGTATATAAGACGACTTAGAAGTCCTTAAAGGATCTCGGAAACAACGCCCTTAGAAGCCTCGTCACAGTTTTGACTAAGTCGACCTGAAAGCTCAATTTTAACTGCAAGGGATTGCAGACTATCTGGAGACCTATTTTTGAATTACGAATGCGACTTTGAAATCACGGATGTGACTAATAATTACCGATTTTCAATAATTCTTATTTTTGAATATCACTGATGTGACTACCTTAGTCACAGGTGTGATTTCATTACGAGTGCCCTCACCCACTCGTAATCAAGTCATACTTGTGAAAATGTCATCTGTGTTTTGTTTGATTTTGCAGTCTATATATATATATATATAGGTATATAATGGTTAAGTAACTATAGGCATTATGGTTATTATATATATATATATATATATATAGACTGCAAAATCAAACAAAACACAGATGACATTTATATTATATATATATTATTATTATTATATTATATATAATAATAATATAATATAAGACATTTATTATTATATTATATATATATATATATATATATTTTATATATATTTAATAACCATAATGGTTAAGCCGGCAATAACCGGCAGCGACTACATTCTGCGTGGAACCGAACTCTTACATTTATGTGTGTACTTTATCTATGTTGGCAGCTCTACGATCGACTTTCAAAAATTGGATGTTTAGGAATCCGTGACCTTAAAGTCACCGCTGACTATTTAGTCAGCGGTGATTTCGAAATCGCATTCGTAATTCAAAAATAGGTCTCCTAATATTAGTTTCAATTTGATGCCTTCTCGTGTTTCCCAGAAAATGAGTTTTGAAAGACATAACGAAGTGGTTTTATAAGGATTCCGATTTTTTGGTACGGGATATGAAACCCTAAAAATATCTGTTGTACTTTACATTATCATCACCCTTATGCCGCGACCAGTATTAGTCACTTTCATTTCTGGAGTATTAACTTACCAATTTATATAGATAGTAAATAGACACATACTATATCTCACGAGTAGCTAGTATATACTAGTGTATAAGTAACGATATGTGTTCTGTTTATCGTGTTATTAATGTCTGACTTATCGTTATCGTTAGATCATAAAATAAATTAACAGCAACGCGCTCTATTTTTTTTTCTAGTTAAATAATAAAGGACAATATAAAGGTCAAACAAAAAGGAAGGATTCACCGAAATAACTGCAAAATTAATGATTCAATTTCAAATATTCATTCGTGAGTATTTAGAGCTTATTGTCAGAGTAGTGTATTGCTTAACCAAAATGATATTGAATATTTTATATAATACTAGCGGACCCGACAGACTTCGTCCTGTTAAAAAGATTTGTGAAGTGGCAGTTTTTTGTTCTTACTTATTTTATAGGCTGTGCTAAAATTCTGCTGTACAGAACTGCCACCCTGGTGGTAGGGCGTTGTGAATAAAAAATAATTAATTGCAAAAAAGGTCCAAATGAACTATTACATATTGTGACTATTTAATTTTGGAACATTGAATCCTCCAACGATGTATTCTGTGCTCCAACGCACACACGCACACTGTTTTGATATATGAATGATTATGAGCAGCTGTAAAACTTGTCGCATATAGAAAATCAGAAGAGAGGTCTCCATATATTCCATCTATTTATATAATAATTGTATATGTAAGTACTCTTGTATTTACACTCGTACCTAATCCACTTTTATATGTAAAATACTTAGTTATCATTTTGTTGCCTTGCGATCTATTAAATTACTAAGGCAATCCGTGGCGGGATATCAGCACCAATTTTTTTTATGTGTGAAACGTTTATAATTTTTTATACGTGTGTACGATGTACACTTGAGTATGAATGTGATGGGGTTGAGTTTGGTCGGTGTGCAGAGAAAGATCACCATAAGTTAAACTGACGTATATTGTCGAATAATAATAATAATAAAAGTTATAAAAGTAAAGAGTAAAGTTAATTGGCGAATGCTTCCTCTGTGGCTGTTAATCGCACACTAAACTTACTTATTACACAAAAAGAATATTGATAAAGTTAAGCATTACAACTCAAGGTTGCAAACGCAGCTAAAATTATATGACATAGTAAAATATTGCTCAGTACTTAAAAGGTAACATTGCACAGTAAAATATTGCTCAGCATGTAAGCAAGATGATATGTACAGTATGAGACTGTACAACGTGATATGTTGACAAACAAGCAAGCAAACAAGCAAGTCTGTCTACTTGCTAGGGTAAGTCTTACAGTCGCCTATAGTACATGTGGTTCCTGTCAGATTTGCAGCGTATCTGGAACCATAAAAAAACTAACCACACAGAAATAGGTATGGCAGAGGTACTCTAGCAGACAATCATGATATAGAGTCTGAGTATAAATCACTTAAAATTATTACAATCAAATGAAATGCTAAAGCTCAAATTTAATTTAAGAATCAATTTTTCCCGGGTTGATCTATAAACGTAGTCAAAATTAACGTGAATGGACTGGTTTAATACACATGTCCCTATAATAGAGACAATTACCAAATAAATTGTAATACAACTTTTCTTATAAACGATCTATTTGTCGACTGGTCTTATTAAATATTTGACTTAAGGCATGCTTTGTTAATAATATCTTTCAATTCAAATAAACATGGAAATAAAATTATAAATTCCTCTCAACCGATTCATCTCCATTAAGTTCTGTCCATATCTGCTTCATGGATATTGTTTCAATGTTACCTCATATCTTTTGAGTGAGTGAGATTTTACATAATAATTTTCATCTCAAAGAAACATTAAAATATTATTATTGTTAGTATCTGATCAGAAAATAATAATTACACCCCTTTTTTACTACAGTACAGACTAAAATAAAATTTAAAAGAGACACAAAAGAAGAAGCTGTAATTAAATAAATAAAATAAATAAAATAAATAAAGCTTTATTTCATTCCACACAAGAATTATGGTTGAACCTATTTATATACTTAACAGTTTTTACTTAGTGTCTACTTATTATTATTATTATTATACAAAATACTAAAAAATAATAAAAAATTGTTATTTAATCTATGTTTACTGTGTGGACCCCCTTCGGGTAAAAGCCTCCTCCAAGGCGTGCCAGATATCCTTATTTTTGGCCTTAGATATCCAATTTCTACCGGCTTTCCTTACTATTTCATCTACCCAGCGGGCACAAGGTCGGCCTCTGCCTCTTGTACCTCCTGGGCCTGACCATTTAACCACTCGTGCAGTCCACCTGTCATCTCTGTACCTGGCTACATGCCCTGCCCACTTCCATTTTCTAGCTAGCGAATAAGTTAACGCATCAACTACCTTGGTTTTATTTCTAATGTCTATGTTTCTAACTCTATTTTTTAGTTTAATACCCAAGCAACTTCGCTCCATTCTTCTTTGAGTGGTCTGTATTTTGTTGCTAGCTTTGTTATCAAATATCCAAGTTTGGCAGCCGTAAGTTAGACAAGGCAATATTTCCGAATCCATTACTATTTTTTTTGTTGATAGTGGGAGTTGAGATTTGAAAATTTCTTTGTGGCACCAGTATTTTTTCCAGGTGATTGCTATTCTTCTATCTACTTCTTCTATATTTCTATCTTTACTAAAAGAAATTTGCTTACCCAGATAAATGTATTTCTTTACAAATTCTAGAGGGATGTCATTTACCAGAATAGGTAACTCGTGGTGATTAGTCATGACCTTCGTCTTCTCCAGGTTCATTTCCAAACCTACTTTGATACTTACTTGGTGTAGCTCATTTATCATAATGTTAAGTTCTTGTGCATTACCAGAAAAAAGAATAATATCATCAGCAAACCTTAAGTGACTCAGAAATTTGCCGTCTACCATGATACCCTTCTTAAACCACGGTAAACCTTCCATTATATATTGTAAAACTGATATGAAGATTTTTGGTGAAATCGGATCCCCTTGTCTTACGCCTCTCTTAATGTTGATTTTTGGGCCTGTTCTATCAAGTTTGACTCTACTTGAGCTATTGCAGTATATGTCACGTATAATGTTTATGTACTTACCGTTAATATTTTGGTTGTTCAATGCTTCCCAGATGCTGGTATGTGATATAGAATCAAATGCTTTTTTATAATCTATGAAAGCTAAATATAAAGGTATATGAAATTCTAAATATTTCTCTATTATCTGATCTACAACTTGGATATGATCTATTGTGCTAAATCCACTTCTGAATCCCGCTTGCTCTATCGGTTGGTGTAGGTCAATGTTTGTAGATATTCTTTCTAGCAAACAAGAAGCGAACAGTTTGTAAAGGCACGACATGAGGCTAATGGGGCGATAGTTTCCTATGTCTGCTGGGTCTCCTTTTTTGTACAATAGGATTATCTCCGACTCAGTCCATGTATGTGGAACAGCTTCTTCGCTAAGGATTTTGTTCCAAAGTAGTCTGATAGGCGTTATTAGCAGAGATTTTGCCAATTTGATGCATTCATTCGTGATTTCATCCGGTCCTGAGCATTTTTCCGTTTTAAGCTTCTTTATTTGTTTCAAGATTTCAGAATCTGTAAACTTCTGTACATCGGAATAAACCCTGTATTCATTAGTTCTTTCTGCTGGTGGTTATTCATTCTGTTGTCTATAAAGGTTTGCATAGAACTCTGTGGCTATATTTATGACTTCCGTACGGGTGTGACATTTGGTAGAACCGGGCTGAAGTGATGGTATCCATTTCTTTGATGTGTTCAGTTCTTTATATGCATTTTTTGCAGATCTAGATTTTTCAAGGTGTCTTTTTATACTGGTTATTCTATAGGTATCGTAGCACTTTTTTATTACTTTATTAGTTATTTTGTAAAGATTTTTTAAGTTTTCCTTCTCTGATTTGGTCAGTTTAGGTTTATTTTGCAAAGCGTTTCTCTCTTTCATGAGTTTTAGTGCTTTCTCAGACAAGATTCTACGTGTTTGTTTAGTTTTTGAGCCTTTCAAACTTGATAGTATAAAGTGCGTCATTTTTTCACAGTACTCATTGACATTGTCGTTGTCAGCTGATGCTATAAGATCTGGTATGTATGCGCTTAAATTTTTAATAAAATTATCTTGCTCTTTCCGAGTTTTTAACATTGCTGGTGTACTTGAATAGGTTTTCCTACTTCTTTTCATAGATTGTAGGTTCATAGTTACTCTCACAAGTCTGTGGTCTGAACCGAAATCGAATGCAGAAATTACCTCGTATGTCGAGAATAGATTTGGATTTGTAGACATAATATAATCAATCTCATTCCTAGTATTTCTGTCTGGAGATATCCATGTCCATCTGTTAGTATCTTTTAGTTTGAAATTAGTATTAATTATTTTTAGATTATACTCAAATGCGTATTGAATAAGTCTCTCTCCACGACTAGTTCTCTTCCCAGAGCCGTACGGCCCGGTAACTGATAGTTCATGAGCCTTCCGAGTTCCAATCTGGGCATTGAAATCACCCATACAAATTATGTATTTCGTTGACGTGGTTTCGTGGGCTTTCGCCAGGTCATCATAAAATTTTTCTATGTCCTCTTGTGTTGAGCTCTCAGTAGGCGCATATGCCTGAATTATTGTAAAAATAAAGTTATCAAATTCTATTTCTACTGTGCATACTCTTTCGGATATGCCTGTGAAGGCTTTTATTTTTTCTTTATGTTTTTTTCTTGATTAGAAGATGCTGTAATTATCGATAATAAATAAAAGAAATTCATTTTTTGAATTTGAATTGAAAGACTTAGTAGGTTCTTTTAGTTGTAATTTTTTATTGTTGTTTATTTTGCATTCGATTAAAATATGGAAACAAGTCACATCTAAATCATTGTGTCAATTTTGTTTTTTTTCGATTGCTTTATTTTTATGTTTCATTGCGTTTGTGAAATAAGCAGTTTACTGTTATAGGTATTATTGGCACTTTACCATTGTCGTAAGATTTTAATGGATTCATGTTGTCAATGGAAGTGAAACATCCGGGAAACCATATGAGGCACGCAACAAGTAAATTAAAAGTCACTGCTCTAAGTTAGTTAGCTATATTTAAAAGAAATGAAAGTTCCTTCGTCGCATTCACTTATCGCTTTTGCTCTTTTTGTTACATTAATAAATAACATTCAAATCAATAGTTTTACTATTATCTTATCTTATCTTATCTTATGAGCGGGGCTGCTCCCATCGGGAGCTTGCGCACTTCGACCCTTGTTGGGTCTTTTGTGCTACCCCATGTGTCGTTTGTGGTGTGCTATCTAGCTTGCGTGGCCCTCGTCACTAGTCCAATCTATCGAACCCATGAGTCTGACGATGATCCTAGGCGATATGGTCCTATAGTCTTCCGGTCTTGGGTAACCAATTCCCGTTAGCCTTAGTCTCCTGCAGGCCAGAGCATCGCAATGACACAATATGTGCTCCATGCTCTCCTCTTCAACCTTGCAGGCCCTGCACATTTTGATCCTAGCGTGACCCATCTTATGTAGCATGACCCTTGTACCCCAGTGGCCCGTTAAGGCACCTAGTGCCAGGCGAGTTTGAGGTCTGCTTGAGCTCAGTGCGAACTTAAGCCAGCTGTCCATGCCCATGAACAGTTTTGAATGTTTCATTCCTTTATGACTGGCCCATTCTTTCTGGTGCTTTTCTTGTGTATGGGCTCTGAGGCATGAGCCCACTATTTTGGGCGTGACTCCAACAAACGGTTCTGGTCCCACCAGAGGTGTTTCCGATCCAAGTCTTGCTAGCGAGTCCGCTTTTTACTATTATACACGCGAACCTGTTATATTTCTAATTTGTCCTTTAATGCTATTTAATTGTCATATCAGTCCTATGCAGTAGAAATGAGAGCTTTGCGGAGTATGGTAGGAGTAAAACTGAGTGACAGATTGTATAATGAAGTGATTAGAAAGAAATGTGATTTGAAAGAGGATATCGTGACAAGAATAGAGAAAGGGATGCTTGGGTGGTTTGGGCATGTGGAACGGATGGATGAAAGTAGACTGACCAAAATGATTTATGAAGCTGGAGTGAGTGGAGATACGGGACGAGGAAGACCTAGGCGAACATATTTCGAACAAATCGAAAGTGTCCTCAAAAAAGGCCAGGTCAGAAGTACCCGCAATCGTCGAGCATGTATGAGGAATGTTATGAAAGTAGATGAAGCGAAAGAGATATGTAAAGACCGTAGCAAGTAAAAAGACGTAATCTCTGCCTACCCCCGTGGGAAAAAGGCGTGAGAGTATGTATGTATGTATGTATGAATCAGTCCTATATAATTTAATTAATAATGATGCTATTGATAATTTACTAAAAGCCAAATCTCCTAGACACCAGTCACCAAAAATAATTCACATCAATTTCCCTATAGTCAACAGCAATGATTCCCTAAGTGGTCAACCTGCAAGGGGCTTACGTGAACGAAAAAAAATTTGGGGGTCCATGAAATGAAAGTAGGGGTCTACGATAATGGATGTCAACATACACTGTATAGTACCTATTTACTTAGATTCTACTATCTTCTAATATAAAAACATATACATTATTTATAAATTTACTTATGAACAAAAAAGATTTATTATTTAATTTCAAGATTTATATTATATATGTTCATAAAATTTTCAAAGTAGTAGGATATAGACATTCAATATAAATAGGGGGTCTACTCAAAAACGAAAAACATAGCAAAGGGTCTATGACACAAAAAGTTTGAGAACTCCTGGTCAACAGGTTTTAAGATCTACTAGAATTTAATTACGTTTAGTAACAGAGAATGATTAACAAACAAGTACGCTGACCCAATTACTGGCAAGTGATTGCAGTTGCCTATTTGTGGTTCCTATGACATAGGTGAACACCTCCAACAAGAAACACAGAGTATGTTGCTAATTTTAGATATAACATTGTTTATATTGGATGCTGTTAAATAGTAATCAGGCTTGGGACACCTTTGTAAAGCTTTGATTATATTAATTTAATATTTATATTATATTACTTTACAGTTGAAAATGGAGTGGAGTTATATTCAAATGAAAACTAGACAAAAAGTCAACAATATCTGTGTGTGGAAGAACTATCAGGTATTCTATAAAGGTCTGAAATAAGTATTGATACGGTTGTAACTTAAAGCTGAATCCATCCAAGATCGGATAAAGTTATTTTTCCACATAAAGATAAACTGGAAAATTAGATGGGATTCCAAAAACCCTGATGGAAATGTCGGGGTTGGTGTTTTTATTACAATATTTTTAAAGATTTGCCATATAAATTGTACCGTTGAATGAGAATCTCAACAAGTCACGAGGACTTCCATTACAAAGACATTTTGACACTAGCACTGATGTAAGCACAGAGTTATTTGTCGACGGGAGTGTTTACGCAACGAGTGCTTGTACTGCGTGCAAGGGAAAAGTGATATTTTTTCGATGTTTTTTGTGTCTAGGAAACTATCAGATAACGAAAGAGAATATTCAATCACAGAGAAGTGTCGAGTGGGCATTAATCTTATATATAAAAATGAATCGCAAAATGTGTTGGAAAGCTCATAACTCAACAACGCCTGGACCAATTTGGCAAATTATGCATGATATAAATAATGTATTAGTTACCACAGTTTTATTTTTATTATATATATATAGTTAATATAATAAATGGTAATTCCTATGCAAGAGTTAACTTTGGGTCGATGAAAACATTGGCAAAGTTTAGAGGTCTTACATGAACACTTAGTGTAGAGTTACAAAAATATTGAAATAGAGAGACCGCTCTTGCAGTATAAAACACCATATCGCTTGCACTTTGGTTTTATTCCTGTTTAAAATGATCACGGTAGGCCAACAGGTTGCGATATCGTAATTAATTATTTAAGTTAAATGCTACTGTAGTAGATTGATGCTATGTTAAATGTTGCACTTGATGCTAAGAGGAAACAAAAAAGCAGTAGTGTGCTCATGGCAATCGATAGTAATTATAACTTATATCGAATTAATTTGACTGCTGAATCAATTAAGTAAGGAAAATAGATTGATTCTTTCTGAAGATGCTTTTTCGAGTCCCTATTATTTTTTTGCAACGTTTTTTTATAATTATATTTTTGTTTTTATTAAACATTTAAACACTTGTTTTATTAAACATATGTTAGGATTCTTAATATATAACCAATTTTCATTAAATCTGTAAATATTTATAAGTTGTATGTTAATGTATAGTTAGTTATAGAGTGAATAAAGATTATTATGGCGTGGGATGTCTGTTGGTATACAGGTTTCAAGATGTCACCATCTCTGAGGTCCCGGGTTCGAGTCCCGATGGGCAGATGTTTGTGTGATGAATGCGAAGATATGTACCTTAGTCATGGTTGTTCAATTTATTTCTACAAAATTTATTTATATATGTATAATACGTGTATGTATATCCGTTACCCCAGATTCCAGAACACAAGTCTTGAGCTTACTTTGGGATAGGCCAATTGCTAATTTAATTGGTGTAAGTGTAAAATATATATATATTATAAGAAAACACGTGTTTAAAGAATCTATAAATAAATATCATCTAATTATCCAATCTTTTTACTACACTATCCGATCATTATCAGTTCACACAGTATTAGAAATCGCCGTGGTAAAATTCGTGTCTCTAAATTCACTATGGAAGTAAGCAACAAGCTATGAATCGGTTAATACGCAGGTTACATTTTCTCGTATTATTCGGGTCGTTTGATCCCAATGGGTAGGAATTCTTCAGACGCCGCGTAACCTGTATTATCCTATACGATTTAGCAAGCAAATAATTTGTTTATAAAAGTAAAATTCAGAGATGACTAAAAGGATGGGGAAGGTGTTCAAATACAGAAAAGAGGTCTTTATGCACAAATGTCACTTCCAGCGTTTAAAAAATGTATATCTTTTCTTCTCTATTTATTTGTATGTTTTTTTCCTTCTCGTTTTACTGGTTGAGAATGCCTTGTGGCGCTAAGTACGCCGTAAGTAAATTTATGATGCAATAACTATTACATAAATAAAAAAGACAAAAGTGAAAGGTACAAGAATACAATAAATCTAACAAAGTTCTATTTCAACTAAAACAAAAAAAAATGTTTATGTTTATGGTAATTGTATCCATTAGGATACTATTACCATAAACATTGTATTATACAATACTCATACTCTTTCAAATGGTACAAAATGTATGCATTACCTAGATTTGGAATCGACACTCCATATCATTTCTAGTACTTGTAACCACTACGTAAAGAAAATTATGGCCATTTTCACCAACCTTGTCTTAGCTTAGGCGACTCCTAAGTGACATGCTGTCACTTTTTGTATTAACTGAAAAGAGTGAGACAGCATGTCTCTTAGTAGTCGCCTAAGCTAAGACAAAGTTGGTGAAAACGGCCATTAAAAACCCATCCAAAGTATTCGATTGCAAATGGGGGTATAACGCATGCATTTTATTCCATTTGTATTATTATGTAACTTGTTTTAATGATACAATTATCATAAATAGTAAATATAAAAAATTAATGTTTTGTTTTAATTTGGAAAGAAATTATATTTATTTCAAGATTAAATATATGATGTGTAATGTGTAAATAATATATAATATACATCTTACTTTAAATATATAAAGGTTAAGCTACCATTAAAACATTATATCTATCAGTATTCAAAACGACTGGTCGTTGTTTGCTTTGTAGAAAACAAGGCAAAAACTACTGCATTGCAAAAAAAACTTAAAAAAGGAACTCAATCTTAAATTACCTAAATATGTATTAATAATAATTAAAAAAAATAAGTCGCGTTGGATGACCGCTGCTAATTTCAAAATTTTCATTTCCCGTTTCATTCATACGTATAGTATAGTAAGAAATATCTATATTGGGGACGGAAATAATTTGAAGAGAAGTATTGTGTGCAATAAAAAATTAGAATTTGGTTAAAGTCAAATTTTCTTACAATATATGTTAAATATATTATGCAAAAAAAGTCGTAATGCAACCCGCATTCGTTGAGTTTGTTGTTTATACATTTTTTCTGCAAATGCTTTCTGCAAATGCAGAAAAACTAGTGATCGAGTAAGTGTAATCGGTCCAAAAAAAAAATGGACCAGACCAGAAAAAGATGGACTAGACCTTCGCTATGACAAACATGAATTTTCGTAAAACTCAAACTGCAAACATTTATTGATCCCAGCTCCCTGTAAAACAAAACATCTTCTAACTTACTTAGATAGTACATATATCTGACTTGATATTTTTATATTTTAATCCATATCACTTCAATTTAATCATTAATTAATTTCTGAGATGTGTACGAAAATCCCTATTAGTATTCTGCGCCTTTCCGATTTTCAGTTCAGTCTATAATAGGCTAAAGGACAATGGGCTCTGCCCCAGAAACGCCCAGAGTTCAGACTTATACCATTTGATAGCTCTATAACTATGCTTCAAATATAACTGCATTTTATTTTATATAAAGGACAGGTTCAAAAGTAAATGTGGATAGAAAACCATTGTTACTCTTTAAATTTAACCAATATTTTATGTATTCAGGCAACATTACTGTTAATAATTTACTAGGCGCTGTTTCCTCTAATCACAGGATTTGCAAAATATCTTATATAAATGGAGACATAACGAAAAAATGTATATATAATTATAAAATATGTGGTAGACAATAATTTTTAAATAATTAAAAATCATTGACAACCATCAATAACAACATAAAAAATAATTTACTTAACAGAAAAGTTTATCGACTGTTTTCCACCCCACCTCCAGTCGCTATTGTCTTTGTTACACGTAGCACTGAATCTTATGTAGTATATTCAGAAACAGCTGTCAAAACAATTAATTTAGATTAACGGTCCCTATATAACTGTAGAGTAATTACTCTGCAAGGGTAAACCATTATTATACTGGAATAATAATCCTGTAATAGAAGCCAAATCTTAATCATACAAATGTACAAAACTGTACCAAACTGCAGACAAAAAAATGTATTCGTTACTTTTTCATTACTGACTTTAGTTAAATCAAAGGATTATGAAAACAGATATGTAATGTGAAAATTTTGTAATCAGTATAAAGTTAGTAATGTCATGATACGTTTGGCGCATATGGCATATTTTGTATGATATACAATAATTTCTTCCGGTCTATGGTAACTGTTATGAATGACGCTTTAAATGATAAAGGAATGAAAGTGAACGTAAGTAAGACCAAGGTATTGGTGTTTGAAAGAGATGTAAATATGACATTGTGTGACATTATGATAGAAGGGGAAAAAGTAGAACAAGTAGAAGAGTTTGTATATTTGAGATGTATGTTTACAAGAGATGGAAGGTGTGATAATGATATAGAGTGAAAGCTGGTAACATGGTGAATGGGGCCATGCATACGTTTCTGAGTAGTCAGAAAATATCAGAAAAGGCGCGACTAGCAGTGCATGAGGGCGTGCTGGTCCCAACATTAATGTACGGAAGTGAAAGTTGGGTATGGGAGAAACGACATGAAAGCAGAATAAATGCAGTAGAAATGAGAGCTTTGCGGAGTATGGCAGGAGTAAAACTGAGTGAGAGATTGTATAATGAAGTGATTAGAAAGAAATGTGGTTTGAAAGAGGATATCGTGACAAGAATAGAGAAAGGGATGCTTGGGTGGTTTGGGCATGTGGAACGGATGGATGAAAGTAGACTGACCAAAATGATTTATGAAGCTGGAGTCAAAGTCAAAGTCAAAGTCAAAATATTTATTTCAAGTAGGCAATTAGATATGCTCTTTTGAATAGTCCAAATTTTTTTTTCCCTACTACCCATTCGGACTTCTTTTAGTTATAGAGAAGAACGGGCGCAAGAAACTCTATAACTTTTACAGAAGCAACGACATTTACAAAAAAATATATCGTTACCAAGTCATACAAAAGTCAACTTATAGGTACAAGTATAATTACAAAGGTTCATGGCAATGCCTGGTGGAACTAAGAAACATTAAGTCCAAGCATTCATGTCTTTTATATAATCAGTAACCGTATAATAGGCTTTGCTAATAAGTACACTTTTAATAATGGTTTTAAATTTATTTAGGCTTAATTGTACAATATTGCTTGGAACTTTGTTGTAAAAACGCACACAGTTACCTCTGAATGAATTATTAATTTTATGGAGAGTGAGTGGAGATACGGGACGAGGAAGACCTAGGCGAACATATTTCGAACAAATCGAAAGTGTCCTCAAAAAAGGCCAGGTCAGAAGTACCCGCAATCGTCGAGCATGTAGGAGGAATGTTATGAAAGTAGATGAAGCGAAAGAGATATGTAAAGACCGTAGCAAGTGGAAAGACGTAATCTCTGCCTACCCCCATGGGAAAAAGGTGTGAGTTTATGTATGTATGTAGGTGTTTGTGCACGTGAGATTCTTATGTTAACAGGATAAAAATGCTAGAGTGGGGCGACGTTTAAAAAATGTTAGTTTATTATATCTATATTTAATAAGGTTCATTTATACCTTTATATACATAAAGATATAAGATATATATGACCTTTGACCTTTCAATTACTGTTGAACAACGCGCTATCTCTAATTTAATCACTGCGCTTATTTTATCATTTTTTTTATACTGAAATATCCGGTGATGTGTAGGACCATGGACCATCTATAAAAACCATATGTACATGTTTTCATTCTTACTTTTGGAGTTCAACCTTCGCTTGCTTTTGTATATAGAAACTATAATAAATTCAATAAAAACAGTGATCTACATAATGTGAATACTAGAAACAAAAATAAACTTGCCGTTCCAATGTTCAGACTCCATAAAACTAGCTGTTCGTTCTTGGGGAAATGTATATCTATGTTTAACAAACTTCCGCAAAGTGTCTTTGATTTGCCTTTATATAAATTTAAAATCCATATCAAAAAGACACTAATGAGTATAGGTTATTATAAAGTAAGTGACTATCTAAATAATCACACTATTTGGGAATAGGGACACTATTCATAGAGCCATGTTTGGTAACAACATTATTTATAATATTGTATTATTTTTATATGTGTATGTAAACATACATACGACTGTAATCGTATTAGGTATGATTGTATCTTATATTATATTGTATTTTTATATTATATTATTAAAATTATTAACATTGAAAAGAGGAGATAAAAAATAGACCTTCAGAGTTTCTTGCCTGTTCTTCTCGAGAAGGCTCTCCCAATTTCCGAACAGGTGTAGAGGCAATATTTTTTTTTCCTTATTCGTACGTACGGACAAGGTTATTGTTTTTTTTTTAAGCTTTTTTTTTGTTTTATTTGTTTTGATGTCAATAAGTGTCTGTAAAGGTCTATGTTGAATAAAGATTATTTTGATTTGATTTTGATTTTGCTAGATAAACCTTAGAGGTGAGGAGAAAAATTGGTGCCATTGTTTTAAATGAATCTTACCTTGATACGACGTACAGTCTTCGAGGAGTTGTTAGTAATGATGACGCTGATGTTAATTGATTCGCCGTGAGAGTAGGTCGCCTTGTCCAGCCATGCCTCAAGCTCCACTCTGACAAAAGAATAATTATTTTATTAGCGAATTTAATGCTCTAAATATATGATCTATATTTCATCTGCAAGAAGACTGAAACCTGGTAGGTCGATTTCAGTCTTAGCCCGATTTCTCGCAATCATTTTAATAGCACGGCAACTGAACATGGCATGTCTGAGTAATAATCGCATTCATATTGAAAATTTGCAGTGGAAGTAATTGTAATGGTATGTGAATCTCAGATACTTAAATCTCCAAGTCTCCAAGCTGTTATACCAGTAAAACCGAGGATAAAATGTGGACAGTTTTAAGATCAAAAAGTGAAGGCATGCGCGTAATCGGTGGCGCTCCTATCGTGACACTGGCTTTCCATTGCATACTTATGAGATACTCTTAAATGAAACATCTAGACTTAACCAGTATACCTTCGAAAAAGGTGTATGTCAACTTAGGCGAGTTGACATACACACTCCCAAAATCCTCAACTTAATTAAGGTTCGGAGAAGGAAAGCAGATGTCACGTAAACATATCAAGAATCTACGTCTAAAAATACTTGGTTTTGAAACTTAAAATCATTGTGCAATAATAATAGTGTTTAAGTTAATTAATTGAGTAAAAAGTTAACCTTACTTTACACCACTTTCATTAACGAGTTCACGAGAGACTCACGTTTCGTAGATAACTTGTTAAATTTACTCGTATGTGGATACATCTTTACTGTAGATGGTTTTATTTAGCCCGTAAAGCTCAGAAACGGGCGGTCAACGTCCGAAAAGCGAGCGCTACTCGAATCTCAGTAAAGGTCCAAAGCAAGAAGAGAACAAACATTTATCGTGCAGCTGCAATCGATTTCCCATTTTGCAATCAAATGGACAAACGGTTCCATCTCCAATCAGAGAGTTCTGCAATCACTTGCTGGGTATCATTCAACTGGACGGAAAATCGTTGTGTTCAAACGTAAATTACGGGTGCATTGATGACCATTAGTGGACTCATGGGAGTAACGATTATTTGTGACGTTATATTGTAAATAAATAGTTTTGGTACTGCATTAGTAATTTCATTCATTTTTTATTTAAATACCTACATATAACAACCTACAAGAGCCAAATTTTTTATAAAAAATATGAAATTTAAGTCTAGGATAATGTTTGAGTTTAGTCGGTTGTTCATCCCGGTCGAGTCGCCTCGATCGGTTTGAAGTCTGACATAATCACCATGGCACTTGGTTGCGTTGTTTTTTATGAAGATCCTCAGTCTCTCTTCAACAATATATCTGTTATATGTTGCGAGGATTGAGTTTTAGCCAACCAAATTGGTCCTGTGTGTTAATATAATTAGGGCCTGGTTTGTCATTGCGGTTTTATCGCTTGTATTTATTTATTTATTTATTAACACTTCATGTACAATGTTTACAAAGGCGGACTTAATGCCTATGGCATTTTCTAACAGTCAACCTTTAGGTGGTGCAGAAAACAAAGTGGTAGATGTACCCATGATACAAATGAAAAAAATATATATATATAATAATAACAATAATAAAAGTAATTATTTAAAATCCTAATACATAGATATAATGAATAATAATATACCTACTAATACATATGACGATATAATAAATAGATAAAATTTAATGATAATAAACTAAGAAATATGCCACATCATAATAAACTCTTCTGAAATTTATATTTCCGCAATTTGTTTTTGAAACTCAATCTGCTGGTAGACTTTTTAATTTCAATAGGCAAAGCATTCCATAATAGAATGGACCACAAAGGAAGTGTGAATTGTTTCGGAATGGTGAGATGGATATTTCAGAAGCAAATTGGATGATGATTGGAGAAAATAGGGACTCAAATAGCCGGGTCTGTTGGGACCATTGAGAATGGAATAGAGAGTATTCAATGTTCTAACATTTCTACGCTGCCGAATAGGCATCCAGTTCAACCGTAGTCTATGCTCGGAGATATGGTCATATTTTCGCAAATTGTTGACGAACCGAATGCAGTTGTTTAGAAGTCGGTCAAGTTTGTTGAGTAGATCTGCATTAAGGTCAAGGTAGCACACATCACTATAATCAATGACAGGAAAAATTAAGGTCTGTACAAGCACTTTCTTAATGTCAGCAGGCAGAAAGTTCTTTAAGCGATATAGTGATTGTAAAATTCGAGTGACCCGTTGACCGTGCGCCGAATCCAAATAAATCCTAAGGTCTTTTGCATTACTACAAAATGGTATAATGTTATTATCATATATGACTCAACGCGAATTGTCTGTGTCCACCTTGGCTATAATTTTGGGACCACCAATCAAGATTGCCTGACACTTTGTTGGGTTGACGTGTATTCCAAATTGGTCAGTCCAAGATTTTATTACAATTAAATCATCATTGATCTTATCAATAGCCTCATTTAAATCATCAATGCCAGCCTGAGCATAAAGCTGCAAATCGTCTGCTCCCTCACAATTTGCCTATATGGTTCTAGAACCTGGGCCAGGCTGAGTTTAGTCGGTAGGTCACGTGGCTGGATCGTTCCGGTCGCGTGGAGTCCGACATAACCTCCGTGACACTTGCCGTTGCGGGGGTATCCTGGGTACGTATCGTACTCCTTGTGAGGATTCTCAACCTTCCTCTCCTGAGGAAAAAAAAAATCGTCTGCATACAAATGATACGAACAGCGAAGACGATGTCTTATGAGATTAATAAAAATTTAAAATAGGATAGGAGATAAAATGCTGCCTTGAGGAACTTATAACTAAGTGTTTAACTTTATAAGTTTTAAAATTTAAGCGCCGTAGAAAATATATATTTTGTATTACTTTTTAACGCTAAAGTATAAGTTTTAGTTACAGTTGTAAATTATTGCCTATAACTTTGTGATATATATTTTTTTTTGATTTCAAACATAATGTTATTACTAGTTTAATATCTAGTGACGTGTGTGTAAACATTTCGTAAAATTTGCTCTCCTGGTTATTAAAATAAGGAAAATTCTTTGAAATCTCCATACAAAACCGACAAATTCATAATTCAACCCCAAATATTTTGTTACATTAACTTACAGATTTGAGTACCTTTTCTGGTGTGTTGCCACACGATGTTTTCCTTCGCTGTTAGAATACTTGATAAATTGATATATATACATATATACTACGAAAATCACCATTATTTCGATTATTCTTTATAGGAGTGGTTCAAATGTCATACATTCAGCTTGATACAGAATAGGTATACTACAAAGAAATTAAAAAAACGAACGAACGAAGCATCTCGTTCTAACTATACTGTGTGCATTTAAGTCAGAGTGGGACGTAGCGCGACAACTGCAACGATATATTGAATTTTTGTTTTCAGAGTATAGGACGAGGTTTGTATTTTGAACTTTCTGATAAGAATAGGCCAGTGTGTTGCCACACGATGTTTTCCTTCGCTGTTAGAATACTTGATAAATTGATATATATACATATATACTACGAAAATCACCATTATTTCGATTATTCTTTATAGGAGTGGTTCAAATGTCATACATTCAGCTTGATACAGAATAGGTATACTACAAAGAAATTAAAAAAACGAACGAACGAAGCATCTCGTTCTAACTATACTGTGTGCATTTAAGTCAGAGTGGGACGTAGCGCGACAACTGCAACGATATATTGAATTTTTGTTTTCAGAGTATACGGCGAGGTTTGTATTTTGAACTTTCTGATAAGAATAGGCCAGTGTTGAGACCTTAATTTGTGTTCCGAATAATAGGTATTTAACTATGAAATTATCATGTATTTCGTTCGCATATTTAAGTTAATGACTTTGTAACACTGTTTTTCTCACTGATTTTAAGTACTATTAAAGACATTTTTTTATTCATATTGATTAAAATCACTTTTACAATTGTATCTCGCATTGGTTATGTTTACGTCGAATTGTTACTTTGACATTGACAATTTTAATAGATGACATGGACAGTTCCATAGAGTGGACCGCTAATCATGATCCTAACACCATTATCTATGGCGCAAATTAAGCAACCAAGTCTAGCCAAGCGTCGTCTACAAAGATAGTATTTTAATCAGTAATCCCACACACTCCCCCTAAAAAAATATTAAAATATTATAATGTCACAATTAGTAGTTTAAAAGAATGGCCTTATGTCAATGAAAAGTTAAATCGCAATTGATCATCATAAGTGTAGTCGTTTAACCTTATTTTTATTATTCCTCAGGCAAATGTTTGCCTGTGGCAATTGAGTCTGTAGACTAGACCTAGCTGTGAGGACTAATAAAGAAATATTAATCCTTCTACAGATTAACATAGTCAGGCTAGATTGCTCGGGCTAGCATAGATTGTGTCCTTTGCCTAACTAAAAAAAAAAAAAAAAAAACTTAATAAAAAAAAGATACACACTAGTCTGTGGCAGTGATTAGCGGATATTATTTGGTTTTGGATCAATAGCTGTGATCAATAACTATTCACTGTTCTAATTTAAATAATTGAAAATACTGTATTCGGCTGTTGAGGCCGAGCTCTGCTACAAAAGAGAAGGAGTCTATATATAGACTGACGAAATAGATCTGCTTTCACCGAATATAAATTAGAGAAAAAAAGACAATCATCCCGAAAGAAAGGTACCTAATTTTCATAATTCTTTCTGTTATTATATATTTAGAGTTTTTAACTGAGATTCATATATACATTTCATATACCTAAAACATCGTTCTAGAACATTTCCTGAATATCCGTTGAGTGTGGGTAGAGAAAATAACTGTGGTAAATTGATATAACAAATTTGGTCTTTTACAATAAAATATTGATTAATCATCATAGTGTGCCTGGTGGGAAACCAATATTTATGCAATTAAATCCATTAACTACCTCTCATAACCGTTACATACATGGGGATTTAAATAAAACAAATTAATATTTTAACCAGATCAAATTTTGTAATATTCTAGAATCAATTGTATCTTCATGTTTGTTTTCATTTTCTACATCACCCTCTTCGCTTTTGAAAGTTAATAAATAGTAAAGTAAATGCCAAGAGAGTTGTTATTTGAAATGATTCATGTCATCTTCAGGGAACTATATTTGGGCTGAACATTAACCCTCGTCACCCAGGGACTTCCAAGTGACCCAGCTGCATTAAATAGACCGCTGATCTACCTTAAATTCAAATTGAAGACGGCGACTTGGTAAGCCAAGGACAGAGAGTAAACTAACCCAAACACGGCCGTCTAACCACCACGGTTACCAGTTGCCTGGACCAGTTCCTGAAGGACTCCTGAAGGACTACCGGAATACTGATTTCTTTTTATCCTCGGAATACCGTCTTTTAATCTTTTACATTATAAATTTCAACTTAAAACCAATATCGATCAAACGGACCTATAACCCTGCCTGTACCTATATTAATTTAAGTTCTTTTATATTTTTAAGTCATTCTATGTATATGAATTGATAGAATTGACAGTAATATTGTTGCCCAGTAAACATTAGTGAATTGAATTTTGTTTAAACTCCATTTGAAATAAAGATTTTGTACTCAACCTTTTAGTGATTTATTTGTAAAAATCCAATTATTTCATTAAATAAATAAAAATACTTTACAACTTATACTAAATAAGTACATAAGTGATGCTAGTTATGATATATTGTTACCATGTCGTGTAAGTTGTGCTTATAATACAGGTTGATTTGTTTACTTAAATTGAATAAACTAGTTAAAGTAACGTCAATTGTTCGTTTTAAGATTTTGTATTTTTTTGGTTATAACTTTCTGACATCAAATTAAAAATGCGCTAACAGTTAAATCTCTATTGATATTTTTGTAAAAGATTCATTAAGTTTGGTTTCTCGTTAATAAAAATAAGGAAAAAGCTGAATTAAATATAATATTTATTACTAGTTTTCCGACCGTGTCTTCGACCATATTATATCGAATTTTTTACTTTCTGTTTTTATTCTATATATTAAATAACTTTGAATGTCATATTTGATTACATCTAATTAAAACCCTAAAAAGTAAACTTTAAGTTTGTAGATTTAAAAATAATGTATTTCCAAACTAAACAAAAATTGGCAATGAGAGGTTTAAATAGGGCAACTATGTAAACCTCTCATTGCCAGTTTTTCGAAATTAAAGCAGCCCTTGTGTTTTCTCAGGCTCTAGATTACCTCTAAATTAATTTTCTTTTAAACTATTATTGTATTTCATTTATAATATTATTATTATTAATTTCCCATCTACAATATAGTAAAGATATGTATCTCGAATATAAGTGTATTATAGTATACAAAAAGAAACATCAAATAAAGAAAATAATTTCTCACCTGCCATCGGAAAGTAAAAATGGTTTCTCCACTGCAGCTCTCGGAGGCGCTTGCTCGAGGTTCTCTGGTAACAAACAATGAAATTAAATCTCTCTTCCTTAGGGAATGTAGAAAATGTACGCTGGAAAGCACTATTACGGATGCCGTCCTAGATAAGTTTTATTGTTACAGCTTATTTTCCACTCCAAGCTATTTCGTTGACGCTGAAGCTAGGGGTATGTGATTGGATATGTCCAACAAATTTTCAAGATGTTATAATTAGTTTGTTCTGGCTCTTTTTTATATTTGTGTTAATAGGAATGATGTTGTAATATCTTATTACGGGGTCATTAGATCATGTGTAGCTTACACGCGATAGAAAATCTTTTGACGTTTACTTCACCTGTTGAATGAAAAACAGAAAAAAATTACAGGGCCTGTGGAACTGGTCGCTTAACTTCTAATTATCGGAACACAACAATGCTTTTACATTGTTATTATCACTTACCTAAGCGTATAGAAGCTTAAAGGAGACGGTAGTAAATGGCCAGTTAAACTCAGAAACCCTAGTCTTGAACATCATTGTAGAGTTAATTGTTTCACTATCGAAGGGTGCTCGGGAGGAAATTCCTCTAGAACCGCACTGTACGAGACCACGTGTGTGAGCATGAACTCCCTGTCGATAGCGAGCGGTGGGATGATAGAAAATGGCCACCGGCAACATATCGAACAACTCCTCGGAACATAACTGATTATATAGGCAAAGTCTCTCCTAAGACTCCTAAGGCTCGATACCGCTCGTGAGTATGGGATCGTCAATGAGTCTCACAGCGTGTTTTTCTACGAACCGAGTCTAGAGGCCCAAGCTGGTACCCGAGTGCTCCCGCTCAGAGATGGCAGCAGTACTTCATATGGGGACTGTCTTACGAGTTATATAGTAGTGGTCTTTGACCCGGTGTGAAGTACTGCTTCGCCCTGCTGAGCACACCGAGATTTTTGGATCCAGCTTTTGGCCTTGATTTCCAGCTGACTTCGGAACTGAACGTCGCTGGAGATGTCAGCACCAAGGATACCAATACTCTTTCCGCTGCAAAAGGAGTGTGTCCTGGTATTGAGGGGCCACAGTAAATGGAGTTTTCTTAGCGGTGAACGCACAAACTTGAGTTTTGAAGGGGTTAATTCGGACTAGATTGTCCAGACCCCAATCGTATTTGGAGCGTATTTAAAACAATTGTTTGGCCTCGTTCTACCATCCCTCTTCCACTACAGCAGCATCAGGTGGATTGCTAAGACTCATGCTGAAGTTATGGAAGGCTCACTGCTCCGATCGAAAAGTTCTCTTTAATTTTATAAAGCGGACTGAGCAGGATTAGAGTTCTTTGCTGCATTCTGTGTTCTGGTCAGATTAGGCTAAGTTGTACTGAATAGATTCTAACTTTCACTTTGTCTGTGTAACCATTAGGCCAAATGAGGTCAAGGAATTCGTTTATAAGTGTCCGTATGTATATGATTTTCTCTTACTTGCTCTATTGGTTTTATTACACTTTGACATCTTTGACATGGCATCTACCTATTGAGTGGCCGGTCTGATCGTTCATAGACATTTTACAAATTTAGGAGCTAATTTTGCGGAATAATAGCGGCCAGCAGCACTTTGAGTATAATTCCTTTTCCACACTATATCACCTACGTCAAATTCAATGTTTTGACGCCTCTTATTATATCTTGAAGCGTCCCTTTGGTGAGCTAGCCAAAGTCTGCTTTGGACCTCTGAGAAAATTGGACCTATAAGTCCTATATTATCCGCGAATATATCTCGTGGGGCAAAAATGATCTCATCTGATATATCCCACTTACACTTATAGTATAATAGTATAAATATAGATAAATATAGCTAGTGCCCGCGACTTCGCCTGCGCAAGATACTTATCATCATATTTTAAACACTTCACATAATCAATACATAGTATAAAACAAAGTCGCTTTCGCTGTATGTCCGTATGTATGCTTAGATCTTTAAAACTACGCAACGGATTTTGACGCGGTTTTTTTTAAATAGATAGAGTGATTCTTAAGGAAGGTTTGTATGTATAATAAATGCATAATATAGTAGAGAAACACTGATAAATTTAAAGGTTTCTAATGTGATGTCGTAAATAAGCACGTTTTTTTGCGCTTATATTGCAAACGCTGGCTGAACCCTACGAGATAGACCAAAATAATGTACTACAGTATTGTACAACTTACAAAAATCCACAAAAAAGTCCGCGATGGTATATGTCTATCTCTTAGGGATAACCCACCATAACCATTTTTTCACTGGACCCGTGCGAAGCCGGGGCGGGTCGCTAGTATCTTTATAAATTGTATCTGAATGTTATTCTGATGTATAAGCTTGTAATGTATTGTAAAGGTTCATTAAAATCCATTCAGTAGATTTCATGTGAAAAAATAACAAACATAAATCTATATATACAAACTTTGACGGTTATAATATTAGTGAGGGTATAACTTACATTAAGAATCGGAACATCACAGAAACTTTGTTCGAATATGAGGTTACACAATTTGTTACGTGTTAGAACGTAACTTTAGTCTCAGGGCGCTAAGTTTTCATTTGATGTAACGCTTTTAACACAGTTTACAAATAGAAAATGCTTACAATAGTAACAAATTGCTAGGGAGAAACATATTTTGGATATACGTAACTTCATTACACACCAATTTGAAAAAGTATGTTTTGCCAACACTACGTACGAAATAGTATTATACAAAATTTTAATGAGAAATAAAAATTAAAGCGTAAAGGTCAGAATGCTTTTTTTATGAAATAATGAAGGAAAATTAACTACTATTTAAGTATATAATTTTATATAGTGTTATCAAATTTCGTATAATTACAGACACTCAAGCGAACAGTCGATATTTATCTACTATCAGCTCTGATTTTAGTTCTAGGGTTGTGTTTACCTGGCGGCGCCGGGCTCGGTAGCACAGCTGCGGCGCCGCCGCGGGTCGCCGGCGGGCGCGAGGAAGCCGCGACTGCTACGGCGACCCGGGATGGACCACGCCCCTTCCGTGGCCGGGGGGCGTCGTCGGTGGAGGAGACCGGGGGAGGTAGTGAGCCTCCCCCGAGGAGGGCTCCCCTGTATCGGCGGGGGAGCGGAGGCTGGGGGTTCCCGGAAGTGGCTTGATGTTCCCGGGGGCTCCCTACATGCCTGAGGAAGGCCATCCCTGAGGTTGTTAGTGGGTAGGCCTCCCCCTTCTGGGGAGGAGAGCCCCACATAACCGCCAGCTCGCCACAGCCGGGGTATGCAATTTAATGCATTTTCCTCAGGGAAAAAAAAAAGGGTTGTGTTTACCTTCCCCCTTGGCGAAGGCTCGACCGATCAAGGTCGAGCTAACCCGTGGGCATGTGGCGATAGAATCGCGAAAGCGCACCCCGCCACGCGCCGCGGTATGGGTTGGAAGGACACCGGGGGGTTTTTAGTGGCTAGACCGGTCCTTTACCGGAGAGACCCACACACGGCCGCGCCTAACCAGCGCGGTAACAAGGTGCATAAGAAGCATTTTGCCCCCGGAAAAAAAAGGGTTGTGTTTACCTTGTTTTCTTGTTAACCTGAGATTTATTTTGTTTTTACATAAAAAATTAAGATTTGTCAAAATGTAGTTTAGGACATTCGAAATAACAAAAAGACGGTAGTTCTAATTATAACCTCAAATTTATGTCTTTTTCCGTCTGTCCTTTGTTGGCGTCAGAGGACTGACGTGTCTCGATGGTATTAATGCTTTTAAGATTTTTTTCACTCCTTAAGATTTTATAGTTTCTAGAAAGATTTAAGTTTTGTTTGCGTGTTTCTATATTATATAAGTTGCGTTTATTTTACAAACATAACTTTTTAGAATACATAGGCATGGTAGTATTAATTTTCTTAGATTTATAAAATATGGCCTACAATTTACCATTTGTCAGTCTATACCAGTTGTCTGTCAATAAATAAATTTGCCGCCATAATAACAATGTAGCAGTGTCGTGGTTATAAATAAGGTAGCCAATTCCTCAGTTGTTAAAAAGTCGAGGTGAATCTCACTTCCATCATCAGCTTTATCATCACTTTCCTTGCCTAAGACTATTGGCTATTCAGCTCGTGTTATAAATATATCAATTATAAACCTTCGAATAGGTCAGATATTCATATTTGTAAATATAAAAGGAGATAAACGGCAATGTTTGTTGTGTACCAAAAAGATTGATTGAAATTTTAAGGGTGGATAGCAAACAAAAGCCGTGGGAACTCACCGATTTCAGAAGGTTTGGTCCGACAATTCTCGTCCGTTTCCAATTTCGCCTTGTTTTTGAGTCTGCAAACAGAGAACAATGGTTTATTTACTGTTCTCTAAAATACTAGAACTTTTATACATATATTTGGTAAATATGTATGATGTACATTAACAGTTAAGTGTCAGCCGTGAGAACAATAAACAACATTATTAATTATTATTTCAACATTATTACCATTATCAACATTATTATTATGCATTTTATTTATTTTATTTATAACTTTATTGTACATCGACCATAGTGAAAAAAAAATACAGATAATGAATCCTTAAAACTAACTGTACAAAGGGCGACCTTATCACAAAGAGTGATCTCTTCCAGGTAACCTTAGATGGACAGGAATTTAAATCAATTATTTCGTGGGAAGATGGCGATGTATAACTTAATGACATACTTACTATAAATATAACAATACATACTATAATATATATATACACTTACACACATACATACATATAGATACAAACATACTTACATTCATATACCAATAAAATACAAAATCATAGTGACAAATAATGTTTTTTTACAAGGCTTTTGAAAATGGGAAGGCTTTGTGCTTGTCTTATATTTAAAGGTAACGCATTCCACAATAAAACTGCTTGTACCGTGTAGGCCTTATTATAAAATTTGGTGAAGTGAGATGGTATGCTCAGCATTAAGTTCTCTGCCGACCTTAAGACGCGGGAATGGGTTTTATTAGATAACACTCTTTATTAGATAACGGCATTCCGGCATTTATTAGATAAAACTCTTAAAGTTTTTTGATCTGAATAATACGTGTTGTATCGAGAATCACCGCTTTCTGTATCCGGCCCTTGATTCATCTACCAAACGAGAGTCTCTTAAGATGTTGATCGAGAATCTTCGGTATCAAACCATTCGTAGACATTATCGATTATCAGAACATGATCGTTGAATCATGGCGGTTTACAGTCCACATAACAATTTGCATAGTTTGTCTGTGGTCTCGGTCGAGGCTATATACACATTCATAAATTTTTAATATTGTCCATTATACGGCTTCATGAAATCCTAAACAAAATTATACAGACTATATTTATTACAGGTAGACACACTTTATTACAGGGTCGATCCTGTACCTTTATCTGATGCTCCTACCATGAAAGAAACTCGCAATCTGCATATTTATGCAAAGAAATTGAAAGATGTATGTACTCATCTAATCCGCACTGGTCCAGCGTATTTGACTATGAATTAAACGCCCAAACTTAGGGTAGGTTCGTGCCCCTCGGATATGATTTGTGCTGACCATTTAGGTGTCCACATGAACTTACAATTGTTAAAACCTTAATTATTATAATGTAAATATGCAATTATACTTCTCATACTTGAGGTAATACCATGATGATAGATTGCGAATTTGACTACTGTATCTTTTTTTGTTTGTGACATTATCCAACAGATGGCAGCACAGTGAGCCACGTGGCGGAAGAGTAGCACATTTGATTTTAAAAGGTGTAATGACTAAATATGACTTAGTTGAAAATAGATGGCAGCATAGCTAGCCGTAACGTGGCGGAACATAGTTGCACATTTGATTTTAAAAGATAAATAGATATAACTTGGTTGGGATTTCATACGAAACATAGCTCCGCACCATGCCAGACCACCTGAGGGCAGAAGAAGGGACCTGCCTAGAGACCTCATAACACAGGAAAACCATGATTGAAGGAAAAATCCCAGGAACCTACAATTGACACCAACTGGCAACAAAGCCAACCCCAAAGACCCACCCGTTGAAACAGATGGCGTTGGATACTACCGCAAAGGCATAGACCTGAAACGGTTACCCCAACCCCCACGAGAAGGGTTGAGACGATGATGGTGATGATGATTGGTTGGGATTAGTATTCAGTCAGTCAGGAAGAGTGCAAGTTATAAAAGTCACGCTAGTATTCCATTGCTTTAAATAAATAAACCGTCATTTTCTAGAGGTGTTTGATATTGTGGACAACACAATATTTTATTGATTGACATGACATGATGACACGTACATTGATTTCATTAAAAATCAGTAATTAAAAACTTTAAAAGAATTTTAAGTTCAATTAATAATTATTGTATGATTAATTTCCCAGATATACGTTTAAAGACAAAAATCGTTACAATACTATATTCAGGCTTCAGGATTTGGCTATTTATAGTCAATATATGCGTTAAAAAAAAACAATTATTAAAACAAGATACTGATTATAATACGTATCGAGCAAGAACAAAACATAATTGAATAAAATTAAAAAGAGAATCCGTTGATCGTTGTATTAATATGCTCATAAAAATAAATAACTTCATGATGATTTAAAATAATTATCTTTAGAAACGACATAATTATTGATGTAAATTAACTAGAACAATTTACGTGAACAGCTCAAGTTTCTAAAGACTGTATTGTTCACAGTCAAAGCACAGTAGAACAATACGGCTCCTTGTAAAGTTTGAACCGCTTGAAGTTGAGAGTTTCTGTGCTGCTTCATGGTAAGTTACGCCTTCAACGTTCTGGTTAACGTGAAACACATTTCACAGTGTGATTCTGTTGCGTACCTGTGTTTGCAGTTACTCGTTTGGCATCACAGCTTACAAACGTCTCGAACGAAGAGGCCAAGCTTTTCATAACTAGTGATGATGATAAGGAGCTAGTTAGCTTCATATACACATTTAAGTCTCATCCTAGGCGTATGCAAGTTGCCTCAAGACCTACATGTGCATGATTTGCCTCACAGGGCCCGATCTAGCTATTTAGCCGCTCAAGGCAAAGATCATTTTCGCCGTTTACATACAGAAAACCATATAAGTCATGAGCTAGTTTTGTTGAGGGATGCTAAGTATACAAGTACCTACATAAAATACGGGATACTGTTACGATTATAACTACCTACAATATTCACGTCAGTATTTTGGACCTTTGAAGAAGTTACCTATACGAAAGTGGATGAATGTTACTATAAGTATACTATAAGATTGTAGGTCCATAACCTGTAGAAAATACCCGGATTTAAGTAGATTGTTTATATTGAACTCGGCTTATTAGAATGTAAATTTTAGACAGACAGAAAACAGAAGAGAGGTCGTGTTTATTCCAGCAATATTACTCAGGTTTCGGCACTTTTTGCGGATCCCTAATCGTTATTTCTTTTTTTCGAACTAAAATTAATTTAGTTAAGTAAAAATTCTCTATGGAGCGTCGGTGGCGCTGTGGTCTCGGCACTGGTTTGTGCGCCGCATAGAATCGGGAGGCAAGCGATCTAATCCCCACCGTGTACCAATGTGTTTTTCGTACCGGATTTTGTGTACTTTTATCCGACGCTCCTACGGTGAAGGAAAACATCGTGAGGAAACCTGCGTACATCTGCGAAGCGATTCAAAAGTGTACGTAGTCAACCAACCCGCACTGGGCCAGCGTGGGTGACTAAGGCCTTATTGCCCTAACGTAGTTAGGTTAGGCTCGAGCCCCTCGGTGGGGATGTACGAGTACATATATGATCTGTGATGATGAAAATACTTAAATATTTCCATTATTCAACCTAAAGTAGGTTTTAAGGTGCCGCATAAAATTCTCAAACTTGGGTGGTAACTGGCTAATGGCTAGGTTGGAAGATAGGTGTCATGAAACGGACCTCATTTCTATTGTTTGTTTTTTTTACTTTTATGGCATTTTTGTATTTTGATGGTATTTGGTCGTCATGGTGATATTTAGGTTATATATTTTTTACGTACATAATTATAAGGTGCACAGAAATGCCGTCGCCTTTTATTTATCTATAACCAAGATTTATTATTTACAAAGTGGTGTCAGAAGTTAAATAAACTAAAAGGATTCACGTATTGTATTTATTTTATTTTATTATTGATATGGTGAAAACTAGATCTCAGTCGAAAAATATGATTGGTGGTACTAGTGCGGGTTCTGCTTCTTCGAAAACGTCGGTTGTTGCTCAGTGTTTAGCGTTGGAAGCACAGGATGCAAGACGTGTGGCAGAAATTGAGATGGGTCAAATTCAAGCAGAACGAGAAGAGCGCACTCGCGCTACGGCCGCGGAGCGCGCTGCTGTTGATGCCGAGTTGCGGGCTGATATAGCTGCTTTAGAGTCCCGTTCAAGCCGTGGTTGAACTTAATGGCCATGCCTCAGCCAAAGAAGGACTGTCTCCTCATCTTGCTGAGGTTTCGATGCCCCCGCCGGCGCCGCTGCTGTTTCAGTGTAACGCCCCAAAGGCTGGGAGTATTATTGAGCCGAACATCGCGACCACTACGACCGTTAAAAGAGGTGGTTCTTTTATGAAAAAAGGGGAGCATGTCATGAAACGGACCTCATTTCTATTGTTTGTTTTTTATACTTTTATGGCATTTTTATATTTCGATGGTTTTTGCTTGTCATGGTGATATTTGGGTTATATATTTTTTACGTACATAATTATAAGGTGTGCCGTCGGCTTTTATTTATCTATAACCAAGATTTATCATTTACAATAGGAATAAGTCAATTTTGCCGCCATGCATTTCTGCCGCTCTGGGCAAATGCCCGGCTTGCCCCCTTAGATCGGGACCTGTTGCCTCATGGCATACGAGCATTGTGGGTTAAATTTGTCAATAATTGGGATGTGAACTTCAGTCATCCGTTAGTAAATAACAGATGACTGAATTCTAAGCATATATTATAATCAGAAACAAATACATTATTTTTTTTCTAAACCGATTTAAGAAACAAAATTAAATCTTGTATAAAATTCTCGTGTCACAATGTTCATTCCCGTACTCCTCCGAAACGGCTTGACCGATTCTCATGAAATTTTGTGAGCATATTGAGTAGGTCTGAGAATCAGCCAACATCTATTTTTCATACCCCTTAGTGACAAGGGTTGTCCACCCTTGACATTTTTTCTAGAAATTAGTTAAAAATTATTTATATGGCAAAACAACGTTTGCCGGGTCAGCTAGTTTTTAAAATATTTCTACAACGCAATTTTTTATAGAATAATATTTTTCTATTGATCACATAATTGGAATCTCTTTTGACAAACCTCTAACAACAGTTTTTATGGATAAATACAACATAAGAATTAATTGTGTTACAGTAAAATTTATACTGATAACGAACTCTTTGTATCAAAAGTGTGAGTAATTAACTTAATTGGTTAATTTTCTTTCTTTGACGATTCCAGTCTAGCGGACTCGGTGTAAGGAGCAGGCGAGATCAAAGCTATTCCAATCTTTAATTAAAATTGTAGTCAACTTCGTTAATAATTGAGTCTAGATTTAAGGCGATATTTTTCAAGTGTAAGTATATCCGTTATAGGCACGTTGACCTGCAAAATACTTGTGTTTATTTTAAGAGATGTTTACGATTATAGACTACACCTCCCAATGACTAGTGATCTGACTTACTAATCTCTGTTACCAAAGAACAATACCTCTCCATCGTTTTTCTTTCGCGGATCTAACTCTTCATGTGAACATAATACAAGTCATAACGCGTTACGCGTTATAACTTTTCGAATTTCGTAATAATATTTAAATCGCGATAGTTGTGGAATCACGTGAAATTAATCTGATATAAAAGGCAAATACTGAAATATATAGTTTTATGACCTTTTAACATGTTTATACGTTCCTTTCGATTTGTTTCTGGATGTAAATATTAGAATGTAAGTATGTAGGTACTGTTAAAACCTTAATTATTATACGCAGTCATTGTAATGTAAATATGCAATTCTACTTCACATGCATGAGGTTATACCATGATGATAGATTGCGGATTTGACTACCGTCTCTTTTTTGACGTGACAACGTCTTAAATTAGGTTGCGGCTGGGAGTCACTTATGAAAAAGTGTAACGCTCGGTAACGTTACGATGAGTCACCGAACGAGAGAGAGGCCCGCCGAATGCCTTGCGTCTCTCTCCCACTCAATTAGTTAAGTTTAAGTTTACATGTACAATGTTTTAGTAAACAAAATATATTTCTATAGTTAAAATTTGTGCAATTCTTATTTTCATTCAATTCCTTGTTCCTATTGTGCAATTTAATTATATTCATATCAATAAATATTCTACCGAGAAAAAGACGTTGTCACGTAAAATCTTCGCCCGTAAAACCGACTTTACAGGCAACCATTTTAATTCTCATTAACAAAGCTATTGTTTGTGATATTATCCAATAGATGGCAATACAGTGAGCCACGTGACGGAAGAGTCGCACATTTGATTTTAAAAAGTGTAATGATTAGATGACTTAGTCGAGGATAGATGGCAGCACAGTGAACCACGTGGCGGAACACAGTTGCACATTTGATTTTAAAAGGTATAATATTTAGATATGACTTGGTTGCAATCAGTACCTATTCAATTAGTCGGGAAGAGTGCAAGTCATAAAAGTCACGCTAGTATTCCATTGCTTTAAATAAATAAACCGTCATTTCTAGAAGGTGTTGATATTGTTGACAACAGTACGTTACGATTTCTGTGATGTTATTCCTATTTCATACCCTTACACTGTGGCGTATCAAAAAAAACTGGACATTGTTAATCAAATAATTCACGTCGTTCATTGCTTATCCTAGGTGTTAAAGCATTATTTTTCGGATTACAAATCCACGCACGCAGCTACGGATTCCAAACATAACTGCTTATTAACATTAAATAGAATACACTTTTAAACTCTTTGCTGTGAATTATTTTAAATGTTAGTTTTTACTTTAAGTTTGGACATACGTTATGTAGTTTTAAGTCGGTTTTTGTTCTAAAATAAAATATTTTCGTCATATTTAATAACTTTGACATCCGAACGTACGTTAAGTCATAAAAATTTCATTTATTATTAAATAAGGCGATGATAAAGGTAGACCACATATTACTTTTATATGAATGCTGGATTATTATCTATACTATCATTTTTGTCAATTTTATGTTGGCAAGTAACGTTTGTAAGCATTCAGTTGAGAAATACGTGTTAATGACATAAAAGCGACGTCCCATTTTTATGTAATACTAGCTTTCTGCCCGCGGCTTCGCCCGCGTGGATTTCGGGATTGGGTGTATAGAGGATTAAGGGTCATAGCTTTTGCCCACGGCTACATATACGCGGAAGTCGGTTTATGGTGCGAAGATTTTATCGCGCTTCCCGTGGGACTATCCGTTTTTCCGAGATAAAAAATGCCGCAAAACTCCTCAAGAATCACTCTATCTATTGATGAAAACCGCATAAAAATCTGTGCAGTAGTTTTTGAGCGAAGCCTTTATTGCGCATCCCGTGGGATCTGTCGATTTTTCCGGGATAAAAAGTAGCCTATGTTACTCGGGGAGAATGTAGCTTTCCAAAGGTGAAAGAATTTTTGAAATCGGTCCAGTAGTTTAAGCGTGAAGAGGTAACAAACAAACAAACAAACAAACAAACAAACAAATAAACAAAGAAACAAACAAACACACTTTCGCATTTATAATATTAGTTGGGACTATATATAGATACTTAATTAGGATACAGGAAATTAATTAATATCAGAAACACCTAAAAGTGACACTGAGTATAAGAATAGGTATCAATAAAAATTAAACAAACGTATTTAAATTACGATCGACAGAACTATGGTGAAATAAAAAATATATATTGCGTCGTAATTGACCATTCGCTTGTAACAGATAACATTCAAATGGCAATATTTCTTATTAGGTGGCAAATTTGGGAAATACGAATTTCATTGAATAAGCTTAAGGCTTAAAATTCCTTGTTCGATTCGGGAATCCATTTCCATACCTAAGAAAAGATAAAATACATTTTGCTATATTTTGATACACGTTATGAAAAGGAAAATCAACGCATTTATCAATGGACGATCACAAAAAGTTTCGTTAAAAGGATCTTATACCATTTTCACTAAATAAGACGCATCACAAAATTTATAAAGCTTTCGTTTTGATGAAAGTTGAGCTTTGCAGTTGGCGTTACCATCACCGTGTTTTTGACTTGTAAAGCTATTTGGATAATTTTGATGTCATTTGACCAGCATTTATTTATAACGTTATAGTTATATGCGTTGACTGATTTGACATTAGATACGTGTTGAAATCTATTTCTAATTTATCAATAAAAAAAATACTTTCCAAGTGTGAATAACTAGCGCACGAAGGGCTTAGTACCATATCTTTATAAACAACATTAAAAAAAAATACTATGTCTGTTTTATAAATGTCCCACTTAAATAACTGTATTATAATAATTTAGTTATTTATTTTTAAACTAAAATATTCTGTTAATATTTCTAAGTGTTGTCATATTTAATATCAAGCAAAATGAAAGTACTCACTTAAATATTTATTTTATTCTGTTTTTTTTTATTATTTGTTGTTATAATGGTAACAGAAATACATCATTTGTGAAAGTCTCAACTGAACTATTACCGCTCAAGAGATACAGCCTGGTAACAGATAGACAAAACAAACGGACGAACTGCGGAGTCTTAGTAATAGGGTCTCGTTTTACTCTTTGGGCACGAAACCTTAAAAAATGCTACACGTAAATAATAATGATTTTCTCAAAGCTTAAAATTTATCACTACGATTTTCAAGCCAATATCTTAAACTCCTCTCCTCAAGTGACTATCCTACGGTATATAAATTGACATGTTGAACTTCGTTACTATCGTTCATCGTGGCGACGTATTTTTATTGAATTTTCATCACGTCTCAATTCAAGTTATCATAATTATAAATAAAACAATTTATATTTCACGAGCTGTATAGATACTGAATACCCATTGTCACATCTTTACAAAACAAGCGTGTTTTAAAGATGTAACACTCTATAATATAGCTTCGCGGTATTTTAACTTTGTTATGAGTTGGATCGAGCTAAATTCTATTGGTAATTTAACAATTCTAACCACTGTGTATTCCCACATATTTTCGGTATGTGGTAACTCGAACCGCACGTGAATGGCGAACGCGTTAATTAGCACAAACAGCGAACAAGGGAAGTGGCACACGGGATGGGTAAATTTCGCTCTACCGTTCTTTGAATAGCATGAAAGTTCTCTGAAACACAACCTGTGGAGCTTTGGCCCCAGATTTTGCAGGTGTTTCGGCATATTTAATCATTTTTAATATTATTTATTATTTTATTTTATTTATTTAGAACAACAAACAATTACATAATTCTATTACAAAAATGAGTTGATATAAAACAAGTACTTATTATGTAATCAACAACATTGTCCGCAGATATAATACACAGAAACATTTTAATATTTTTAAATGCCCAGCACTGAGAGACACAACAGAAATTACAAAATAAAACATGTAGTGATCGTAATCAAGTCCCTTAATGCAACCAATGTAATTTGGTATAAACTGGTTGTATGGCTGTATATTAATAGTCTAAGTCTAAGTTCCCACCATTGAATCCTTCTGATATTGAAATTATCACAATACTAAATCATGCCATACACTATAGTATATAACATGAATCCGCAATGTACTAGTTTACCAGTACTGAGATTGTGAATTAAACTTAATTATAATTATAAAAATAATATGATTATTTTTTCAGTTTTAAATAAATTTTGTTTTTAAATTGGCCAAGAGACAATTTAAATAAGAATAATATTGAAGATATTAACATAATATAGATATTAGAATAATATTAAATAATATTGAAGAAAAAACACAATAAAGTATTGTTTAGCGACTGATTTATTTTTTATATTGACAGAGGTGACATAAGCTTCAAATATAAAATAACTTCTTAACACAATTTCTATTTTGTGGTTTGATATTTGTGCACGTTGCGCTTAAACAAATGAATCAGAAACATTGTCAATTTTTCTATTGTACTGAGTTTTGATTCTAAAGTTATGCAACTGTGCAAATGCAACACTTATTATTTATTTTAATACTTAATTAATTTGTATCTGGATGACAAACATTTTTAGCTGTTTTTTATATGTGGGTAAAAATTATACTTTTAAGACCAACTTACTATATAAGTCCCTTTTTTTAATCTGTTTTATCATTTTTTACATATGGACAGGCGATGATGACGTTGACTGAAGACTTAAATCAATTACAAAACAACATATATATTTGACGACATTCGTAGTCGAGTAGTTGGTATACCGGTTTCTAAGTGTCACCCTCTGAGGTCCCGAGTTCGACTCCCGGTGGGGGTAGATGTTAGCGTGATTAATTCGAGCATTTGTACCTTAGTCATGGTCCTTATAATATATTTATTTACAATAGTTATTATTAAATTTATTATATATAAATCTCATGTCACAATGTTTGTGCTCAATGAACTCCTAAACTACTTAACCGATTATAATAAAATTCGCACACCATGTGCAGTTCGATCCAACTTGAGAGATAGGATAGTTTAAATCTCAAATTATCGTTGCAATTTTAATTTATTGCTAATTATTTTGCTGTTATTATTTGACAGTCACAATTATCTGTTAACTCCAAATGATTCTAACAGATGTCGATACCTTTCGACTGGGTTGAGTAAGTAATCAATAGATGGCGCTGCTATGATAAATCTACGAACGTGTCATATAAGCTACATTTTAACAGCATAATTACCACGTGTTGTTGACGCTATAAAATTAATTAAATTTCTTTTGTAGTGAACGAAATACCGTATAATTCAATTATTTCCACTTTTTAAATTTTTGGTGTAATTATAGAGACTAATTATCTATACTATATAAAATACTATACTGTATAAAATGTCATTCATCGCATACGCTGCGAAGAGTGTCTACCCGTGCGAAGCCGGGACGGGCCGCTAGTTTATTATATATTTAATTTGACAATTAATTTTACCAAATTTAAAAATATCAATTACATGTCCTTTTATAATTAAATAGATAAGAAAAATAAAAAAGTATTCTTCGTATTAAAAAATATAGGAATTAACAAAATTCAAACTAAAAGATAACACAATACTACATCAACCAAAGTATCATATATGCGTACATATACATTCTGTTATATTCAATTCAGCTGTCCGCCTACGATTTTGCATGCGTTATATCGGATTTTGTCGTAGAAAAACACAATTTCCTGCTGAAAGCAAACATTCCCACACCAAATTACATAAGAATATTTTCACCTGTTTTAATAGGATTTTCCAGCAGGATAAAGGTATTTTTTCATAGGTTAACTATGACAGTTCTTTGGCTGTACCATAAGTTTGATACGATATGACCATAAGTATTTGACGTCATGTTAGTATGTGACTACAAAAGATGTCAGTTTTATATGAAGGAATAGTACAATTACGTTCCGCTAGGGGCGCTGTGCACAGTTTTCGTACAAAAATTTACTCCTATCGATCGATATCCTTTGCAAACGAATGTAAAATTCATAGATGCTACAATGCTCGTTGTCAATTTTCATTCAAATCGGTTCAGTAGCTTCCTTTCCTCTTTATAATATCAGTATATAGGTTCATTCCATAACACAAGTTAAACCATTACCTAAATAAGCTGTAAAACTAATTACGCAACTTTCTACACATCGTAACACTAGATCAACGCTTTTGATTAGAGCCGTCAAACTTTCCTGACGTGAAATATTCGTACAATAGGAACATAAGCAAGATTTATTCGTGCTTTTGTTTGGTTGAGGGTGCTCAGTTATAATGTTTTTTTTACAAGCATTTAAATAAAAGTTGTAAGTTTTAAAATTTTTATAGGCAGCAAGTACTTAAATCTTAAAGAGTACTTAAATGTCGCCACAAGTTTTTATAACATATAAATTGTGTCAAATGTGTTAAATTTGACGTTATAAGTTAACAGTAAAAGTTTATGTTTTTCTTTTTAGTGCATTTAAATAAAAGCTTGATTTTAAATAAAACTTTTTTACCTTATTTTATTTACTAATAGAAATAGTTATATTTCTATTAGTAAATAAAAAAAGCTAATACTACTACAAAGTCAATAAACGTTATTTAAGTTCTAACACTACATAACATTTCTTCAATAAATACTCTCTAATTTAGTTACGTGCTAAGAATGTGTATTTATTTTGTCATAAACGCTTAATAACAGACGAAATTACTGTCTATAATAAAATTGTGCAAATTAAATTGATAGCTCATTTGATTCGTCTCGATGAGTACTTTGATACTATATAATAACTAGGGTCTGATGATGAAGCTGGAAGTTGGCCATACCTCATCAACCCCGTCGAACTTGTGCTCATTCGATTCATCTCGACGAGTACTTTGATACTATATGATAACTAGGGTCTGATAATAAAGCTGGTAAAATCAAAATCAAAAATTCCGTAATTTAACGACGGAGCCCTATCGAGTTTGATTCGTCTTAGTTGGTGTCATTTTAATTTCTGGGAATAGACGTCCACTGTTAGACATAGGCCTCCGTCAAATATTTCCAAGAATCGACCTACACTGATAACGTCATACAATCCTCACCAAATCGTCAGGTTATCCTGTGGGAGGTGGTAGCCGGCATATGCCTGTTACTCGCAGATCTAACCATCCTAGTGGCTGTAAGTGCAGTGAGAAATGTGGCTATTGTCATTTAAAATTCGCGATTCGGGCTAGGTCAGTTGTTCTGAGGATTTAGTAATTTTTGATACGATCATCCAAAGAAACTCCGAGCATTTAGGTGACTCTGAGCCGCCTTATAAGGTCCATTGTAAGAAACGAGATTTCGGTTCTTACTTATTTATTTCGGTAGATGGGCCATTTATGTCAAAACTATAGATATAGTATTTTTATTTAAGACATTACGAAGTGATACTAGTACCTACATATACGACATATACAAATAACTTTCGTTTTTGGTTGCTAACAAACAAGCACTCGTTTTATATTAATACAAATATGATGCAGATATAAATATACGATTACGAAATTACCTATAAGGATAAAATGATAATTCTTATGTTCGTCTTTTTAACATTCGTCCAATAAAATACATCACGCCATTTTCGTACAGTCGAATGAGAATTAATGCCTCTTCATGTTCGAATAAAAATTGTATGGAGCTCAAATGATGAATTCCTTTATAACAAATTCGGGGATAAAGAAGAGACTTTCTTTATTATTTCACATGTAGTATGCTATATTGAAATTCGTGTAGCAAATAAACACACAGGTACCGTGAGCCTGTCGCTGCTAATTCTCTATCTTAACCTGGCAACGTAGTTTTTAAATCCAATAATAACTTATGAGGTCTTCCAAGGCTTATAAAAAAACAGCGGATCACTGTTACCGCCATAAATAACATTATCATTTTGTTTTTATATTGCAATAAGATATATAATCATAATGATTTTTTTAAATAGTAGAATGTTAAATAATATTATCACCAATCATTTAATGACAAAAATATAACTTTCGATAGTAATTATTATCTGCAGTTTATTTTTCAAGAATCTTATCCTACATTTAATAAGCACTTAAGTAACATTTTAAATAAAAAAGAAAAAATGATTGTATATATAGTAATACATATATGAAAATAGACTTTGTTTAACTCTGCTAATTTTCAGTGTAGCCTCATGAATGACAGCAGTTTCTCCATCAGCATGAGTACAGATTGGTCACCATTATGGCTCATATATAATTTAAGCCAATAGACGGCCACTGCTAGTAGGCCTCCGCCAAGGATATCCACGTCGGTCGATCTTGTACTACTAACATCCGACGTCTTTCTGTTATTTTCAGCAAGTCGTCTACCCATCTTGTGGGAGACCTGCTAACGCTTTGTTCCTTTGTACTTAATTATCCTTCAGTACATAAGGTATATAACGATGCTAAGGGAAACGCGTGGAATAAAGTGCCCTCTCTCGATAACTGTTGTTTTACTACCTTGAAATATTGCTCTTTAAAATATTTTGATCGCAAAATGTCCCATTTTAGCACTATGCGGTAAACTTCTGACATTTCTAATAAAGCTTCTTCCTTTTGTAATGTCAATGGTTATGGTGTATTAATCAAATAAAAATAAGAAATACACACTCAAAAAAAATATTTGTTAATTGATCAACTTTAATTCGGCCACAATTGCAATTTATCGCTTTTCAATACAATATTTTTTATATAGCTATAGGTATGTTGAAAAACAAGTAGACTGCCAACCTAATGGTAAGTGATTAATTCGTCTATATGTGATGCTTGTAAGATTTGCTGCGAATCTACCATAGACCAACAGAAACCATAGTGTTTGTTGCCAACTTCTGACATAGGACGTAAAGTCACTGTACTCTGTGAATACACTGCCTATCGTTCTAGATTTCTTCATACCAGAACACAACATAGGTATTTTTCAACAGAAACATTTACTTTTCAACAGAAATACATAAGTAAGACAGAGGTACCGTAGACGACCCAGAACCCGCAGCATATGCAACAGAGCAAGATATGATATAGTGCTTTTCATGTAACTAAACCGCCATCTTGAATTTAATTCTTTTTTTGTTATATACTTCACGGATTTGAAGTTTTAATATTGTACTTGATAAGTTGGCTGTGTATAAACTTTGTCTTTAACAGGATTGTCAGAAAAACTCATTACTTATAAACGACACAGGTGTTAATGCTGAACGTACTCTGATTGGGTACCATATGTACTGTAGACAATATATATGTGCGTTTTTGCAAATATAATGCTATTAAAAACTGCCTTATTACGAATACTGCAGAATTTTGATCTACAACCATGTAACTAATATTAGAATATAGAGAACACTTTACAAGTTCGTCGGATATAGCTTCGTAATGGCGTAAGTGAAATCGACCTAAATAATAAAAGGATAATCTAAGGTACAAGTCATAGGATAACTGATCATGTCAACAGAGCGAGACGAAAGGGCTCAAGGGGTTACGTGGTTAAGCGGTTTTAGATCAAAGACGATTTGGCGGAACCACTTATTCTCTGTCAATATTTGGTGTAAGCGAAGAGTTCTCAATTAATGTGTGACTTGGAAAAGGTAATAATATTAGTAGAAGGATGGATGTCAGGGTACACTATCGATTAATAATTTATAATTAAATAGTTGTATTAGTAGACATTTCGGATATTTAATAAAATTTTTATGGGATAAAAAAAAGTTACAATTAGCAATGACAATTAGCATTTTATATTACAAATCTGATATAGTACAATACATCAACGCTATATGTAACATTGGAACATTATCCAAATATTAATAAACTAGCTTTCCGCTGGCGGTTTGCGTGCATATAATAAGATATATAATTATTCCGTCATAAAAATTATGCTATTTTCTTCCCTGTATCTAAAAACTAGCTTTCCGCTGGCGGTTTGCGTGCATATAATAAGATAAATATATTTTCCCGTCATAAAAATTTTATCAGATTTTCCCGCAGGATAAATATATTTTACTATAGTAAAAACATCTATATATCCTTCTACGGGTCTGAAACTATGCTTATATCAACTTTAATTAAAATTGGTCCAGTAATTTGTAAGCTTTTTCAAACAACTTTCCCAGTCCCTATATTTCTAACCTCTTTTGGGTAATATTTTTAAAAATTTTGAATGTTATATTTATTTATATAAATAAAAAGTCTAAGATTAGAATTCTATTAAAATTACGTTCATTTCATACAAACTTTCATCCCTTATTTCAATCCCTTACAACCCCTTTTTTCGCAATTAAATTTCCTTTCTTAGGTTCTTGAATATGGGTGTAAAATTCACTTAAATCTTTTAGTAGTTGAGGGGTAAAAGCGTGACAGACAGGAATAGTTACTTTCGCATTTATAATATTAGTAATAGCTGCTACAGGTAATTAGTACGGAAACTTGTTACATATGTCTAATTATGATTTTTTAATATACAATAGCTACTTGCTCTCATACGTTAGTCATGTCCCATATTCCAACTGCCTTAGCAATAACTGGGTCTGCCGCGGCTGCGACGCCCACCTTGGGACTTTGGGACATCAGTAGCATCATAACAGCAACGCGATTTCAGGTCATTATAGTAAAGTTGCATTATTTTTTGCCCAGAAAACTAGTGGCATTCAGAGATGCAATGCAATGAGCGTTATTGGTACTGGTACATCCCGTTACAGCGTACCTAAACGATATTTTTATCTTTGCTAATATAATAAAAAAAAAATATGTTTCTTACACACACACACAGCATAAAATAAGTACTGTAAGGCTTGTATTATAGGATCTAGCATAACAGAGTGCTCGCAATTGTCCCTACCGGATTTGAACCCGGTACCTTGAGATGGCGATACTTTGAAACCGGTGTACTATACCAATCGACTATGGAGCTCGAAACTAGTTTTTTATTTCGTATTTTTTAATCAGATTATTGTTTGCTTGATGTTGGTGATATATACCATCATATTCAAAAAAATTTGAACTGTCCCTTATCGTAATTGCCATATAAGTAATATTTTATTAATCAATTAAACTATGTTTATAATAAATAGAGTCATCAACCCGACCTGATTTTATATAGGAAAAGTAACAAGCTGTTTTTTTTTTAATTTTTCGACAGTAAGTATCCCGAGGGAGATTATACCAGGGTTGTAAGTTTGGGTAAATTCGTCTTACATTGTTTTTATAATAAATAGCAGTGTTCGCGTGGATTCACAAGATACATGGGAAAGGTAAGATACGTAGCAAAATCATTGGGTTTATTTTGAGGGACCTACGCTGAAGCCGCATATTCATGGCTATGTTCAGCTTTACCGTAAGTATAATTCTGGAAGGCGCACCGTTCCGGGGTTGTTAGTGTAGGGTCATAAAAAGTCGACGCAAGTTTAGTGCGTTTCTATTAGGACGGACGCTCAAGATCGCCGTGTAGTGGAGGGTGAATAAAAAAATGACTGGGTCCTGAGACTTTTCATGAGATGAACAGTCTGCTTTCTATCAACATATGATCCCACGCACACACTTGACTAGACTTTATTCATCATATCTTTAGTGTCGTAACAGTACATTACGATATTAGTGCGTTATGATGGTTATAACATGCGAGGCGAATTTTCTTAATTGAGCCGAGCATGTTATAACCAATACGCACGTATATTACACTATTGCTTTCCCGCCATTTTAACTGCGCGCTAGCGCTGCCTACTGACTGGCGCCGCGCGGCGATTAGTTCGAATAGCATTTGAATAGCAACAGCGCGCGAAATGTCAAATAATACTGTAATGGATTTATATAGACTATAACTTAATATTTGCTTGGGAACACACGCGTTTTTTATGACCCGTTTTACATATTTCAAACCGGTGGAATTACACCAGCTTTACGAGCAAAGGTGTTAGAAAAGAATACTCGTACTACTTTGTCCAGTTAATAGACGCCAACTATTGGTTATGAAGCAGCTTTCTCCTTCTTTCTCGCATCGGCGCAATATGTCTGCCTCTTCCACTCTCCTCTATCACTCGCCATTTCGACACTCCCTTCTTCAACATATCATCATTCACACATCTACACAGTCTTGAAGTACTTTTGTCACTGTTAATCACTCAACCGTCGCGTCTGTTGTCGCTTTCAGTCCGATTAAAAACAAGTCAAACACGAAATCGCTGTAATGCTATGACTTACGACAAACGGATTCTATTCAGTGGAGTACGATAATGTGAATTATTTATGCTTTGTTGGGCGGGCGCATTACCTGCTAGTGGAGCGGACTCTCCGAGAGGGCTTTCCGGAATGGCTCCAGTAAAACGGCATTTATATTAAAGCACATTTTATCTCGTAACAAATAGACCTCAGGTTAATTTTTACAGACAATACTTTTCTTTGATCGTGACATAAATTTTGTTGAGTCCCTTTTAGCATATTCGTAATTTACCAGTCGAGATTTCTTATGGATCTGTTATTATGCTTATAAATAGGTAAGATTTCCATGTTGAGTGAATTACACACTGTTTATTTAACGGATTTCTAAACTAACCCTCAGCGGTACGTTACAGGATTGAAGCGGACAGGCTCCTCGACCTAAAATAATATGTTCCGAACTGTCTGTCCTTAGCTGTCTGTTTTTAGCGTGCACACGTTATTAAGATACCTATTAGCATTAAGCGGAAATTTATATTAATCCATAACACACAACAAGGGCTTACCAAATATGCAGCAGGTAAATATAGTACACAGTTTTGAGAGCTTGTGTGTGAGCGCCTTTAAATTGAGGGGTCGTATATTAATTTGTAGCCGAATCTTAATCCAGCTGTTGCAGACCTTGATTCTCGATCAAAATGGCGGGCCCCGTTATTTACCGTTGCCGTAACCTCTGATGAGCAGTACAGATTAACGAGTGTAAGGGCTCCGAACTTGATGAGCTTAATAGGCTTTTGTGCTATTGCTACATCCTACGTGCTACATTGCTTGTGTATATTTGATACACAGTAAGTAGCACGTCAAGGTAAATTAGGAAAACGGTTTTTATTGCATATGGAATAAAGGTCTCAAGGTCAACGTAGATGGTCTGATTTGCTACTGTGTTACGTTTTCTTTCAATGTTATTAATAACGCCATAAGATAAAAGCAAAAAAAGTAATGGTTCGCTGGTACCTCAAACTTCTTATACCTTACCTATCCCTTTTTTGCACTGCGAAAAATGTTGTCTGTGAGAGAAATGGCGTATTGGCATCATAATGCGTCAACGAACTGCTTCCGCTAGTATATTCGAGATGGGTAATCCGTAATGAGGACGGGGATTCGCGCTTCCGCTGTATCTGGATTAAATGTGCTATTTTGTGATAGTTATAATTGTTGAAGAAACTAGAGCTCCATCTTCATACTAATAGTGGTCTCGAAAATATTGATGTAGAAAACGAGCATTGCAGTCCGTGATCAAGGTTAATAGACAAATCGCCAAATTGTCATCGCAAGGCTAGTAAAATATTTATTTTTAACACCTTTGCTCGTAAAGCTGATGTAATTCTACCGGTTTTAAATATGTAAAGCGGGTCATAAAAAACGCGTATGTTGCCAAAGCAAATAGTTAAGTTATAGTCCATACAAATTCCATAACAGTATTATTTGCCATTTTGCGCGCTGTTGCTATTCAAATTTCGAACTAATCGCCGCGCGGCGTCAGTCAGTGGGCAGCGCTAGCGCGCTGTTAAATTGGCGGAAGAGCAACAGTGTGCATTCACAGATTGAGTTTATTTAAATGTTTTTTTTGTTTCCTCGCAAATGTGTTAAAAACGTCGTACGATATACGTGCGTATTGATTATGACATGGTCAGCTCAATTACGCCCTCGCCTTGAAATTCCGCCTCGCATGTTATAACCATCATAATGCACTAATATCGTAATGTACTAATACTTGTGTCACCAGCCATAAATTTTCTTTCTGTAAATTATCATCTAAGCTCCTAGCTTAGTAGAACCACACCTTACAGTCTACTAACAATTTTCGCCTCCATCTTGAAGGTTTCTACAGTTATTACGAATAAAGAGAGAGAGAGAGAGACGATAATTTTCAGCATTTCATGAATACACCGTACGAGTGACAGGTTCATAGTGCTGCAATGAGGCCAGCCTTGCTTATCTCACAACCCTTTTTCGCATTAAAAAATATGTCCTAAGTCTGCGAAAAGACAAAGGTTACTGTTTGATACGAAAATATAGTTGTTTGTGGTTGAAAGGGGAGATGAAAAGTTGTACGGGAGTTATATTTAAAACTTGAAGTTTTAAACTTATGTTACATCGTAAATATCCAAATAGATGTGGTCTCGGAATCAGTGTCATGTGATTGAGTCCTGTGATTGGACTATCGTTTGACCAGCTCACTCTCCTATATTACTGACACCGCTGCTGCTGAGAAAAATATAAATCAGAAACATTATATCATTTTCACCCACCATAACGTAACGCGTTTAAATAGTCTCGCACCTACTTTTCCACTCTCTTTTGCTGTCCTGAGCTGCTAGCAGTGCTGATTTGGTCTCTACGTTGGTCAATTGTACACTAATTTCACTTATTTTTAAAGTATTGATTAGATATAAATAAATTTTAAGTAATATAAAAAAATACTAAGTAATGTATGTGTAAGAACTATGCAACTTTTTTTTTGGCTTTTGTTTAGTTAGACATAGATAAAAAGTCACTTTTCCACGCAAAGTTCCGGACACGGCCAGTACTAACTGAAATGATAATGTCTATTGTAACTTATTATAATCATCTTCGTGGTGTTAAATTATAATTACAGAACATAACGACAATCTCGTGCTTGTCATAAAATGTTAATTTCTGTTGAAACGATTGTGGGCGTAATTTGATACAAAGATCTCAGGAGAATTCAGAATAAACAGATAATGCTTTTAGAAAGTAGCTTTACATTTAAGTTAATTGACCTATTTTATGAATTATATCGCAAACTTTGTTGCTACTTTCAATTAATTTAATTTGCATTTTCAACACTGTTTTTTAAAGCCGTGCCAGTGTTTTAATTTCACTAAGCAGCATTTACCTATATTCATACGTTTCAACAGCACAGTTCTGACTTTGGCTTGCACTAATAGGTTTTAATTGCACAATTCTCAGATTTACCTATATTCATACGTTTCAACAGCACAGTTCTGACTTTGACTTGCGCTCGTAGGTTTTAATTGCACAGTTCTCAGATTTACCTATACACATACATTTCAACAGCATAGTATGACTTTGACTTACGCTCATAGGTTTTTACCGTATTGATCCTATACAAAGTTAATTTCTTACATAAGATTCTTTCTCATTCTTTCAATGCCGCTGCGGTTTATGTGACTTGAGTAAAAACATAATTAAATTAAATGTTATTCTTTTTACGATACAATTATGCATGTAGGCCTCTATTAATTAAATACATACATACACTCAAAATGCAACCTTAGGCACCATGACACCGCGCTGGCAACTCGCGGCCGTGTGTGGGGCTCTCCGGTCATAGAGGAGCGGCCTACCCACTAAAACCCCCCCGAGTTCTCTAGGCCCATACGGGGGCACATGGCCGGGTGCGCTTTGGCGATTCCACGCCATGCTAAAACAAGATTAAAATATCATTAAGCTTAGTCCGCGACATGCGGACTAAACTTAATGATATTTTTCGAGAAGTTAGTATTAATGATTTTGATTTGATTATACTGTCTGAAACATGGCTCAACGAAAGTATATATGATGATGAACTTTTTGATGACCGCTATCAGGTGTTTAGGAGAGACAAATCATCAAATACTTTTGGAATACATGCAGACGGTGGTGGTGTACTTATTGCAGTTAAAAAATGTATCCGTGCTTACCGTAATTGCGATTTTGAAAGTAGCTGTGAGGACTTATGGGTGTCATTAATTTTGGGTAGTATCAAATTACATATATGTTGTATTTATATTCCGTCTCCTCTCAGTCGCGCTCATCTTGATCATTTCTTGGATAAATGCAGTGGTGTAATGGATGATGTGTTCTTTTTTGGCGACTTTAATCAAAGAGATATTGTTTGGACATCATCCTCTTCTAGTACTGGTCTAAAACCTAGTAATTATGATAACGCTATTGCATACAAACTTGTGGACTTTATGTCTGCATACGACTTGAAACAGTTCAATCACATATTAAACCACCAACAGAAGATACTGGATTTAGTTTTAAGTAATTCTAGTTGTATTATTCCTAATCCTCCTTTGCAGGTAAGTGTATATGCGAAGGGACTCAAAATGCTGAGCTTCAAATCTACGCAAAGGCGCAACTTCTTTATAGCAGACTATGATATGATATGAGAGTGCCTCAACAAGGTCGACTGGAAGTTAGAATTTGAAGCATGCTGTACAGTTAACGATGTCGTAGGTAAATTTTATAACATTATAAATCAAATCATTAACGAGTATGTGCCTATCCAAAAACTAAATAAAAACAGGTATCCGCCATGGTATTCCACCAATCTTATACGAATATTACGTGAAAAAGAAAAAGCCCACCTAAAGTATAAAAAGTTTGGAAATAACCTGGATGCATTAGAATATAATATTTTGAAAGGTCGAACGTCGGCGTTAATAAAAAAATGTTATCGTAATTATACTGAAAACGTTGTTAATAATGTTATTAAAAATCCGAAATACTTTAGGACATATAAAAAAATAAACGTAAAATCGAAAGTGATATACCGTCTGTTATGAATTTCGGTGACATGGTTGCTTACGATGATAAAAGTATAGCGGACTTCTTTGCAGACAGTTTTTCACTAGCGTATAGATCAGCTGGCGATGTTAATATGGTCAATGAAACCTTATCTCGTGGTAGCCTATCATTGGGACAGTTATATGTATCTAGAAACGATATAGATAAATTACTAAAAGCACTGGACTCAAGCAAAGGAGCGGGAAGCGACGGTATTCATCCAGTTTTCCTCAAGAGATGTGCTGCTGACTTAATTATACCATTACACATAATTTACAATAGATAGTTATTGGAAGGTTGTTTCCCCAAATTGTGGAAAGACGCTGTAATTAGGCCAATACATACAGCAGGCAATAAAAGTAATGTGGACAACTATAGGCCTATTAGTATTCTCCCTGTATTTGGTAAAGCTTTAAATCGTTCAAATTAAATCAAACCATTTATTTGCACAAATATAAATAAGGTGACAAACTGTATTAAAGAGCAGCCATATTTACCATTTCGGGCTTGCAAAGGTTACACAAAATAAAATTACAAAAATTATTAGAGAAAAGAATGTCAAGTAATAAAAATATAAATTCAATACATAGTGCTAATCAGAAAAAAAGAAATAATCAGAATAAAATTTAGTCAGTTATAATAATGTCCATATTTTAACAACATATTTTAATAGGTTACATTTTTCAACTAGCATAATTTAAATATTCAGAAACAGAATAATAACATTTTCTGATCAGCCATTTAAACAGACAGTTTTAGAATCGGTTCGTAGGCAAACTAGAAATGTCCAATGGTAGGTTATTAAATATTCTAGCTACCATAGAGTAACAATTTCTTCGACATATATCATGTCTTTATATGCGGCAGAAGCAATTCATCCGGGTATCTAGTAGCAAACTTCAACACATCTTTTTTCTTTAAAAATAAATCAGGATTCTGTTTAACAAATAGACACGCTTCGAAAATGTACATTGAAGGAAGTGATAAAAGATTTAACTCTTGAAACAACGGTTTGCAAGTAGTTAATTGGGGTACATCCTTTAATGCGCGAATGCACTGTTAATATAAAATATTGCTTCCAGTACTCTCACTTTGAACTTTACGCAGATGACTTAAAACTATCCAAAACGGTTGAGAATAGTGGAGATCAGTTAAAACTGCAGGAGAAAATGGATAGGATGAATATTTGGTGACATAAAAATAAAATGACTTTAAACTCAAATAAATGTAGTCACATAAAATTCTCTCGCAAGCATAACAAATTCCCAAGCAGCTACAATATAAATGAAACTGTTTTGAGTAAAGTGCATCTGGTTAAAGATCTGGGTGTTACTATTGATTCTGAAATAAGATTTAGAAACCATATAAATAATACAATAAACAAATTCTTGAGAATGTTAGCGTTTATCTTCAGAAATACAAAAGACTTCAAATCTACTCAAGCAATCAAGGTTCTGTATTTTGCTTACTGTAGTTCTGTTTGGTATCCATTCTATCAGAATAATATTGAGCGACTCGAAATGATTCAAAAAAAGTTTCTGAATAGAATATCTTTTATTAATGGCGTTTACCATAGAATAAGGAGTTATGCAATGAGGTTAAACGAATATCATATGTTATCCTTAAGACAACGTAAAGAACAGCTGTGTATGATTTTTTTGTATAAGTTACTGAACCATCAAGTTGATTGTCCGTCTTCCCTAGTAGATAATTACAGGCCCATTGAATTTTGAGTTTTAAAAGGAACAAATTTGGTAGTCACTCTCCTATGAGTACAATTTTGAGAAACTACAATGATTTTACACAAAAATTCAACTCAGATATTGATATTGACATTTTTACTGCAAAGTCGTCTAATTGTAAAAAAGCTATTAGGGAGTTTTGTATTTTTCATTTTTAGTTTTTTTTTCTTCACTTTATTGTTATAGTTGTTTTTATTAGGAAAAAACAATACTCTTTCCATTTCCAAAGGTCATCATCTCATCATTCATCCTACATCTACTTATCTTCTTGGCTTGGCCTGGTCAAATTTTGCCAGGGTGTATATCTTTTTGAGATTTTACTTTTCACTTTTTTTATATAAATGTATCTGTGTACTGTGTAAAAAATTAAATCCAATACATACAAAACTTATAAATCTAATCCGCAAGTCAAATAAAGTTGGCATAATTTTCCAAACTTTTTTTTTAAGCCCAATGATTTTCTGAAAAGTTCTAAGTCGAAAATAGGTTTTAATTTTAAATCCTTATTTTCATAATTCTATAAACTAGAATATTTATTCTGTATATTAATATATTCTAAAAAATATATTCCAATAAAGTTTTGTGACAAATTTTACTACAATTTTTAAATTTTACCCAAATTTGAATTTGGAGCAGAATTTGTTAATATTATTTTTTATGTAATACTAGCGGACCCGACAGATTTCGTCCTGTCAAAAAGATTTGTAGTAAGAAGTGGCAGTTTTTTGTTCCTACTTATTTTATAGTCAGGGCATAAAATTCTTCTGTACAACCGTCACCCTGGTGAGTTCCAAATGAACTATTACATTTTGTGACTATTCAATTTTGAAACATGACATTAATAAATAACATAAATCCTCCATCGATGTATTCTGTGCTCACTGTTTTGATAGATATGATTGAATTTCAACTTTATATAGCGTTAATAACACCTACATTGCTTAGACAACAGTGAGTGCTTGCAATATGAACATGTTATACAATAACAATACAGCTCAAATTGACTGTACGTTTTAGTTAGAAAGCATCTGTATGGGGAAAAAAGAGCTGTTTTTAAGGGGTTTCCGATAATTTTTCTCCGTAAAAACCATCCTCGAACTTCAACCAACATTTAAAAAACAACATTTGTCCAAATTGGTCCAGGCGTTGTTGAGTTATGCGCTTACCAACACATTTTGCGATTCATTTTTATATATAAGATAATTCTTGTAAGAGTGATTACCAATACCAATTGTGATTTGTAGTCTTATACAAATAAGCTTTAAGGTATCCGTTAAGTTTTAGTTTGTTCATATATATACATATAGGATGACATTCGTAATCGAGTACTTAGTACACTGGTCGCAATCTCTGAGGTCCCGGGTTCGAATCCCAGTGGGCGCAGATGTTTGTGTGAAGAATGCGAGTTTTTCTTTCTGAGTCATGGTTATAAATATATATTTCAATTAAACCTTATATGTGTAATATATGTCTATCGGTTACCCTAGTTCCTATATACGAGTAACAAGCCTTACAAAGCTTACTTTGGGCTAGGCTAATTGGTGTGCGAAAGCCATTGGAAAAACTTGAAGCGAAATCAAATGCGAAGCTCAAGATAGTGCGGGATGGAGACTCTCTGCGGACGCCCTCTGTCCCAGCTAGGGGACAAAGGACCTTAATGATGATGAATAAGCTTGGCGTGGTACAAGTGTTGAATACCTCGGTATACATTATTATTGTTGGGTATGATATTTACATATAGTTGTTGTAAATTTATTAATAAATCAGTTAGCACCAAGCCGTAGTCTTATTGTGACGTTACATTGGCGACGAGGCGGTTACGAAATTAACGCGTGTGATCCTTGACCTGTTAGCTTTTGGAGTTGTTATTACATTGCAATAATCATGCCTATCGGAAAACTTGAACCTTTCGACTTGCATACAAAGCAGTGGCAACCGTATACCGTATATCCGTCGGGTGAAACAGTACATATTGTTAAACGAAATCAGAGATGAACATCGTGTACCGTTATTGATAACAGTTGTTAGTGAAGTGACATATTCGTTAATGTGTGATTTATGCTCGCCGGCCCAGAAACAATAGTTATTTGTGCAACAAGTGAGCAAAGTTGATGTTTGCTGCGCATGCTGATTTGAGTCCCGAGCAAGCGAAGGATTCTGTTTGAATCACGAGCGAAGCGAGTGATTCTAGAGTAGAATCCTGAGCGTGTCGAGGGATTCAAAGGCACGAGATGCAAACAACTTTGCTCTCGTGTGACACACATAACTTTTCACTTCAGCAGCGAGAACAAATATCATACCTACTTTGGAAATAAAATAAGACACAGGAACGAGTATATTGTAAAATAACTCATTTATTTAAATTCAAAATTATACAACAAATTAAAAGTTAAACATTTAGTTACTATACATAGGTTACTATAATCTGTGGTTAGCTTTGTCTCACTAGTGAGTAAAAATCGATTTTACTCACTGATTTTAAGCAGCAAAACCTTCATGTTTGAGCTACTGAAGTGAAAAAGAATTTGATGATCTAGTCCAACTGGTTGCTGATCATCTGGAGCCTCAAAGATCGGAAATCGCCGAGAGACATGTTTTTCGGTTACGCAGGCAAAAACAAGGCGAACAATTAACGGACTACTTACAAAACCTGAAACATCTTGCGACAACTTGTAATTTTGGAACAACACTCATAACTTTTCACATAAATCTCTAAAACCGGATAATTTATTATTGCGATGTTATTCTGGTTCCCTAATTATTTCATTGGGTTATATCAATGTTAATGTAGAAATAGGAGAACAAAAAGTATCTGATTTACCGCTCTACGTTATCAAAGACGGAGGACGACCGCTATTGGGTAGGGAATGGCTCCGCGCTTTAAACATTCAACAAATAAATTTTAATAAAATCAGCGACGACAGTTTCTTTTCTCGATTAACTCCGGAATATCCCAAGGTTTTTACCAACGAATTAGAGACGTGCATACGAAAGTTGCGCCTGGAATTGAGTGACGAGCAAGCTGCTGCGGCTGGAGCGCGAGGGCACTACGTATAGGGTTGACCACTCACAATACGGTACTCCCATTGTTCCTGTTGTCATAAACTAACGGGGAAATACGTATTTGTGGAGATTTTAAAATAACAATTAATCCGAAATTAAAACGAGATTTTTACCCACTTCCGCGTATAGAAGAACTGTTCTCAGTTTTAAGTGGAGGAGTAGAACATTCAAAAATTGATCTTATTCGTGCTTACGAACAATGTTTATTGAGTGAGGAGTCGCAGCCTTATACCGCCATAACCACATATCTGGGAACTTTTGTATATATACGTACACCGTATGGCCTGTCTTGCATTCCAGAGAAATTTCAAAAACTGATGGAAGAGACGTTGAGGGGTATACCTGGTTGTGTAGTGTTCCTCGATGATATATGTTGTACTGGACCCTCAAGGTTGTCCCATCTTAGTAATCTACGTACTATTTTGTCAAGGTTACGTGATATGGGTTTTACAATAAAGCTAGATAAGTGTACTTTTTTAAAAAGTAATGTGAAATATTTGGGGTTTATAATTGACAAACTGGGTTTGCATCCAGACTCGGCAAAAATGCGGGCAATTTCTAATGCACCGAGACCCAAAAATATTACGCAATTAAAAAGTGTTTTAGGAATGTTAAATTATTATTTAACCATTCAAAGCTTCTTTGTTTTGCGGATGATATGAAAATTTTTAAGGCTATTGCTTCTCAGTCTGATGTAAAAGACCTTCAATCTGATCTGGCCCGTCTGGATGACTACTGTAATAGAAATAGGCTCGACTTGAATCCATTGAAGTGCTCAGTATCTACTTATTCAAGAAAGAGTTTTAATGTTCCCTGTTCATATGCCTTAAGACACCATACCTTGGAAAGGAGTTATGTAGCTCGGGACCTAGGGGTTGTACATGATTCGAAGCTTCTCTTTGGAGATCACGTTGAGAGCATAGTAAAAAAGGCGTTCAAAGCTTTGGGGTTTCTGATGCGAAGCAGCAGCAGTTTCAAAGAAATTAAAACTATTAAAATTTTATATTGCGCGTTTGTGAGAAGCATCCTGGAATATTGCTCTGAAATCTGGAATCCGCGATATATAAAGTACATCCAGCGCATTGAACGACTTCAAATGAAATTTGTAAAGTTTTTATGTTATCGTCTTGGAATCGGCTATGACTCCGAAAATCACCGAAATTTGTGCTCTCGCTTTCACCTGCTTTCTTTAGTCAAAAGACGGGAAGTAGCAGATGTAATATACCTTTTGAAAATTCTACAAGGAAAAATTGACTCTCCTGAATTGTTATCAAAATTGAAATTCAACGTACCATCTAGGTCTACCAGGCACTATACCCCCCTTTACATCTCAGTGGCCGCGTCGAACTATCGGCAAAACTCTTTCTTGTTGCGAGCTAGTAAGACTTTAAATGATTTGTGTAAATGTAAAAACATTGATATATATAATTGTAGCTTGGCGACAGTGAGGCGTGTACTTAGTGAGGATTTTTAAGATGATTAGTTCGGATCTTAAATATTTATTAGTAATTGTTCACACCTAATCTTATTTCAATGTATGTTTCCATACGTGAAGACCCATTATTGGCCAACTGTTATATAAAAAAAAAAAATATCTTATGTTTTATGTGCTGTCGGTCTTCCAAAACAATAATAAATAAATAAATAAATAAATTATTGTAAATTCATTCCGAATCTTAGTATGATACTAAGACCTCTGCATGATTGCATGATGCTGCAAGATGCAAAAAAGGAATCTCAATGGGTTTAGAGCGTCGAGTGTGAATCTACATTTATTGAGTGTAAACGAACTTTGCTAAGCGGTAGGGTGTTAGCACATTATTCTGAGGGGCGTCCTCTCGTATAATCTGTAGATAGTAGTGCTTATGACCTCGGAGCGGTGCTAGCTCACCGTATTCCCGATGGTACCGAACAACCGGTTAGCTGTGTTTCGCGAACGCTAAATACTGCGGAAAAAAATTACAGTCAGTTAGATAAGGAGGCTTTAGCCATATTTTTCGGTATAACACGCCATCATCAATACTTGTTCGGCAGACCATTTCTTTTGAGGACTGATCATCAGCCACTCACATATATTTTTGGGAGAAAAGAAGGCATTCCTCAAACGGCGGCGAGTCGATTACAGCGCTGGGCGGTTCGGTTGGCCGCATATGATTTTTCTGTAGAATTTGTGCGTTCGAGTGACAACGGCCCCGCTGATGTACTGTCTCGGCTGCCACTGCCATCGGAGCGTCAACCAACTGACATGATCGGCTATCTATGTTTAGTACAAGATGTTTTACCACTTAAATATAAGGACGTTGCAAAGGCGCTAAAAAAAGATGTGCTATTAAGTAAAATTTTAGGGTATGTCATGTTTGGTTGGCCGGCAGTACCTAGCTGCGACGATGAAAAGCCATATTTTGCTCGTAAAAACGAAATTGTGTAGGACTTAGGATGCTTATTTTATAGATATAGAATGATTATACCTCAAACATTATGTAAAAAAGTGCTTAGTGAAATCCACAAAGGCCATCTTGGTATGGGCAAAATGAAAAACATTGCCCGTAATTACGTCTACTGACCTACTTTGGACAAAGACATTGAATCCCTTTGCAAGGAGTGCGACGCATGTGGAGCGGTGCGACATGCCCCACCACGTGCATTCTTACACCCTTGGGAATTTCCCAATAAACCGTGGTATCGTTTACACGCAGATTTCAGCGAATACTAAAATCCTTGTAGTTGTCGATGCTTATTCCAAGTGGTTAGAGGTAATACTAATGTCTCGCACTGACCATTCTTGCTAGGTTTGGGTTACCGTCGCAGTTGTTTACTGATAATGGGCCCCCGTTTTTCAGTCTAGAGTTTAAAATATATTGTTTAAATAATTGTATAAAACATATAACATCAGCCCCATACAGACCGCGAGGTAACGGTGCCGCAGAAAATGCTGTAAAGAATGTAAAAAAAGTAATTAAACGTGCATCAATAGAAGGTGAGAATGTACTTATGGCATTAAATAAATTTCTGTTCCAATATCCCAACTGCGATCATGCTACGACTGGAGTATCACCAGCTGTGGCTCTTTTAGGTCATCGCTTACGAAGTCGTTTGGATGCCTTACGCCCTGACGTGGCACAAAACGTCGAGAGTGCCCAGCGGCGTCAAACAGCCGCAGCTGGCGGCACTGCTCGTGATCTTGCCGTCGGAGATACGGTACTTGCTCGAGACTATACAAAGAAAGGGGAGAAGTGGGCCGATGGCATAGTCATCCAAAACAGGGCCCGTTTCCTATAAAGTTAATGTCGGAAAAGCGATGGAATGGAAACGACATCAAAATCAAATAATTGCAGTACGGAATACTAGCCGTCATTCCTTATGCCGTACTAGCATTACTTCGGCAAGATGCACAGAGAGTACTGGTGAATTTGCTGAAGACAAAGTGGACGATGCCTCGAGGACGATACGGGCGAAGGGGAAGCTATAGGGGTACCTGACCTAAATAATGCTGAATCGAAGACACGAGAAGTCTTGGTAACGTCTGCAACGGGGGAGTCGAACCCACACTAAGTTTCTCCTCCCCAAGCGTCCGCTCGAGCCCTACGCGCTTATAACAGATCCAAACAAGGTTCCAATAAAGACAAATTGTAAAATAAGCAATATATATATAATATTAATAAATAATATAAGCATGTTTAAGTATAATATAAACACTAGTATAAGTAACTCGTTATATGTATCTTACCTTTCATTTGTTATGTTTCATTAGTTATGTATATTCTTTGTTTAAAACTGCTATTTTTAGAATTCAAAAAGAGGAAAAATGTTGGGTATGATATTTACATGTGGGTAGTTGTCGTAAACTTATTAATAAATCAGTTAGCACCAAGCCGTAGTCTTATTGTGACGTTACAATTATGACGTGAAAATACAAAGAGAAACAGAAAAATCTTACTATAATATTATAAATGCGTAAGTAACTCTGTCTGTTTGTCTGTCGCTTTCACTTTAATGTTACTGAACCGATTTAAATGACGTTTTGTATACAGATAGTTTAGTGCCTGAGAATGGACATAGGTTACTTAGTATATACTTTAATGCGGAGCTGTAAGGAGTTGAAATAAGGGAAGAAAGCTTACATAGAAAGTAAGCTATAAGTATGAAACTTACTTAAGATTAGACATAAATTAATACGATATTTTAAGTTTGTCATAATTAAGCCCCAATGAGAGTTAAAATTGGGGTTGTAAGTTTTTGTTTGAATAGGTTCACAAGCTGAGCCGTCTTACATGAAAATTAATATAATTTGAGACAGAGATATAAAAATAGTACGGGAAAATATATCATTCCTGCGGGAAAATCTGATAAAAACCGCAGACCGGGTTTTCCACATATTGAAACTTTGGCAATCAAACTTAGTTCAGCGGCGTACGCAGTAAAAAAGATTAGACTTTTAACTAATGTTGAAACGGCAAGAATTGTTTATTTCAGCTACTTTCATAGTGTTATGTCCTATGGACTGCTGCTATGGGGATCAGCGGCTAACATTGAAAGTATTTTCCTTTTACAAAAAAGAGCGATTCGTGCTATTTACTGTTTACGGGCTAGAGAATCCCTAAAAGAATTGTTCAAAGAAATTAATATTTTAACTTTAGCTAGTCAATATATATATGATAATTTAGTTTTTGTATATAGAAACTATAATAAATTCAATAAAAACAGTGATCTACATAATGTGAATACTAGAAACAAAAATAAACTTGCCGTTCCAATGTTCAGACTCCATAAAACTAGCTGTTCGTTCTTGGGGAAATGTATATCTATGTTTAACAAGCTTCCGCAAAGTGTCATTGATTTACCTTTATATAAATTTAAAATCCATATCAAAAATACACTCATGAGTAAAGGTTATTATAAAGTAAGTGACTATCTAAATGATCACAGTATTTGGGAATAGGGACACTATTCATAGAGCCATGTTTGGTAACATTATTTATAATATTGTATTATTTTATATGTGTATGTAAACATACATACGACTGTAATCGTATTAGGTATGATTGTATCTTATACTATATTGTTTTTTTATATTATATTATTATAATTATTAACATTGAAAAGAGGAGATAAAAAATAGACCTTCAGAGTTTCTTGCCTGTTCTTCTCGAGAAGGCTCTCCCAATTTCCGAACAGGTGTCGAGTCAATATATTTTTTTTTTTTTTTTCCTTATTCGTACGTACGGACAAGGTTTTTTTTTTTTTTTTTTTTTATTATTTAAGTTTTTTTTTGTTTTGTTTGTTGACGTCAATAAGTGCCTGTAAAGGTCTATGTTGAATAAATATTATTTTGATTTGATTTGATTTTGATTCATACAATTTGGTACGAGTTTGGTTGAAGGCACGGGGAAGAATATAACAATATTAACTGCGTGAAAATATTTGAGCTAGTACTTAATAAACTGCAAAATCTAATAATATTACATAAATATATTTTTATGTAAAACTAACTGCTTAAATCGAGATTGTCATACATACGAGTACTTACCGTCACGGCATGAGGTAAATACTGTATGAGAAAGTTTTTGTGATTCACATATTTAATACATGACTGGATCCCAAATTTATTTCCACGCCTCACAGCCTCGGATTGCCCTATGAAACCGTACTTAACCCTATCATGCCAGGGAAAAAATATTACAAACGGTGCCTCTGTTTGTCGTCCTGGGACAAGGTGAATTAATTAACTGACTTCAAAAAAGGAAAAACCGCCATTACATTTCCGAGGTAGGTTTCATATAAATTTAATATTAATATTATTTTATACTTTCTAGTTTAAGTTTGTTCACATAAGTAGAGTTTTGAATAGTCAACTATATAATTTTACTAAACACACAAATATTCATTGATATTTTCAGCTGGCATATGACTAACCCTGTATTTGGATCTATTAATCAACATATCGTGGTACTACCAAAATTCACCGGCGAAATAACTCCTTTCCTTGGTAAAAGTCACAGTCCAATCAAAGTCCAGCCAGCGAGGCGTGCAATCTAATAGAAGAGGGATCGAAAAAAAGATTGGACGATAAGGAAATAGTAAAAGCATTACTTTAAAAATATGAAATTATAGACACAAGGTAGAACCTGGAAATACAAAACTATTGGACAACTTTGGTAGATTTTGTTTCCTATTGGCATTTTAAATAGGTGCACCGCTTACACCGCTGAAAGTCTATCTAAACCGTACTATCTATGACCGTACCTGATCAGTGTAACATGCGTTAGAAGAAGCCACCAAACAACATGTGGTCAGGATTGGTAAGGCTTGTATTAGCGAGGTGCAGAGTACTCCTAATAGCAGGTCACTACCCGCTTCATTACAGGTTTCTAGCAGATGCTAGTGTCTTCTATACGTGATGTCTTGCACAAACATTACAACAAACAAAATAATAAATAAAGCCTCGTAAATTTTACTAAAGAATGCACAATTTTTAATTTGAAACAGTTTTTAATTTGATTTCGATTCAAATTAAAAACCGTAGTAGTTCTAGGATCGGCTCTAGGCTGAACTTTTCTATTGGACGCGCATGAGAAGCACCACTGAGTACCAAATGATTTAGCGGTTTCTACATCTAAGCCTTTTTTCTTCACGAATTGTCAAGTGTGTATTGGTGGAACTAGCTGTACCTTGGGAAACGAACATTGCCAAAGTTCACTAGAAAAAACTCTAATAAACACTTTAATTAACCAACCAATAATATTAAATAGCTACAGTCGACGAGTAGAGAGTAAATCCAATTATGTTTAGTTTTCGTAAATTCTGTGCTGGAAACCGTAACAAAAGCCGCTATAGTGCAGATATGTCGATTTGGCTAGGTAGAATGACGAATGGGCTGGGAAAGTGATAGGATCGTCGATGTATCGTAAAGCAGCATCTGGGACTATGATCCAGGGTCATAAGTTCCAGATGCTACTTTTGTCTGCCGTCATAATCTCCAGGTGCTGCTTTTGTCTGCCGTCAATGCAAATACTAAGTCGGCTTTTAGCTCCTTTTTAATACTACTATGGATTCTGATAAATAATAATGAAAAGCGCTAACCGTTTATAAATATCGAAGACGAAATCGTATTATGTCGATGAAGAAATATATTTCCTTCGTCAACAGCTTTGAATGTCTTTCGTTATATTGGCCAATTTTATTCCCTAATTTCACAAGAATAATCCCCCAACCAATCCTACTTAGCAGGCACTTTGCAAATATCCAAGATTACGGATTAAGTTTAATGGGAAATTCGTTTTACAAAATGACAATGCGAGAACGATCGAAAAATCCATGACGTGATATTGGAAACTCGTTCTACAAATAAAGAAGCAATATTAATGGTATTATAAATTTTTATTGTTATAATGTTGCTGGAATCAGCATATGATGTAGCTTTGCCTTAGGAAAATGTCTAAGAAGAAAAAAAATAAGTTGCCAGAAGCGAAAATATTTTTTTAAGTATTTCATAATTATTATCATGATTTTTTTTATAAGTCCCTATCGATAAATGACAACTACGAGTATTCATAATGTGTTTTCTTTTTTAATTGTTTGTTTTATTGTTGAATGTTATTATTTATTAAAATATTTAATTAAGTTTATGATGGGCACTATTTGCTATTTGATTACAAAAGAAAAGTAATGTTACTTTATTAGTAGGTGACCTCCTGAACTTGAACACGACAAAGGCTTTTAAATTTAATTACCCGATTGTACCAGAAGTTGGGATAAATTTTTCGCGAGTAAGTATAATTGTTTGGCACGCTTTGCAGATTTAACTGCGACATGGATTTTAGCTTGAGATATGTCGTTAGATTTGTATTTATTCTGAGAGTGACACTAGATAATTTAAAAAAGAACGTTAATTTAAAAACTTCAAAAGCCCGACAACGTTTTTGTCTAATTGTGAAATGAAAAAAACCTATTTCAAAAAAGTCAAAGGAACTACTCATATTAGGACAAAATATAATTACCATTGTCACAGAAACTACTAGCGATCCGCCCCGGCTTCGCACGAGTGCAACGCTTATGTAAATATACCTACTACAAAATGTACCTTATACGCGAAAAACATGCTTATTTACAACATTACATTAGAAAAAAAACAGTGTTTCTCTACTATATTATGCATGTATTATACATATAAACCTTCGTTAAGAATCACTCTATCTATTAAAAAAACTGCATCAAAATCCGTTGCGTAGTTTTAAAGATCTAAGCAAACATAGGGACTGACAGACGACGGAGAGCAACTTTGTTTTATACTATGTAGTTGTAACGTGTTATTTTTTTTACTATTGATTTCAGCACATTTTAATCAACAAATACTTTTAATTTCATTATTAATTTACAAATTTAATTCTTGTTTACATGTTCTATTAGGATTTTGTGACAGATATTTAGTTTTTTTGTTAACCTTTTTAAGTGGAAGTAAGAGTAAAGGGATCGGAACCTGTACAGCCTCAGCACAAGTGCAATTTTTTTGTCTTAATTTATATTTCATAAATTTTACTTATAACAAGATGGACATAGGGACAAAACATTTAGTTTCTGTATTCATTTAATCAGCATACAGATGGTGTTGAAGGAGTCTGTGATAGGAGTTTTAGTTGGGTTTGTAATTTAAAACTTAAATTTCAATATACAGATCTATGGTTGTAGAGATTTGATAGGGTGAAGCCATGGACTGTAATAGTAAACCTTAACATATTTTCATAACGTTATCTATTAGGAGTTTACTTAATACAAATTCTTTTGTTTTGGTTTATTAAAAGAAGTTTTCGTTTCTTTCTCCTTGTTGGTCAATTCCGCCTTTTCTTCACTCGGTGATGCTTCCAATTCGGAACGTGACGGCTTGCTCTATGGTGATCCCTCCGCGGCTATTTATTGGCTATTTCGCAGTCTTGGCTGTCATTGGACGTCGGCGAAGAGATCGCGAAAGATGGGTCTTTCGGCGTTCCTCTCCTGGCGGATGTGCCGCTTTAGGCCTCCGTGAAAACAAATTAGTTTTTTTTATATGTTCTCCATTTAATATTTTTAATAACGGCTTAATGCCATAATTAGTTTCGTCCAGCAATCCCAGATAATGGTGAGTTGTAATTTCTTATTTTGTTCGACTTTAATGATTTCCCCACGTGTTCATGGGATAGGAATTTTATGTTTTACACATTGTTGTAGGGTTCACGGTATACCTCGGAATCATCTCAAATGTAGGGCGTTTGTTCCCGTTTCATCCCAACGTGACTTCATGCACCCAGCCATGCGGTGATGTAGTTTGTCTTGTTAATCAACGGCAATCCCTGCCATCACCGATGGAATCTCAACTTAAAAGGTGACCTCTTACCATTTTTACCGTATTGCGTGTGTGAACCACCGTATTTTGGGAGGATTAATTTTTTTTTGACATTGACCTTGGGTGACGTATGGAGGATGGCTCAGCTCAACGAGTGAACTTATAAAACTGTAATGTGTGCAAAATACCGTGCCTAGTAATTTGTGGACGATTCTAAATATATATTTTTTCTTTGTATAAATGTTATCTCACAAAATTTAATTATAAACTTACATATATAAACTTCTTTGTTTAATTTTATCTCCTAACCATTTGAAGGTCTGTTTGTATCTACGTGGAGGCGCCCATATTATTAATTCTAAATATCTACATATATCACCAGGTCGGTTCGATTCCGATAAGAATTATACCCACACCCTGATCTTAGCTGGCAAAAATAATTTTCTGTAAATATCATAAAATAAAACGCTAAATAGTGATGAAAAGATAATAATATACTGTGTATGTGTAAACTACTCGGTTACCGCCCTCCCGGTAAAAACATTCATTTCATCAGTCATTTTATAAAGTTATCCAACATCCAACATTTCAATTCTGATAAAAACTGGCCAAGTCATATCTATTACATTAAGATCTCACATTTTTAAATAACAGCAATTATTATAGGTGTCCAATAAAGCTAAGAAATATAGTTTAATACATGTTCATAGTGTTATTTTATTCCTATAAATACATATTTCAATTTTTGTATTGAACTTTCTCCTTTTTTACATTTATGTTTTTGATGGGACATAACATATACAAGAACATACAATAATAACTTAAACATAATATCATAAAAGACTCAAAAACAGCAAATGTTAAGAATAAATCTTTGCATAATAAAATAATTTTTATATTATTGTAAACCAAAAAATATTACAACAAATCATTCACAAGTCCAATTATAAAATATTGAAGATTCATAGACAGGTTGCCACGTTCCACCATATTAGTTGCTGACCGGAAATAAATAACACGTTCACGCCACGTAAGATTTATTCTAACGTTGGAGGAACGTACACAGCTGGCAAAAGCTCTCAATCTTAAATAAAATGAGCATAACTGGTGCACCCGAATTCGTCTACGCAGGACACTCTTATCGTCATATTTTGAAAAATTCATACATAAATTGTAGCCTGTTTTGATGTACAAGCTATATCATTGTAAAGTTTCATTAAAATCTATCGACCCATACATACAAACTTTTGCGTAAATTTAGTACTGGTCTTCGCTATGATGTTCTATATCGAACATATCGAAAACCAGTACAAAATTTTCACAGTAGTAAATTGGAAAGGCTGGAAATTCTCCGAAACTGTTACTATAATTTAATTACTTTACGTGATATAGACTCGCTTTCACAGTTTTAAGCCGAGATTTCAATAATTGGTGGTATTTTATTTCTCAATATTACAAAAGCTTTGTACGTGCCTTTTTATATTCTTCTTATGCCATAGTTACAATACGCTTTAATAGTTGAGATATTTCCCTGTTCTAAAAACAAAAAATATAATAATCTTTATTTAACACTAGCTGACCCGGTGAACTTCGTACCGCCTAATTATTGGAGGCATATTTAGTGTTTAAGGGCAAAAAACGGTTTTTCTCGATTTCCGGAAAAACTAAAAGTCCTATTGAAAAAAATCAAATGGCAAAGTTGTAGGTAATAAAAACATCTAAAACTTTTGCATTTACACTTTTTTCACATAACATCAAAATTTATGTGAAAAATTCAAAAAACCAAGTTTTTGGTTTTTTATTCTTATCTTTTACAAAAATGTTTTTTTTTAATGAAATTTGGTGAAAACTTACCTTTTTATGTCCCAAATACGCTGTAATTTATTTGATTAAAAATTGATCGCCCGTAATTTATTTTTCCTTTCATTTTTATAATATTTCCTTCCTTTTCAAATGGGTTTCATCCATCGACTCTGTGTTGTCGATGGTTTCATCCTACTATTATTTTTTTCGCTTTTTATTATTTTTAAAGCCTGGTCTATATGGACAAAATAATAGAACGTTCGGTTACACGGGTTCTTTTTACATGAGATGACAAAACAATATAATAAAAATATTTTTGAGAGTTAGTAACACTGTAAGGTTGGCACCCATCAAATATGTCAACACAATAATTATTTTTATATTTTGAAATTTAAATACACGATGTTATAAGCAAAGTTGATATTATGTTGTCGATTCAAAAATCTTGTTTTAATGCGTTCTTCAATTCGAGTGGAACTGAGAGTACAAATACCGTCAAATGTTTGACAGAAAGTAAGTGATCAACTTTTATATGGGAAAATGAAATTGTCGTCTTACTCTATCTTACTCGCAATTTTTCCTTATTTGCTCCGTTTAGACCTACCCTGGACTACGACAAACATTTTAAAACCAAAACCAGCTCAATCGGCCCAGCTGTTCTCGAGTTTTAAGCAGACTAACGAACAACAATTCATTTTTATTTATATATAGATAGGCCTTTACTTACTCATTGACGTCAAACAAAAATAAAAATTTTAAGACACAAAGAGCTTAAGAGCTACATAATGATACTCTAGACCTGTTCATAAATTGGTAGAACCTTCCAGAAAAGAACAGACAAGAAACAGAGATTTTCGGTATGGATAGGTGTGAAGGATAGGTGCCTAGGACCCACCTAATTATTTTTTAGCTTTTGTAAGACATTATCAACATAGTATTATTTATTTCTTCAATATAAATATCTAAATTGAAAAATATTTATATTTTTTTATTTATTTCATTTTGCCAAATGTTTCAAATATAGTAGCAATTATCATACAACTTAGGCTTTCATCATGCTTATGGCGGTAGAATCGCGAAAGCGCACCCCGCCATGTGCCCCGCATGGGCCTAGAAAACTTCCCCCCCCTGGTTTTAGTGGGTAAGTCGGTCCGGACCGTGTCAGACCGGAGAGCCCCACACACGGCACACGCGCCTAGCCACAGCGGTATTACGGTGCAAAAGGAGCATTTCCCCTCTTAAAAAAAAGGCTTTCATCATGTTTAGTATGAATTTATGAAATAATAGTGGGTGAATATTATTTCAATAAAATAGGCAATTAGATTCTCAAGTGAAATCTGTCAGTTAGTCATGTATTTTCCTTTACCAAGTTTATATAAATAGTCGCATGAACTCTGACTTCAATTGTTTTATTCTGTCAATTATAAGTGAAAATCATTTTAAGAGAATAGGGGTGTGTTTTATGCGAATTAGAGTAAGTTTTTATGTTATAGTTGTAAGTCAAAATAAAATTGTTTTTGTTAATCTAATATTTAAACTTTATACATCTTTTTTTACATCATTCGATAAAAATGAATATTTTAACATTTTGCATGTTAACTAAAACATTTTTCAATATAAGAAGCATACATATAAATATACAAATAATTAATTAGGCGACCTAAATAACAATGCAATTTATATAGTAAGAACGTTATATATATAATATATATATATATACATATATATATATATATATATAATATATATATATATATATATATAACAAAATGATATGTGCTCAGATTTAAATAGAGCCCATATAAAAAAATATCTATGGAAATATCTTTTTATTATATGTTTAAAATTTAGGAATACTACTATTAACTACGACGAGGTGTTACATAATTCACGGTAAATTGCTTGCTACGGACTGATTGGGTCGCGGTTTAAGGACGAGGCTATTGTCCAAATTTAATTAATCAAGCTACGGCATTGGGGCAAAGAAAGGTCGCTTTCAAATGTTTGCACTACTAAATAACACCTGTGTAGATTTATAGATTGGTAACCATACTAGAATGGATTTGTTAAAATTATTCAATTCACGAGATATTACTTGCTAACTGTAATAACTAAATACAGAATGTTTATGTTTCACTTACGTTTCGCTTCACATGTTTGGGTTACTCCTTTTCTAGGATTATATTGACAATGTTCATGGGCGACAAGACCGCCAATTAAATTTACTTGACCGCGGAGATGCCAGTAGGTAGTGAAATGGAAATATGCACTTTAATTTAATGTACATATGATTCAATATCAGACAGAGTATGAAACCGGTTGCTATGTTTGTTTTTTTCTGTCGGATATAAATTAATATTTCGTTGTGAAAACTATTGAGTTGGCACAAATATCTTTCATATTCAGTACTAGGTATGTGAGCAGAAGCCTGATTATGTAAATCTGTTGCTATCAAATTATTTGAAACTGACAGATGTTGCAGTTACGTTGACGTTTTTATAAGATACTAGCGACCCGCCCCAGCTTCGCACGGGTGCAGTGAAAAAATGGTTATGGTGGGTTATCCCTAAGAGATAGACATATACCATCGCGGACTTTTTTGTGGATTTTTGTAAGTTGTACAATACTGTAGTACATTATTTTGGTCTATCTCGTAGGGTTCAGCCAGCGTTTGCAATATAAGCGCAAAAAAAACGTGCTTATTTACGACATCACATTAGAAACCTTTAAATTTATCAGTGTTTCTCTACTATATTATGCATTTATTATACATACAAACCTTCCTTAAGAATCACTCTATCTATTAAAAAAAACCGCGTCAAAATCCGTTGCGTAGTTTTAAAGATCTAAGCATACATACGGACAGCGAAAGCGACTTTGTTTTATACTATGTATTGATTGATAATGTGACAATTATATTAATAAAGTAGCAATGTCGGCACTATCTGTCAATATCAATCAAAATTTGATAATAACAGGGATACATAATCAGTCTATTGTACTCTTATAACGTAGTGATTAAGTCTAAGTTTCCTGCAGACTTACACTTCCATGACGTATAGTTACAAACCTCAGAAGGTTGAGGTGCGCGGGGTTAGCGAGTGCGTGGTGCGGTGATTGCGAAGGGGGCGCGGGTGGCAGCGGTCGACCAGGGCCCTGCAGTACACGAATCCCCATACGCACCACGTTACGCCGCGACACCTTTTCATCGGCCCTTTCCGCTGAAACAAACTTAATAGTTTAGCCTTTTTAAATTACTTAGTGCGGAAGGAAAGAGAGGGCAATTTTTAAAAAGAGTTTGTATTGTCCAAAAGCGTAGGTTCCACAGTTCCTTCGTAGCACATAAAACAAGAACGAGTTAGACAATTGTTTGGTCACCAAATTTACCCTAATTATATTCAAAATTATCTTCAACTATCGTTAACACTGTCCCACCGAGTTCTTTGTTTTATTTTGCTTTGGTTTCGTACTCAGTACCACAAAACAGAACATTTATAGGAACACTTCATTGTGCGTTTGCCTGTCCTGCACCCAAGATATTTTTCACCGTGTCTAAAAAGAAAGTAGAAATGAATAATAAATGGTCAAGTAACCTCTTGCAACAGTAAAAAAAATCCAAGTACCAAGACGACGTAATCAAGATACCCGAGAAATGTTAATCAAAAGTTGCTTTCTTAATACCTTATATTTTGTTTGACACTCGTAAGAGTATCAAAACCTAAAGGTGACCTAGACCTTAATTTTGCAGGCAGTAAAGTTATTTTGTATAAATAAAAGAAATATTAGAAAACCGAAAATTTATAATACCTATATAGATTTTATTAAAATTTATATAGGGCTCTTTCTGTTGACCTAGACCTTAATTTTGCAGGCAGTAATGTTATTTTGTATAAATAAAAAAAAATATTAGAAAACCGAAATTTTATAATTCAACAAGTAAGTTTACAATATTCGACACATAAATAATATTTGGCACTCGATTTTTCACATTTGCAAAGTATCAATTATACTTTCCGTTGTCCTGGTATAAATAAAATTTGGCATGGAACCGTGTTATACGAGTATAGCACAAATAAATAAAAGCATCTAAAAGTAATACATTTGATATTGCTTTAAAAAAATGCTGTTATAAACTTATTGACGGTACCCTCGACACTCGACACACGAGTTAGACTCGGAATTATAATAATAATATAATAATCTTTTCATCCCACCACCTCGGAAAGTGTAATTTTGCGCTTCGAAATCTGGCTGGAAAATTCTATTTTATTCGCTTGAGCGGCAAAGTAGATTTGAATTTAGAACATCACATATAATGAGTACTCAATATAATTGTAAATTCAAAACGTCATTAAACCTATTTAATGTAAACTCTATGGTGCCAAATTTATGATTAGAACTTTTAAATTGTGAAAAAATTTAAATTTGGAACCTTCTTGGTTTCTTTGTTTTATTTGCGTGCTTCGCGCCATTCTAGTTTTTCACGTTTTATTGCTTAATATAATTAACATAATCTAAAAACTGTACAAAAAAATCAACTAAAATGAGTGACATTAGCGACGATGAAGTTTCGCCAACTGAGTTAACTGAAACAGTTAATAATGCGCAAATGAGCCTTCTCCCTCAGCAATCACGAGAGAAGTATTTGAAACAGTACGATATATTTAACATGTGGCGACTAGCTAAAGGAGCAAAAACTTTCTCCGAAAACGTTTTACTGGCATATTTTATAGAATTATCTGAGACCAAGAAAGCAAGCACGCTATGGAGTACGTATTCAATGCTAAAATTAACAATTAAGATGAAGAAAGACGTTCATATCGACACCTATCATAAATTAGTGGCATTTTTAAAAAGAGCCTCATCTGGTTAATAACCAAAAAAATCGAAGGTTTTCACAGCATCTGAAATTGCAAAGTTTATTAATGAAGCACCTGATTCCGTATATTTAGCGGCAAAAGTAAGTCAATACGTGTAATTTTTTGTTGTTGATAAAATTGTACATATATAGTACTTACAATATTTTTAATTTGATTAATTTATTACGATTATAAATACTTCTTTTGTTACAGGTTGTTCTTATTATTGGTATAACCGGAGCATGTCGAACAAATGAACTTACACTACTTAATGTCAATAACGTATCAAAATATTCTCATAATTCTGATGAATTGCTATTAATTAATGTACTAAATACCAAGACAAAAAAGACCGCAACTTCGTTATTCGCAAGGAATATGTAAACATTGTTCAGAAATATCAAGCTTTACGTCCTTCTAACACTCCAATTGAACGATTTTTTCTACAATATCGCAAAGGAAAGTGTATCCGACAATCTATGGGTCAGAATAAAATTGGCAGTATTCCACGAGAAATAGCAACTTTTCTTGGACTTTTAGAACCCCCGTTATACACCGGTCACTGTTTTAGAAGAACCTCAGCCACACTTTTGGCCGAATCAGGGGCTGATCTTCTATCGCTTAAGCGCCATGGAGGCTGGAAGTCTAATTCGGTTGTAGAGGGATACATAGAGGATTCAATTCAAAGTAAATCAAAAATTTGTAATAGTATCGTGGAGGCCATAACGCTGAAAGAACCTCTGTCAGATTCTTGGTCTCGCCCTTCTACATCTAAAATGAGCCCCATAAGATTGGAAACAATAGCCCTCTCCCGCCAACATTTACGCCAATAGAATCCAATGAATCGGCACAACTATTTAAAATTACTGATAGTTTACCACAAAACAGCGCACAATTCACAAACACCAACATAACATTACCTAACAAAAATATTAAACTTAACATAAGTAACTGTAGCAACGTTACATTTAATATTTCTTAATTATTTTCTACTTCTTATTATTTTCTTCATTTATCTTAATGTGTTTTAATTGAAATAAAAATATTTTGTCATTATAAATTGTTTTCTTTTTAATTTTGTCATTTCCTCGCTGAGGTGGGATGAAAAGTTACGTATTGCACTCGAGTGGAAAGATTTTTCACCTTGTGCTCGTTTGTTTCCCTCGCTGACGCTCAGGATTCTAATTTAGAATCGCTCGCTGCGCTCGTGATTCAACTTTAGAATCCTTCGCTTGCTCGGTCATCCAAATCGAGCACGCGGTTAAAAAGGAACTTTCCACTCTTGTATAATAAATAACTATTATTTACTCACACATAAGGTATGGGATATTAAAATAAGAAGGTTATATAATAATAATTTTAACAACTTAACCATAATGTGAGAGTCTGAAGTCTGAAAAAGGATAAACCTGCTCTACAGATCTCCAGGCTCCCTCACCTCTAGACATTTATGTATTGTATTACTAAAATTAAACGAATTACAGTAAGCAATCAACAACTACGAATTAAAAAAAACAAATAATATAATAAAATTGTAGGGTAAATAAATACATAAACTTTACTGAATATAAATACAGTTAACACTGTGAAACACATATAACATGATATAATGGTATATTTGAATGAAATAAACTAGCGATTAAAGGCTTGCTCCATGAAGGATTCAGTTTCACCTGAATTCCAATTCCAACTCACATATAACTGTCATAGCTTTGTTGTTGCCTATGTATGGAAATAGAGCTTAAAATAGTTGCCTAAAAATGTAGAGGTTTTCAGAACCTCACTGGAAAGCTCCACTTAAGTCCTACTGACCTGTCGTAATATCTTAAAGGCGGAGCAAAATCGAGATCGAATCAGTGCAAGCGAGATGTTTCTATTCGCAACAAAAGCGTGCTCTGTCACAATAATGTTTTGACCTTACTCTAAGTGGTCTTGATAAGGCCTCTTGTTGCGATCAGTGACATGACAAGTAAATAAAGAAAACATATACTTGACGCAAATAAAAGTCACAATTATATTATATATATTATGCACCTGTATATATACATATACTCATATTAATATATATATATATACATATATGCAATACACAGATATAAACATACAACTACATATGTGTATTGTCAACTCAATATATTATATGTATATCCATATTCGCTCAAATAATGTTTAGCGTGCTACATAAGCAGTACTCTCGAGTTACTCTTATATGATCATTTACTGGGTGCTGCACGTACACAAAAAGGCAGGTCACTTTAAAGGCGGATCGCTGAAACAGTAGAAGAGGATGAATAGAAACCAGAGCGATGAACGGGAATTTTCAGCATACACTGAGAGAAAATTATTGTCATTGTATCAAAAAAACTTTAACCCCACACAACCGTTTAAAGCAAATTGATATAGATACAAAGTTTTTATTGTCAGATGTTTATTGTGATTATAACAACATTTATTAGCAATGTTAAACGTTGTTACAAATACAATTTTTATTAACTTTGTGAGAAGAGCAAAATTTTATTTTGTTGTTTTAACAATTTTACTTTGCTAAGGTGACTTTCTGTTTTGTCAATATGGCAAAACAGTCAACTACTCCAGTATACCAACCTTGCTACCCTAACAAAGGAAGCACACGCTTCTGAAACTGATTTGTAAGACGTTGGCTTTAATTTTAAATAATAATCTACTGATGATTAATAATGCATGCCCCAATTAAGAGGCAAATCGTAGTAGACCTTAAAACATTTTCTGTTCCATACAAGTGTAACGTATCCAAAATGTACAGAACAGCAAATATTTAAGGTCAACCGATTTGCTTCATATTTGGGGTATGCACTACTAATTATCAGTAGATTATTATTTTGAATTAAAGCCAACGTCTTACAAATTACCTGTATAAGAGGTTCAGAAGAGTGCACTACCTTTGTCAGAGTAGCAAAAAGGTGGGTATACTGATTTTGAAAAGTAGTTGCAGAAGGTTACAAATCTACCTTTTAACGTAAGTTTCTTTGCTCAGGTTGGAAAGTTTGCTCAGAGCACATATTTCGCAAATAATTTAGGGTTAGGACCGCTGAGGTAAGCAAACCATATGGGTAACAGGATAACAAGGGTGGTACTTACCCAACATTTTATTTGTCAGATGAGTAAGTCCGGCATTTATTAAAAATACCCTTAGGGCCTCGTCGTCCATATTGAATATCTCGCAATTGTCACTCATTAAAATAGTTCTCAAAGTGGTTAAAATCCTATGTGATTTTTGATTCGTAGCACGTAACCGGTACCGGTATACTGATTTGGTCCACCAACGGAATTATAGCAATTTATTGTAATCCTGTCAGGTGTTTAAACCGCTAAAACGAAATGATATATTCACACGCGCTCAACGATCACAGGCAAATGAAACAAAATCATAATAAAACTTCGATCAACTGACAAAGTTCGTTAAATCATTAGCTCCCCCCGCCGCCAATTCATGCCACTTACTTTGTCAATACGCCAAAGTTAATAATTAAAAATGTATCTCAGCACAAAAGGCACTTTGCTATTATTTTCTTTTGTGAATCAAACAATTTTAAATTATGATAGATCGACAAAATATGGAAATCGTTGACAACGTAAAGTTGCGACAGTGTTAATAATACTATAACTTAAATAAAATGACAAATAACGTATTGTCCACAGATTCATAAAAGTTTGACAATAAAAACTTTGTGGCCATAGATAAATTAATTTATATTCTTTACCTATGTATTTTGATGCAAATACAAAAAAATATTGACAACGTTTTTATTGTGGCTTTGTTAGCTATATTTTTCCTCAGTGTAAGTTGATTCGATGAGCGGAGGTCACGAGCGGGTGAATTACTAAGGAACTGGAATTGCATCGCCTCTTCTCCTGAAGGGGCGGTCGCTCTCATGATTAACCTAGACAGTTAGTTACAACCTAGGCATAAGGCTGAGTTTAGTCGGTAGGTCACGTTGGTCACACCGCTCTGGTCGGCGTGGATTCCAACAAGGTATAATATTATGCAAGATTTTATTTGCCCATAAAAAATTCTAGCAAATACATAATTTTGCTAGCTCACCGCTCATTGTTCACAGACCGAAATGTACCATCGTAACAAAACAAAATGGCATATTCGGTAAACACAATTACTCTATCAGCGAGCACTAAAGGATTCCGACCCGCTGTCGTTCGCAACAAATTGTTCTTGGTTTATCTAAATAATGTATCTTCAGCTAACTGGCTGTATGTCTGACGTCACATCTCTCCTTGAGCTACATTAGTTCTTCGAGTGGTTGGAAATATGCAACTACAGATAATGAAGCTATAGGAACTGTGATGCATATTGCTTTACACCTCAAAAAGATAAAAATATATTTTGTCGGTGTTAATACATTTGCCGAAGAAAAGTTGTTTAATATTTTCTACGAAACAAAAAAGGCGAAGTGCCACAAAAAATTTATTTCATATAAAGGTACACAAAACAGTGCCTGAGCGAGGAACCTTAATCATGAAGGTTATTTCGATCTTGTCACAACACTTTATGGTAATTACATCATAATGTTTAACAATTTTGTCATTTCTACTTTTTTTTCCGTTTCTGCGAAGGACACATGCTTAAAGATATTAGACACCTACTCAAAAAATACAAAGTTAATAATTTATTATTGTTATCCTTTTTTTATATATGTTTTCACATAGACGTCGGCCCATCGTTATTATATATATCATAGATATATATTTATAATCTTTCGCAGTGGTGTATCTGTCGCAGCCAATTGGTTTAAATAGCCGTTCAATCAAACAGTTAGCCCTTTGACATCGTGAGGCAATCTGCATACATCAGCGATGAAATTCAAAAATGTATGTAGTTGTCAATCCGTACTGGGCCAGCGTGATTGACGAAGGCCTAATCGCCCCAAAATGGTTAGGGTAGGTTGATGAGTAAGACGCGCCCGCGGATACGCCGACCCGGGAGGGACCATGCCCCTCCCGTGGCCCGGGGGCGTCGTCGGTAGAGGAGATCGGGGGAGATATTGTAGCCTCCCCCGAGAAGGGCTCCCCTGCATTGGGGAGGGGAGGCTGGGGGTTCTCGGAAGTCGCTTAGCGTTCCCGAGGGCCCCCTACATGCCTGAAGAAGGCCATCGCTGAGGTTTTTAGTGGGTAGGCCTCCCCCTTCAGGGGAGGAGAGCCCCACATACACACCGCAGCAAGGTACGCAATTTCATGCATTTTTGCTCAGCGTAACAAAAAAAAAGCCTCATGCCCCTCGGTAGGGACGTATATGGACTGTGATGATGAATAATAGCATAAAGTATTACCAATAAAAGCGCGCACGTCGTAGGAGGTGCCGATAGGCGCGCCATGGTATTGCTTGGCGGGTACCAGTTGCACGCTCGGCGGTGCTAGCGGCGTCAGCTCGAGATGGAACGGGAATGCGTACGACCCCAGTCTCTTCACTAGTGCGTCCTGGCAAACAATAAAAAGACCTAAGTTCGCTGTAGGTACAGTACATGGTTATGGAGTTATACCAGAAATGTTCGTACCGTCTACATGGATACTTTTTAATTATATATGTATTTAGATATACGTCACATGACAAACTTAATAAATCTTTATTTACAACTAATTGCAAGCGCTTAGGGGTATCAATTAGAAACTGATTCCACCACCTGCATCTTCGGTAAATTGGAAAGCCATGTTGAGAATCACAGATAAGAAAATCTCAAGATTTAATTGTATATCTCCCCTTTTTATACAAATTACAATAATAGTGTACATATTTATGTAATTTAGATTTAAATCTATGTGAGGCTTTGGAGAGATTGGAACAGTTCCTGAAATTAGACATACAATGTGTATTTATAAATTATTCTATATAAGATACTAGTTTTGCTGTATCAAAATCTAGCGAATAGATTTGTAATTATAGCACTTATTTCGTCGTCTTTTGGTTGGAGCGTAAGGTAGCAGTGAAATTACTAGGTGTTGTTACTTTTAGTCTTATGTCGAAAAGTTTGAAATTGAACGAAATAATAAATAAAAGATTTCATTGTTACACATTAGACATACATACACAAATACATGTAAACATACGAGAGACTAATCTTATCACGGTATTATGTTAAACAAAAAGAGAGTAATCTCAACACGGTAGGCAGTGGCTTAGCTGTGTCCACCCTTGGAATTGCTTAAGACCTAATTTCACCATACTCTGTTTGTTAAAATAACGTCTTGTTAAACCGTTAACAGCTTGTTAGAGTTAGCAAGTGTCCCACCATGTGCAAACAAGAGATTAGTTAGCTTGATGGACTGTTAAATTTAATGACTGCTCTAGTGGTTCGTTAATCTGTAACAGACGATTATTTTACTGTCAAGATGGACGCGGCGTACAATTTTATATTATGGATGACGAAGATTTTTTAACAAATTTAGATACTTTAGACAGCATAGTACGACGTCCGAGGATTTTTAAAGAACGGCGTGACTATTTCGACGAATACGACGATGTCGATTTCTGTACAAGGTTTCGTTTGTCTAAAGAAACTGCTATGAATGTATTGGAGTTAATTGAAGACAAACTGGAATTCCCATCAGACCGGTCAGTAAATAATGCTAATTTCGTTATATAGGTATCTATATTATAATACCGACGTAAATTTATCTAGATACAAACAATAGAGAAATAACCTGGCAAAACCAAATATTATGCGCTTGCTTTAGAGACTTTTAGAGAGAACGACAATTTAATTTGTTCACATTGTATTGCTACTTGACACATTATACGACCAGTAGAAATTAGACGCATTTCCGTATAGTAAGAGTGATGCACGACGACACTATTATTTGGTTGTATTACAAATTGAATCAACGTTTCGCAATTCATTCAGTTAACGGTTGATTTAGTAATGGCTTGTTAATTTTACAATGTAGGATCTAGAATAACTTAACAACTCTGTTAATTTTAACAAGCCATTACACAACAGACGATTAGTTTAAGTTTGGTGAAATTAGGTCTAAGTCCACGAGCTGCGGTTACCGCTTAACATCAGGTGTGCCGCTTGCTCGTCTGCCACGTACGGCAATAAAAAAAAAACATTTATACATATACTCCTCTTTCATCGGGGTGGGCAGAGATCACAGTTTTCCATTTACTACGTTCCAAACATACTTCCCTAGTTTCTTCGACATTCTTTAATACTTTTATGCACGCTCATCGATTACGAGTACTCTTGACCTGACCTTCTTTCACTATGTCACCTAGTTGGTTTAAGTATGTTTATATAAGTCGTCTCCTACCAACTAACCCATTCATATTTGCCTTAAAATTTTCTTTCGTCAGTCGTCTTTCATCCATCCTTTCGACGTGTCCAAACTATCTAATCGAATTTTATCACTGTATATTCTTTTACGCCGCACATTGTCCTTATTCCACTATTTCGCAATACATAACCAGGCGCATCTTTTTGACAATGAAGCCATGTATAGTCTATACATATATATTTCTTTGTTTCCTGCCATATATATGTATGCCATATATACTTTGTGTCCTGCCATTGTTCTTAATATTTGACTCATACTTAACATCTCTTGTAGATATAGAACCCAGATACACAAATTTGCACTTGCTCTAAACATATACAACAAATAGAAATTCATTTACAAATAGTGTTTCTTTATCAATGAAAGACGCTGTTCGGAAAACTCCTCACCTGTAGAGGTGTGTTCGGTTCCCTGTCGTGATTGCAATGCTGAGGGTAGATTTGTGCAAGGCTCATAATCGCTTCATTACAAAACTTTAGACCCATCACCTCTTCATCTTCTCTGCCATATCTGCAAAAAAAGAGGTAAATTGTTATATTGATCGTATAAACATTTGATTAATAATGCTAAAATCTTTCATCATTCAACCAGTCAGCCACCACAAATGGACATAAGCCTCTCCCAAGGATGTTGACATCGATCATGTGCTGCTAGCGTCCAACACATTTTGGCGATCTTCACCAAATCGTTGAACCATTTCATGGTTTAAAGACGTTTCCTAGCATATGTGGTACTCGAGAACCTTCTTGCCAGAAACTATTTATTACCAATAATATCCTATTACATGTGTTTCTAAAATAAACATTCCACACTACGCTGAAAATGGCGTGAATCATCGTAAGAAGATGATCATATTCTAATCTTTAATATATAAATCTTCTGTACGTGTGTTAGTCATTGAACTCCTCCTAAACGGCTGGACCGAATTTGATGAAATTTTTTGTGTGTATTCCAGGGGGTTCGAAGATAGTTTAGATTCACAATACGGTCATCTAGATTTTGTTTTTTAGTCTGTGGGACAGGACAACGTCTGTCGGGTCAGCTAGCTTATTATATAAGTATTGAAGTAAGCATTCGTAAGATAAGAGGTGTATAGTTCCTCCCCAAATCAAGATGTTGTATGTCAAAACGGATTGACACAATGTAATGTAGATTGACTTAAGTACATTCCCGAACGCGACTTTACACAGAAAATACATTAGATTCATAAAATTGCGTACTCTTTCCGTTGATACGAAAATCTGAAATGGAAGCTTTTTATCAATCTAGACACATTTCATCATTTAGAGACATCTAGATGGTATTTAATTCTAAAAAGTCTTTGTAGTCTCATACAGCAGGACGTGCTTGTAAGTAAATAATTACTGGACGAGAAACTTTCTTCGGCAGAAAGAGATGAGGCAGCTAAATTATGTAAACTGATAATGTTTTTTTTAAAGCGTTTAACATAAGTAAATAAAATACTTAAAACAATATTTTCGTAGCCATTATTGTAGACTAGAATGCGTGTATCATCGATGCAATTTAAGATGACGATTTAGCAAATTATCAAAGACAAATCATTGAGATAAATGATAAACAGCGTGGGGCTGAGAATGCTACCCTTGGGACACTCCATAAGTTATTTCCGAGTGATTATTGATGAAGGTTTTGAACTTAACTCTTTAACGTCTATTAATAAGATAAGTGAAAAAATATTAGAGACCTTAGCAGAATAGGAACAGAAATCTAATCGAACGCCTTCGATGAATCTATAAAGTAAATCTCTAAATTAAACTATACACTTAGTTACTATACACTTAAGTGTGACATTATTGACTCTGTCAACTGTGAAACCGACTGCTCCGTGGACTTACCCAGTCTAAAACCGTATTTATAATTTTGTAGTCATAACGTTGTAGTCTTCAAAGAATTGCATCAAGTGTGTTAACTTGTAGTTACTCCAAAAGTTTTGAGAGGTTTTAAGCAACGCGATGGGTTGATATTAGCTAGATTCACTTGTGATGAATAAGTAAGACCACGGCTATTTGCCAGGTCTTTGGGGTTACTGAATTGGAGAATACGTTTAAAGGGTTTCACAATATTTTTCGTGATGTGATTTCATAATATTAGAGAACCTATCTGATCTAAGAGCAGGTTTTACTTTAAGACCGATTATAAGGTTGTTAGTTTACCTTTTCAGTAACAGGATGCGTATAGAAAGAAGTTAGTGAAGAGTTAAAACTTTTTCATTAACAGTCCGAGTTTCCTAGATCTTATCAACGATCTTTAATTAGCTAGTCGAGGTTCTACTTGGTTGGTGTGAAGTAGGTGAGTATTTGTTTTGTCCATGAAAAAATCAGGTTCTATTTTTCATAATTACTTAAATAAAAAATACAATCTCCTGACTCTAAAGTACACAAAGAGGATGTGATATATTAAAAATGATTTTTTTATTATATTGAATGATTATGACATGATATGATTATTTATTAAAATTAACAATTGATAACGCTGCAAACTAATCAAAGACTTTGTTTTACGAATCAAATATATTATGCTTTATATTTTGCAAAATGTTGAGTAACAAAAAAATATTTCGTGATGATCTCGTGAAAATCGCCCGTCGACTGTAGTCTATCATGCCAATAATTTTTATTAGATGTGATAAAATCTATATGATTCTAATTTCTCTAGATAAGTTCAATTGTTTATCAGATTACACAAGCTCATAGATATAAATATGCAATGCAAATTCGTCTTTTAAGCGTTGTTTTAAGTTCGAACAAAATTTACTTAAAGTAAACTTAAGTAAACCCGCATGAGCGTAACGAACAAACTCGACATCGTGTTTTGTTCCTCATCGCAAAGTTTTTGACGGATCGCAATTTGCATTAGAATATTGCGTGTGTGCGAGGTAACTTCACAGATAACATACTAATAATACGAGTTAGCTTAGTCGAAGGACGTAAAAAAAATGAATTAAATTAAAAAAGTAACTTAAATCGAGAATTTTTCGAAAACTCATTTTACTTAAGCACGCCTTCCATTTTTCCATTATTGTCTTTCGATCTAAATAATGCGTGTTTCTCCGTTGACAAGACTATTGGAGAAACACGTACTGTGATGATTAAAGATATATCATACATGTTCACAAAACCTATTATAATGATTGGGGATAGAAATCATCCCTGGGACCTAGGAGAAGTCCCAAGTTGTAACAATTTTTGAAAACAGTTTTAATATATTTTTGTTTAATAATTTATCCGGCGTCTATTTCAGATATCTTTTTACTGATACTTAATATACAGTTTATTTTAAATATATATTTCCATACAAATCTTTCTTCCTTTATTAAACCCTACTTTCTCAAGGCCATTATTGCTGACCTGTGCTACCAGAAATTAACTATAGCTACCACACCAACGTTAACGAAGAACTATATCTTTCTCTAAAGTCATATAAAAGAGAAATATGTTGTATGCAAGTGCGGTGAGGATGGGGAGTAAAGCTTATATTTGCGCTCCTATACCAACTTTATTCGCCTTTGACTCCACTCCATTTACCGTCAGGCAGAGTGAAGTCATAGGTTTAACTTTTAGTAAGCAAGTCTGTCTGTTGACGATAGAAAATAATTATATTGTTTCGTAATTTAATTCTATAGAAAATTATCAGCAGCTTTGAAGCTCGTAGGTCCTCGCCGAGGCTATTGAGCTTTCCTTAACGTACTGAGTAACTACTAATTTTCACCTTGTTTGTGCCTTATGCTAGTTTTCACCAAAGTTATATTTTATATAACGTTATATGTATACATACTCGAAGCGCAGGAAGCTGTAGCATTGAGAGTTAACAAGCCGACACCTAGCATTAGTGACACACAGCAATGCGTCAAACTTTATATGTAGACCGTGAGATACATCTTAAGTTGCTTGTAATAGCGGAGATTTTTATCGTCCCAATATAAAAATTGACGTGTTGCGAACCTTACAGATAAACAATATAATGTACTATAATTACGCCTTTTATCGCTGGAAGGTTAGGTTAGGACCACCGTAATTGAAATACTTTGTGATTACTGACATTGGCTTTGAAACCATTTCCTCGAACATTTAAATGAAAGGATTAACATTTCTCCGGACAACGTTAAAATCTTTACCAGAACCTTTACTCAATCTAACGTAACTTACAACTAAAAGGCGCGAAAAAGCCATTTCATCCTCGAGGGACACACAGAGTACCCTATTGACACTGATACAATAAAGTCGGCCGTGGCAAACGCCGTGAAAGCGAATAAATAATATAATTCACAAAGAGGGTCGCCGTCTTCCGCCCTCTATTCATCTTTGAATATTTATATAACATGACTTGCTCCTGGATTCGAGTCACCTTAAGCACTTACTGTTTTGCTCCGTTTTATATTTGTCGAGATTGAGGTAAAATGATATGAGTTGAAGTGATTATGTTAAACAAATTACTGTTTGTATGTTTTGCGTGTTGGGGAGGTTGGAGATTTTTATATCATTACCGAGCCGAGGATTTCGCTACCATGATTAAATTCGAAAAAGGTAAAAAATATTTACTTGACTTCCTCTTTGACTTATATTCATTTATCAAATATATTACTGATACGAGATTGCTATTCGCGTTTAAAATAATTCGAAAATTAATAACTGTAATTATGATCTTGTTAATGCGTTTTATTAGATATTTAATTCTTAAAAATATATAACAATTGAACAACCTCTGTAAAGTGCAATATTTCGAAATTAATTATTCGGCTATTTTGAGGTGCTTTACAAAACTCGCTAATATTTTGTTCAACTTTATACAAGAAAATTTTAAACATGCCAATTAGACATGTTCAATATAATTGAAAGAGGACTCGAGAAGCTTTCACTTAATTTTTGTTTACTGGTCGCTTAGGTTATTAGATGTAGGCATTTATAGCTTCAACTTATTAAATTTGTTATTTTCATACTAAATGCTTATTAACTCTGGTATCTACGCAAATTCTCCGAAATGATTTTACGTTGAAAAAGGAAAAAATGTTAAATTAACTTTCGCAAATCACTCTAGCTAACAAGCGTAAGTAAACTAAAATCAGCCGCATAATCGAAAAAAAAAAACAAAAATGTATACATAGTTTGCATAGATTTTTTATGATCAACTATCGCAACAAATTATTTTTTTTATGTTATGTTTTCGTGTTTACGTTCTTGTTTGTAAAATTGATTTATTACATGATACTCCACACTGCAAATCCAATATAATTTGACCTTTTTCCAGTGAATAATATTGCTACAGTCTGTTTGCTATTCATTGATAAAATGAAATAATCTTAGACTGAATCTATATGTCTTACAAACTCCTAATCGGGAATCGCCAATATATGAATGCTATTGCGTAGACATCGAGATTTTTCTCTCGAAATCTTACTCTCTTACGCAAAGTAGCTTCGACCAAAAGTATTGTTGAAGCCACCTAATAAATCAACCCACACGTATGTGTGTCGAACAATAATACTTTAAGCTTCCTGATCAATATATGAGGTTGTACCGAATAATAAAGTGACAAATATTTTTTTCGTTTTGACATTATAGAATAGGTTTAGACAGTATAACTGCCAAATTATTTTATTCCTTACTAGCGGACCCGACAGACTTCGTCCTATCAAAAAGATTTGTAAAGTGGCAGTTTTTTGTTCCTACTTATTTTATAGTCACGGCAAAAAATTCGCCTGTACAGAACCGTCACCCTGGTGGTAGAGCATTGTAAACATAAAATAATTAATTGCATAAAAGGTCCAAATGAACTATTACATTTTGTGACTATTCAAATTTGGTACGTGACATTAAATCCTCCAACGATGTATTCTGTGTTCCAACGCACACACGCACACTGTTTTAATAGATGTGATTAAATTTCAACTTTATACAGCGTTTATAAAGACAAAAATAAGTGATTGCAATATAAATTTTATACAAAAACAATGATGCTCAAATTGACTGTACGTTTTGGTTAGAAAACGGTTGTATGGGGAAAAAGGGTTGTTTTTAAGTTTTTCCAATATAGGTCGAATTCCGTAAAAACCATCCTTGAACTTCAACAAACATTAAAAAAAATAATTGGCCAAATTAGTCCAGGCGTTGTTGAGTTATGCGCTTACCAACACATTTTGCGATTCATTTTTATATATAAGATTACATTAAACCATAGGTTCATTAGAATCAACTGCTCAGGCTGAGGTTACTCAGTCTTTTAGATCACCGTGACATTTGCTTGCAGTGGTATCCACGAGGATTCTCAATCTATCCTCTACAGAGGAAAAAAAGGTTCGAACATATTCAATACGAATAAGAACCGTCATAAGAAACATACGAAATATTGATTGAAATTTATTTTTCATTTGAAACATAGTGCTGATCTGATGTTAATGAAATCTTGTAATTGTAATTTCATGGAATTATATAAAAAAAATATTACGTGGAAGTATATCTTTCCTAAAAGAACACGAATGAAGAAATGCGAAGCTAATAATATCAAATAATATTATAGCAATGAGACCATGAAACACACTTCAAAAAATAGGATTTTATATCAAATTATAACAGAACATTCTTTTTTTGCTATTAAAAAGCATATTCCCAACGTTTGTAAAGGAAAAGAAAACAAAGCTCTAGTAAAATAAAAAGAATCGATTCACTCAATCTATCGCATCGGATAGCTTTGTCGCCTTATCGTATCAAAATCTTTTACAAAGACTCTCTTGAATCAATGTAATGTAATGTACTGCTGGTATCATATAAAATGTACCTAACAAACATCTTGATTCTTAGAAATATATTAATAAAATTTGTCAATGTCATTCATCAGTGCACAATATCACAATTATGTATATCTCTGTCTTATGTATTTTACCTATTTTTGCAGAAAAATTGCATTGCTTTGTTCTGGTTTGAAGGGTAAAAAGCAGTATTTATATCATCATTGTCTTTATATCTTACTAGCTTTTGCCCGCGACTTCGTTCGCGTGGATGTTTTTTTTACGATCTCACATTAGAAACCTCAAAAATTGTAGCCATGTGTTATTCTGATATATAAGCTATATTGTGGTAAAGTTTCATTCAAATCCATTCAGTAGTTTTTACGTGAAAGAGTAACAAACATCCATACATCCATACTTACAAACTTTCGCCTTTATAATAGTAGTAGGATGTCATAAATAGGCAACGTCCAGTGTAGGAATTGCAAATTTACTGCGAATTTCATAATAACTTGGTACTTGTAGGTATTACTTGCAATTGTAACCACAACAGCCGGTAGGCAATCTTTCTTGTTGGTCATCTCTAACATTTGTTCAAATATATAAAACAAATTGTTGGGTTTTATAATAAGGCTGCAGCCGTGATTTGTTTGGTTTGTTTAAAATGAAAACAAGTAAATATATTTAAAAGTACTAAGATCAAATTACACTAATTTTATAGCCTCTTACAGGCAAACATGACATGCATAAAAACGTTTACCAATAAATACTAAAAAAAATAATTTTATTTATTATTTATCTATTTTTGTAAACAAATTTTGTTAATGAACTTACCTTATAAGCTTACTTAATATATTTCGAATTTTACAATGTTTATACTATTTACTTAATATTTTACAAATTAGTTACAATGTTTATTGTAAAGATTACAAAAACGCGGGATTAGTAAGTGTCTTCTGAAGTTAGCGTTTCAAGTAATGAGGTAAATGGGTTACAACCTCCTGCTAAAACAAGAAAAAGAACTATAAATCATCTCTGTGACTTCCGTAACGGTGGGATATAATCTATTTGTTAATTAAGCTAGCTTCCCATGGTGAGAGATATTATATAATAGTCGCTTACTGAAAATTACATCAAAAACTATGTTAATTTATGATAATGGATTATTGATATTTTATCGATACTAGTTTTTATGACACATCGAATGTCATAAAACATGCAATTAAATTCGCTTATGCTATATTGACTTGCAAAGAATTATTTTTATTTAATACAAAATTTTACAAAAATAAATTTAATGTAATTAATTTCGCTTTGATTTCGAAATACTATATAAATATAGAAGATTCCTGTTCGATTTACATATATATTGACACATTTATTATCGATTTTAATATATAATATTTTGATTTATGTTTGATCTTTTATTATTATATTGAATTAGGTACCAAGGACGCGGATAATTGTAAGAGCCGTATACTTCATGATTACATTGCATTATTTACACTCAACAAAATTAAACAAATGTTCAATGATGTACAGATACGGGAATCATATTGAAACTCAGACTGTCTGTAGAACTTATAAGTATTTTTTCTTAACATATTCCAGTTAACCAAAAACCCACACATTACATTTAAATTTAAATTCAGGATTCATAATTAGTGTATTATTGCAAAACGATATTACCACGATGATAGAAACGATTAAAATTGATAGAAAAGAAAATTCATAGATTTTTTTATTTGAAAAATCATTCATCCTTTTTTAGTTGAGTCATTAACTTATTCCCACATTAAGACCACACACTGTATAAAACTGTATAGTAATGCACTCGTATTAATTGACAATTGACGAAAACAAATGCAAAGGCGAAATCGCTTCTATTTTTGTCGTCAGAATTTTGATAATTACGAGTATTGGCAAAAAAATTCCGAGAGCAATGTGTTTTGCCTTCATGATTATGTTAATCATGTCACAAGTTATTCTAATATCTAATCACACGTATTCAAAAGTTTTAATAAGTTTGCTTTCTTGATTAATGCCTACTAATATTATGAACGCGAAAGTTGTGTGGTATATTGTATGGTTATGTATGGATGGTAGTGTATGGATGGATGTTTGTTACTTTTACACGTAACAAGAATATATTTATTTACTCGTAAAAATCAGAATAAAATTAGAAATTAGCTATAATTTATTAAGATATACGCCACGCTAATATAAGCTACTCAATATAAATCGCGAGCACCAGCTAGTGCATAGCTAAATATGGACAGCATTTTTCTTTTTTCAGTAAGTATGAAAAGGAATGTTATTTTTAAAAATCTCCGTATTATATATGTATCTATATAGTATTCTATACTATAATGTATGCATGTGAAAACTATTGACAAATATACGAGTATGTATGTGGCATGGGAATTAAATTGTGATATTTTCCATTATTTCGTTTTCATATAATCTTTTTCGGATGGCAGCAGGGGATTCCATTTTTATGAGTATTGCGGAATCATTTCAATTTGCACTGGTCGGTGGCACTGGGAGCAATTTTCGCGAGGCTTATTCCAAAATGAACTGATGCTTTCAGTTTTATTAGTACCTATCGTTTTTGTTTGCGTTAACATTTCGACTCGAAACGCCTTCATAAATAATCTCCCATTTGTTCGGATTTTATAGAAATGTTAAAAAGATTACTTTTACGGCGCGAACTTATTTTTTCGACAAGGGTAGCTCATATTTTCAAATAATCAAATCAAAATAATATTTATTCAACATAGACCTTTACAGGCACTTATTGACGTCAACAAACAAAACAAAAAAAAAAGCTTAAATAATAAAAAAAAAAAAAACAAAAACCTTGTCCGTACGTACGAATAAGGAAAAAAAAAAGAAAAAATATATTGACTCGACACCTGTTCGGAAATTGGGAGAGCCTTCTCGAGAAGAACAGGCAAGAAACTCTGAAGGTCTATTTTTTATCTCCTCTTTTTAATGTTAACAATCACAATAATACAATACAAAAATACAATATAGTACAAGATACAATCACACCTAACACGATTACAGTCGTATGTATGTTTACATACACATATAAAATAATACAATATTATAAATAATGTTGTTACCAAACATGGCTCTATGAATAGTGTCCCTATTCCCAAACAGTGTGATCATTAAGATAGTCACTTACTTTATAATAACCTTTACTCATGAGTGTCTTTTTGATATGGTTTTTAAATTTATATAAAGGCAAATCAATGACACCTTGCGGAAGTTTGTTAAACATAGATATACATTTCCCCAAGAACGAACAGCTAGTTTTATGGAGTCTGAACATTGGAACGGCAAGTTTATTTTTGTTTCTAGTATTCACATTATGTAGATCACTGTTTTTATTGAATTTATTATAGTTTCTATATACAAAAACTAAATTATCATATATATATTGACTAGCTAAAGTTAAAATATTAATTTCTTTGAACAATTCAATAATTAACATCTTTGAACAATTTAATGACAATGATCTTAATAAACAACTACTACTATTTATTATTATTAGGTATGATGGCACCAAGAGAATTAACTTGATGGCGCTAGTATCGCACGTTCGACATAACACCATTGAAGGTCATATTGGATCGGTTTTTATTGTCATTTGCGATTCGTATACGTCTATATTGCGCTCGTGGCTCACGTGCTGCGGTGCGTGTCATAATCCATAGCCAATATATTATAATATTGTGTTTTATTATGATTCACGTGTTAATTAGATTAAAGAGTTATTACAATCAACTGTTATCTTGTTAAATCTGGTATATTCACCCGACTACCGTCAAAAATCTTTTGGATATAGATGGCGAATTGGACGATTATAATTAGATCTCTTTGTGTATATTTTAGTATTTTTACTGTTTTAGTTTTCAATTTTAGTATTTTTAAATATGTTTAGTATGTATTCATATAAGTGACAATTTCAGTTTTAAAAGCTGCTACCTTTTTATTTTATGTTTATTAGTACATGAGCGGTTCACCTTTCGAGCACTTGAGGAAACATTTTATTGTTGATCAATGCTCTTCAAAGTTCAAAGCTGTTCAAAGTTCTTTTAATTAGGGCAAGTCTCTATATGAATCAGCGATGTATTTCAAATCGTATGCTGGAATTTGTAGCGTTGGTAGACCTTCTATAAAGTGGATCACCGATTTGATGAGATTATTATTTGCAGTATTATTTTTTCTATTAGGCAAACTTTTTTATTGGTTCACAATTAATTATATAAATTTCTGTTTAAATTCTAAGAAAACATTGTATTTTTGCCTAATGTAAGGCAGGTAGCTATTGATAGCCATTTAAATATGAATGGTGATGTCATTGATTTAGTAAAAAAGACAAAATTCTTTATCATTACCTTAGATTCACAGCTACAATGGTAGAGACATCTTAGCAAACACACTTCGGTCTGCGGAATAAAAAAGTGTACGAATAAAAGAGTAGGCAATTCATTTCGAAATGGCAAAAATGATTTCCTTCAGCTCCTTTCAAAGCGTTTTGTTATGTTTTTGTTACTTTGGGGATCAGCAGCTATTATTGAGAGTATTTTTCTTTTACAAAAAAAGTGATTTGTGTCATCTAACGTTTACTAGACACTCCTCAGAAAATTGTTCATAGATAGAGATTTAAATTTAAGCTGGTCATTAACAGTCATGAATATATGACTGTTGTAAATAAGTAAATTTATAATCTTATTATATTAATCAGTAAAAGTAACAAGTAGCGCCATCTATTGCAGTGTTGAGGAAAAACACACTTGAAAATAGATATTATGGTACTACATGAGATTACTGTAAAAAGCTAATTTGGTACCACATGAGCTTATTTGGTACCACATGAGCTATTTTGGTACCACATGAGATAATTTGGTACCACATGAGCTATTTTGGTACCACATGAGATAATTTGGTACCACATGAGCTATTTTGGTACCACATGAGCTATTTTGGTACCACATGAGTAACTTAATTATCCATGTACTCTTTACGATTCTTTATTTAGATATACTGAAACTAAACCATTTGCGAAGAGATTGATAATTGGCAATTTATTTATTTATTTGGTATAACAACGATTGTTACAACAATTCGATCACAAATACAGAAATAAAGATTTATATGCTAATTGCACAGCTATTTAAACACTGCATGCTAATAATATTTCATATATATGTATTAAATAAATGAGAGATTAATGGACAGTATAGGCGTGCAATGACAATAATATGGGTAAAGGCTGTGGTCAGAAGTCACAGCATTTACATAGTGTGTCTAAAACTAGGTTGCAGAAGCGGGCGGGTGAAACAAGTCAATATTTAAAGAATATCAGCGGGTGAGGCTTTGTCTAAACGGATAGGTGTTGCCAACAATATGACAAGCTTAAGCCGAGGGCAAGCTAAACGTTCTTTGATAAAAATAAATTACATTTTCAAACAATTTTTTCTCCCGTAAAGCGAGAATTGAATTCTTTTACAGCGATGGCGATTTATTCTAATTTTTACGAGTTTATTTCGGTCGTGTTTTGTTTGTGAGATAAAGGGATTTCAAGCAAGTCATTTCACTCATTTTGTGAATTGAGTTAAATAGTAATAAATCCTTTACAAAGAATTTGCGATTTTTTTACATGTATTTAAAACTTTTTAAATTTAAGCGCCATAGAAATTATATATTTTTGTATTACACTTAGATATGAAATCATCGCGTTTTGTTGCCACTTCAAAATATGAACTAGATCCATTCAAATAAAGTCGTAAAAGTACAATTGTTAATGAAAACACGGCGCCATCTTTAATTTTACGTCAATTATCATCGTTGCAATGTTAAAGTAACAATTCGTAATGCCAGTAATTTTAATATCTCTGAAACCTCAAAGTTACATGACATTAAAAAGTACATGTTGTTTATATATTTATCAGCAAGTCTTTCAGGTGAAACACACTCATGTATCGAGTGTGTCGACAAACAGAATTACGAATCATGTTACCACCTGCTTTGCTAATTCATTTTACAGATTATAATTTATTATTATTGGAGATATTGGAACGTCAGTGGCGCTGTGCAATGATCTACGAATTTATTGATTCTGCTTTTTTTTCCTCAGGAGAGAATCCTCACAAGGAGCACGAAACGTGTCCAGGATATCCCCGCAACGGCAAGGGTCACGGAGGTTATGTCGGACTCAATGCGGCCATAACGGTCTGACCACGTGACCTACCGTACCGACTAAACTCAGCCTGTGCCTAAGTTCTGAGAACCATATAGGCAAATCGTGAGAGCAACGATTGATTCTGCGATCCTGCAATCAATTTATATGTACATTTATCTGACGTTTTTACGGTTAAATTCAAAGATATATGCAGTCAACCATTCCGCACTGGGCCAGTGTGGTTGACTAAGGTCTAATCGCCCTAACATAGTGAGGCTCGTATCCTTCGGTGGAGACTTATACGGACTGTGATGATAATTTATCATCTTTTAAATGCATTGCGCTTTGACAATTATTAATACTATTACAATCGAAGGTACGTTGAATTAACTATTAACTATTGACTTATTTGACCCAATTGACAATTGATAGACATCTTTAATAAAGACCGGCTCATCTGAAAGGCTTTAATAATTCATACTGTGTGTTCATTTATTATCCTCTGAATTATATAAGGACAAGCCTCGATGACTAGTAGCACCATGAAACGCGACCTTCCCATTAAAAATACAACCTTGACATTAAGACGGTAGGTTCGCTTTTACTAAGTTATTAATAATGAAGTCTTCAATCATCAATCAGCTTTATTTCTAGCCCACTTAATAAAGCCGCGTGAAACCAAAGCAAAAGCATTGAAACCAAACAAACAGTATAATTCTAAACAGATCTGACTGACAGAATAATTATGAGTTGAAGCGTGACATATTTATTTAAATGACAGTTTGTTATTAATGACTTTAAACGTTGGATAGATTACTTCACAAGAAAAGTTGTTTTTTGTTAGTTCCTTCGGACCACGCCACGAAATTATATGAATACTAGCTGGTGTCGCGACTTCGCCTGCGTAGAACACTTATAAACATATTTTGAACAATTTACACAATATCTTTATAAATTGTAGCTTATGTGTTATTCTGATATACAGGGCGTCCCACGGCCATGCCACAAGAAGGGAAAGTATATTAAATATTGAACGTAGGATATTTTACTAAAAGAAGACATCGTTTTATTTTTAATAATAAGTAGAACTGCATTCACAGATTTTTTGAAAATCGCCTACCTCAACCGGGAATCGAACCCGCCAAATGTGATAGAAAAATTACATGTATTTTATAATAGCGTTTGAAAGGGCTACTCATAAGCATTATTTTTTCCTAAATAACCTAGCATATTAAATGAAACTAAGATCATAAAATTTATCAATTTATTAAAAAAAAAAAAATTATCAAATGCTCAAAATGTGATCCGTTCTGTTGTATACAAAGTCTCACTCTTTTGACAATTTTTCTCCCTGTCGATTTACTTATTTTTGCATGGTGGATGTTTGAAATACGTCTAAGTTCATTTTGTAACTCCTGCACACTGTTGTACCGGTTCCTGTAAACTAAATCTTTTACATAACCCCATAAAAAAAAATCAAGTGGGGTTAGATCTGGAGATCTCGGTGGCCATCTAATCTGTCCAAAAGTGCCAATCCAGGAAGGAAAATATTCATTAAGAAACTCGGCTGTTCTCCTACTGTTATGAGCCGGAGCCCCATCTTGCTGGAATATGAAATTTCGTCGATCTGCATCAGGAAGATACAAGTAATTTTTCTATCACACTTGGCGGGTTCGATTCCCGGTCGAAGTAGGCGATTTTTAAAAAATCTGTGAATGCAGTTCTACTTATTATTAAAAATAAAATGATGTTTTCTTTTAGTAAAATATCCTACGTTCAATATTTAATATACTTTCCCTCCGTGTGGCATGGCCGTGGGACGCCCTGTATATAAGCTATATTATTGTAAATTTTTATCAAAATTCATAGAGTAATTTTTACATGAAAGAGCAGCAAAAATCTATCCATATATAAAAACGTTTATTTAGTAGGTGTAAAGGTGAAACCTTTACACCAAAAGTTTTAATTAAGTACCTAATCAAACACAATCGAATTTTTTGGTAATATAATCTGATTTTTATTTTTATGTTTGTAAATTGAGAATTTATCCAGATTTTTTGTATTGTATATAATTTAATAAAACTAATCATTAAACTATATATCAACTTATAATCAGTCCAATATTTACCATCTCCTTTGATTTATAATTAAAAAAAGTTCAGTATATTGGCGTACTTTGCTTATTGTCTGAAAAAAAAACTGTCGAAACTAATATTAACAAAACGATCATGACGTATTAATTAGACGTTTATCAGTTACTCATTATGCAAGTGCGAGAAAGAGACCACTTGTTTATAGTTTATAAATTCAGCAATAAGCTTTGTGATGTCAAATGAAAGTCAATGGAAATTGCACACTCGTCGACAGACAAATAAAATTCAACAATTGACATAAGTCTAGACAATTAAGGTCTACCTACGAAATTACTGTTTATATTCGTCTGTACTTCTAACTTAACAAACGACTTCTAACAAACAAATGACGAGTGCGTTCGTTTTGACATGTTAATATGAGAATATACTTGTTTGAACTTGAAATTCTATATGATAGCTTATTTTTCACGTTGCGACCAACACGATCGCAATATTATTAAAAAATGTCCGCGTGTGTGGGTACGACCCGTGGGCGGGTAGCCAATATAGTTTGAGCTATAGAAATTATTTATTATTCCACTAGAGCTATTTTTGGATTTGCTTATTGAAATTGAGAAAACCAACCTTGAAAGACAATATTATTTCTTACAGAATTTGGTGCTAATGCTGTAGTCTCTCTAATATCTTTTGTGTCTAAAGGTTTAGTTGTTTATTTGGTCTACTAAAGTCTAGTATGAAGAAAGACTAATCCAAAAATAGCAATTTTACAGGCACCTGTTAATTGTACATAAATATACAATGCATTTATAAAATAGGTCGTGACGAACGATTCACTAGACAAAAACACCATTGAATAAATGTCAAAACAAAATGAAGATTTGCATTATCAATTTAAAAAGTTTAAAAGTTTGGTTCTATGTGATGGATTAACATTTGTGTCATTCCAAATTTAAATCTCTCTTTTCAGCAGTTATAGATTATAATAATTTTGGGAGTTGTTAAATTAGTGCAATTATGACCACATTGTAACTTTCACGTTTGATTCGCGAATGCGTTGAACAAGGGGACCATACCCTTCCCATTAGGGAGGGTCCAACTTCGTATCAGCTTACATGATAAATGTTTACCTTTGAAATTTTGAATGCGTTCATATTTGGGAACCGTGTTTCCACGAATACGCGACAACTTCCACGTAGGTCTGCAAATGGGAATTTATTTAGTTGATGTTATTATATGTATGCTATTCTTACAAACATTTCATTACATTACTTCTAAATGCTTTATATTATAATATGTACATTTGAACTCACCATAAAATATGGGAATTTATTTCTCATTTAGGGAGTACTAGAAATACTTTAGAAACCTTACCCTTTGCTCTGCGTTGTATTATGTTTAGGTTTATGTGTAATTTTGAATATTCAACGTTGACATTTTTCATTAAAGTCATGAAAGTACGGGCCTTGTTCCAAAAATTCATAGCTGCGCAGGGATAATAATCTCTTCTAACATGATACTATTTGAAAATGACGGCCGATTTCATTACGAATCTAGATTATGAAAACCATTGGTTCATTATTTTTTAAATTATCTGTCGCTCTACTTTTGTGCGTAATAATGGATATCTCACGGGAAGCTTTCGTGATTTGATTTTCTATGATTATCAAGGAATCTCACGAAATTTTAGGGAGTCTGCTTCTGCGGTAGCAACAGTAACTTATTATTATTGTGGATTCAAGCGAGAGAATTTGAGTATTAATATCAGATTGAGCCGACCTCCAGCTGGAGTTACTCTTGAAAATGATAGCATCAAGGTAGAATGACCAGTCACACTATATATAGTCAGCGTCGGACTGGCTATACAGTCGAGGTGGCATTTGCTAGCCGGGCCCCAGCCTGCGCGGGCCCCCCACGGGCCTGGGTTGCGGGGCACGCAGCAGGGCACGTAGCACAGGGGTAACGCTACGCGGGCCCCCTGTGCTACGGTTGCCCGCGTGCATGTCTCGGAAATTATGCGTCGTACAAAAAAGGTGTCTCGGGCCTCGGGATCAGCCACCCGGGCTCTTCCGGCCCAGTCCGACCCTGTATATAGTAAGATTTAGGCTAATCTGAAGCATCATAGGCAGTTTCCACCATCTTGCATGAACGTTAGGAAGATTGGTTCGCGATGGATACCTCATCTCAACATAATGGTTATCTCTTCGATGAGAATGAGACAAAAATAAGAGAGAAAGGATTTGAAGGAAGGTAATTCTGGATTACAGTAACTATTATTTCATAAATAGCAATAGCCAAAATTGGCATTTTTAAATGCTTTGAATGTAGGATTATTTTAATTCATAAGTATATAGGGTTTGGGGGGTAACTTTGAATAAAATAGTAAATACTAGCGACCCACCCCGGCTTCGCACGAATGCAATGAATACATGGTTATGATGGGTTATCGCTAAGAGATAGACATAAATCATCGCGGACTTTTTTGTTGAACTTTTTAAGTTGAACAATACTGTACATTATTTTGGTCTATCTTGTAGGGTTCAGCCAGCGTTTTTGCAATATAAGCGCAAGAAAACGTGCTTGTTTACGACATCACATTAGAAACCTCTAAATTTATCAGTGTCTCTACATGTTATGCATATATTATATACATGTTATGCATATGTTATGCATGTATTATATATAAACCTTCCTTAAGAATCACTCTATCTATTAAAAACCAAAGGCCGTTACGTAATTTTAAAGATCTAAGCATACATAGAGACAGACGGCAGATAGCGACTTTGTTTTAGTAATGTAGTGATACTTTTTTCATGTTTAAATTTATTTCATTCATTTGTCTTGCTTTATTCGGAATACACTCGTATATTTTAAACTCGTTTACATTTATTAATGTTTTCTTATTAATTTTTATTATTGATAATGTTTTTTGTTAATGATTTTATTAATAAACACTGAGTTACACGGCCCAACACATTTCACAACTATATCAATATTGCAATATTTATGTGAATACGTTTTTTTTAAAGACGTCAATCTATTTATTATCAACGTGGCTCATTACTATTAAAAAACGATCGGGAAACGTTAAAATTATTTTAAATTTGTGTATGTAACAATATTCTTTATGGTTAGTAGAGCTCATTTAAAAGTGTACCAGTTTTGACTTTTGGCTAATTGCTCTATTAGCTTACGTTTTAATTTTATTACAAAGTTACACTCTTAGATTTTTTATTTAGACTATCAAGTCTCATACCGTTGGATGCAAAACAATAGATTGATAAAAATATATTTCTTATACTATTATTTTTCGTTTCAAAAATAAGATTAAGTTATTAAAATATTAATTAATATAAAGAAAATATATTGACACTTAAATCCCTGTTTCAATTAATTAGTATTTTTACCAGTTTCAGATTTGATATATTTGTGTGCTCATCTTTAATTAAATATAACAATACAAATCCATCATTACTTATATCATGACGTATGAAATAACATTTAGTTTAAAGTCCAGCTCTATCTCGAGCATCGGAACACGATATCATACAGCGTTATAGCGGGACACCGCCATCTTGAAATTTATGTATTGTATTTTGACAGTTAAGCCACCTCACGTTTCAGCAGTCATACTACAGAACTAGTTCTGTAGTATGACTGCTGAAACGTTTAGAATATAAATACCTAAAGATTTACACTAAATACAGTTTTTATTTTAATTTACAGTTTTCATATTTTTGTTACTAGGAAAGTTATGGGCGTCATCATGAAAGTGGATGGGCGTGAAGACCGAAGAAAAGTTGGATGGACTGGTCCAGGTAGTGAATGTTGGGTGTGGCAGAAGAAACATGAAAGTAGGATTAATGCTGTGGAGATGAGAAGCTTGACAAGTATATTTGGAGTGAATCTGAAGGACAAAGTCAGGAACAGTGTGATAAGGGCGCTCCCTTATCACACTGTTGCGATGCGGCGTAGTTGAAGAAGAAATAGAGAAAGGGATGCTTAGATGGTTCGGCCGTGTTGAAAGATGTATGTATGTATGTAGGGAGTGAGTGTCGAAATGGCGAGTGACAGAGGAGTGTGGAAGAGTAAGACTTGTTGCGCCGACCCAAAATAAAATTGGGAACATTATTTCAACATTTTATTAATTAATTGCCTCTTTGACCTAGAGTTGTGAGCACCGAGTGTTGCTCTGGATGTCTGGGGTATGATTACGCAACAAGATGATTTTCTGCTTAGTTTAATTATATTGGATTAAAATCAATGTTTTTAATGTAGTTCTTCAGTCAGGAATCCAGGTGAAGTTCGCTTTCAGCTACAGCCCTATCATCACTTGTATCAGATACTCGTACTATGCATTCGGAAGGAATTATAGCTTTTCCTGTTTGGTTATACATTTATTATTTTATTGCTTAAAATATACAAGAAAAAAGATTATACTTTACCGTACTTTAAAACTATACTCCAATTAAGTTCGGCTATTACTTATGTAAGAATTATAATAAAAGATTGTATAAAATAACAAGTGTAGAAGATACGAAAAAAATATGCCTACGGAAGGTATAAAAGCGAGTACAAACTATTGACCCAGGAGACCTATTTTTGAATTACGAATGCGATTTCGAAATCACCGCTGACTATTTAGTCAGCGGTGACTTTGAGGTCACGGATTCCTAAATATCCAATTTTTGAAAGTCGATCGCAGAGCTGCCAACGTAGATAAAGTACACACATAAATGTAAGAGGTTCCACGCAGAATGTAGCCGCTGCCGGTTATTGCCGGATTAACCATTATGGTTATTATATATATATATATATATAGACTGAAAAATCAACACATCAACTTCAGATTCTTGTCAATGTGTTCTAGCTAAACAAAACACAGATAACATTTCCACAAGTATGACTTGATTACGAGTGGGTGAGGGCACTCGTAATGAAATCACACCTGTGACTAAGGTAGTCAATAAGTGATATTCAAAAATAAGAATTATTGAAAATCGGTGATTATTAGTTACATCGGTGATTTCGAAGTCGCATTCGTAATTCAAAGATAGGTCTCCAGGCATTGCTGTCCGACATTTCTGCGTTTTATCGCTGACGAAAAACAGATGGCGCTACGTGTGCTATGTAGCGTTCGAGCGACAGCAACCGAATTTATCCGAGCGCTCTCGAGCTCGGAGGCTTCGTGGCGACTTCACTTCTCATTTTCTAGTCGACAAGTGAACACATGTTTTTCAAATTACCCTCTATAGCTTATTATTAAAATATATTAGTTGAGTTTCTTTTACATAAAATAAGACAGAGCCTTAAGCATCTAGTGTTTTGTAAAAAGTTACGTCATTCTCTTAATAATAGCGTGGATTTTCTTATACTTATGTATACTTTTGTAATGTAGGTAAACCTTCTGCCGCTTATAATTACAGCGGATTTCGTAGCGTCAATGTGAACTTTGACGTGTCGTTGAATGTATATAGTACATACCTGAATGTAAGGGTCACTTGGCCATAAAGTTTCTTATTCGGATCCCAATGTTCCGGTTCCATGTGGAGAACGCCTTGTATTTTGTCGATGCTTCCGTTCTCAACGACCAGATCCCTCGATGCGAGGTACAAGGTCAGCTTGTTGTTCGGTGATGACTTCTTGAATACTCTGAAAACAAAATTACCACAATCACTACCATTATCACCATGTCCATAATTCTCGTTTCATTACACACACTTCTGTACCTAACGACTCCGTAGTCGAGTGCTTAGCTTACCAGGAGACCTATTTTTGAATTACGAATGCGATTTCGAAATCACCGCTGACTATTTAGTCAGCGGTTTGCGATTTTGAGGTCACGGATTCCTAAACATCCAATTTTTGAAAGTCGATCGCAGAGCTGCCAACGTAGATAAAGTGCACACATAAATGTAAGAGTTCGGTTCCACGCAGAATGTACCGCTGCCGGTTATTGCCGGCTTAACCATTATATAATATATATGCTACATACATAAAACACAGATAACATTTCCACAAGTATGACTTGATTACGAGTGGGTGAGGCCACTCGTAATGAAATCACACCTGTGACTTAGGTAGTCACATCAGTGATATTCAAAAATAATAATTATTGAAAATCGGTGATTATTAGTCACATCGGTGATTTCGAAGTCGCATTCGTATTTCAAAAATAGGTCTCCAGTTTCAAGGTGTCGCCATCTCTGAAGCCCCGGGTTCGAATCCCGGTGAAGGCAAATGTTTGGGGGCATGATGAATACGAGCATTTGCATTTGCATTGCCTTGGTCGTGGTTGTTATTATACATTTTTATTAAAAAATGTTTATATACATATTTCTATCTGTTAATTTGGGCTGGGCTAATTGGTGCAAGTGTAAAAAATATTGTATTTATTTTATTTATTTACATATAGAGTCGGACAAGTGTTCTTCCATTTTATTCTATAATAACAATCATAAATATAATCTCTTAATTGTATTATAAATATATGTCTATTGTGAAATAGATTTCGTCTTATGTTTATTGTAATGAAAGAACTTTTCAAATTTATCTCATGTATATTTTTGTTAGTTAAGACATTATTTGTGTAATCCATAATTTCAGTTGCTTTCTAACAATCGTGGTCACATGATGACTGGAGATGTTGAGTATCGTAAAGGTCTACGTATCTCCCGTAACCAGAAATATGAGTTTTTTTGTGAATGCAGTCGACGGTTAAGGGAAAGTTAGGCTAGTTTTAATATAGATTTGCATACCACGAGGCTAAATATAGAATTGTAATGGTTTTAATGAACTTTGTAACACCTCTGTGTCAACTTTATTTGCAAATACTCGTAAATATAATTTGATTTGATATTATACACTACCTGGTATTATACACTTCCCGCGATATACTCGTACGTAACTCGATTTTTTATTTTGAATAAATCTTATATTTTGAATAATTTATAGTAGTTTTACGTAACATTTATAATTAGTACCTATTTAATCTAAAGTTCACTTACTGAAAATAAGATACTGCCTGCGACTTAGTCTGCGCAGGATTAATATTTCTAGTGACTTATATTCCTTTTTAACGCTTGTTACCCCCACTTTTCGTATAACTGAGTGTTGCCAGTTAGTTAAAGCAAAGTATCGCATTTAATAACATAAGATGTAATATATATATTTCATGTTATTAAATATTCTAATAATTATGTTTTATTATTTTAATATTATGATATTTCTTATTTTATTAGATATTTTTAGAAAAAAACCCTACACGTGTACTAAGCCCTTTAAAACAAGATCCATTCATCACATTTCTCAGATCGTAGTAATATGCTCGTACTATCTTGCGAACAGTAAATATAGATATAGATACTTGAGTCATAGTTAGCAAGGGACTATCGGGGAGCTAACGACAGGTCAAGTTATCCTTTTTGCAAGCGTAATTGACCCATCAACCTTTTCGTGCCATTAAGCAATTGCTCTAAATTAATTAAGCTCTATTACGTGTTTCATTTTGAACCGTAACGCCTTAGACTTACCGTTGGGAATTGAACGGGTTTTCTGCTGTCATCTCGGACGCGTCGAACTCTGCGAACAAGAGATATTGTTTACGATGACTGATTAAATTAACACGTTACTACGTAGCTATAGAATATAGAATAAAGTTATTTGATTTACGCTTTGTTATTAAATATTATATAATAGTCCCAAAGTGGCTTAAATCGACCCCTAGGGGTCTGTGATAACCAGAAAGGGTCTACGTCAGCGACATAAAATTTGGGGGTCCATGAAATAAAAATGGGGGTCCACGATAATGAATCTCAACATACATTGACAGTACCTATTTACTTACATTATACTATCTACAAATAGAAGACTAATACAATTAAAAGTGCCTATGAAGTAAAAAAAAATATTATACCTATATGTTTATAAAATTTTATAATATAAAAAAATATTGCAAATGACACACACAAAAAGTTTGGAAACCTCTGGTCTAGATTATTATGATATCACATAGTACTACATATTATGATACTACATAGTATAAAACAGAGTCGCTTACTCTGCCCCTCGGCTTGGAAGAAGACTGTCATAACTCAAAATACACAAACTTTCATAAAATGTACTCGGATCTCGATCTCATTAAATAATTAGAAACCATATTCTTTACAAGTGGCTTTATTATTATATAGACATTTATTATTATTATAGACAAATCGAAGTTGTTTCATTGTGAAAACATAACAATTCATTTTTTTGAGTTATAACAGTCTTCTTCTAAGCTAACGAAACGATATCTTTAAAACTACACAACAGATTTTGATAGTTTTGTAACAGATTGTGATTGAAGAGGAAAGTTAATGTATATAATAACATAACATACATACAATAATAACAAGCACCCCACGTGTCTTGTGCAATAACATCAATTTTTTAATTAATTACCAAAGATTTATTTTTAATTTTTTAATTCTATCAATTTTAAAAGCGTTTTAAGCTATAATTTATTATATATGTTACCGGCAATCTGTATAATTCAGGTATTCTATACAATACCTAGGAAATATATAGAATACCTGGAGCGTCCAGGCATTGTATGAAATATTATGAATATTATTGTCCATTACACACTTTACCTAGTTAATGTATACAATTCCTAGGGATTGCATAGAGTACCTGCCGGTTCACCGGCAGTGTGTAAAATAAATAGATCTTGGTCTATTTTTATCAATGTACACTGGCCTACCTATAAAGTGACGGGTAAATAAAACATGTTCCATTACTGAAAATCAACTTTATTGCAATTAACAATTATTATTTAATAACAATTAGCTCCTTAAAAAACAATAAAATCACAGAAAAAAATACATGAAGCTAAAAAAATCTTCTGGTTGTAAGATAATGTAATTTGCTTACAAGTACGTTAAATAAATAAGTATAATAAAAAACTTTAGTAACAAATCAATTTCTGTAAATATAATAAGTAGGTTTACTGAGTAATCAAAATTAAAATCAGTAAGTAATAAATTATTTATTCTTACATGAGGAACTATTATGACATTTTGAAGTGCACGAAATCTTACTTTTAAGACAAGAACACTCTTTAGTATCGCAGTATTTTTTGCGTCTACACTTGACAAATCCCTGACCTGTCCCCGTAGAATGCAAAGTCGCAACTGTACGGAGTGTCGTTTCTAGATTAGAGACGTCTTCTTTTTTAAGTAATTCTTGATGCCAAACTGTAAATTGCTGTCTTGAATACAATGTCTTAACAACGCCTTGCTTTGTGCCTAGTTGATAAAGTTCGTCATCGGTTTTTTGTAAGATAACACCTAGCATGTTGCGAGCATCACCGCGACCTCTGTCAACTTCGGGAACAGGTCTGCCCTCCCGCACGTCCCTTCCTTCCCTGCTTTTTTCTTTTATATACATTACCGACTGTGCATTCGGTATTGTATAGAATACCTAGGCAAAGCATGAAATTATTAATATTTCACACATTACCTACACGTTTTAGGTATTATATACATTACCTAGGTATTATATAGAATACCAGATTATACAGATTGCCGGTAACATATACAATGTGCACAGTTTTTCTATAATGTATTTAGTATCAACATTACAACCGTGCGAAGCCGGGGCGGGTCGCTAGTAATTATATATTGAAGAATAAACTATTCCTAAATTAAACGTAATAAGGATGTAAAAAAAATCGGCAGTTAAAGTAACTCTGTTATTTCTTCTGTGACATGGAAGCTAAGCAACGATAATATCACAGAGCAGAAGTTTTTCACGCATATACTTATTAAGTATATCCAATTTGTTCGTTGAATTTTGGGTCAGTGAGTTGATAAATGAGTAGGGACGTACCTACTCTGTTGTTGACGTCAAACATGCTATCTAATTTTCTATAATTTGTATAGGTACAAAGGTGGTGTTTTGCGCTTTAAACGTGCTTATTATTGGCAAAGTGAATGAAAAGAGTTAGGGATGAAGTTTAGAGAGAGCGATAAAATTGCCTATAAAAATATATGAATAGATATTAGGTCCTTACATATGAAGTTAACGTTCTGTCGTACTAATCACTTTGATCTGAAATATCTCCAATATCGGTTACGAATTCCAAATTCAAATTTACAAATTTATGTAGCTATGGTAGAGTCATTAATGTGTTTTTTTTTCTCATTTTTTTTTGGCGTCGCTATAACTAAGCAGGAATTTAAGTTTGAGTCTCGTTGTGTAATACCTACAAACAGACTAATTATTTTGAACAATAACCGTTAATATATGCAGTATCCCAACATCAATATGGCACGGCGCGACGAAACAATTAAATCAGATAAAAGTGGGTCATTATACAATGCATTAGGGCGGAAAATGTTATGTTTGTCAACGCGGTCGGGTCACTGGGCAATTTTGGAGCATTGCTGCTTTGTATTTGTTTTTGAAAATCACTAGCCTACTAGATAGCCTTAGTTTTACTGACGTTATATCGATATTTTGCGTAGGAAAGACATTTTCAATTGGTACAAATCATTAACTATTTACTAAATAGACTAACATAAGGAATTTGTAGGGAGGCAAGAAATATGTGCAGCAGAGTGCCGTATGCACTCTGCCGCGATTCACGAGAGGAATCTAGCTGGACACCTAAGTACTTGAAAACAAGAAACGCGCTTAATTTGAGACACGGAGCAAATTCGAAATTTTAGAATTTCGTAAAATATCGATAATTCTATTGGAATACGAACTGTATTAAACTGGAATACGTGAGTGCTTGTATTAATAACGTTGCGGTCAGTTTTCAATACAAGCACTCACTCTTCCCATTTTCCCTGGAAAATTTCACTGCCAATCTCATGGATTGTTTTACTTATCATCACAGAAGTCGGATAATGTTCATACTGTATTTTCCGGACTAATTGGAAAGTTTCTTCAAAACTTGAGCATAAAGACGGTCATTCTGCTTGTTAAAATATTGCTCAATTGTAAAATTTTCTGATCCGTAAACAAAGAACTTTGTAACCTACTTTTGTGTATCTCATAAAAAGTTGTTTTGATTTTCATGCCCTTTCTTTCTAAGTCTTTTTTACATCATAAGTTAAATGATGGTTAGTGCATATCTTATAGACTGCAAGTCCTAGGATATCTTAATACTTGATATGGTTTTAGGTGTATCTTTATGTCAAGAAATAATATCTTTTGCTTTTTGACAGTATTTCTACGAATTCTTTCCCTTACTGCTTCGATCCGTTTTTCCTTCGAACAAAGCGGGCGGTTAAGCGAATTCGAATTCTATTGTTTCAAATTCGTCAATTTGAAACAATGGAATTCGAATTCGCATTCGAAATCGCTGAATTCGAATACGAATTTCGATCAATCATTCCGAGTATTGTGCAATTAGTAGTCCTACCAACTCGTTTTTGTTTTTTATCGTAGATTATTTATCAGAAGTGACATTGACAATTTGACAATGAAATATTGAGTGACAGCCAGATAGCTTTTTAATTTACGTTCCGATTTACGTGTGATTCATAATTGGATTATTAATTTTAAAGTTTATTGCATACTGGTTTTTATATTTTGCATGTCATATGGGATAACATGAGGGTTTTCTATTGACAACACATGACAATTCAATTCAAATATTTGAAAGACTGTGAGCAGTAGAAAATAATTACGCATATGATTTGTATTCGTATTCGAATTTCAGGTTCACTTCTAATGATTTAAAAATACGTTTTGGCATCTGTCACAAACAGAGGTTTTATTGCAGTTATCAACAGCGCCGTAAATAAACATTCGACTAATACAAAGCGAACGGAGAGTTTTAATAATTGTATTTAACTCCAAACCTACATTTGATTTGCGCAAAAATTATAAAACATAATAAACATTTACACAAGAAGAATGATAGATGCCTAATTCAACTTTGTCAATTTGTAATTGTAAATGCAAAATTCTTCTGCTTTAATTTAATTATTTCGTATGTTCTATAGCAATTTGATATTCTTTAGTGTTACTATTATGTTACTTTTGTAGTCTGATATTTTAGTGCTTCTGATTGTGACTATCTGTGGTGAGAAATTACTTGTAACACTGATTTTGAGAGAATATTTTGCGTGGTATTCTGATAAGGTTGAGGTATGTCTCGTAATATCTTGTAATGAAGGGTTTTTACATTTTAAATTAAGGCTTTTAGCTTCTTTCTTTTGTAACTCTTTTACCGAAACAGATGATGATTATTGCATTGTTTTTTGTCATATTCTTATCTACTTAATGTTACTGAAATTATGATTCAAACAGTTAATAAGGAAAAAATGCTATATCCGCACCTTACAAAATGGAGTGTACATTTTTCTAAATTAAGGCCGTATATACTTAAAGTAGTTTTATGATTATATTACATTTTTGAATATCTATTTCCCAGCTTTTCTACTAAATAATCCTTAATCACCTCTCTATCGATCGATATTTTAAGAGCGAGTTTACCTCTTTTAGAGATCTCTAGCAGCCAACCCTTACCGTCAGACCATAGCCAGACCGAGTTATACATATATAGTTATATATACAGTTAAACCATAACAAGCGGCATCAGCAGTATACAAATCTTAATTAAGGCTTTTGCAAACCTGTCACATTTCATTTAAGCCTATATAATTCATCTACACTAAAATTATTAAGAGGAAAGATTTGTATTTTTGTATGTTTGTTACATAAACTCAAAAGTACTGGACCGATTTTAATAATTATTTTTTCATTAGAAAACTACATTATCACTGAGTAACATAGACTATATTTAGTACTAGATTACTGTAGAAATCTTTAGAAATTCTTATTAAAACCAACCAAGAAGGTGTAAAAAAATTAGCCATAAAATATCTTTCATCGCATACGCTGCTGTACTTCGTAGTTGGTCGCTACGCTAACATAAATATGTGTACCTATGTATGTCTGCCCGTGCGAAGCCGGTACGGGCCGCTAGTAAAAAATAAACAAGTACCAAAAACTACTATCAATATATGAATACAAAAATAAGAAATAGTAGAAACATTAATTTGAAAGTATGAGATATTTTAACTTTAGCTATTTATCAAGAGAAGACACATACAGAAGTATCCATGTAATTGTGTATTTGTTATCCAATGTATTTTTGGGAAAGAACTACACGGTTCTGTGTTTTCTGTTGGAAATTTGACATGAGAATGTTAATTGAAAATCGAACATATTGCAATTCACATAACACATTCAAGAATCGAGCTCAAGGAATTTTTGTTTTCTCCTACGCACACACAATTTGAATATTGAACATTTCGCAAACACCGCCGTGTTTACGTATCCGTGGAAACGTTTTATTAAACTTTGATTGTGATTAAGAATGGGAAGACATTTTGTTTCGGACGTAACGGCTTACCAGTCTTGACTGGGCGTCTGCCGTTGATTAATTATGTTCACGATTGATGTGTTCCAACGTTACTCTCTAAAGATAACGTGAAAATAACGAAAATTTTATTCATCAGTTAATTTAAGCTATATATGTGTATATGTCGCAGCCAACTGGTTAAAATAGCCGTTCAATCAAACAGCTAGCCCCTTGACTGTATATCGTTATACATCGTTGGATAGCTGATGAAACGTAGATATTTTTAAACACATCTGCCGAACAACTGCCATACTATTTTTTTGTGATATCCCTTAGAGAAAAATGAACTTTCTAATATTTGTTTTCATTTCTTAACTTTAACTTGTCTACTACGGCCTGTTCAATTAACTTATACACTATTTTAATAATTGACGTCCTATAGCATCTTATTACACATGTAAACATGCAATAATAATAATAATAAGACCCACAAAATAAACAAAATTTAATTTAGAAGCTTAAAAATCGGCAATTTTCAATAAAAAATTAAAAGTCGAATATCTCGAAATGGGTTAAGTTTAGGGTAGGGTGTTTCATAGTGAAATAAGTCACAAATGATGTACCCATGGGTACTCCACGCCCTTAACGGATCTAGCACGACTTTTCCTGTGACCCTGTATATGTATATATGTAGATTGATTATTAAAATAGATGTAGTTTTTATTGTACCCAAATGCTGTATCATATATTGTTTCCTATCGCAGGTCTGTTGATAGAAATTTCTTTAGAATAAAATGTCTTTCATCGCATACGCTGCGAAGAGTATTAATGATAGGACAAAAAAATGTTCGACAATATTATAGAATATATCAATATGTCTAACTATTGTAGTTACGTCACTATAACTACTTTTTTACATTTAATTATCTATAAAATAAGTAGAAACAAAAAACTGACACTACAAATCTTTTTGACAGGACGAAGTCTGTCGGGTCCTCTAGTACTAAATAGATTTCATTTCACACTTAAATTTATAATAAGCAATAGTGAATTTGTGAAGAGTCGACCCTAAGTGACAAGCAGTCAGGTGGAAGAGGGAGACTTCCAGCCTTGGTGAGTACTAGTGAACCCTTGATTCTTCTATATCTGGTACGCTGTTTTTTGTGTGGATCACATGTGTCTGATCCAACGCGCCCGCGTTCAATTTTGGTAGGCTATTTACACGCCACACCACATACAAAAAATTATCTGTCCCGTACGAGAATCGAAGCTGCGTCCCGTTGCGTAGTAGCCAATTAGTAGACCGCTACTTTGATTTATTAGTTTTGGAACGACGTATGTTTCACCATAATGATTCTATTAGGAAAACATTTTTATTTTCAGGAGACGAATTTTTCAAACAATAGAAAACCAATTCGCATTCGAAATCGTGAGATTCGTATACGAATTACCGAATTCGCTATTTCTGAACTTTCATTTCGTGCGTTGTGCAACGAGTGGTTCAACCCACTCGTTTTTGATTTCGACTAGTAGAATATCCAACGCTGAAGTGACGTTGACAGTGATAAATTTACTCTGCTTAATGTAAAGCTTATAAATAGGTCCATAATATTAAGAAAATATTGGTGTCGATTCTGACGTGATTCTCTAAACCTAAAACTAAATTTGACAACAGTCTCTCCTTGTCATTCTGCATAGACAAGGATAGAATGCTGTTTAATTTAGTTTTAAGTTTAGAGAATCAGGACAGAATCGACACAATTGTTTGAGTACATATATTTTAATTTTAGTTTTTGCGATTTACAATTTATCTGCGTGATACTGAATCTAATTAAGAATTTGTTTTTAACGACAACACTCAATTCGAGTGATTCCAAAATCTATAAAATTGTAAGCAGTAGAAAATAATTTCACGCACGATTTGTATTCGTATTCCAACTCCAAATTCACGTCTAATGATTCAAAAATACGTCTCCAGCACTAGGAGATTTGCGTTATTTATAATTTTACGAGTACGGAACTTCGTTGTAAACTTAAAGAGTAACCTTCGTTATTAAATAAACTGCTAATAATGCTAATATCGTAGCCTACTGATTGAGCTAAGACGTTAATGTAAACAAAGCGAACGGAATTTTAACTAGACAGTATCCGTTGCCGCATTTGTTTGTATGATTTATAGCATTTTGATCTACACAAAAGTCTATTGTAGAGTTTAGTAAGGATTTTAAGACCGTTCAAAGTTTATAATAGACGATTTTCGTAGCTTTCTTTATAAATTATTCTAAATTTAAATAAATGTTTTTTATTTTTTTTTTTGTTTTTAAATCGTCGCCTTATACATATTGAAATATTTAATGGCATCTGGAAGGAAAGTACTTTGAATCATCAAAATGTGTAAGATGTCCATTTTGTCCCTAGTAAGGGCGAGGGACTGGAAAATCCAATTTCTCCAGATCGCCTTAAGATGATCCGACTAGTTACAGGTCTAAGCGCCTATAGGGGTTAGCTTTTTTTTTCTGTAGAGGAGGCTGAGAATCCTCATGGATACCAACGCAACAGGCAAGCAGGGATGCGTTGATTATGTCGGACTCCTGGTGAATCGAGGCGGCTCGACCCAACAGACCTACCGACTAAACTCAGCCTAGCCTTGGCCCTATTGGCCCTACGGCTTGAATGGAATGGTGGGGGGGGGCTAGCTTTATGTATACGAGTATACAGCTAGGTACTGCAGCGGAGAGGGAGCGAGAAAACGACCCTTACGCCGCTCCCATCTGACGCAGATGGCTGGGTGGAAGAAGGCAAGCGTTTACAGCCTCTCAATGATCACCTAAGGTATGGCCTGTGCGCTTGGCTTCTTAAGCAAAGGTTCCCCAATCAAGTTTTCATCGTATTCCCCTACAGACGTTAATATCCGACCCGTACCTGGCCGGGATATCCAAGGGTGATTAGGCTTTCAGTACTTACATCAAATTAAACAATTTCTTATTACACTTACAAGGGAATCGAAACTTATAGAGTCCTTGCCGTTGACTTAGGGTCGTAAAAGTTTGTATAAAAACATATATTATGTTATATAGCACAAGTAAGCCAAAAAATACGAAAAACGTACATTTGTTGTTGATTCATAAAAAAAGTTTTCTTTTGCGATTGCTATTTACACTTGACTACATTTTTAACATAAAAAATCCACCGTGTTAACATTTTTTGATCGCTGAAAGTACATAGAATTAGCGATTTCATTGTATAATAATTAATTATATTATGCAAACCATTAATTACATTATGAGATATATTATATTATGGTAATTACAAGAGGGAGATTTCACAGCAGACAAAAGAGCGTGTTTTGATTGCGGTCTATTTATAAGCGTGAGCGCTTATAAATAGATAACAGCCTACTGTTCAGAATAACAAAGCCATTCCATCAGCCAAAATTCTATAGGTTTATAGCCCCAGACGCTTAATTTGATAAGATTTCTCATTCCTTCAAACATATGGAAATGAGTACTCTAATACCTACTTTAATATATATATATATATATATTAACCTAGCCCAAAATATACTCCGTAAGTTTTGTGTTATGGAATCTAGGGTACTCATAACGGATAGACATGCATATATGAAGAAGTTTTTGCATACATATACTTCGAAATTGTAATTGCGTCTAAGTTGTGCTCGTGATAATATAAAAGTCATGAAAAAGAAGAAGAAGAAAGAAAGACGAAGAATTGAGAGTGTAAATCAGTGATTTCCAAAGTGGTCTATATCGACCCCTATATAGGGGTCTATGACAACCTGCAAGGGATCTACGTCAACGAAAAAATAATTTTAGGGGTCCATGAAAATGGGGGTCCATAATAATGGATCTCAACATACACTGATAATATCTAACTTATATACTATCTTCAATATAAAGACATACATTATTTATAAAAGTACCTATGAAGTAAAAAATAATATTATATATGCATATAAAATTTTGTATGTTGTAGGATGCAGGCATTCAATATCAGATATGTGGTGGTCTACCCAAAACTGAAAATCATGGCACAAAAAAGTTTGGAACCTCTGGTGTTAATCCTATGGTCGACGTAGAATTCTCCGAAGATAAGCGGTAATAATTTGACTAGACTTTTAACATACAACGCTAAAAAGGGACAGGTTGTTTATAGTGCAATTTCCCTAACATTTCTGGTAGCAAAGCGTGGTTTTGATCCACGGCCTCGGGCTGTGAACCCATTTTTCTTTTTTCTATTTGGACCTAGCGTGAAATGACATAAAGTGACATAAACCTTCCATGATATATGTGGTTTGGGAAATCTTTCAATTCTAACTATTCATTCCTAATATTAATACCTACAAGCAAATATGTTTCTCATGTTTCGATTTTTAAAGTTTAATATAGTATAGATACGTCTGTTTTGTTTTATTATTTTGTAACTTTTCTCATATACGTAAATAGTAACTCTTTTTGGGAAAATAAACTCAAACCCGAAAAGTTTTCATATTAAATACCTACTTTAATCCTTTCAACACCTTTGTTTTCAATGTAATATAGATAAAGTTTTTTTTTTTAAATTACGACTTACATAATCAGTTCTTAATGTTAAAGAAGCTACACCATTAGTTCACTATATCACAGCTAGTTGTCTAATTTAGTTTATCGAGAGTTTCATGCATAAGGTTCAAAATTAGTACGTAAATCCTAGTTTCTGGCGGTAGAATCGCGAAAGCCCAACCCGCCACGCGCCCCGATATGGGCTTGGAGGGCACCGGGGGGTTTTAGTGGGTACGCCGGTCTTCTCAGACCGGAGAGCCCCACACACGACTGCCCCTTGCCAGCGCGGTGTCACGGTACATAAAGAGCATTTCCCCTCTAAAAAAAAAAGGGGTGTGGCTGTGTTATGAACACGGCCGTTTGTTGTACGTGAATACGTCTCGTAGTACAATAGTACGCAGCAAAATGGCCTTCAAATTGGCGGGGCTCCCCCTCCACCGCGCGCGATGTGTTACAGTCTTTACTGGGCGTAATAAATTCTTTGATCCTTTAGCTATCCAGTGGTGTAATTGGAATTTGGATGGGGATGATAGATATGTAGCTACAACACTAAACTGTATCCCCCGATTTTGTTATCATTCGATTTTTTGATTTGCGTCCCTATGTAAGCAATTTTAAAGACCTATTCACATCAAAAGGTAGTTCTTAGTTTATTGCCTTTTCGTATCCCAATTTCGGAACGTGTGGTCAGCTTTCATTTGACTTTCAAACTTAAAAATGTTTATTCAACGTAGGCATTAAATAAACATTTTTCATATTGCCACATGTGAAAATGAGATAAGCCAAGGAGTAAAATGTTATAAACTACGAATGAAGTTTTGCGTGTCAATAGAGGCGAATAACAAATATACGTGGAACTTAATAAAACGAAGCTGTAAAAGAGCTCGAGCCTTTACGGCCGACACAGTTAAATTTGATGGAAACTGAAATTGGTGGATATATGCGTGATTGCAGCCCATTTCGTAGCAACTGCTGGGCCTATGTGGAGTTTACGATTAAAATATATTTACGAGTACGATATGAGCTGCTGAAGTAAGTGGAGCTCTTACAATTGAATGAGCCATTACACGAGTGAGTTGTGAGTTTCTGAGTTCAGTTCTATCAAAATATTTAGGATATGAGTGCAAGAAACTAGGCCACAAATTCGCTATTTAGGTTTATGGTCCTATATTATTTGTGTTATTTGTATTAAACGACGCAGTAGATTTCAGGCTCACTATTTGTAATTTTAACAAGTCTTCATTACACAATAAAAGTAATTTATAGTAAGAATAGGTTCAGTTTTTTAATTGAACTACGGAACGATAAGCAACACTAATGAGCGATTTAAAAATTGTTTTAATATGAATTGAAGTACATATATTAACTGACAATAATATACGAGTAATAAATGAAAAAAGGCATGTTGATACAATACAACTGTCGAAACAGTGCACGAAGATTTTATATAGAAATACAAGATTGATATGCCATTAACCAATATCATGAAATCACTGAATGTAAATAAAAAAAAAATAAAAAAAATAAAATTAAAATCAATGATAAAGTGTTAAATAAGGCGTGCTTTTATTAAAAACCATTGATACTCATGAAAAATTAGGCACTGATATAGCAAATAAAATATTATTACCTTAGGTCTTCTTAGAATTCTCCGCGATACAATAGACGGAGTAAATATATCAACAATTTTATTGTATCATGGATTTACGATACAGTAATGAACCCATGATAAAATCTTATTTCTTTACAAATAGCTTTATTTGCGAAGAAACAATACATGCAATTTTCTCTGAATGCTGTGTAATGCCAGGTGGTATGTGCAAGTTAGCAAACACCACACTTGCAATGTCTTCACTTGAGTGTTATAAACCTTAATACTCCCTTAGCCAGGAAACTATTCCAGTGGTAGTAAACTCGCCACCTGGAAGCACCTCTGATAGCAACAATTTTTTTTCAATACTCTCATCGTTGTATACCATGACTACAAGTCGGTAATTATAATATATAAACATATTTGTATCTATATAAAAAAAAATTCGCCTACTGTATTAATTTTGTCTTTTTCGTGGATGGATACAAACATAAAATAGAACCCGCGACTCGCGGTTCAGTAGCCGATAACTCGACCGCTGTGTCAACCACACGGTCACATGTTAAATAATTTATACTATCAGTAGGTTGCTACCTAATACGAGATAAGATACGTGATTTGTTGTCATACTATATAGTATACATATATATGTAACATAGAATAGTATATACATACATACATATATTCATACTTCTTTCCCATGAGAGCAGAGACCACACTTTTCCATTTGCTACGATCCAAGCAACTGCTACGATCGTAGCAAGTGGAATACTATGGTCTCTATTGAGAAAGTCGAAAAAACTAGGGAGATATCTTTCATTAATTCTCATCACATTATGCACGTCTGTTACGGGTACTCTTGACCTGACCTCTCGCCTACTGTCTGGTGCCTGTCTTCGTCTGCGCAAGATAATTACCGCCATAGTTTGAACAATTCAAACATTACCTTTATAAGTTGTAACCTATATGTTATCCTGACGTATAAGCTATATTATTAAAAGATCCTCATTCACATCCAAAAAACAGGCGTCAGCGTAATCAATAATAGGTAAAATTAGAGATTGAGTAATCGAGATTTTAATGTGTAAAGGAAGGAAGAACTGGAGACGCTTAAGGGTATGCAAAGAGAAATGTACTTTTATAGAAATAAGGTCCACATGTACGAATTTGTTTCATTATTAATTAGTAACAGTTGTCTAAAATAATTAATCGGATAGAATAATTACATAATAATATCGCAATTAGATGACATAATTCAAAACAAATATAATTTAAACAATAATTACACCGCGAGATTAAGAGATTTTATACAAATAAAACCCGACCTTGTATTACGTTAATTGGGAATAAAATACGCCCAATCATAAACTTCTCAGATAAATTTGAATCCGCTTAATTTATTTTATACTTGTTATTTGGGTAATATTATATTATTTGCAAACATGAATTCATATAGATTACTTTTTTCTTTTTTTTTTATTAAGGACCTATGCTTTTTTTTTTTTGGACGGACCTATGCTGAAGCCTCAGATGGCTGTGTTCAGCTTTGCAATGAGTGTATTTGTGGAAGGCGCACGAACGGAAGGTTCGACGCCTAGCCAACTAACAACACCGGCGACCGTTCCGGTGTCGTTATGGTCGAAGCAAAGGGAGTCGACGCAGCTTGAGCGCGCCGTCTAATGGCTCGAACGCTCAAGATCGCCGTGTAGTGGAGGGTGAGAATCTACCCGGTACATGACGGTACCGGGTATATGTTTGACGTGTGGCCCGGGTCTTCGCGCTCGCCGCGGTTGGTGGCCGGCGGGAGGGATTGGTTTGCGCGGGTGATGGGTCGGGCGGGTCGGACAAGATGTTTTTGGGGCGGCGGGCTATAGCCGAGGCGCTATCTGTCGGGGTGTAATCTATCATTTTGCGAATGATAGTATTGGGGTGGGAAGGACCTATGCTGAACCCGCAGATTCAGCTTTACCGTGAGTGTGTTTGTGGAAGTCGCAGGAACGGAAGGTTCGACATCTTGCCTGCTAACCGTTCCGGGTCTTTAGGGTCGGATAAAAAGAATTGACGCAAAATAAGCGCGCCATCTAGTGGCTCGGACGCTCAAGATCGCCGTGTAATTGAGAGTGAGAATCTACCTGGTACGTAACGGTACCGGGTATATAATATATTTCATGAGGGAAGTGTGCCCCAGATCGTCGCGCTCGCCGACGAGCTCGGTGCGTGGGAGAGACGCGTGGGTGTGTGGCGTGACAGGCGACGCGGTGGCTGGCGGGAGGGACTCGTTAGCGCAGGTGGTGGGGTCGGGTGGGTCGATTAATAAGTTTTCTCGGACAGCGGGATCTAGCCGCGGCGCTATCTTTGTGATGTAAGCTATAATTTTTTGAATTAATGCGTTAGGTTGGGTAGAGGAACTAGCGATACATAACAAACATACTCCATTTATATAATTAAACTAGCGGACTCGACAGACTTCGTTTGTAAAGTGGCAGTTTTTTGTTCCTACTTGAAATGACATATGATGACATAAAATTTGTTTGACAGAACTAACGTCACTTTTTTTGTCTTCGATTGTTTTGCCAAAGGTTTTAATTGGCTTTTAAGTATTAATACAAATTGTTTGTATATGGGAGTATAGAAAGATGTTGATTTTACACTTTATCAAGATTTTTTTAAAATTTTCTCTACGTACAAACCTTCTCTGGACTTCTACAAATAATTCAAGACCAAAATTAGCCAAATTGGTCCAGGCGTTGTGAGTTATGCGCTTACCAACACATTTTGCGATTCATTTTTATATTATTAAATAATGTATAAGCTAACATAGAACCAATATCTCACATTTTAAAACGCTCCTAACTCCTCTGACGTTGAAAGTTTTCTATAGGAAAGTACATTTGTATAAATACGCTTGTAAAGCTTTATTGTTGGTCGAAATTGTGTTTCATTTATGATCTGTGTGAGTATTACACGAATATATCCATTGTTTTTGAATGGAGAGATGGTAGCGATATGAGCTGTCTGTTTTTTACCTCGCTATTCTGTTCTGGGAGAAATTATGTTTGTATAGATATATTGTAAGTATGAAATGTGTATGTATTGTTAGACTTTTTATTTTAATTTAAGTTTTAGTCAATTTTAATCACACATGTTAACACGAAAGGCTAGTATAATTAAGCACACTTCGCCAATTATTATCAATAGTTAAAGTAATTTTGAGTGAATCTATAGCTACTGCGCTAAAAAATATAATTTACTATGTCCGCAGCTTCGTAGGAAACATTATACCCCCTTGAAAGTAGAATTTTGAAAAAAGACAATTTCGTTCACAATTAAATACTTATTATAATAGCGTACCTATTTAGAAATGGATAATTATCAATTTGATAAAAAAATCCATCTAATATTGCCTCAAAGTAAACTCTGAGAATATTGCATTAATTTTAAACTAAACAAAGAAAAAGTTTTAGAGACTCGATCAAACTTCAATACCAAGTTACTGTTCTCACTAATTACACAGACTATTTTTCTCATCGGAACAGAACAATATAAACATTGCTATTTTGAGGCCGATACAAAGATGGTATCAAAGCAGACAAACCTGGTATAATCTAACTCCGGTCGACAGAAATAGTTAAGACAGAGATACTTAATATATTCCGTCAGCGGCGATCAAATCGTGAAGTCAGAAGCAATTTATTTTATAACGCAGAGGTACCCAAACTATTTTGTGTCGTAGACCCTTAACCATGTTTTTCGGCTTTGGGTAGACCCCTGCTTACCTGATATTCAATGCCTACATACCACAACATACAAAAATTTGTAAACATGTATAATATTTTTTTTCTTCATAGGTACTTTCATAAGTAATGAATATGTCTTTATATTAGAAGATAGTATGTATAATAAAAGTAAATAGGTACTATCACTGTATGTTCAGATCCATTATCGTGGACCCCCTGATTTCGGGGACGCTTGATCCCTAATCGGACGGCACAACCTGGTGCCGCCGTAATGGAGGTTCGACCGCCGACCCCAGTACTGCTGTCGCCGCCGTCGTCGTTATCCCAGGAGGTCATGGAAGAGTGAGCTCTTGGGTCCCGTAGGTAGTTGGCAGGTGAAGGCGGGCAAGCGCCCACCTAGTGACCCTGCCTAGAAGGCAGCGTGCGCGGCTGGCTACCGCGCATGCAGTTCAGTGCCTCGCTACCTGGGGGATTGTCCTAGTGTTCTCAGACAATCCCCACCCATGGCGGAGGCTCGAGCATCTACCATCGCTGGGTCGAGCCGGCCCGTGGGCGTTGTGGCGGTAGAATCGCGAAAGCGGACCCCACCACGCGCCCCGATATGGGTTTAGAGGACACCGGGGGGTTTTAGTGGGTAGGCCGGTCCATTTGAGAGCCCCACACACGGCCGCACCTAGCCAGCGTGGTGCCGGTGCATAAGGAGCATTTCCCCTCGAAACAAAAAAAAGACCCTTAGGGGTCGATATAGACCACTTTGGGATTTTTTTTTTCTTTATTCTTTATTTTTCTCTCACACAGTTATAATTTATAATATTAAAATCTAGAATGTACACTGCAGGTTGACATTAACATGTGAGAGAGACTGGTGTCTGTACTAGGAGACCTGTATTACAGATTACCAGCCTCTCCCGCCTCGGACCAGGCGGAGACAAGTAAGTAGCATGCGGTCATGGTACAGGTAAGTCATGTTGCAAAGTGCACTTTGCACATAGCCCACCCCACCGTTGTACATTTATATCTACTTAGTAGGCGTGCGAATATTTAAGCGAGCATGTGTGTGTGTGTGTGTGCGTGTGTGTGTGTGTGCGTGTGTGTTCTGTGTGTGTGATGTATTATGTATAGATGTATTATGTACAGATTGACGGAACTACGAGATTGTTGGATATAAGTTATATAGGTATATATTTACGTTTTACAATAAATACATGAATCACTGATATAAAGTATCTTAAAATAAATCTCTTCCAATTACAACAAAACAATTGGGACTAGAACCTACCACTACTGACACATAGCCATTCGCAGTGTCGAGACTAATTCTAATTACAGAAGATAACTAATAGTTGTTTGTTTGTAGTGGTCATTGCGGGCATCGGAAACGTATAGTGTGGTTGAAGGTTGAAAACAAAAAGCGAAGCTATTTGTAGGCACATTCAAATTACGTACAAAAATCAATAATAAATTATCGCACTCATATAACCCGTTTAAATTTTCATTTTATGTATTTCCTTTATAGTAATTAATATTCATTTAAGTTGTCTGTCCGTTGCGTACAATCTGAGTAGACAACTTTTAATTAAATAAATACACAGCATTTCTTAATATATAAGACACTAGTGTTAAATGAATTTTAGTCATTTTCAGTTATAAATAAATTTCTAAATGAATTGTTTCTCTATACGCACTATACTTCGTGTTCATATGCACTATAATTGCTAGAAATAAATGAATTTTGTTATTTAAGGCTTTTAATAATTAGCAGGTTGAAATGATTGATTTACTTTAGTTTTAATTCTACTGTTATATTCCTACTTATATAATAAACGCGAAAGTTTGAAATATCTATCCATGTTTGTTACATTTTTCATAAAAACTGCAAAATTAATTTTAATCAAACTTTACAATAATATGGCTTATATACCGAAATAAAACATAGGCTACAATTTATAAAGATACGCGCTACATTATTAGAAGCTACTCGAAATACTTATCCTGCGCAGACGAAGTCGCGGGCACTAGCTAGTATCTTGTATAATAAGAACGTTTCTATGAACAATTTGTTAAAAACCCAAGTATGATTTTCCCGCAACGAAATCGTAATATCTTGTATAGTAAGAACGGTTCTATGAACAATTTGTTAAAAACAACTATGATTTTTCAGCAACGAAATCATAATATCTTGTATAGTAAGAACGGTTCTATGAACAATTTGTTAAAAACAAGTATGATTTTCCCGCAACGAAATCATAATATCTTGTATAGTAAGAACGATTCTATGAACAATTTGTTAAAAACAAGTATGATTTTCCCGCAACGAAAACATAATATCTTGTATAGCAAGAACGGTTCTATGAACAATTTGTTAGACAAGTATGATTTTCCAGCAACGAAATCATAATATCTTGTATAGTAAGAACAGTTCTATGAACAATTTGTTAAAAACAAGTATGATTTTCCCGCAACGAAAACATCGTGAGTACTGGGAATTTTAAATTCATACCCATTTCTTTCAAGATTGTAGACGCCACACAAAGAAAGTGAACAGATTGCAGTACGGCTCAATCGAGCAGAGCAACTGTTCAGACGGGTATATCTTGTACACAGTACACATGGCTACAAGTGAAACCATACATATTGACCTTGAGACCGCCTCTATTCCATACGTAATAAAAACTGTTTTCGTATTTTAAACTGTTTATTTTGACGAACTGCCGAGCGTACATTTATATCGAAGGACGCTTCACAATATTTTCCCCATGGTCCAATAAACACTACTCACATCGCAAACGTAGTGGACCGAATTGAATACAATGATGTATGCAGTATTACCGTGCTATTGCGTGAATTCGATTGGAACCTCGCTATTGTTTGTGTATCAATGTCAAATATAGTTGAATTAAAAAGGGTCTTAAGTATGTTGAGTAAATTTAATGATTTTTATAATAAAAATTATGTTTCACACTTTCTCAAGTTGACCTTGTTATAATCTCAATCTATAATATATAAGTTATTTGAGTAATCGTCGACAATCTTAGAAAAATATACACAGTTAATCATACTTATAAACATATAATTTTTAATTGTGTATTAAATAAGTTATTAAGAATTTATCAACTGAAAAACATTCGCTTAAATCTGAAATGTCAAACTTCGAGTTGAACATTTGTGCACACGGTTCACTGCATCTTTCGTGAACGTCGATAGCTCGGCCTAATGACGTCACTCACGACATTGTAACTCATTTATTAGCACGAATACGTTGATTTCGGGTTCTTTCCACGCTATCAGTACCAATATTGCATGTCAGCTCAATTCGGACCGCAATTTTTGTAAATCGATATTGTACGACTAAATAAATATAGTAACAACGAATGACATTTTAAATTCTTTGCCTGTATATTTAATAGAAACATTAAAGGACGCCAGTGATAATAAAACACGACAATATACCCACTTATAAATTTATACAAACGTTAAATTTCTATCTATTTATATCTCATCTATAAAAAGTAAGTTTTATAATTCTAGCTTTTTTAAAAATTATGTTCTGTCTATACAAACTTTCGTCCTTTATTTCAGCCCCTTATAGCCTTTTTTCGCATTAAAATGATGAACAATGAACTTGCTCTGATTCTACACTATTTATGTATCAAGTTTCAATTAAATCTGTTCAGTAGTTTTGACGTGAAAGCACAAATCAAACAGACAAAGTTACTTTCTTATTTAAAATATTTGTAAGAAAACTTGTACCGTAGCTAAAAAACTTATCAATATTACACACGACCAAATAAAAAATTCTATACTTACTTAATCTTGTAGTATAAACGTTTCTAAATGTTCATTATTTAACAAATCTTGAATGTTAAGCGCTAAAACACGATTTTCTTTTATCTACATAAGATTTGAAATCGGAACACGGCTAGTGCAAAGTAAGTATTGAAAATCATAATAATTTATTGTAAAAAAAATTACAAACCTTTATCATTTTCTGTTAAATTGTATTTACCATAATGGGAAATCTTAAAAATCAATTAGTTTTTGTTCCTGTTATTAACTAAAAAATGTTACTTGCTTAAATCGTAACCGTTTAAGTTACTATAAAACAGGCATACCCTTATGCTAAAGTACCAAAATTAAATAAAAAATTATCTAAAACAAATCTGGTTTCAAAATCGATTGCTGACATCGCATACTACAGACCGTTCTACATGTATGCAGATTGCCTTCACCGTAGAAGCATTAGTACGTTAACAACCAAGGATTCCCTTAGGGATAAGTTTAAGGAAATTAACATTTTAACATTGACGGGGCAGTACATCTATGAAAATATAATCTATGTACACAAATATTACAAAAATTTCATTAAGAATAGCGATATTCATAAATTAAATACAAGAAATAAAAATAAGCTTGCTGTTCCAAATATTAGATTACATAAAACACAAAACTCATTCTTGGGGAAATGTATAACTTTTTATAACAAGTTACCACACAATATTGTTAATCTACCTTTTAAAAAACTAAAAACTCGAGTAAAAAATACATTAATGAGCAAAGGATATTATCGAGTCCAGGATTACTTGGATGATCGAAGTGTCTGGGACTAAAAAACCCTCGCTCGTTGAAATAAACAAATTGTTAATATGTTCTTAGGTAACTGTGTAACATAATAATATGTATATTTAACTGTACCTATTATAATAACACTTTTGTTACTTGTGTCATAATAAATGATTTCTAGTTCTTAAATGATTGTATGCGCGTGTCCTGCGGTTGTTTTTTTTTTAGTTGTGATAATTTACCCGGGTACCTGCTTTTGGTAATTTGTATCCTTTTGTGGCTTAAGGGTAGTCATACTGTCATTAAAATCTCTTCGGCAGTGTCGTGTGAGGCGGGTCGTTACGTTCCCTAAAACATGGCTGAGCGAAGCGATGGCTGGTTCATGCGGCATGCTCGTGAACGGGTGCTGCCAGCGGAGATGAGTCTGCTCTTTGCTATACTGGGTACTACTCTGTAACTGTATGACACGGCATTCCTATTAATTATATTATGTAATGGAAAGTGACTTCATTAATTATCAATATTGAAGTCATTATCCAAATTGACGACTCTGTATCTATTAATACAGGGGGAAAAAAACAGCCCTTGCTGAGTTTCTTGCCGGTTCTTCTCAGTACAAGGTCTCCCGCCGTAGATTTGCGAACCGATGGCGTAGCTTTTCGACATTCACAAGTGCTTGTAACAGCCCAGACTTGAATTTGAATTTGAATTAGAACATTCAAAATAAACATGTAGGAACATGTCCCTCCTTACGATTTGAAGCAATACCGAGATTACCGCGCGACATATGCTTTATTAGATTGAGCATGTGGGCACAGGACCGAAGAAACGTTGGATGGAATTGTATAGCCTATGTGTTATTTTGATGTAAATGCTATGAAGTTTCATTAAAATCCATTCAGTAGTTTCGTTCACGTTTATAATATTAGCAGCTATATTTTTTTTTCTTAAGAAAACGTCGCCCACCTCTAGGATTTTTATCCTGTGACGTGGGTGGGACCGGAACAAATTTTTGTAGGTCATACAAAATATCTATCCTGTGTGGGAATTGAACCCGCGACCTGTTGCGTAGAAGCTGATCACTCGACCACTGCTCTAAACGTGTCGTCAGGTATAACACAGTATAATATAATATATAATATAATATATAAGAGGATACTTAAAGCTCAGTATTTTTTCGTCCTTCGATCGAGCTTATACACAGAAAACATGTTGAAACATGTGTGTCTGGGTCAAAGTAAATAAATTCTTGAGCTCTGCAACAACATTCACGAGTTCTTGTCAAAATAATAAACAAGACTATCTTCTACATATGCAAATATCGAATAATATTATCGCAGAGTTCACTTCCAATGGAATTCTAATATATTTAATTTACCACAAATAACTTTGTATAATTTAGTTTTGTATGTTTTATTGTAAACAATGTGTTAAACTTATTACTGTTTCAAGAGTGATCATCAAAGTGATTCGATTTTTCGAATGAAGGCACAAGTATTCATCGATATACAATATCTATTGTATTTATTTATACGAGACGCTTAATCCGAGCCTTTCACATCGTATTGTAAGTTCGTTTAAATTTGTAATTATTTTTTACTAGCTTTCTGCCCGCGGCTTCGCCCGCGTGGATTTCGGGATTGGGTCTATAGAGGGTTAAGGGTCATAGTTTTTGCCCACGACTACATATGCGTGGAAGTCGGTTTGTGGCGCGAAGGTTTTATCGCGCTTTCCATGGAACTATCCGTTTTTCCGAGATAAATACCGCAAAATCTTGCTCAAGAATCACTCTATCTATTGATGAAAACCGCATGAAAATCTGTGCAGTAGTTTTTGAGCGAAGCCTTTATTGCGCATCCCGTGGGATCTGACAATTTTTCCGGGATAAAAAGTACCCTATTATTTAATCCGGACTTTTATCTTTACGTCTGCAAAAATTCAAAGCAATCGGTTTAGTAGTTACGGCGTGAAAGCGGAACAAATAAATAAACAAACTCACTTTCCGATTTATAATATTAGTAAGAATTATAATCAGAGTCTTAAGCCCGTATTAAGACTCTAACTCAAATGTCTGCTTGAGTTTAATTTTAGAATACAATCCTAAATATAGGTATGCATGCAACTTGATTAATCAGGCCGTATAAATACAGACTGAACATTATAAATAATTGCCAATCGAAAGCGTTAGTCGAATTGACAAAGTTCTTTGAGCAGCACTTTTTATTTACGCTCAACGACTCATAGTCGTTACTTTCTATCGCTCTGTGGAAATTGTGTGGTTTGTTTTACTTATATTATTTGACTTATTTTTGCAATCGTTGTGATTTTAGTAGTAGTTAGAAAGTGGTTTATTTTATAAGTTAGTATAAGTTTCATTATATTATCTTTATCATCATCACATCTTATCGACATAGGTTACTAAATATTCCCACAGAAACATTTTATATATTCACAAACGTATTTTTATCTCTCTAAAGATTTGCAAACTGACAAAATAACAGGTAAAAATACACAGCAATAGATCGATTTACCTTTCGTTTCCTTATTCTGTTTAGCTCCCTAATCCCACCAATAATATAGTGGGTACCACGTTAAGCTGTGCATTTGCGCAGCAATACCCACCGCTATTACAAGGGACATACGTTCGTTCAGAAGACATGTAAAAGGCCAGTACAGTCACTTCCGCGTCAAGTTGCACTGTTTGACTGATCCCAAGTATCGCTCTTACGTCGTTCGAAATAACAGCGGTTTGTGTAATGAAAAATTTGATGTGGCGCCTAGAGTACAATCCAAGCTGATTCCCTTTCTTACCCAATAAAGCTGTAATCGGTTGAGAAACAGAATAAAATACTAATGCGATAGTGGTTTGAACGCGCCGAGTCGAGTGATAAATTGTTACGTATGATAAAGGAACTGTTTGTGTAATTCTCTGAAATTATGGTAGATTATCCTCATAAATGCTTGTTTAATTTGCATACTATGATGGATCAAAGTTAGATACCATAGTTAAAATGATACATACATTGTGTTAAGGCTAATATTAATAGAGAGCGAACATAATGTGTGTGATATGATTGTAGCTAAATAGTTAACTGCATTCTCACATTTTAAAATGGTGGCTACGATAACATTAATCCCGACTTAGGGAAAAAGTAAACTTAACTTTTTTCCATTAGCTATTTTCGACATCGAGAGAACGAACAGGCGTTGCCTGCGATTTTTGCCAATATTTACAGCTGCTGTGGCAGTTTATATTTTCAGCGATATGCCAACATCAACAATTTATTGATAGCGCGTAATCGACTACCAGATTTTTTTAATATGGCAGCGGAGTTAGCAATCATTTTTAGTTTAATAATTTTTTTATAATATCTGTTTGGTTTTCAGTCACAGTTGGGCAATATTTGTATTGAATCAAATTGTTTTAAGTACTATGCGGTTTTATTATGACGACCTCCATAGTCGAGTGGATAGTACACCGGTTTCAAAGTGTCGCCATCTCTGAGGTCCCGGGTTCGAATCCCGGTGTGGGCAGATGTTTGTGTGATGAATGCCAGCATTTGTACCTTAGTCATGGTTGTTGATATATATTTCAATAAAAAATATTTATATATGGATAATACATGTATGTCTATCCGTTATCCTAGATCCCATAACACAAGCCTTACAGAGCTTAGATTGGGCTGGGCTAATTGGTGAAAGTGTAACAAATATTTATTTATTTTATTTATTTATTTATTATGTCAATTATAAGAATTCCATATGGCTACTATGGGAAAACTCCCAAATCACACTTATTTCTGGGGTTATATTCAGCAGTATAGATATTAATTAAAAAACAATTTTTTAGTCAAATGTAAGTTTCTAATAAAGTTTAAAAAAAATAGTCACATCTTTTAACATAAATATATTTTTGAATATAGTTAATAATATATAGACAAAATAGGTGAGACTGTCTGTGCATGAAGGCTTATGTATGCGAGTGAATGCTGAATGCGGAAAAGAAAAATAAAAGCCAGATTAATGCAATGAAAATATGAGCTTTGAGGGGAATGGCTGGTGTGATGATGAAGTTTAAATTGTGAAATAGTGTGATAAGAGAAATGTTCGGTTTGAAAGAAGATATAATGACAAAAATTGAAAGGGGGGATACTTTGGTCACCTAGAAAGGATGGATGAAACATGACAAAGTAAGATCAAGAGTAACCCGTACCCAATGAGCGCGTATGAAAGTAATAATTGAAGTCGAGGAAGCTACGAAAATATTTGGTTCATAGCAAGTACAGAACTGTAATCTCTACCTTCCCCTACGGAAAAGATGCGTGAGTATAAAACACAACTTATTTTGATTCCTGATTAATGTACAAAGTTATTGAAAATATTATACTTTGTACAAAAATGAATTATATTTAGATATATTTTGTAATTCAATTAAACGTCAGCTAAAGATGTCTTATAATTTTATTATTTATTCTATACAAGTAACAGACGAATAATGTCTCTAAGCTGCGATAAATATAACCGACATGTCCCAACTGGGATTGTCACGCACTACGCTCATAGATCTTCATTTGAACCGTGACGTACGTTGAGCGAGCAAGATGAATAACGCACTGTCTGCAGAATCTCTACTCGAGTCACAGATTATTTAAACACACACGAGCATCTGTGGTAACTCCTAAATCAATTCTAATGACCAAGGCGCGCTGTTACTTATAACAGACAAACTTATTATAGTCACGTACCGTAAACGCGATATTGCAGACGCGAATGTTTTATTGTTGAGATCATTTAATATACAGATTAGCGTGGTATAAGTATTTGATGAGTAGGGATGAGAATAGCTATAGCTATATATGATGATAGATATAGCTATCATCTTTATGATATAGTAATTCCTTGCATTACCGTTTAACTTATCCATATTGTTTTTTGTTACTGAATTACTAATCGTGACCATATTTTCATGCTATTGCACTCATCAGTTTTACCAACAAAGAGACGGGTACAGTTTAATTCATGATGGTGTAAACACAGTTGCAAACCAGCTATATAACAGTTAGCTTTAAAACAACTGTTATATAGCTTTTAATAGCGTCGATTTTCGTAGGGCAATTGTAAAGTTTAACGTGTTACTATTTGAAATTCGATTATTTATAAAATTGAATAGGTATATTGAATAGGTATATATAATATTTATATTTCATGAATTTTCTAGTTATTTATCTCTTTACAATGCCTTGTATTAAATATTTATATTATTTGGGAATAGGATAATTTCCCCAATAAAATTTAATGTATATAGTTTGCAACTTGAGATAGGTCTCAATCTTCTTGTTGTATAATGTTATACATATAAACATTTAATTAATTTCAAATATAAAACTGAGCACAACACACTTCAACAGTAACGTCAAAGAATTAGCTATTACAGATACCCTTGGAGTAAAATTTTTCACGTCCTCGCTCGCTTCTTATGTAAATTAACCCAAAGATGAGAACGCACGCCGCAATACACTATGGAAATCAAAATACGCATCTTTTTTCTTCATATAAATGTTTGAGGAAGCTTAAAAGTAGCACCGCACCAGTGGAAACAACAAAAATGAATCATGATATATGCATGCTATGTAAAGGGGTAAAATATACATCACAGGATGAGTTAATATGAACGTGGATGGATATAAAGATAGAGAAAGTTCAAGGAAGGTATAGATAGATTCTGCAGCAAAGGAGGTGAGACCGCCGACCTCAGTGCAGCTGTCGTCGTCGTCGTCCCAGGAGCTTATGGAAACATATGCTCCTGAGTTGCGTAGGTAGTCGGCAGGTAAAGGCGGGCAAGCGACCCGGCTTGACCGCCTAGTGACCCTGCCGTGAAGGCAGCATGCGCGGCCGGCTACCGTGCACGCCGATCATTGCCTCGCTACCTGGGGGATTGTCCAAGTGTTCTCGGACAATCCCCCCCTTGACGGTGGCTCGACCACCACCTATAGGTAGAGCCGACCCGTTGGCGCTGTGGCGGTAGAATCATGAAAGCGCACCCCGCCACATGCGCCTCGATATGGGTTTTAGTGGGTAGGCCGGTCGTCGCAGACCGGAGAGCCCCACATACGGCCGCGCCTATCCAGCGCTGTGTCACGGTGCAGAAGGAGCATTTCCCTTCGAAAAATAAGGTATAGATAGATTGCGAGAATGATATAATGAGCGTGAAAGGTGGAAATAGAAAACCAACCTTATTTAGCGTGGGAAAGAATAGGAAAAAAAAGAAAAAGTTTTTTATGTTTAAATATTAAACCGAAATAAAGTAGCTGATGACTTATTGAAGGTTACTTGAATGAGTTGGATGCGGGAAGCTCCTTGAACCTCCTTGGATGAATTCGTGCTCGCCAACAAAATTTTTGAACATTGAAATGAGACAAATTTAGTGAATACTAAATATTAAATATTTATAGTGTATAGAAATTTCAACCACGGAGCTTTACATGAAGTAGACACGAACTTAATACATAATTAACAGTCTGTAGAGTCAGAACTTAGAATAACTACTTATGTTTGTTTATGCAGTAGTGTTAGAGAGATATTCCCCCAAGTAATCAGACAAGGAATTATGAGCCTAAATCGTATATGAATTAGTAATACGCCCCTATTTCAGTTCAGGGGAGTTGCTAGTACCTAAGTACCATGTTTAATACGTAACTGACGTTGCCGAATGTTAGATTATAAAATGTGATATTAGGCTATTAAGTTTTATTTATGTATTAGGATTCTTTACAAATTTTATATACATCTCTGCATTACGTGAAACTTGACTAGAAAGTTTAAATAAATAAATAAAAATAAATACCCAACCAGAATATACATATTCATGTATAGGCTATAGAATATATATATATATATATATATATATATTATATATATATATATATATATATATAATATTTGAATTAATACGGTTCTCGTTAATAAAATTTATTTTCAACACACTTCCTCATAAAGTGGCTCTAATCCCATGGCAATTAGGCACATAATGACCTATAATCGAACTGTGACTTTTTCATTACTATTATTCACGAGTGAGTAATAGTTTTTTTAAATATTATTGGTTGAGTTACGCTTACTTTTGCGCTAAAAAGCTATCCGCGAAAAGCCCAAAAAAAAAAAGAAACCTCATTTTTTAGTCTATGGCCGATGCGCGCGCATAGGAAAACTAATTAATTTTTCCCGCCATTACGAAATATATTAGTCTATGGCCGATGCGCGCGCATAGGAAATCTGATTAATTTTTCCCGCCATTGCGAAACATTTTTCACAACTCGTCTCGTTTTCTCTTTTGAAGTTATTTAGTCAGTTATTAATTAAGATGTCTGCAAATACAATTTATGAAGATAATGATTTTTATCTACTATGTAAAATGGTTTTTTATTTAAGTATTATTTTATTCAGAAGTGTGTTGATAAACGTTGTATGATACACGTGTGTATAGATGATTACCGTCCTCGGCTCCTTAAGACCCTCGCCTGACGGCTCAGGCCTCAATGCGCCTCAGCGGTAATCACCAACATTACACACTTGTACCATAATGTACTATTATACTAGGAATAACAAATCGACCAGTCTTGTCAAAAATGCTTTCTCTATGATTTTTTTGTTTGTTTATATTATGTTATAATCAGTGCCAGCAGTGTTATAAGCAGACATTCACTAAAAACCTTCTCAAATTAAAAAAAAACTTAAAACTTATCAATTATTTTATTGAGCATTACTTTTTTATGGCTAAACATAACCCCTACAAAGCAATGCATAAATGATTTACGACTTTCGTGAACTTTTCAGTAGATCGATGGAAATTTCATTTATAAAAGTTATATTCTAATTTTGAGAACAAAATTACTTTGCTCTAAGTTCGGAGTACTTTCTCCAGTATTTTGCTTACTTTTTAAACTCCTATTATCTAACTAAAACCTAAGTAAGAAATTCGATTACATATCCTGTCCTTAATCTATAGAGTTCGACATTAGCAAGTAAGTATATATATGAAAATATAATTAATGTCCTTAAGAAATATTATACAAATTTTCAAATTCATCATTTAAACACGAGAAATAAAAATAAGGTCGACATTTCAACGTTTAAGATTTAAAAAACGAAAGTTTCCTTTATAGGGAATAATTAAACTTTCTACAACATACTTCCACAAAATGTTACTGCTTTGTTCGATAATAATTTTAAAGCTCCCCTTAAAAATACTCTAATTTAAAAAGGTCAATGATTCCTTTAATATGATATATAATTTAATGATTCGGTATTAAATAAATAATTACTTTTACCGGACATAATATATTTGTATTGTGTAAATTTTGAGAGGAGGAGAAGATTTATTTTAAGAGGAGATGAAAAGTTAGATCTTCAGAGTCTCTTGCCTGTTCTTCTCTGAAAGGATTCCCCAATTTTCGGGCAGATGTAAAGTAATTTTATTTTTCTACATATGCGCGTATTAATAGCGCTTAAGCTAAAGGCCTATGTTAAATAAAGATTATTTTGATTTTAATTTTGGCATAATCAAGTTAATGAACCTGTGAAAGAACTAAACTTAAGTGCGAGCATGGAACTTTCAATAACCAAAATTTGACAGCTTAGATCGAGATATTCCACACAAAATCGGTAAATTTGTCAGATATTCTTTTTTTTGAGATGCTTTACTGGCCTGGATTCTAGTCCTTTAGGCCATCAAATATTACCTATGGAGTGACATTTGTAACACTTTTTTTTCACTGATTTTAAGTACTATTAAAGACACTTTTTTTTTTATTCATATTGATTAAATTCACATTTACAATTGTACCTTGCATTGGTTATGTTTACGTCGAATTGTTACTTTGTCATTGACAGTTCTATAGTGTGGGCTGCTTATCATGATCCTAACACCATTATCTATGGGCAAATTAGGCAACCAAATCTAGCCAAGCGTCGTCTACAAAGATAGGTTCTTTATCAATAATACTGAAACATCACTCCGGAATTCATAGATTAAAAACAGTTTCGTAGATTGATAATTGCCCACAGATTATATACCGGATACTAATTAACAACAAACTATTTGCACTGCCGGTTACAAAAATATCATTTAGAATTAAACTTAAATTTAGGAAGATCAATTCTTCCTTTCCTTTATTTGTGGCGGATCGACATAGTTTCCACACCATCCTAGTTCCATTTAACAACAAACATCACATAGGTACTATACATCGTCTATATAGTCTTTGCCTCATCGGTGGTAAGCAATCTGTAATGGTATACTAATCTGTGACTTGGAGATCTGAAATCTGGGAATTGGGAATCGATCTATTGTAAAAATCTCACGCATATTTCGGTATATAACTACGTATATAAGTTACTGAAAGTGGTGTCAGGATCACAAATTTCAGGAGTATTTTATTTCCCATAAAATTATCCATATCTCTTGGAACCAACATAATTTAACCTAGTTGCCACCGGCACTTAGGAAAAAATAATAAACTAAAATATTTACATATTGAAAGCCCGATAAAAAGGTCAGTAATAGTTGCATTTATCTCTTTAATTCTTTAATCTCTTTAATTTCAATTTGTTCCCAATAGTAATGATTTTCACAAATAATTATTGATATTTGTTTTGAGCGGGTAGGCTTAACCACCCATACAAAATCATGCTGAAATTAGTTGCTCAGCTGCTAATCTCATGTATTTGAGGTAATTGGTGTTTGTATTTAATCATAATAATATAAATAATGTAAATTCTTGTTCTTTTAAAATGTAAATGTACCATAATTTGATGAATGTTCAATAGATCATGTTTGATATTTTTCTTTGTAACCTAGTTGTCAGATTTAATTGTATGAAGAACAATAATGTATGTGGGTTCCTTCTGAACCGCATAGACCACCCACAGTGAGTCCATGACTATGATAATGTAGCATTTTATGATATGTAACAGGGCAAAAAGGTACCGGGAGGTATTTATACCTGAAAGGCCCGGCCCTACAAATTTATGTAAGAAAAACATACCTCTATAAATTACAATATCCTTGAAGAAAATTATATAAACCTGAAGAAGAATAATTGCAATTTATTAAAAGAAGAGTTAAAATCGAGTGTCTGGACCCAGTCTCAAGGAAGGTATTCAGTACTAACCACCGGGGATGGGAATCTAGCTTAAGAATTCATGTTTTAGATTTTAGAATTACCATTTAATTATAATTTTATTTCAAGACCCTGATCAACCATTGTTGCTAAATATCCTTGCCGAGATTGATCAAACAGCACCAGAACCAACCTGCCCTTGTGTGTACTCATCAAAATTTGTTATTTTAAGTATATAATAAAGTTATTTATTTTAATTGGCTATTTTAATTTTTAATTTAGTTGTTATAAAAAATATACATTTATAGTGTTAAAGTTTTAAATATACCTTTATAAAGTTGTTAAATATACATCTAAAGTGTTAAAGTTGATAATTAAATCAGTAATTTTGTGATTTTGTATTATTTGTGTTTTCTTTATAACTAGTTGGTGAGTAAGAGTATTATTACATTACATTTACATTACACATTGATGGATGCTTTTGTCGATCGACCAGTGCATGCTGGCACAGCTGATATTAATATTTAGTGAATACTTTATCACCACACTTTTTTTTTCTCTATTTTTTTAACTTAAAATGAAACAAATACATTAATTAATATTTAGTATATTCGGCACGCACAACGACGCCAAAAGTATCGTTGCATGGTACCAAAACTGTACCAAGGTCAGCGTGAGCAACAAGCGTAGCCTGTCTGCTGCACTGGTATGTTGTTCGACAATTATAAGATTAGGCACCAAATACGATCTAACTATTCAGATCTACGTGATCTGTGATATTGTGCAATATGATAAACAAAAATGGTGTCAAATTCCCATGTTGCATCCACTGCTATAAAAGTTGGTGGCTCTTCACTGGAAGTTGTTGTCGAGTATGTTTACCTGGTACAATTAGTCCAATTAGGTAGGTTCCATAAAGAGGTCGATCGACGGGGCCAACTCGGCTGGGCAGCGTTCAGGAAATCACGCGGCATATTCTCATCCCAACTACCGCAGTGCCTAAAGACTGGTCTTGTAATTCGCGCATGTTGACTTATGGAAACGAAATCTAGTCACTCACAATGGGCCTTATAAGGAGGCTAATAAGACACCCAAAAGGAAATGGACAGGGCTATGTTCGGAGTTTCTCTGCGTGATCTTATCAGAAATCCACAGAAGAACCAGAGTCAGCGAAGAATTATGAACCTTGAGTGGTAGTGGATAAGGTCTGCGAGTTGCAAACATCGGCGCGTTGATAGGCCTTCCACTAGTTGGGCCGACGATTTGGTGAGAACGGCGGGAAGTCGCTGGAACTAATTAGCAACAGAAGAACGACCAGTTCTTATGATCCTTGGGCGAGGCCTATGTGGCAGCTACGCAATGAGCTGAAAAATCTTAGCTGAAATGATGATGGTATTTAGATCATTCCTTGGCGATTTGTTAAGATTTTTTTCAAAGTATGGTGTTTAGTAAAATAAAATCTGAACATCATGCATTAATTAATCTTCCTTTGCTTACACGTTGATAAAATTGCAGGAATTTTAACTGATTTCGCCCAGTTATACCATCCACGAGAACAATATCATAGTATCAAAACGTAGGAATGCAACAGACTGAAGAGTCACGTTCCAATCTTTGGTAATATTCTACACATCTTATACACGACAGCGCACCCACATTCTTAACAAGTGAGTCGCATAAACGATGAATCAGCGTTTGTGTCCCTTAACGTCCCAATCCATATTTTAGGTGTACGCCTCCACAGTGCCGCAAATACATTTATTTAATCGAGCGTAGCCTTGAGGACATGATTCGGTTAGGCTACGATCACTCAAGAGATTAACGCGACCTTTATAGCTCGCCTTGGAGAAATTCGAACGTCACATTTAGTTTTAAGTCAGTGCACTTTCGAAAGTACAAAACAATTATCACGAACTATTTGTCTTACTTTTCGTGCCGAGTTCAAAGCTCGATCTTATCTAATGAGAATTAATGTTTAATAACAGTTCTAAATTTGTAAGGTAAGTTTTACAATTTATCTCTAACTTGGAAAACCAATTGAAGTAAAACTAGATCTGAATGAAAGTCGTAAAAGTTTGCGATGATAAAAAAAATTTCAAAGGTAAGCAATCTTCGTTTATAATTCATAAAATTGTTTGTATCTTAAAGATAAATAGTAGTAATACATTTTATTAAACTTATCTATCTTGTTATTAAACAAAAATATCACAAAAGTATTACAAATGATAACAAACATATACTGAATCAGTGTCCTTAGAAAAGTAGCCAGAATATGATGATAGGAGAGGATGGTGGCATTACTCAATCACTGACCGAGGAACGATGGTTGGTGGTGGATGGTTTGATGGATGGATATGATGAATTAATAGAAACGTTTAATTTAGTTATTTATTTATTTTTATTTATTTAAACTTTATTGCACATATAAAATATACAATAGGCGGACTTAATGCAACATGCGGCATTCTCTACCAGTCAACCGAAAGGCTAGTAGGTATACAAACATTTGTTTGGCGCAGACAAAAAACTATACTAAACTTACATACTACTTAATATATATACAAATACATACATAAACAAACATATATAAAGCTATATACCTACATATATATATATATATATATATATATATATATATATATATGCATGCATATATAATTTATCTAGAAAATGAAGTGTTTAAGCAAGTGTCTTCAGATAGTGCTCACGAACTAATTTCTTAAATGTGTGTTTGGTCGTAGCCGCCCGAATGTGGTAAGGTAAATCGTTCCATAAACGAATTGCAGTGACAGTAAATGATGCAGAAGAGAAGTTAGTGTGGTGAACTGGCACTTCCAATGTGAGGCTGCGTGATGAGCGGAGACCATGATCATGAGTGGATCCAAGAAATTTAAATCGCAACTTTAGATAGATCGGAGCTTTAGGGTTGAACAAAATATCAAAAAGGCAGCAGACAACCCTGAGGCTCCTGCGTTGCCGGATAGGAAGCCACCCTAGTTGCCGACGGTAAGAAGAAATGTGGTCAAACTTGCGAACACCGAAAATAAAGCGAATGCCACTATTAATGAGACGATCTAATCGGTTCAACAGGTCTTGGTTAGCATTCGTGAGGCACACATCGGCATAATCTAGGGCAGGAAAGAGAAGGGATCGGACAAGTAAAATTTTTGTTTTTATAGGTAAAAAGTATTTTAATCTGTACAGCGAACGTAATGTGAAATTCGCACGGCGGCAGACTTCGGTAATGGGTGGTTGCCAGCTCAACGACCTGTCAATGAACAATCCCAAATTTTTAACCACCAGTTGGAACGGTATGACCGAGTTGTTGTACGTAAGTGATTCGAGAGAACGTGACTCAAGATGAGCTAACTGTCTTGGGCTACCTATGATAATAGCTTGACATTTGCTTGGGTTAACTGAAATGCCATAGCTATTGGTCCAGCAATGCGGGATAAGTCACAATTCAGGAGTTTTATGAGATTATTTATATCGCGTACATCACCTTGCACATAGAACTGCAGATCGTCTGCATACAGATGGTAAGCTGACGAAATTCTTCTGGTGACAGTATTCACAAACAATGAAAAGAGAAGAGGTGACAGAATAGCACCCTGAGGAACACCAGATGATAGTTTGCACCAGTCTGATACAATGTTGTCAACACGTACAGCCTGTTGGCGTCCTTGCAGATAAGAGGTAAACCAGGTCTGTGCTGATGAGGAGAGGCCCGCTGATTTCAATATAGCAAGAAGAATGTCGTGATCTACGGCGTTAAAGGCATTGGAGAAATCCATCAGAATTAAAACCGTAATTTGGGAACATTCCATGCCTTCACGACAGTCTTCAGTGACTTTCAATAATGCAGTGGAGGTGCTATGGCCAGGCCTGAAGCCAGACTGGTAGACAGAAACTACATCGCGGGAGAAAATAAAATTTGAGAGTTTTTTATGGACAAGGGACTCGAGGATTTTGGAAATAAAAGGCAAAATGGAGATGGGTCTATAGTGAGTAAGAGAGGTTGGATTTTGTATTTTGGGGACAGGGATGGTAAAAGATTTATGCCAGGTGGAAGGGAATACTCCACTAGTGAGAGAGAAATTGAAAATGTGACATAAAATTGGAAGGACAGAGTCAAGCAATAATAGAATCATACTTCTACTGACGTCATCGCACCCCACCGCATTAGTTTTTATAGATAATATAGCTTTACGGATGTCCACACCAGTCACAGATTCAAAGGTGAATAACGGGTGTATAGGAGATGTTGGGGAGGCTATAGAAGACAATGTGTTCATCTTGACATTTGATGGTAATTGATCTGATTTCGAAAAATGACTAGTTATGAGTTAAGTTATGAGTGACCTTTGCAATAATTGTTTAATTTATTATTTTATACACACAATACAAGTTGTTGACTTAGATTAGGTATATTTGGTGTATGTTAAGATATCACGTTAAGGCTCTGCTATATTATATAATAAAACAGTAATCTTCTGTGAAATATAGCCACAAGTCTTCTCAAAAAAATTCTAAAGTATGTAGCGCTAAAATATCATCTCCATTAAGATTCCTCTTTTTCATTTTTGTCAACAATATTCGGCAATACCTAAGTGGTTAATTTACACGTGTCACACGAATCACAGGTGTGTAAAGATCAAATATAGAGAGAGATTTATCTTGCAGTATTGGTATTCTCTACAATAATTACAGTGGGTTCCAAGAGGTACACTTTATGTCTCTGGCTAGATTTAAGGCTGCCACAAGTCTAAATTTCAACTAATGTTTGTTCCGTGTTGTGGCACCTTTATTTTTTGTAGATTAATAGATAGATTAGGATTCTTATTTATTCAACACATGTTTTTGTAATATTATAAGCATGCAGTGTATGCCTTTAAGTGGCTGTGCAATTAGCATATGTATCTTTATTTTTGTGATCGAATTATTGTAACAGTCGTTGGTATACCAAATAATTAAATATATTCATAGTACGTCAAGATAAAAGTCTGCGAAAGTATGGGTCTGAATCGGGCCCAAAAGGCTATGCTCAGAGCTTGCTTTGCAAATCAGAAATTATAATATTGTAGAAGAACCAGGGTACATAGGTTTCAGAATTGTGAACCTTAATTGGTTGTAGTTAGGGTTCATTGCTCCCAGGACTTGGGACGTTGATTTCCTTGAATAGCAGGCAGGCCGTCAACCTCAGCGTCAGTAGATCTCATACAAAGTGCACCAATTATTTGAAGAAGATTGCAGGAAGGCGCCAGATGCTATCAGCGCAGGATCGAACGGTGTGTACATTCTTGGGGGAGACATATATCCAGCAATGGACCTATGAGTGACAGCATAATAAACATGGTGTTTTTTTTTAGTAAACAGCTGACCTGTGGCCCTACCATGAGTTGGCTACTATTAGTATTTGACATATAAAACTACAGGAGTCATGCCAGTTTAATACGAAAGAATGTACGCGGCGACGTATGCGTCGCGGCGTGTCGGCCGGGGGAGCGATGGGGGGAGCGCCCTGGAACCCGCGCGCGAAGTGCCTAAGCGGGAGTGGCACCGACGGATTGTGGCGGCCTGGCGTGCGCAGCTTGAATTACGGATCTGCGCGCGCCAGCGGGCCGTCGGTGCCGTACTCCGCACCTCGAAGCTTGGCTCCACGGGAAGGAGGAGGTCACCTACCGATTGACTCAGATACTCACCGGGCACGGCTGCTTCGGTGAGTATCTGTGTCGAATAGGACGGGAGGGATCGACACATTGCCACCACTGTGCATCCGACCTCGACTCGGCCCAGCACACGCTGGCGGAGTGCCCCGCGTGGGCCTCCGAGCGCCGAGTCTTGGTCGCAGAGATCGGGCGAGATCTGTCTCCGCCGGCATTGATTGCGGCAATGCTGGCGGACGAGGGAGGTTGGAGGGCTGTGGCCTCCTTTTGTGAAGCAGTAATGCTCCAGAAGGAGGCAGCCGAGCGGGGTCGGGAGATGGCCGATCCCGCTCGAAGGAGGCGGCGCCGGGCTCGGTAGCACAGCTGCGGCGCCGCCGCGGGTCGCCGGCGGGCGCGAGGAAGTCACGACCGCTACGGCGACCCGGGATGGAACACGCCCTTCCGTGGCCGGGGGGCGTCGTCGGTGGAGGAGACCGGGGGAGGTAGTGTAGCCACCCCCGAGGAGGGCTCCCCTGTATCGACGGGGGAGCGAAGGCTGGGGGTTCCCGGAAGTAGCTTGGTAAGTTCCCGGGGGCTCCCTTCATGCCTGAGGAAGGCCATCCCTGAGGTTTTTTAGTGGGTAGGCCTCCCCCTTCTGGGGAGGAGAGCCCCACATAACCGCCGGCTCGCCACAGCCGGGTATGCAATTTAATGCATTTTCCTCAGGGAAACAAAAAAAAAAGAAAAAAGGGACGCTGTACAAAGGTTTCATACAAACATGTACGCAATCGATATCGTTTGCAAGCGAATGTAAACTCATGGCAGCTTCACTGGAGTATTACCTCTACTATATAGAAGACAGTTAATAATTTTAATTTTATGAGCTGAGTTGCTCATTACACATCAAGTTATTGGTTGAAGCTGAAGCCGTAGGTGGGAACGTAATTAATCTGAGTCTCTTCACGAGTTTCATATAATGTTCAACATATTTGCGTGGAAAAAACAAATGTATATTTCTTATGTCAATTAAAGGTGATGATGATGATACTGTTTATATGGCCAAGTGGTTTTCGGGACCCAGGTCTAAATTTTGGATATGTTGTTCTCCTGTTGATATAACTCTGTCTGTCTGTCTGTTGCACTTTCACGCCAAAACTATTGATTTTAATTAAATTTGGTCCACTTCTAATCTAGGGGAGAGGAAGACCAACGAAAAGATGGATGGACTGTGTAAATGTTGATATGTTGAAGGAGAGTGAGTGAGTCGAAATAGCGTGTGATAGAGGAGCAGAAAGTGGAAGATATGTTGCACCGACCCCAAATAAAATTGACAACAGGGCAAGAAAGAAGATACTTATAATCTAGAGTTTGAGAAGGACATAATTTTTTCTTGTGAAAAAGGGCCCTAAGGAATTGAAATAGGGGATGAAAGTTTCAATATAAAGTACTTTTATTTTAAAGTCTGAAGATTTGAACTTATTTTTTAGGTATTTGGTTAGATATAAATAAATACCACATCTGAAATTCGTAAAAAATTACCCTAAAGGCACTAAAGAGGGAATGAAAGTTTTTGTTTGAAAAGGCTACTGAAACGAATTTGATGGAAGTTGATAAATAGCCAGTTTGAGACCCAGAAAAGGACAGGGAAATTTTTAACACATGAAAATATATTTTCACTTTGGGAAAATCTGATAAAACAGCTGGCAGAGTTTCATTGCAATTTGGTATATGGATGCTAAGAAACCTGGGGAAGATCATAAAATAACTTTTAAAGCGGGACAATATATCTTTCCATTTACAAATTAGCAACTAATAATAACGCTTGTGTTGGCTAAAAGTTATCTCTTCTAGAATAAGTCTGCTCTTGTACATAAGTTGTAAGATATCTGTGTATAAGAAACAAATCATATATTAAGCATCTTCTCTATTGTTAATGATATGAGGAATCTCATAACAGATTCGGCGCGAGGTGCGTGTTATAGCTTAGTATGAGATTGGTACGTCCATTAAATTGCTCTAATCATGTTCCGATACGTGCCTTGTCTATTCTATACACGTCAATACCATAGACATTTGTAGAACATCCTTATCTATTGCTTGGTGAAGAGACATGAAATAACTAGATAACGCCAGTAGCTCTATCTGTGTATGTAACAGGAACACGGTTATAGGTGGAATTTTATGGTTTATGGTTTTTGAAAAATACTTTGAACGGTGTACCTGACATGACAAGAGTTCTCATACATAGCTTTTTGGTTAGATAATATTATATTGTAAGGAATGTTTTAATAAAATATTGTTTACATTTCCTGAGTCATATTTGCTGCAAAGAAGATATAAGTAGTTGTTTTGATAAATTAGGTAAATTTTATTTAAGCTTGTGAAGGCGTTGCTTTTTATTTATTTTCAAGCATAACATATCCATAAATTTATGTTATTACTTATGTATGTTTACTTTAAATCAATTTGTAAAAAAATATTAATAAAATAATATAATTTCACCTCCCGCACAAAAAAAAACAGATATTTATACACCTTAAACAGTGTTATTAAATTTTTTGCCATTTTACCATTTAAAAAGCCGGCAACGCATGTGTGACTCCTCTGGCGTTGTGGGTGTCTATAGGCAGTATATAGGCTATAGGCTATCAGGTGACCCATTTGCTTCTACGCCCACCTATAACATAATAAAAATATTGCCGGCAAATGTAACACAAGCAATACACGTATGACAAAGAAATGCTTACGAAATTGAAACGAAACGATGTCTAATTACATTTATGTTCTTTCTTAATTTGCCAATTAAATTCATAATATCGTCTATCTGGCTGTGTGTTCACAATGATCTTAGACTATTCGAATATTCATTGCGATTCATTCATATTAATGCGACTTATATCTGTACTGTTATAAAATATAAGTGTTGGACATAACATGAAATAACGTTCTTTGATAAACGAACTCTCCAACACAAAATATTATTTTAAGTTGAAACATTCCTGAAGATTATCGAGTTCATTAAAACAAAAGAAAGTACATAATGTTTTATTATAAAAAAACCGGGCAAGTTAATTGCGTATAGCATACAACAGCATCTATTTATAATTTGAGTTGCATGTCTATGGTTAGGGGTCATATGAGTTAGAGATGAATTTCCCCGGTCGGAGGACGTCACAACATCCTCGTCAAATATTTGATTGGATCCCACCTCCCCCACGCAATATAATTCAATACCAGTGACGCAGCGAAATTTCATAATTGGAAATTAATGTATGGTAATACTCAAATGTGCAGATTTCTGGGTAGAGCTGGATAGATACATCTGAATTACTTAATATTATCACCATATATGTATAACAATATTTTAGTCAATATCATATATAATAACTAGTGCTCGGAATAGGTAGTTTAATTGTATGTACTTGCAGAAAGAAAGTCAATGTAAGCGCAACATGGATAAACCTAAAATCAGCGTGATTTCCGGGACCTTAAATATTGCAATGCAACGGAACTTATGTCATTTTATATAATCATGAAAATTAAACTTATTGTTTATTTGTAGGTTTATAGGAGAGAGTACAAGGAAAAATTCATGTACAGATATTACAGATATTTATTGCAAATTTACAATATAAATCAAATTTAAAAATAAACATATATTTATACTAACATTAAACTACATAGTGTTGTTCCAATGGTGTAATTAATTATTAATTAATACGCTAATATAAGCTACTCGAAATATTAGAAGAAAAGTACGACTAGTCATTCAATATAAACATAATGATCGAATGTGATATTCAATCAAATATGAAAAAAAATCGATTTCATCGATACTAAACAAAAGGTCCACAACAAACTTTTGCACTTAAAACGTAATAGCTTTCGGCTCAGTCACGTTACAAAGAGAACTCCTCTTTCCCGCTAAAAGCTTGGGAAACACGCCCGTTTTCTTTTGATGCTGCTACTAGATAGATTCTATACAAACTGAAGTAGTAAGTACAGTATAGACGCTATAATGCCAAATCAAATCAAATCAAAATCAAAATAATATTTATTCAACATAGACCTTTACAGGCACTTATTGACGTCAACAAACAAAACAAAAAAAAAAGCTTAAATAAAAAAAAAAACAAAAACCTTGTCCGTACGTACGAACAAGGAAAAAAAAAGAAAAAATATATTGACTCGACATCTGTTCGGAAATTCGGAGAGCCTTCTCGAGAAGAACAGGCAAGAAACTCTGAAGGTCTATTTTTTATCTCCTCTTTTCAATATTAATAATTATAATAATATAATATAAAAATACAATATAGTATCAGATACAATCATACCTAATACGATTACAGTCGTATGTATGTTTACATACACATAAAAATAATACAATATTATAAATAATGTTGTTACCAAACATGGCTCTATGAATAGTGTAATAACCCACACTGAAAAAAATGGTTTGTTAGATTTTACAAATTCGCAAAGGTTGGCCGAATTACATAGAAACTATGATAGTTATAATAAAACCTTGCTGTTGAACTTACAAAAATAAAAAGGTTGAAGTCGATGCCAGAGTTCTAATGTAAATCGACAAAAGAGTATTGTATATTTTACTAAACAAATCACTACAATTCGCTTTGGTAGATTTTATCATAAAAATTTTATAACTATAACAAGACCTCGTGGTTAAAATTACAAAAACAAAAAGGTTTATGTCAAAATATATTCCCTACCAGATTTCATAGTGTAAATTAATAGAAAGTATTGTAAATTTAAAAAAACGAATCCCAACAATTAGCTTTGGTTGATTTTGTCATAAAAATATGATTAATATTACAAGATTTCGTCGTCAAACTTACAAAACTAAAAAGGTTGATGACAAAATAGAATCCCTACCAGAGTTCATAGTGTCAATTAATAAAAAGTAATTGTAAATTTTAAAAAACAAATACAAACAATTCGTTTTGGTTGATTTTGCCATGAAATTGTTATAACTATAACAAGACCACGTGGTATAACTTACGAAACTAAAAAGGTTGATGACAAAATATATTCCCTACCAGAGTTCATAGTGTAAATTAATAGAAAGTATTGTAAATTTAACAAAACAAATCCCAACAATTAGCTTTGGTTGATTTTGTCATAAAAATATGATTAATATTACAAGACTTCATCGTCGAACTTACAAAACTAAAACGGTTGATGACAAAATATATTCTCTACCAGAGTTCATAGTGTAAATTAGTAAAAAGTATTGTAAATTTTACAAAACAAATACCAACATTTCGCTTTGGTTGATTTTGTCATGAAATTGTTATAACTATAATAAGACCTCGTGGTATAACTTACGAAACTAAAAAAGTTGATTTCAAAATATATTCCCTACCAGAGTTCATTGTGTAAATTAGTAAAGAGTATTGTAAAATTAACAAAACAAATCCCAGCAATTAGCTTTAGTTGATTTTGTCATAAAAATATGATAAATATTAAAAGACTTCGTCGTTGAACTTACAAAACTAAAAAGGTTCATGTCAAAATATATTCCCTACCAGAGTTCATTGTGTAAATTAGTAAAGAGTATTGTAAAATTAACAAAACAAATCCCAGCAATTAGCTTTAGTTGATTTTGTCATAAAAATATGATAAATATTAAAAGACTTCGTCGTTGAACTTACAAAACTAAAAAGGTTCATGTCAAAATATATTCCCTACCAGAGTTCATTGTGTAAATTAGTAAAGAGTATTGTAAAATTAACAAAACAAATCCCAGCAATTAGCTTTAGTTGATTTTGTCATAAAAATATGATAAATATTAAAAGACTTCGTCGTTGAACTTACAAAACTAAAAAGGTTCATGTCAAAATATATTCCCTACCAGAGTTTATAGTGTCATTTAACAAAGAGTGTTGTAAATTTTACAAAACAAATACTAATAATTTATGACGGTTGACTTTATCATAAAAATATGATGAATATAACAAGACCTCGTAGTTTAAATTACAAAACTAAAGAGGTTGATGTCAAAATATATTCTCTACCAGAGTTCATTTTGTCAAATAACAAAGAGAATTGAACATTTACCAAAACAAATAGTAATAATTTGGTTCTTTGTCATAAAAATATGATAAATCTAACAAGACTTGTGGTTGAGCTTACAAAACTAAAAAGGTTGATGTATACATATATTCACTACCAGAGTTCATAGTGTAAATTAATAAAGAGTAGGTAATGTAAATTTTACAAAACAAATTGCAACAACTCGCTTTGGTGGATTTTGTTATAAAAATATGATAAATATTACAAGACCTCGTCGTTGAACTTACAAAACTAAAAAGGTTGATGTGAAAATATATTCCCTACCAGAGTTCATAGTGTAAATTAATAAAAAGAATTGTAAATTTTACAAAACATATACCAACAATTCGAGTTGGTTGATTTTGTCATGAAATTGTTATAACTGTAGCAAGACCTCGTGGTATAACTTACGAAACTAAAAAGGTTGCTGTCAAAATATATTCCCTACCAGAGTTATTTGTGTGAATTAATAAAGAGTATTGTAAATTTAACAAAACAAATCCCAACAATCAACTTTGGTTGATTTTGTCATAAAAATATGATAAATATTACAAGACTTCGTCATTGAACTTACAAAACTAAAAAGGTTGATGTCAAAATATATTCCCTACCAGAGTCCATTGTATTAATTAACAAAGAGTATTGTAAATTTTACAAAACAAATACCTACTTATAATTTATTTCGGTTAACTTTGTCATAAAAATATGATGAATATAAGAAGACCTCGTGGTTTAAATTACAAAACTAACCGCCTACGGACTACTGCCGACCAGTGGTCAGACGACGTTGAGAGTTAGGCGTAGGAAAACGCTGGATGCTGGCCAAGCCAAGATGAGTACAATAACAGCAGTGGCCTTCCTACGGCTGATAATTATGATGATGTTGATGACCAGAGTTATAATGTACATTAACCTAAAGTGTTGTACATTTTACCAAACAAATCTAAACAATTTGGATTGCACGACTTATTATAAGAATATCATAAACTATCTGATGCCCGCGACTTCGTCTGCGTGTGTTTAGTTTTTGTCACCATCCATGTCATCCATCCACACGAAATTAAGCTTTCGCGCTTACCTTCGCAAACTGGTTTGAAATGGTTTGTACATGTACAGGCAGGCATGCTCGTAGTATAGTAGGCAAAACGGAACATGTAGCCGGGCTATAAAGGTGCACGCAAACTTATCCCCGCCGACTGCACCGAACGCATCGAACGAAACGAATTTTAGAATGTACCTATATGAAATCTTATGAAACCTTATACACTTACCCGCGCCGAATCGTCTGCATCGGAGGAATCCCAAAAATCCGGATGACGTCATTAGATTCAGCGCGGACGATGCGGACGAAATATAACAAAAAAAAATAATAACAGCGCAATAGTAGAGGTCAACTACGATCTGAATGGTGGTGGCATTATTCAATTATTTCATCATCATCTTAATCTTCTAAGGTCGGTATTTGTGATCATCATCATCATCAGCAGCCTATTATGTTCCCACTGCTGGGGCACAGGCCTTCTCTACGGATAAACGCCGTAGGGAAAATTAAAAATAAAAATTAATTAGTAATTGAAATTGGATTCAATGATTTAGATATTATTTTTTGTTTATTTTTCATATTTATTTTTCCATATTTTTGTCGAAAGCATTTGGTACGAAGGGTTAAACTTGACACTATCGCCTAGTTTTTAATACCTTCTCTTGCACCCATTATTGCGGTTTTCAGTCTTAAAATTTTGGAGAACACTAAAGGAGATGTTTCATTAATGTATGGAGGCTGGGCCATGACCTTGTACACTTGCTGAATAAATAAGTAATGTAATAAGGAAACAATTTTTAGTATTTATACTTTAATGACTTAGATCCTACACTGGTCAGAAAATTATTTTTATTCAATTACTTACAACACCAAACAAAATAGCGCGTTATCGTTCATGTTATGTCAATTTTGAATGATGTCTTTGATGTCATATTATTATGACGTTTCTTTCTTTTTGTTCATTTACTATTTTTGAAATAGGTATACTATTATTGAAATTATTTAGTTAACACTACCGAAGGAATATTTTTGATAATTTCATCAATTATAGAAATGTGTTGGCGAGACAAATTATTGCATGTCGGGTGCATTGCATACATGACAGTGACGTTTCTTTTTTTTCATGGAACAGTGACGTGTATATCATAGATAGGCAATATTTTTATGACATAGTGTTTCCATAGAGAAAAATATATTGAAATGAAAAATATTTTCTGACCGGTCTAATAGGCGATATATGATATAATCTAATACAAGAAAATAAATAATGCTATTTTTCTGCAATTATTCATATGGTGTACAAAGTCATGGCCCAATTTGAAACATCTCCTTTCCGTTCGACCGATGCATTTGACAAAGGCAGTATCAGCAATAACGAAATAACAATGATTATCCCCACATAATGCCAATCTCCAATAAATCCCCAATCGGTGCGGTCGGCGCGGGTAAGTGTGCGTCCACCTTAATAAACAGGCGCGAGCGCGGGTGGCGTCGTGCGCGGTTTTATAGTTCGTCAGTTCTTCATACTGTTAGGACGTGCGCTCAATAGAAATAGTTCGTTATTATGGATAGTGATCTTGAAAAAGAAGTAAATGTGGGAGTCGCCGAATATTTGAAGGAATGGGGCTTATCACAACAATCGACCGTAGCACATTTTGAAGGTAAGTAGTTATTTCGATCGATATTAAGTACATTACCCATATTGTTAAAAATATTAATGCTATGTATTTCATGCCTATTTAACGGCCGGTTTCTGAAACGCATGTTATGTTATCACGCTGTTAACACGTTTACTACCTCTTATCAAACGCCAAATGTAGGAGTAAATAACCAAAATACAGTCAATTAGCTAATTTTACACTATAAACCCATTCAATAACCAGCGTTATCCATACATCTAACATTTAATGAGAGATAAACAACGTGTTTTTTTTTCCCCTCTGGAGAGGAGAGGCTGAGAATCCTCATCAAGGAGCACGCACCACGTAAATAAAGAGCGACGATGCGCACCCAGGACACCCCCGCAGCCAAGTGCCACGGAGGTAGTGTTGGACTCCACCCGTTCGGAACGGTCCGTTCAGGTGACCTACCAACTAAACTCAGCCTGGAGAAGCCCTGGTTATAAGAGCCTCAACGCACAGGAATGAGGACTTGTGACCATGCCTCAGGAGAGAATACAGTCAGCGCAACCCCTATAAGGGGCGAGTGCGCTTTGAAGAGGCGCGGGGGACCCAAGTGGTTCTGGCCTTGCATGGATTGGGGCCTAACCGTGGCGAAGCAGAAGGCTCTGCCGTTTCAAGGATTGGATTAACAACGTTTTAACGCTGACATGTGTTTCAGAAACCAGCCGTTATGTTACTTTATTGATCAATGACAAAACGAAATTAAGTAAAATTTACCAGATCGGTTTTGTACGATAGACTAATATTGCTCATTCGAGACTCTGAACCTCTTTGCGTAAATGTGTTCTTTGCTCTGAACTGGGTGGACAGGAATTCAAAACAATATGCATACCTATTAAATGGCAATTCTTAATCTCCAATGTGATCGTTTAATTTTCAACTCAAGTAAAATTAATAATTTAAAAAAATATGAATAAAGGCTCTTTTTACTAGATTTTCTATCTACTTTTAACTATTCCACCTATTAGGACGTGTTTTATTGCAAAAGGTAGAGAAAATATCTCTTTCTTCTGTTTCTGTTCGTTGAATCTGTCAAAATAGCACTTTGTCTTTAAAATAGGTATTAATAAAAAACACGAAAATCAAGCTGCATGGAGCGAAATAGGTATTCAAGCGATTTTCAACTTTTCTTGTATGAGTGACTTCATAGAATATATGCCCGTAACTGAAGCTACTTAAATACCTAGGTACTCATTATTAAAATTTAGCTTCAGTTACAACTGACTTAAAAACTGATGTAGGTATATTCTTTTGTATAAGTATTTTGTTGTTTTTTGTGTGCTGAATACATAGGTTGGTAGGTACATATAGTAATTTTTGTCTTGCAGAAAATCAGATTTCGTTCCCATTGCTTGACCACATACAAGAAACAGAGCTGAAGGACCCAGTTTTCCCAGATTCCCAGTTTGAAAGAAAGATTATTCAAGCGGTGATTGAACAAACTCCAAAACATTATTCATGTAAGTACCTATTCTCCAAAAAAAACTGGTTTTTTTTATGGAGGGTCCGGCAGATGACCTCCTCCCGCCTGATGTTAAGCGGTGAAAGAGACCCAAACGAGATGACAGATAGAGTAGTGACGTAATAACCACTATCCTACCTGCCCTATCCCTGCCGGCCCAGGAGATACCTTGTCACGCCTCTTTTGAAGGAAAACATGTTATAGGAAGGAGGAAACATTTATCTATAATCGATAATTCAAAATAGTATTTTCAATAAAATGTATTAATTGAAGGGCTCGAACAATTAACTAACAGGTTTTTTGATAGAAATGGTTATGTTACTATTTCATGAATATTTTTTTAAACTAGACACACTTTTGTATACAAAAATGTTCTCGAAATTAAAAATCCTACTTTAGTTTTCATTTCATGCGTTTAAAGCGCGAAAGTTTAAAAACGATTATAGTAAAGTTTTATTATAGTTTCACATACAGACATTGTGTTTTGTCTAATTAAGTCAACGAATATGCATCGACGTCATAGTCGTCGTCGAGTCGTAACTAAATCAATTTTTATTTTTCAGATGTTAGAGACTTCTGTTACTGCGCATTAATTGGTTTTAAAATTGTTCCGACTGTGAGGATACAGTACCAAGATACAAATGGAAAGAAAAGACTATAAAACTAAGTATTCAAGAAGCCATGAACAGTTTCATTCTTCATGCAAAGGTACAATTTCACTTTTGAGTTGATAAAAATGGAATGTACAGGGTGTCCAGTGGGGTAGTTCTGATTTCTAATATGAATTTCGGTAAAATACGGTAAAGTGAACAATTCATTTTAATTTCCAGAATCAAAGTGAAGTCCTTACCTAACTGGAATATCGGCAAAAAGCCGAAACAGCTAAAGGTCTACGGTGCCAACCTATCATTGTTGCTGTCGGACCAACCATCGATGCCCTGAAGGAATTTTATGTTGCGTATGACGACATTCTTTATAAATAGACTCTTTCCTGAAAGCGCTGGACGTATGCCTTAAAGCTTTTCACTGCCTGGACGCAGAATATCCCACAGAAGCCGTCCACATTTGGCTATTTCTGCAAAAATATTTTTAAAAAATCGACACAAAATCAGATAAAAAGCTTTCCGGAGTCTCATCTTTTATCTCCGACTTGGAATAAGTAAATTTTCATATACCTAAATTTATCAAAATGTTTGTTTGTTTTAAGTGCCTCGCGTCAGTTTAAGATTACAAAGGTTTTTGTGAAAACTACATTAATCTTTTTAATGATACATTAAAACCGAAACACTATTTTATGTTACATTATCCACATATTATTAAGCAGGTGGGCTCCTCAAAGCTATTATGGTGTATGAGATTTGAAGCTAAACACAAAACATTGAAAAACACAGCTCATACCATAACTTCTAAAAAAAACATATCTCTAACGTTGCTAATAAAAGAACAGTTAGCATTTGCAAACAGGCTTTTTGTTAAAAAGGGCTTAGAGCCTAGAGTGGAATTAGGAAAAGTTATGTTACAGGAGTCACATGTAGATATTTCTCACATTAACGATACTTATAATCAAGATGTTGATGACGTTTTAAATTTAACCCAGGAATGATAATAGTTACTACTCTTGAAAATGATTATTATTTTTATAAATTAGAACGCATTTTTCGTTCAAAGTACTCTAAGAGTTTATATTTTTAACCGACTTCAAAAAAGGAGGAGGTTCTCAATTCGTCTGTATGTATAATATTTTTTTTTTTTATGTATGTTCACCGATATTTTCGTCAATTATAGACGGATTTCAAAAAAATTTTTTTTGATGGATAGAGTTTACTTCTGAGGTGGTCCCATTTTCACCAGTCCAGGATCTGATGATGGGATCCAGGAGAAATCGAGGGCAATCACCGAAAATTGTATGCTCGTATGGTGTTTTTGTTACGTAATCACATCTTACTCAGGTATATGCTTCAGGGTGTCAACATCTGATGGTGCTGTGCTGATGATGAAGCTACAGTACTCCTCAACGGTTAGGAGTTTGAAGGCAGTACTGCAATTGGTCGATGGAAACTATTTAGTAGTATGTAGGGCTAACATGTTGCTTGTGAGGTATGCTTGAATCAACATCTGATGCTGCTGTGCTGATGATGAAGCTACAGTACTCCTCAACGGTTAGGAGTTGGGAGCAGTACTGCAATTGGTTGATCGAATGTATGTAGGGCTAACGGGATACTTGTAAAGGCGCATCCAGATTCACGCCGAGAACACGCGAGCACCTTGAATGAGATTCATTGCTCGCCCGTCTTGTTCTCGTGGTCGCCTATTCTCGGATCGGTGGCGGTATTTTGGCCCGAGTCAGAGTGTTTCGGGTGAGAAAAGAGAAGCGTATCACATTCTCGTTCGGTCTCAACTCAGATCAACGCATGTACTCGTACTGACTACGCGTAGATCGTGTTCATGTGCATGTACCTACTCTGTGGTATTTTATTTTTATTTATTTTAATATTTATAAAATTATAATATGCTAACGCACACAATAATGAATAATGAAGCCTCTGCGCTATTGATCACGGCCAAACACGAAGTGAGACCATCGCTGCGTTTGGACGCTTTCTCGCTTCTCGCGTAAAGTCTCTCGTTACGTCTCGCTGTGAGTCTAGAGGGGTTTTTATATTCCATCCAGACTCACGGCGAGAAATCTCGCCGAGAAGTCTCGCCGGGCCTTCTCGCGAGAACAAGAAATTTATTAACACTCTCATTTTTCTCATTCGTGATCTGTTTCCTATGCAATATGGACGACATTGACGAAATTGAAACTGCAGCAGGCACTTGGATGAACTATATAATTGCTGAATCGTGAATATAGTAGTCTTCTCTCTTCTCGCCCGAGAAATCCTTTGTCACGGCCAAAAATACACAACTAAAAATCGAGAAATAAATGGACTTTTTAAAAAAAATCAAACCGACTTCAAAAAAAAAAACACAAACGACAAAAACAGACAATAGCAGTACTTACATAACTAAAAAGCGATAAATAACCTAATTTATTCACTTAATGCATATTATATATCTACAATTATTTAAATATTTACAACTTAATACCTAATACTTTAACAAAGTCTTCTTTAACTATTTAAATATTTACAGTTATCACTTATTTTTGAAGTCGGTGCAAGCCAAACAAATAAATGTAATTAAGAAAACTGACCGACATTAAAATTCAAAGCAAAACTAAGAATAGGAAATTGCATAAGCGCGCTGAAATAATTTATTAATGGAAGCGACCGTCAACGACGTCTGCCCTCACGCGTCTGCCCGCGTTCGGGTGGCACACTCAACCGGCTGACCCCGCGCCCCGCGCCCCAGGCGCACCTTCTCCTTGGTGTGTGTGGTTTTGCGTTTGCTTACCGGCCCGGGGCCGCGCGCCTCAGTCAAACAGCATCACAGATATACTAACGGACTACGTTACCTAGGCTGCAGGCTGGCACCGACTCCAAAAATAAGTGATAACTGTAAATATTTAAATAGTTAAAGAAGACTTTGTTAAAGTATTAGGTTCACAATTTTTATTTAGCCCTTAAATGAGTTTCCTGGTGATTCGACGTATTCAAAATGAATACGTCGTATTAACAGTAACCTTATTTTGCTAATTCTACCAAAAAACTTATCTAATAAGTAAGTAGTGCACATTTTACTGCTGTTAGTTTGATAAATTTATTAAACGTACACAAGTACAAATCGCTACTTTTAGGTTAATATTACCAAACACGTTTTTTCCAGAATATTAAAGGCGTATATACGCCCTCAATCAGAAAGGGCGTATATACGCCCTTAATATATAAAAAACGTGTTTGGTAATATTTACCTAAAAGTAGCGTACATTTTACTAGTGTTAGTTTAATAAATTTACCAAACTAACTTCAGTAAAATGTGCACTACTTATTTGGTAAATTTTTTGGTAGAATTAGCAAAATAAGGTCTGATAAAAAATATGAAACACACATGATACATAATACTTAATTATGTTTGATAAAATCTGCGATACCCTTCTGGTAGATAATACAATATATTCTTTGATAAAAAGCACGATAAATATATGATAGATTATACTAAAGCTAACTGATAAAAACTGCGTTACTCATATGGTAGATACAACAAACAAACTTTAGTAGTAAGTAAAATATAAAATCTGATAATTGTAACCAAATTAACGCTGATTACATTTGATAAAATCTGCGATACACTTCAGGTAAATAATACAATATTTTCTTTGATAAAAAGCACGATACACATCTTATATATTATAATAAAGTTAACTGATGAGAACTGCGTTACTCATCTGGTATATTTATCAAACAAGATTTGGTAGTAATTAAAATAGAAATCTAGTAATTATTACCAAATTAACTCTGATACCAACCACCAAACTACACTAAAAAAAATTACAAATGTACTTTGATAAAGAGATTACTAAAGTACATTGGTATAAATGTTACTAAAGTACTTTGGTAAAAAAAAATACTAAAGTATTTTGGTAAAAAAAATACTAAAGTACTTTGGTATAAAAAAACACTAAAGTACTTTGGTATAAAAAAATACTAAAGTACTTTGATAAAAAAAATACTAAATTACTTTGGTAAAAAAAATACTAAAGTATTTTGGTAAAAAAAAAATACTAAAGTACTTTGGTATAAAAAAAATACTAAAGTGCTTTGGTAAAAAAAAATACCAAATCACTTTGGTAAAAAAATACTAAAGTACTTTTGTAAAAATTTTACTTAAGTACTTTTATAATTTTTTTACTTAATTACTTTAGTGAGAAAATTACTAAACAATATAGGTGTAATTTACCAAATAAATTTGGTACAACGCCAACTTATTTTGTTTGGTAAAATCAATCACAATTCGTGATAGGACCGAAATCAACCTCAAACTTTAGTAACATTTACTCGGAATCTGATAAAACCAACTTAACATTTTTTTCAGTGCATCTATAATAGCAACTGTCTAGATATTAAATCAAAAAAATCCATCTCGATGACCTCCACAGACTCGTAGTGATTCAAAATACCTACGTTGTTGATTGATATAGAAAATTTGCCATTTTCTCAACGTTAAGTCAAGCAATGAATTTTGAATTGCTTGCAGTCATAATTAATTTTAGTTGTCATGCAGTAGAAATGAGAGCTTTGCGGAGTATGGCAGGAGTAAAACTGAGTGACAGATTATATAATGAAGTGATTAGAAAGAAATGTGGTTTGAAAGAGGATATCGTGACAAGAATAGAGAAAGGGATGCTTGGGTGGTTTGGGCATGTGGAACGGATGGATGAAAGTAGACTGACCAAAATGATTTATGAAGCTGGAGTGAGTGGAGACACGGGACGAGGAAGACCTAGGCGAACATATTTCGAACAAATCGAAAGTGTCCTCAAAAAAGGCCAGGTCAGAAGTACCCGCAATCGTCGAGCATGTATGAGGAATATTATGAAAGTAGATGAAGCGAAAGACATATGTAAGGACCGTAGCAAGTGGAAGGACGTAATCTCTGCCTACCCCCGTGGGAAAAGGGCGTGAGTGTATGTATGTATGTATGTATGTCATTAAAATTACTCTATACTTCGTTTCGTTTGCAGTACTTAAGTAACATAATCACAGTGCCATTTGGTTGCGGTGGATTCTCAGCCTCTCCTCTCCAAAAAGAAATATAAGAAATAAAACAAAATTAAATATAATTATGTAAGCGGCAACTAGCCGAGCTGAATTGGTAATTGTAAGATTCCTACATCTATAGAAACCACTTGCTCTTTTTGAAACTTTAAACACAAATTTATGAATTAGATTTTTCTAGTACAGCCCGAGATAATTCTAATATAACCGGATTTATTTTGAACCTCCTTTTCTTTTAACTTTACTAATATGTATAGGTATAAAAACACAGCGAAACTTATCTCCTAAAAAATATTAAATAACAATTATCATAGGTAAAAAATGTTAATGTTTTTGCACTACAAATCTTGTAGACGTCTATCCCTTTTTGGGTTAAAAACATTGAGAAGCAGAACAGAGAACGTAATATAGTATATGTTATGAACAAAACTGAATATTATGATCTAGATTTAAAGATATCTTGCTGGTAATTAAATCGCTGTGTCCAAGATGTAGGCCACTCTCATCACCAAAATAATGTGAGCTATTTTCAGCTTGCCGCTCATATATATGTCGCCATGTTTGCGTTTGAGATATACTTACCGACAATTATTTATGTATGTTATGGGTACGAGGCGTAATTTTAAATTAACGACTTTTAACATTGAGTAAACAACAATATTGTGTAAATATTTCAGTAAGTCTAAATCGGAACACAATATAAATGACTAGAGATTTTAGGATTAGGTACGGATTGCAAAAAAGATTAGTAATGTTCCTATTACGTGTTAATAAATGCTTCTTTTCAATTGAACTATAACATTATCATTAACATAAGAGCGCATATCTTTTCCGCCGAATGGCAGGTTAGTTAATAAGCTAGGTTAGGCAGCTTATGTTATATATATGTCTATTTCGAGATACGAAAAACACATTAGTACATTCCAGCCAAAATCCAAACCATTACAATAATTCTTTATTTACCTCTCCTTACCGAAACCGACAAATAACAGGTCATATTATTTTCAAGTTTCATGCTCCAGTATCAGGTTTAGAGGTCACCAATTTAGACCAATTTATTTAAAAGTTTACAATCAAAATCCAAATCGTCACAACAATTTTTTATATAACACTGTCTAATCGAAACTGACAAAAATACATAAATTATTTTTAGGTTTCATGTGCCATTATAAGGTTTCGAGGTCACCAATTTATAACATGTAATATTTATTTAAAAGTTTACAATTAAAATCTAAATTATCATAATAATTATTTACTCTCCTCTCTAATCAAAACTGTCAAATAATACGTTATTTATTTATGATCTTCTTACTTAACATATTAGCTAAAAAAATGCTATAAAAAGATAAATTGGCAAAAAAGTAGATACAATTAAAATTTTGACAATAAACGTCAGAACACTTCAATTGAATTGAAATTTAAATAACCTATTAATAAAATCACTAAAAAGGATGTTTCAAAAAGAACGATAAGCATATAATTTAAGTACAGACCCAAGTTTGCCTAAAATGCAATATTGGCCGTTATACGAGACTATCATACAGCATAAATCTTAAATTGCAATAGTGAATTAATATTTCATACGGCTTAAATAGATCTTGGAAGTCGTTTTCAAACTCGGCAAACTTAGTTTAACGGGACGGCTTCGTTAATTTAATCTACACATAAATCGAATCTATTCAGTCTGTCTGATGAAGTTGGCATAGAGGTAATACCTAGCTAAGTACATCATATATCTCTGTGTGGGGTCGGAATTAGAATATGACATCCCTTCACATTGGGCAGAAATGCGGGTCGTAACAGCCGACTGACTAAACTCAGCCCCTCTGGCCGCAAGTGGAAAAAGGAACTCTGCGATGACGGAGATATCGGCTCTAGTCCTAGGAAGTTGGTTACTGTCTCTTCAAAAAAAAAACTAAAATTTACACTTCAAAAATAGGATTTTCATAAGTACTCTTGGACGTTAAATATGCTATGATATTGGTTCACAAGTCATCAGCGGAAAGCCTTGTATTGTAAAGTACTAGCAAGAAAACCAGGGCAATTTTTTTCCCACTGTAGCTAAAGTTGGCCTCAAATAAATAGTCCTTTGCAAGTTTAAACAAGTTAAGTTGTAGTTAAGTGTACTTACCAAATAGACTAAATTTATAAAAAATATAATTTCAGTGTTTTTGGTAAGTAACTTAACTATCGGATGATAAAACTTAAACCCAAGCATTTAAGTAATTTTAACAGTATAATAACCTTTTTCATAAGAGTATTAATGTAAATATGTGAAAAGGGAAATCGGTAACACATAAAGATACGGTCCCCGTCAAGAACCTCTACTTTTTTTCAGCCTGTATGAACGGCGAGCTTTTTTTTTTCTCGTGTTTAATTTGTATATTTAGATCAAATTAAAAAAAAATACTTTATGTATCCAATTATAGGTAATGGTAGACTATACGTTACAAATACAAAATACCGTCAGATTATACATATTTTATATCCAAATATACCATCTGGCAACCCTGAATTCGTACTATGACCACGACCACGCTGACAGATATCGATTCTTTAATCAATGTTTTAAATAACTTTTTAGCATAAGGCGGGTCTATTGCATTAATCACGTCACGGATTTTGAGTTTTAAGGCTGCAATCAATTCGATTGGCAACGTATAGATTTTAACATAGCCCCACAAAAATCAATTCAGTGGTGTTAAATCATACGATCTAGCTGGCTACTGAACAGCTGAATTTCGTGAAATTTGCGTAAAACCACAAATTATACCATAGTAGTTCTTAGAGATTTATTACAAAAATTTATATAAATATAAAAACTAGACACAAAAACAAACTAAATAAAACAGTTATGAACGACGCTTTCTTTCAGATTTCTACGTAACATTTTTCAATAAAGGAAGTATACATATAATTTTACAAATAAATTTATCGCCAATTTTCTTATAACAGTTGCAATATGTTAATGGTATGGAGCATTTTCGAGCGATCTGCGACAACGCCGCAAAAATGTCCCCATATTTACAAGATTAATAAATTCAAAGACATTGTTAGACAAGTTTTACAACTAACAATCTACTTTCAATTTAACTAGAATAAAACAATTGACAAATATCCAAATCTAAGGTAGCTTTGCTTTGTAACATTTTTATTGGTTTGAACTAAGCCAACTATAATATGTTATTTTTTTTCATTGTATATTCATTGCGTTATAAAATAATTAACATTGAAGTAATTATTACTTCAATGTTAATTATTTTGAAACAGTTGAAGACAATGTTTTTATTACTGATTGAAATGAATTGAATTTTGAGTTACATTACTGAACGTCATGAAATATGATGACTGTTTATGAAATATGATAACTGCTTATTCTGTTTCGTATTTTATTTTTAATCCCATTCCCTTTCAAGTCGCTGTCTGTTATGTGTCAGAAACGGACTTGATGAGATGATCTCTGTATTTCTCTGTATTACGTTTTATTTACGGTTTGAAGAAATTCGACTTTGTCTCTGAATTTCGAAACGATCTCAAGTTCCACTTCATCCATTTCCGTACGAATGCTAGAATACTATGTTTCTTCTTTAATGTCCTTTATAATTCTGAGTATTCCTTGATGAGAGCTTTCTTTGCTAACTCATGCAAAGCTTTCAGTAAATCCCATCTTAGATCCCTTGTTAGTTTTTTTTCTATAATTTCCACTTATTTTCATTTTCATAGTCATAAACTTAATCTGCATTTTGATGGAAAAACCTGATTTGAAGCTTTTCTTACAGAGGTTGTATGAATTGTGTTCATCTCGTAGACTGCCAGGTTCCAAACTTAATTTTGAGACTGATGTATTTACTAATGAAGACATCACACTCTTCACTTCTGCGAGTTAGAGAATTAATTAATTGTATGACTAATGGTAAAAATAAATGTCCAATCATGAGAATTGGTACTCAATACTCAATACTTTATTGTTTCCAAAATTTTAAAAGATGGTCAGATAATTTTGGACCCTGTTGGGCGCAACAATATGGTAGGTATGTTGCTACAAATACAACATAACTAAAATAATTACAAAAACAATTTATAGTCAATAAAATAACACACACACACACATATATATATATATATACATATATATATATATATACACATACACACACATATACGTACACATGGTAGTATGGTGGTATTTGAAGTGATGCTGTTTTTGTTTTACATCAGTTTCATTAATTCAATATTATTTATACAAACCTCAGGGAATTCAGTTTAGGACAGAAATAAGTCCTAATTCACATAGGGTACGCTCATGACCCTCGATGGGGACGGAATTGTGAAAATGACCTTGACTCACTTCAACTTAATTTTGTTGGTTATGGGTTACTGTTTAGATTCAGAGCAATAGGAAACATTTAGAAAAGTCTCAAAGTTTTTAAAAATTCTCGTAAAAAACTTGAGAACGATTGAACTGATTCTGCTAATTTTGGTTTTGAGATATTTATCATATCAGTCTATATCAGTCTAGGGAAGGTGAAAGAGGTTAAATATGAAAATATTTTGAGTAAGATATTAAATGAAGTTGACATAAAGTTGACTCGGTTATCTAGTTTCTTATAAAAACTGTCAAGTTATTGTAATAAATAATTGAGTTTTAGCCACACATAACAAAAAAATATTTATTTTAAGTAAAGTTACCAATTTTGTGTTTGTAATTTTGCAATTTAATTCAAAAATGCTAAATAAATAAATAATTATTAGATAATAAGCAAGATTTGTATTTCGAATACCTACTATTACCGTAGCGTATATTTTTATAAATTACAAATTATAAAGCGACTTGTTGCACAGATGGTAGATTTTTTCCGACTTATTTGACACTTATCGTCATTTTAGACAATTCCTATAATATCTTTATAGCTTGTAGCCTGTGTGTTATATTGATGTATAAGCTATATTGTTGTAAAGTTTCATTAAAATCCATTCAGCAGTTTTTACGTGAAAGAGTAATGAAATCCATCCATACTTACAAACTTTTGCGTTTATATATAAAAATGAATCGCAAAATGTGTTGGTAAGCTCATAACTCAAGAACGCCTGGGCCAATTTGGCCAATTCTTTTTTGTTAGTGTTCGTTGAAGTTCAAGGAGAGTTTTTACAATGAGGAAAATTCGAATAATTATCGGAAATACCCTAAAAAAAGCCCTTTTATTTTCCCATGCAAACGTTTTCTAACTAAAACGTACAGTCGAATTGAGCTTTATTGTTATTGTATAAAGTTCATATTGCAAGCACTCACTGTTGTCTAAGCAATGAAGGTGTGTTCCTAACATCAAAGAGTCAATTTGCGCTTTATTAACGCTACATATAGTTGAAATTCAATCATATCTATCAAAACAGTGTGCGTGCGTGCGTTGGAGCACAGAATACATCGTTGGAGGATTTAATGTCACGTTCCAAAATTGAATAGCCACAAAATGTAATAGGTCATTTAGACTTTTTTGCGATTTGGTTGGCTATGTGACATTATCTATAAAATAATTAGGAACAAAGAACTGTGCAAATCTTTTTGACAAGACGAAGTCTGTCGGGTCTGCTAGTAGGCAATAAAATGACCGGTGAAAACATGACAAGCATAACATTTTGCTGAAAGGTGACCTTTTTGAAGGATGCTGGTCATTTGAGCGATTACAAATAAAAGATCTGGTGATATAACATTTCAGGCCATACATACATATATTATACATATTCATATAAATATTTTTGATAGAAATAGATATTAATAGCCACGACTAAGGTACAAATGGTTGCATTCATTACATAAACATCTGCCCCCACTGTTATTTGAACTCGGGACATCAGAGATAGTGATACCTTGAAAACGGTGTACTAACCACTTTTCAAATTCATCATTTAAACACAAGAAATAAAAATAAACTTGCCGTTCCAACATGCAGGCTTAAAAAAACTAGAGGTTCGTTCTTAGGGAAATGTGTCACTTAATATAACACTTCCAGAAAATATTACTGCTTTACCGTTTTATGAATTTAAAGCGCATATTAAAAATACTCTAATGAAAAAAGGGTATTACAAGGTCAATGATTTCTTGATCATTCAAGAAAATGCTTGGATGTAATTTTTACGATATTTAATTTCCTGAATGATTAAACATGCTTGGATGTAAATTTTACGATATATTATTTTAATGATTCTATAATAAATAATATTTTGTTTTGTATCGGACATATATGTATATATCAGATTTGTTTAATGCGATGACTCTTGTGACGGGAATATATATTTGCTATTTGTATTAACTTGAATCGGAGGTTGGATTCAGACTGTGTATCTGAAGCCGGTTTCCAACTGACGACTCTGTAATGACACACATGGAGAAAAAAAATTGCCCTAGCTGGTTTTCTTGCTGGTTCTTTCCAGTACTCCCACCGTAGACTTATGAACCAATGGCTTTAACATACAAAAGTGATTGTAAAATCCTATTTGAATTTTTGATTTGATTTGATTTGACTCGATTATGGAGGTCTTCTATACATTGTGCTCCTCGCTAATTGCATATTAATATTATTTAAATCCCTATTACCAGCTGTCTTCAATATATAACGTAGAATAATTTAATGTCTGACGACCTCTGTAGTCAATCCCTAGCTAAATTTTTTATAACGGCGACAAATTCTCTCGCAAGTGAAATCCAACTCCGGACAACAATAGGTTGTCATAACGTTTTTTCCTTTTTTTTCGAGGGGAAGTGCTCCTTATGCACCGTGACACCGCGCTGGCTAAGCGCAGCCGTGTGTGGGTTCGGTCAAATGGACCGCCCTACCCACTAATACCCCCCGGTGTCCTCTAAGCCCATATCGGGGCGCGTGGCGGGGTCCGCTTTCGCCACAATCTGGTTGTCATAACTACTCGTCCGCGGAGGCGGTACGTTCTTGGAAATAACCGAACCAGCATGTAGATATGAAATCAATCAAACGCGTAACACGAAACGATTGCAAGGACACACAGTAACAGCACAAATAGACGTACATTATATTTTTGTAACGAGACACTGTTTGTTTTATCATTTTTCATGCTAACGGTATGCTTATTATGGATCTCGGTAACAAATCGCAATCGTGGCGGTATCGCTTTATTCGCACACACAATTGCGCATCAACCATCGTCTGTTTGCTTGCAACTTTTTTGTATGAGAGGCGGGTAAACGAGCAATAGAAGATGTATAAGTGAATTGCGACTGATCGCAAAGTTACATAATGCAAAGTTAGTCTACCGACGTGTTTAGGAATAATTTGCTTCTAAAAATATGAATAGAACAACGTATTATGTTTTAAACACAATGGAGAAATAGTTTTCGATGAAGACTTTTTTTATCAAAACATTTTGAGTTCCATTTCCAGAGAGTTCCAGAAAGTTATTGTTGGAAAATGTAAGAAATGTAAGAAAAGTAGATACTATTGTTAAAATGAATAATGAAGTGGTAGAATTTAAGGAATTCACTAAATTCTTGGGTAATACTTTGGATCCGACTTTGCAATGGGATCCACATATTGAGACCCTTTCAAATAGACAAAGTTCTGCAGCATATGCTGTAAAAAAATAAGACAACTTACAGATGTTGAAACAGCAACATTAATTTACTTTAGTTATTTTCACAGTGTTATGTCCTATGGTTTACTATTATGGGGGTCGGCTGCTAGTATAGAAAATACTTTTGTTCTTCAAAAAAGAGCAGTCCACGCTATATATAATTTACGAGCAAAGGATTCTCTTAGAGATTTATGTAAAGAGATTAATATAATGACTTTAGCGGGCCAGTATATTTATCAAAATTTGATTTATGTGTATGAAAATTGTAACACATTTCATACAAATTTTCAAATGCATAATTTAAACATAAGAAATAAAAATTAACTGTACGTTGCCGTTCCAACGTACAGGCTACAAAAAACTAGAGGTTTGATTATGGGCAAATGTATAAATATTTATAACAAGATTCCACATAGTGTAGCTTAATTGCGTCTTCATAAGTTCAAAGTACATGTTAAAAAGACGCTAATGAGTAAGGGCTATTATAAAGTCAATGATTATTTAAATGATGCCAATGCTTTGTGTTGATTTGAGGATACATTCTAAAGTGTAAATATTTGTTTTCCCGTATAAATTGTAAACACATATGTACATTGTATGATAACGACATAATTTATTGTAAATGTTGTTATTACTTTTAGTACATATGTTTAGTACATAAAGTTGATAAGTTTCTTGCGCCCATTCTTCTTATCAGCTAAAAAATACGTTCTGAATGTAGGAAAGAAAAAGACGATTCAAGAAAGCTTTCTATAAAGTCATATTTGAATAAATTTAATTTTCATTTTAAATAGAAAAAACGTTCCATTTTCCATAGAACTCTTATAGGGACACTTCGTTTACCGACTATCAAAACGCATTTTATAGGAACGCAAAGACGTTGAATTGACATAAATTTTATAATATCAAATACTCAGGTCTGTAATCCCTTGCAGCAGTGATAAAATCTTTGTCAAAGCAATCGAAATATTGCTCGAAATATGCTTTCATGTCGTTTTTCCCATACCCAACATAATACATATTCTTTCTTGTATATTTTATGTTATAACGAACGGAAAGTGAATATCATTAATGTTATCTTTGGCTACAGGCCCAGGGCCTCTTGTAACACAGTATGTTATCCTTAGAAATTATATTTTGTCTAGGGATGCAATTTGTATACAATTAACGCAGACAGCGACAGCGCGGCGCGGCGACCATTCTCCGTTTTTCATTAGTAAATAAGAAATAAAAACAAGAGGTAAGTCCAAATTCAAGGCTATCCCGCTGTATAAAATCATCCGGATCCGTTATCAAATATGTTATCAAGTCATTCGGGCGTCGAAGCCTTCATTATCTTGTTTGTATAAGCATCTAGTCTGTTTGCCCAAAGTATTTATGGGCCAAAACGTTTGTCCATTTAGCGCTACTTAAACCGTAGCCAAATGACGTCGGATTAATTTTTATCTATTGTTAATGTACTAAGTAAACAAGTTCGAGCAATATTTTTATTTACATTTATAGGGCCTTATGTACCGTGGCTTATGTATTTGGCCAAAGTTAGCCATTTATGAGGCTCAAATTTGACAATGAAAAATGTAAAATCTCTTAAGTTTTTTGTGTATCAGAAGATGTAATAAATTCTATAGTCACTGGTCACTACTATATTTACTGGATTTATACGTGAGACTGTAACGTTGCTCTTGATCAATTTAAAAATTAATAAATAAACATCTAAAAATTAAATAAACAACAAAATAAAAACTTAATTAAATTAACCATATACGAATAATAAATGATATTATTATACGGATCTTTCAAGTACTTGAAAGTACGCTATTAGTACCGAATTCGGTTTCAATATATTCGAATTATAAAATTGGTAAGAGTTCCGTTAAAGTATCTACAACAGAACTTATGATGCGAATCGTTATATAATCTATAATACAAGCAAAGACATACTATAATATACGGCGAGCCATCAAAAAAAATTACTGCGTCATCACGACAATGTATATATAATTGCATTTTTAAATAATTTTAAATAAACTTGGTTTATTACGGAGATTAGCTGGAACATATTTCTATTAAAAATAACTCCGTAAACGTACTATATATTACTATATGTACACTGACACACCTACACCCATATACGCGCGCTCTTCAATATGCTATATACTATTTCTATAATACCTAACATGTAATAAAATAATTGCTTTACTTCCGCCCAATCATATTATTAATATTAAGTAATAAAGTTAACTCGAAATTGAAGCCCTTGGGCCAACTTGGGGAACGTCGAACTGAGGCATGTATTCGACATTATTGTTTACATTACAATGTCACATAATGTAAATTATACCCTGTTTTGTAATGGTATAAATAAAACAATTAATGGTACAAATTAAACATTATTAAAAAATGTTCGTCAAATATATTGTAAAAAATTAGTAACAATAAATTTAAATCGGAAGAATGGAAGTAAGGCGAATCGATAAACGAGTATCGATCTAATCGGCGGCTGTTCTGTTTATATAAATATATAATAATACATATATTAGCCATAAGACAATAGATAATTATTGTTAACACTTTGCTTATCTGTATATATTTAAAATACACTTTGTTTATCTGTATATATTTGTATGCACGCAAAGCTTTATGTTCTCTTCTATTTAATTGATATTTTTGATGTCAGTACGAGTAAGTGCCTGGGAAGATTCATGTTGAATAAAAATAATTTAGATTTTATTTCTTCCTCGGATTTTAGCAATCATGATAAAAATAAATTATCGTGTTGTGGCATACATAACTATTATAACGACACATTTATAAAGTCAGATTATTGTACGAGACAGCGAAGTTAGCTCTACCATAAATAATCGAACAGAAAATTATCACTTCTGTTTCGATCATTATGCACATATTATAAGACATGTGGCATAACCATGGATAATTCTCCATAACCTGAAGAATTATTTTAAAGGACCATAATAAGCTTCAATTTTTTACAACCACAGATAAACTCAAAGTCGAAGTCCAGTCCTGCATAATAGACCAATTTATTTTAAAAGTTTCAAAGCTCTTTAGTACTCGTATCTAATGAGACTTGTCTTAATTCAAACCCCAACTAATATTACAAACCTGATAGTTTCTAAGAATGGATAGATGTTATAAATTGCAGCCAATGTTGTTGTTATTTTTATGTATAAGCTATATTATTGTCAGGTATCATTATTTATTTATTTATTGCTTTCATGGTGTACAATACATTTGATGACACTTACTCACATTTCACTGTTTCAAACATGAAACCCTGCTAGGGCACTGCAACATTACACTACACTGCATACTTCTATCTTTCACCACTTATTCTACATATACCTGCACTAACTTACATATTTACATTAGCCTATTTTCAACTATCATCACACCCTATTATTCTATTTTAGAGCTTATAATCAATTGTTCACTTTATATAATATAAATTACATAATATATTGAATAACTAAATTAACTCTCAGATCAAGTTCCGGTCCTGTCATCAAAAAACTCCTGCAACGTATATAAAGGTCTTCCTTTAAGGTATGCTTCCAACGTGCTCTTGAACAAATTATATTTCTCCATGTTTCATATATTAATTGGAATCTTGTTATATGTATATCCTAACACACATAGAATAGGGACCAGAACCTACCATTTTCAAATTGGTTGGAGGGAGTGCAAGATATTCTTTTGTCTTAAGTTTATTGGTCGCGTATAATTTTCTTTTCTCATCTTAAATATGTCAATGTGTCTTTTAACAAAGGTACTAAGATGTATAAATCTCTAAGATGTATAGCGATATTAATGTCAATATACCATATTTAACAAAGTAGGGTCGACAGCTTGTCATTGAGTCTATGTTTGCCAATATTCTTATGCATTTTTTTATAGAATTAGTAATTTCAATACGTCTGTACCGTCCACTACTACTACTTTAAAATCCACTTGGTAGTTTTTACATGAAATAATAACAAACATCCATACTTAGAAACTTTCACATTTATAATAATAAGTAGAGAAGTATCCTTTAGTATCCTGATTATAACGAGACTTCTCTTAAATCAAATAAATACTAATTACCTGAAACAGAAATAACAATTTCTCTTTGTTAATAAACTGGGTCTTTACCGAATCAGTACATACTATCCGCTCGTAGAGACCCCGATCAATGTGAGCCCCGGGCGCAGTTTGCAGATTTCAGGAATTTCATATTAAATTTGCCGACATTAACAAAGGCTCCCATTCAACGGGCTTTCAGTTAATTCTGACGGCACTAGGTTATAAAAAGAACTCATTTTCATCATGGTCTACTATTACGCTGCAACTAGCTTTAAATTGTTAGTATGAGAGTATTTAGATATAAAGCGTAGTGAAAATACACGCAAATTATTTACGAAAGATTAGCTAGTCTTTTTGAATAATAATAAAACATTATGGACTGCAAATTTCCTGGATTTCTACTTATGTTATTGTGATTGGGGATATACTAAGTTACTTGTTTATTTTACTTCTATTTCTTTCATTTACATATTAAATGAAATATATTTCTAAAATAACTATCAGGGATGATTAGGGATCAATATTGATTCCAAAAATACAATCAGTAAAATTTTTGTCTGTCTGTCTGTATAACCATTATAGAAACAAAAACTACTCGAGGGATTTTAACGAAATTTTGTACAATTATTTTTCATACTCCTGAGCTGGTTTATAGTATACTTTTCATCACGCTACAATCAATAGAAGCAGAGCAGTGTAGGGAAACGTTGCGAAAACGGGAGAAGTTATTCCATTTTTTAAGCTTCCGTCGCGTGTGCAACCTTACTGGTTAAAACTACAAAGAAATCATGTATGACGGAAATATTCTCCTTCTTCCACAATAACATGTGTAACTTCCGATAGCTTAGCAGTTCGAAGCTTTCTGATTACGGGTATATTTGTCTACTCTTACGTTTATAACACTCTCAGTAATTAAAAATGCTACCTAAAATTACGAAACCACGCGGACAAAGTCGTGGGCACTCTAATTTACAATGAAATGATAAGACAATATTATAAAGTCATTAGCTTAGCTAATAAGCATCCACGGCTGGATACTGCCTTCCACACCAGTCAGTCTACCGCTTTTCTGCAATCTTCACCGAATCTGCCTATCTTATGGAAGGTCTACCAATGCTGCGTTGTCCAGTATATGCCTGCCACTCGAGGAACTTACGGTTCACATCTCTTCGGGTTACGTCAGTGACTCTGGCTTAGTCGGCTATATTGGACAACACGCATAAAAACCGAGTAAAACCGTCTCTATTGCCCTTTGGCAAAGGAGCTTAATGATGATGAATGTCAAATTCATCGTCATTAAGGTCCTTTGGCCCCTAGATGGGGCAGAAGCCGTCCACAGCGAGTCTCCATCCTGCACGGTCTTGAGCTTCGCATTTGATTTCGCTCCAGGTTTTTCCAATGACTTTCGCTTCTCCAATAACAGTCCAGAGTTATCTCTGTTTTGGACGGCCACTTTTGCGCTTTCCTTGGGGATTCCAGATTATTTGACATTATTTAAAATAGCATTACAGGCTGTTTCAGATAATGTTTGGTGTTATCTGCTTTCTGCCGCGTGAGGCTGACACACACCAATAGGTTATGCAAAAGGGACGAAAATAAAAAAGGTAGGCTACAAAAAAAAACTAGCACCGATCTACTTTCCCTATACAATACGAATAGACAAAATTTGTATTTTGATAATATCCTAGATATTAAAAAAGTGTCGTAACTGCCATTAGTAATGGACATTGAACAAAAAGTTAACTTTTAACGTTTTGCTGCCACTTCTTGGTGGTTTCTAATTTCATTCTGAAGTTTAATAATACAAATTACTTATTGTTATTAGACCTTTTTCTGTTTAATCGCCGTAAGTGGTTATTTTATCAAAAAGGAAACAAAGAAGTGAACGTAACTCGATAACAAAACGCTTGCGAATTGCTTTAATCACTCTTGTTAACAAAGTTTTCGCGTTTAATGTATTCTTAAAGACGACCACTAAATTGTGTTATGTTTTACGAAGCTCTCGCTTGTTCAAATAAACAAATGCGATAAAGGTCGTAGGTAAGCTAGACAAGGTTTTATGACACATTTACTTCTTTTCTCTTATACATAGATAGATATTATAAATCATCATAGAATTCACAAACACACAAACTTAATTATATTTATTAATCTGTCTTGTACAATATACATATTAATAAGTACAAAAAGCGGACTTAATGTAGTAAAGCATTCTCTATCAGTCAACCGAGTGGTTAGTTACAAAGAACTGTGTATGCGCGCGGATGAAATAATTATTTCGCTAACTGGTTATAAAAAAAAAGTGGACTGTATTAATTAGGAGTATTGTCACATCACGTTCGAAAAAATAGGAATATGAACTGTCTGCGGAGAAATGACAAGAAAAACAGTTCGTAAGGAAAATGAAATGCACAGTACCTTAGATCTTCACCACACAAATTTCTGGTCGTGGCGGTGGTTATGTTCGGCGGATATGAATTAATCAGCGGTTGATGCGAGCGGTTTTAAGCGTCGTGCAACACTGACTCTCATGCCATCTAGCGGCATGTCCAAAACCTAAGATAAGTGCGGGAATGGGATCGGGGTGTCAAAGGATGCGACGATCGTGAGTGACAATACTCAATTAAACTAACTTAATGTTAATCGGCGCAACCAAACTGAGTTTAACGCAGACAAAGACCTAAACTATTACAAACCTACTATCTCATACTTATAAAATTATATCTATGATATAGAATACAAATATTTAATCGATATTTATTAAGATTAAGATGTGTCAGTAAGTGATTTTAGATAGAGCTCACAAACCACTTTCTTAAATATGCATATGCTTTTAGACGCCCGGATGTAATCGATCTTGTCGCCAGCATATGTTATAAGCTTATTGGCAAAAGAAATTGTATTACAGCGATAGAAGACAGAACCATTACAATGCGGTATTCAGTACTATTAATTCAAATTTCTGACTGTGTTACCACTGTTATACTTATAGGGCTGAAAGATGGACGTAGTCAAACACCTGGCCAAAATTAAAAATTTTAAGTTAATTAAACGACATAAAAAAGAAGTTAGCAGAAGATACCAAATGTTTTTTTGTTCGTTTTTACGTTATTACTAGAGATCGGATAATCGGATGCATATTTACCTAAAGTTAGTTTAAGACAAAGTATGGAAACGGCTTTTTATTGTTTTGTTAAATAAAAATCCCGGGTTTGCGGAATTGGATAGCCGGATGTTTATTTATTTACCTAATTTAGTTTTTAACAAAGTATGGAACTGTCTTTTTATTTTATTTCCATAAATAAAAATCCCGGAATTCTGGTACTGTAGAATATTTTGGTAACTCAGAGTGAGATACTAGACCATACTTACGCCCGGCCACCATTTCTGTTTTTTTATTTAATTGATTATTGTTTTAGTCAAACTAGCTCACTACTTTCGTATAACACTCTTCATGTAATAAATCGTACATTCATAAATCGCACGGGGAACTGAAACTAAACTTCATATAAATACGTATGCATACGTATGTATAAATGAACCCGGAGTCTCGGTCTTTTGAAAATAAATACCACGTGCTAATTTAGTAATTTTCAAACAATATCACTACGTGAAATTTGCAGTCCCGTATTTTCCCGGGATTTTTATTTAACAAAGTGTATTTTAAAAAGCCGCTTCCATAATTTGTGAGCCAAAAATTAACTTTAGGTAAATATGCATCCGATTATCCGATCTCTAGTTATTACTCAGCCAATTATTAGCCAATTATTTTTTTCTTACTGAATTAATTATTTTTTTAAAAGACTATAAAAATAAACGAAAACTACCTATAACTATAAACTCAATTGAAAAAGTAAGAAGTAAGTATAATTTTAATTACTTCAAAGCAAGAAGCTAATAAATTATTTGTATGCATTATTTAAAGAGAAGTTATATTTGGAATCGATACCAGCCAAAGATGACAGTTTAATGCTGCTATTTGTAGAGCGCATAGAGAGCGATTTGTTTTTGTTCGTCACATCTTTTATGAAAGATACATACTGTCATGGCGACGGCGACGTTGTTGAATAGAACGTGGAAGAGGTTAACTCGACTCGCTTCATATACAAGCGTCGTATATGGACTGAAGCTTCTATCGTATTGGACTCTATCCATACTAATATTATAAATGGGAAAGTGTGTCCGTCTGTTTGTCCGTCTTTCACGGCAAAACGGAGCGACGAATTGACGTGAGTTTACGTGGAAATAGTTGAAGAGATGAAGAGTAACATAGGCTACTTTTTATCCCGGAAAAATCGTCAGATCAAACGGGATGCGCAATAAAGGTTTCGCTCAAAAACTACTGCACAGATTTTCATGCGGTTTTCATCAATAGATAGAGTGATTCTTGAACAAGGTTTTGCGGTATTTCTCATCTCGGAAAAACGGATAGTCCTACGGGAAGTGCGATAAAACCTTCACGCCATAAACCGACTTCCGCGCATATGTAGCCGTGAGCAAAAGCTATAACCCTTAACCCTCTATAGACCCAATTCCGAAATCCACGCGGGCGAAGCCGCGGGCAGAAAGCTAGTTTGTAATAAAGGCCTCTATTTACAACAAAGTCAGAATAAGAGATTTGTTGGAAAACAAAAAATGCGCACGAGAAATTGCAGTCTCAAATTCATACCCCATGATTCGCTACTAATAACTGCAATTACAGTAAGAATGGCTGGTTCAAGGTTTCATGCGATGACTATTCTAATGGCATACAAATTCATTGTTAGCTGCAGAATTCATTGACATATGACACGGACGCAATATGCTATTGTTCGAAACCGTTTGGATTCATCCAAACTTTATATTTAAGCACTTGATAAGAAATCATTAAACATTTATTCTAGCATTTTTGAAATTTCGACAAGCTAGGGGGTGAAATAAGGGTTGAAAGTTAGTATGCAAGTTCGTCAAACATTACGTCGTAAGAAACAAAAAATCGTTTGTTCTAGCATTTTGAAATTTTCACCAGTGTGGGGGTGAAATAGGGGTTGAATTGAAGGTAAGACCATGAACCTTGGTACCTTAGACATAAGGGACCAGGATTGACAAAAATTAATTTCACGTGGGCAAAGTCGCGGAAGGTAGTATAATATAAATCTTAAAATTAAATAATATTCTTTTTTCTTCATAGGTACTTATATAAATAATGTATATGTTTTTATATTAGAAGATGGTATAATATAATAAAAATGTACTATCAGTGTATGTTGAAATCCATTATCGTAGACCCCCATGTTCATTTCATGGACCGCAAGTTTTTTTTTTCATTCACGTAGACCCCTTGCAGGTTGTTATAGACCCCTAGGGGTTGATATAGATTACTTTTGGAATTACTGATCTAGACCCTCAAGCAAACCCAGTAATATTTGAAAAAAAATCACTTTTGTAAATCAGGCTACTAAGGGTTTTTTTTTTTTTTTTTATATTCTAGGCTCGGCAGATGACCTCCTCCCGCCTGATGTTAAGCGGTGAGAGAGGCCCAAATGAGATGACAGATAGGATAGTGACTTTACTCCACTCTCCTACCTGCCCTATCCCTGCCGGCCCAAAAGATGCCTTTTCACGCCTCTTTTGAAGGAACCCATGTTGTAGGATGTAGGAAACACATACGCAGGCAGAGAATTCCAAGTGCGGGAAGTACGGCAGAAGAAGGAATCTTGGAATTTCTTAGTGCGGTGTGGAATGGGGGACGTAGTGTACGGATGGCTCCGAAGACCCTTACGTGTGTTTCTATAAAGGAAAGGAGAGGGAGGGATTAGGCTAAAGAGTTCTTCCGAGCATTCCCCATGAAACATGCGATAGAAGGCGCTAAGAGAGGCGATATCACGACGAAGTTGTAGAGGCTCGAGGGTGTTGGTTGCCTCTACATCGCCGATTATGCGGATTGCGCGCCGCTGCAATCTGTCCAGAGCTTCAAGAAGGTATTGAGCGGAGCCGTCCCATAGGTGCGAGCAATATTCCACACAGGACCTGACCTGAGTTTTATAAAGCAGGCAGAGTTGGTCCGGGGTAAAATACCGTCGCACCCTGTTTAGGACACCGAGTTTCCTTGAGGCAGTGGTTATGACGGACTCTATGTAGTCTCTGGTATTCAGATCACAGCGAATGTTCATACCAAGCAAGGTGATGGTGCTCTGGGCGGGAAGAGTAGCGCCCTGAAGACAGGGAAGGGGGAGGAAAGGTGACTTTTTAGCCGAGAACGCGCACACCTGAGTTTTCTTAGCATTGAACTCAACGAGATTGCTGGAGCCCCATTCGGAGATGAGATCCAACGTCCCGTTGAGCTCAGTAATAAGATTCTTAGAGGGTTAATCTTTCTAGGTGCTTTTCGACGAAAAACAATATTGTAATAATAAATACTATTTTCTGTGTAGACACATACCTGTAATTATATTATAGAGCAAACTGCAACCCTATATAAAAAGCCACAGGTCTGTCTAAGTCTGTCAAGCTCCTCAAACTTACACAATAATGTTCGGTGGTGTTGATAAATTAATGTGTATATATCTAAACATGTTCCATTTTATTTAATTTATTAAAAAGTATGTATTATCTTTTTACGATACAATCTAATAATTATTATTTACAAAATATATAGATACACCTCAAGATTAAACAAAATGTATGCAAAAGACAATATAGGGAAACATTGAAAAAAAGAAAACAATTTGTTTTTAATCGATTTTACCTATTTATTATCGTTGCAATTCTTTCAATAATGAAAAGTAATATCTATTGAACATGATTTTTTTATATATAACGACGAAAAAATATAAACTTAATATGCGTATTACTTTTTAAATTAAGTTTATCTCAATAAAAACTTTGAGTTGGGTTAAGTTGAGTGATAGAGTATTTATGAAATAAGTTTATTTTAAATTTCTTTGCTCTCATTAAATACAGACTCGTAATTGAGAGTCAATTTATCACCTGAAGAACTTCCGTCACTATAATTATTTCACGATCAAAACATTCAATTCGTAGCAAATAAAACGGAGCTGATTGATAAAACAAGAAGCAGACATTATAGAACTTTTTTCTCACTCTTAAATTGCATATTTCACCTTTGCGCAAGGTGAGCTGCACCAAATATAAAACAAAAAATATTGCTGGGTTTTCTTATTAATTTAAATAACACTTTATGATTTTTGTTAGAAAAGTAAGACATTTGTATAACTTACCTGATATTCCTCAAATAAAAAAGTCTAATGTTGCCCTAAAAAGTTTTAATCAATTTCGACAAACACACCAACTTTATCACATATTATTCACGCGCAGCTTATACACGAAATATCCCGTTATCATAAAAAAAAACTAAACAACACCGAAAAATATGTCGTATTCTGAACTTAAACGAATAGTCCACACTTCACGTACGGAAAGCGAGAAAACGCAGCGAATATGATTTTGATGAACAAGGCAACCGCACTGCGAGCCACGTTCTCTCAACACGACGGTAAAAGCGCGACTAGGCGCCAACTGCCGCCCAAAGTTTATGTGCGGCTGTATCATGCAACAAGTACAGCCTACGTGATAGAAAATAAAGCTCTGTAATAGTTTATTATTGTAAATTTTATTTTCAACCCGAAATTATGACAACTTATTTTTTTAAAATTGGGTTTAATTTTAATAGCTCAATATTTACGTAGCTAAATATTTAGACTACAGTAAATAATGCTATTTATTTGAACTTCTAATTGATGAATCTGTAAAAATACAGGTCTCCTGCCGTAGACTTGTGAACCAATAGCGTAGTACTTTAACGTGCAAAAGTAATTATAAAAATCCTATTAGAAGATTTTTTTTTATTTTATTCAAATCATTCATTGACCAGAGTTTGTATTTAATTACTCGCACCCATTAAAAGTAATAATTTATGAATTTGTACGATATAATCGAAACAGACAGACTGTAAGAATGACAACATATGAAAACAGATGAGCTTTGCTCTAGCATCTTTCCGATAAAAGTAATCATTGTGCATGAATAATTATTAGAAAATAGAAAATAGTTTTTTATATAGTTGGTAACACTTTTTCAAGATATATTTTATATATCAAGATATATTTTTGCGGACAATTGGTTCCAGAGCCTCGTTGCTGACACAGTAAACGAATTCTTAAAGTAACGCATGTTGGTGTTGGTAAGGCTGTTGAATACGTGTTTAAACCTTTCAGTGTTTAAGTAACCTCTCACATTTCAGTGATCATACCATTGAAATATAACAGAGCGAGAACTGACAAAATAACATAGAGTAAGATCACAGAACCACCAAACCCACGGTATTTTAGCACAGCTGAAATTTTGAGGATTTCTGGTCTATTATGTAGTTAAGATAGTATGCGCGTACTTACTAGTTCGAAATCGGGGCCCTTTCACAAGTAGTGCGAAATAACCTACGTTAAAGTAAAAACATTCATATTTATTAAATATGTTTTTAAGAATATTACCAGAATTGGTATTTACTATTGCCAGATAATTTCCGTGGGCTAATATTTCCGCCAGACATTATGAAGATTCAAAATGAAAATTAACTGCATTCAAATATGACTTTATAGAAAGCTTTTGTGAATAGTTCAAATAATATTCAGGCCGTATTTTTCAGCTGGTAAGAAGAATGGGCGCAAGAAACTTGTCAGCTTTATCAAAAGTAATAACAACATTTACAATAAATTATGTCGTTACCATACAACGTATATATGTGTTTACAATTTAGACGGGAAAACAAATATTTACACTTTACAATGTAATGTCTCAAATCAACACCAAGCATTGGCATCATTTAAATAATCATTGACTTTGTAATAGCCCTTACTCATTAGCGTCTTTATAACATGTACCTTGAACTTATGAAAAGGCTACACTCTGTAGAAGCTTATTATAAGAATTTATACATTTGCCCATAAACGAACCTCTAGTTTTTTATAGCCTGTACTTGTTATTTAACAATAATTCTACATTTTACATACATTTTACATACATTACTCATGGTACTAGTTGGAAGACCCTTTGTAAGCAGCTAGAGCAATCCGATGGGCCAATTATTCCCCCAGACTCCTTAAAATTTCCCAGTTAGTGCGAGCGTAAGGGCATTAATCCTGCGCATGAATGCGAATGCAACACAACATGACTTTATAAGACAGAGATCTTGGACTAATAGGCGTTTATCTATGAAATTCCGGTATTTTCGCTTGTATTTAAAAATGTATAATTATTTAAATTTAAGTGCCACAGAAGGAAATATATTATTGCATTTCTTTTTAATCCTTAAGTGCAAGTATTAGGTACAATTAATTCTCCGAATTAGGATATTTTGAACGAAAAATTATCTCATAAAGTGCCTACTGTTTTTGTACATTATTGATTATAACTTTATGACGACTTATTTTCTTGCCTTCAAAACTGTGTTATTACTTAGTTTAATGTATATTAACGTATGTGTGAATTTCTCAAAGTTTACTCTCTTAGTTATTAAATAAATAAGGAAAATATTAGTGTGAAATAAGGCAAATTCTTTCAAATCTCAATACAAAACAGCAATTTCATACTTTAACTCCTAATACAATAGATATAATTTAAGGTAGCGTTTATAAAGAGATTAATTTACTATATCATATTGCTCTCTGATTATTCTGCCTACTAATCGAAAAGAGCACGCCAAATTAGCACCTTTAACATTATATTGACTAGAATTCAAAAATCTTACTTTTCAATATGAAACAAAATGCTTATCTTGAGATATGACTACGCAACTTTTAAACTGTCATATCTATTAGGAATCAAAATTATTATCTTGCAATATGGCAATGTAGCCACCGACTCATCAAACTTTATATGTTGACCTTAGCTCTAATGTCGCTCGAATTAACGTTGTTTTTTGTGGTGCAAATGCAAGTTTTGACGTATTGTTAACCGTACATAACAATATTTTATCAAATAGATTGCGAACTTTATAATATCTAAAAAACCCTAAATGCGATTAAGATTTTTTTGCTTTATAATATTACTAATTCAGTTTAGACATATTGCTTTGTAAACATTTTTATTAATTACACATTTGCGACTTACATAATAATAATCAAAGCGTAGTGAAGTGACGACCCCATCGCCCGCTGATGGGACAGTTAATGCCTCTTAACTGCCATAAATGTTTCATCAGTGCAGTCAGTCTCTCTCAGTGCAGCTTGTGGCGAGCTATCGGTGAGACCGAAGGTACTGTAGGTGCTTCAGGGGGGGTATGCCACCGCCTCTGTCTTACCTTACCCGGCCAGACAGAGTGGAGTCGCAAGAGCAGATGCTCGAAGGGTGGAAGTGTAATAAAGTCATAACGCCGTCTGCTTTATTGGGGACCCATTTAATGGGCGGTGAGTCAACACCTGCCATATTTAAATCATTGAGAACATTGGAGGCATTTAGAAGGCAGGTGACCGGAGTTTCTTCCATAGCCCGGTTTTCATTACCAGCAAAATCAAAATGCAATAGTCCACCAAAGTTTTGTCCAGTAATGACAATAGTTTCTATGCATCTAACTGGGTATAGTCTTTAGCTGCATTTTTCATGATAGAGATTAGACTCAGTTTGTACACTCCACGCGCACTTTCATTAAATTTCGCTTAAACGGCCTCTACGCGTAGGATCCCCGCGCTCGCCTTATTAAGGGCCGTGTTTTATAAAACCACGTGATATAAGCTGTCAAAATAATATTACAGACATTTGTTGACAGCTATAAAAAAAATGAGAAAACACGTAGAAATATATGTACGTATATATATAAAGAACAGGTAAAAAACTATGTAAGAGCTTTTTTCTTCTCCTTTCAATTGTTATTTATAATATGCATTATGTATTTACATAATACTTATCTAAAGCAATCTTAAACTAATTGGTGACTGACATATATGACACAGCCCAAATTGCTGGATCTAGAGACTAAATCCGAATTTGGCAAAATGGTTCGTTTTGTGTTATTTCGAAGTGCACAAAATATTTATTTTTCAGAAACGGTCATCCAAAGTTTGTATAGAGAAATGACATTCTTTGGAATACTTCATTCGCAGAAGTACTACACTTATTAGCAAATGAGTAAATTTCGGTTCCAGGTTTTATCAAAATTTAACCCCTAGTTTCTTTTTTCTTCTATACCCATGAAAAAATTGGCGTATGTTAATAATTTATCATTGGCCTATTGCTTCTCCTGTAACTAACCTGCCAATTAACATAACATAAATCTTTATTGTACACATAAAATACAAAAATAAAACAAATGTACAAAAAGGCGGCCTTATTGCTAAATAGCAATCTCTTCCAGGCAACCTAGAACTAACGAAGTATGTACTAAAAAGAGATTTAAACATAGGATGGGTGCAGTAATTGGACAGGACAATAGGCTACAACTAGTTTAAGTTAAGGAATCTATGACAAGAACACGGATTTGATTTTCAAAGGACTCCAGCGTTCACGCTCCTCCGCGAGAAAGTTCCACAACCGGACGACATAAGCCGAAAAAGAATATGGAAAGAATTCGGGGCGGTATATCAAGAGTCAGATTAAAATTAGAACGCAAGGCACGACATGACGAATGGTATAGAAAAGAAAAGAAAGAGAACAACATTACGTGTATCGTAAATAACAATTTCCAATTTAATAAATTGGAAGTACATACAGCGACCGAACATATTAGAAGTTCGCCTTATTTCTTATCTAAGGCGTGTGCCACAATTTAAAAGGAGAACGAGCTGCCAACGTGGCATTAACCGAGGGATATTTCAAGACAGGGACATTGTAACGTAACGTTACACGATTTAAATAGATGTATATATTAATCATATATGAATACATTATTCTTCTATTTTGTTCAGTACTAAAACATACGTAAGCCATCTATTATTTTGCGCGTGCCAACACTGACTCTGAACCTGAGCGACTTCACTGTGCTACCGAACCGCTATTAACTTCACTCTGGCTGGCGTTCTCGTGAAGCTGGTTAATTTTACATACTTACTTACGGGGCCGTATTGCTCTTTCATTGCGATCCTTTATTATCTTTTAAAATAATTAAGTCTAAATACTTGTGTGATAAATCCCGTACTGGGAACACCCTTGGGGGCAAGAAACTTTCTGGTTGGTGGTTCCTTATGATTGGCGGACCTCCTCCCAACCTGAACTGTTGATAGACCTTCGGCCTACTAGACCTGATGCTGAGAATGGTTCATCGATCTACTGGACCTGACGCTGACGATCACTAGGAGAGTGCGGTATTACAGAAGCCGAGACAGTGTACAACTTATGACCTAGGCAACTTACCCAATTAATTACAATTTTACTTCTAACTTGAAATTTCTTTTATTTGAAATTAAAATTGTTGAACTCAATTTGTGTACATTAATTATTATCAATTAATGTGACAACATGTTAAATCTAAAGCTCTGATATGATTTCACTAAATATATTTTTAAAAATGTATAGATTTATAATATTTTTTTGGATAGAGACATTATGAATCTGAACCTGTTCCAATTCATAGAGTAGCTTGCATTAATATCTCTCTTTTCCAGTTTAGAGAAGGCTTCATTTTTATAGACTTCGTAAAACTTGTGCTCCAATCTACTCTAGTATCAATCTTTAACCAGTCAGTAGCAAGTAAAGCATATAGCATTTATACTACGAAATCCGCTGCTAGTATATAATTCGAGTAACATAATAGCTGTCTCAAGATCTATATATAAAGTCCTGATATGTGTACATTGAACAAATACAAATAAATATATGTATGTTCTTCCCACAATCTATATTTATGAATTCCGTGTCACTCTTCCTAATGGAATATCAGGCATTTACTTAGCAAGCAATTCTTGATATTTATTGTTTGATGCCGTGTTTCTATATTTAAAAACGATTCGTTTTAGCTACATTTACGAGTATATTTTATCATAATTTGCTTGATATCGAAATTTTACTGTTCGTTGCCAAAACGAATTATGTAGTTCTAAATATAGTATTCATTCCGCAGGTATTGCCTCCTATACTACCTACACTAGTGTAGAATTCTAAAAAAGAGTTAAGATACATTTCTTAGATTTGGATAGGAAATAGATACGAGTATGTTTTAGTTGTGTGTAATTAAATCTGAGTGTCGGTGTGCTTGTTAAAAGCCATAGACACTATAACATTTTACACAATTTTGACATAATATCTATAGTTATTATTTACATTTTTACTATAGTTTATAATTCTTAAACACATCATTAAGTTTTTTTACGAAAAGTATTAGTAGTCGGTTACATAATTCATAATAACTAGTGCTCGGTATAGGTAGTTTAATTGTATGTACTTGCAGAAAGAAAGTCAATGTACGCGTAACATGGATAAACCTAAAATCAGCGTGACTTCCGGGACCTTAAATAATGCAATGCAATGGAGCTTATGTTATTTTATATAATCATGAAAATTACACTTATTGTCTTATTTGTAGGTTTATAGGAGTGATTATTACAGATACTGATGAAATACTATGTTGAAAATTCAATATAATATTTTCACAATCTCTGAAAATAAAAGTTCCCAGGCATATCCATACTATTGATGTCACGAAATCGCAAGTACATAAAATTAAACTACCTTTTCCGAGCACTAATAATAACTTCAAACTACATAATAAGGTATAGTAGATTGTTAACCGAGGGTGGAAAGAATCAACTCCCGAGGTATTTAGACCGTGTTACTCTCACACTCTACTTTTCACTTCGAATATATGAGGAAAATAAAACATTGGTTGTTTATTTAATCTATTTATTGATAATATATGATAATATCAGTGGACCATCAGTAGGCAGAACACAATTTGCCTCGTCTTTAATTGAATCTGGTGTCAATATTTCGGAATCGCTTGAACTCATTTTTAAAATTAAAATCTTAACTAATATAAGAGATTATTTGAATTTTTTCAAATTCCGTCACAGATATATATAATAAATTCACATCCCGTCAATTTATGTCGACTGTTTAAATTTTAAATATGGAACTCACCGCGTGTTTGGAGCGGCTATTCCGCTGGAAGTAGTTTGCGCTAAGTTCACACTGGCTGTTTAGAAACTCACATGGCCGCAGCATTTTTTTATACTTCACAGCTGACAGTTCGTAGCTGATATTCGTAGTTCTATTTTTAAAGTTCATTCCGGCCCTTGGGTGGGAAGTAAATTGTATGAGTTTTTCCCTCCCTATGTCGGGAAGCAGCATTTTCCACCCAATAATCAGATCAAAACAACATAACTTTCCGAGTATGAGAAATCTTTGAGTCTTTACAAGTCGCTACTAATAATATAAACGTTATAGTTCTTATGTATGAATGTTTGTTACTCTTTCACGTAAAAACCACAACATGGATTTTAATGAAACTATACAATAACATAGCGTATATATCAGAATACCATATAAGCTACAATTTATAAAGATATATGTAACGCTAATGTAAGCTACTCGAAATACTAATGCCTGCGCAGACGAAGTCGCGGGCACCAAAGTATATAATATTTCTAAAAAATATCTTGTGCATTTAACTTACAGAAACAGAAACTATTATTAATATTATGCTACAATTTTATCTTTTACGTGTAGTACACTTATTATTTCTGCCGGCGTTGTGCCGAGCAAGAAATAAGGTAAGGGTTATTGTAAGAAAATTTGTTTCTTTAACCGCACATGTGCTCAACCGGAATAATTATGTCTAGAAGAAATTGCTGCCTTGTTCATGGCAATCTGGTTTGCAGGTTGTGCCACGTATATATTTATCGATATATAATAAAGTGATCATTCATTCATTCATTCATTTATTCATTCATTCATTCATCCATTCATTCATTCAAATACACAAATTAGAATTAATTTAGCAGATTGGCAATACTTAATAAAATTACATGAATCCTTGGTAATAATCTTGAAAACTATGGGTTATATCTAGCAAACGTAGTACTATCAAATGCCCCACTTACTATTTTTATGTAAGAGTCAATATTAAAAACTGTTTTTAAAATATCTAAACAACAATTGTCATTATAGCTATTTTTGGACCAATTGTCACAAGAACTGTCGTCACTTGGTCCGAAACGTGATGACTTAATTAATGTTCGCAAAGTATTATTGTATGCAGATTTTATTTGCACTAATGTGCTATTCGTTTAATCTTTATTGTTGAAGTACAGTCAGTAAGAAGACAAATTTTTCAAATTTATACTTTTGTTCTATAAAAACAGCCACTATTACGAGCGACATAAAGTCTGAAGATCAACAAGTAAAATCTGAAGCGAATTTTCATGCTAAAGATGAAAGACAATTTCAGTATGTGCCTCATAAAAACTGCTCGTGAATAAAGGAGTTAGAAACAGTTTCTAGATGCAGTCATTTGATCATAGCTTTACATTTTTATATCTTAACAGAAAACGCTTAGACATTAGAACAGTTACTACGCATTAACATTCACGTGAAAATAATAAACAGTGATTACATAATCTTTGCTATTAATATCAACTGCGTAAAGTTCTATCGGAATAGGTACAGCACCCCCCCCCCCCTTTTCTTTGGGGGTGGAATGTTATTACCCTTTTATTGCAGTAGATTAATTGAAAAATAGTTATTTTTCCATATATTTTAAAAAATCATTACGTCGAACGAAAATACTTAATTCTAAAATTAGGTGTCCATATCATCACTTACCAGATGACAAAACAGAGAATGTCGTGTAATAAAGAATATGCAAATAGCCCACGCTCCACTAAATATGGATCTAATACTGCTATATGACATTTGAACGGCTCTTATGATCTTTGCAATAGTGAAGGATTTCCTAAAGCAAATAAAAAGCTGGATGTGGCTACAACATCAACAGCTAACACAACAATAAATAGTGACGTGCGTCCTCGACTTGCTATCGAGATAATTTGTATCATGCCAGCATGTGAAAAAAAATCCCTCGAATCATCTTTCAACTGAATCGCTTTAAAAGTACCGAGCATCGATTAATCAGTAGCACTATCAAGAGCTATAATGCCCTCGATTAACGTATCGCTAACTAAAGAAGATATTTCAATCTGACAACTTCATAACAATTTAGTGCCTACTAAGGTACTATGAAGTCCTACATAAATTTACACAGTCAAAATTAATTGCAAAGATTGTACTCGTATGATCGTTAAGTTTATCGTTTGCAATGCGACGGTACAAATATCGAAGCGTTCTCTATCTATACTAATATAATAAAGCTGAAGAGTTTGTTTGTTTGTTTGTTTGAACGCGCTAATCTCCGAAACTACTGGTGCGATTTGAATAATTCTTTTTTTGTTGGATAGTCCATTTATCGAGGAAGGCTATAGGCTAAATAACATTACGCTATGACCAATAGGAGCAAAGACAGAGCGGTAAATGTGTAAAAAACGGGGAAAATTATTCATTTTTGAAGGCTTTCTTTGCGTGCGCTGCGAAAACGGTTCAAGATACACAAAAAATATGTATGAAAGAATTATTCCTCTATACATGATCTAAAAAAAAGTCCGCGACGGCATATGTCTATCTTTTAAGGTTTAGTCACAATGACCGTTTTTATGGTACCAAATTTGGTCGAAATAATTTGTTTAAGTTGTATCAACATAATAATACTAAAAATTCTGCGGAAACTCGACCATTCCGAAAATCCCGCAAGAACGGGAACTATGTGGGAAAAACCAAAAATCTGCCGGAAGTCACTATTCCACGCGGACGAAGTCGCGGGCAAAAGCTAGTTAGGAGATAAAAACGTAATAATTGTAACCAAACGATTGCAGTTAGCAATTGTTTTCAAATCTTATAAACTTCACTTGTTCTCAAGTAATGTGTAAGCACTTTCGAAATGTATGGATTTCACACTGAATAAATTTGGCTTTGACCTACAAAGATGGAGAGATAGAACGCGACCAAATTTTCGTGCGGGTTCAGAAAAATACATCAGTAGTTCAGTTGACAGTTAAATCGAGTTAAGATGCTGACGACTGGTTTATAAAATGTCTGATCAAACAACACGTTTAAATTTCAGAACGACCATGTAGACAAAACTTTTAACTTTCAAAAAACCGGGATCGTAAAATGACTAACAATGTAAATGTCTTAGTTGCAAAACGTCTGGATTGTAAACCAGCTGAGTAGACAAAACGTTTAAATTACAGAAAGCTTGGATTGCAGAACAGCTACGTAGGCTAAACGTCTTACTTGTAAAAAGTTTTAAAAACAAATACGTATGCAAGTACTATATGGATAAGGAATATAACAAAATAAAGTACATATGTTAATATAAATAAATATATATATACAAATGAAAAAGTAATCAAAGCATCTAATAATCATATCTATCTAAACATTATACTAATACAATAACCTAAGACATTTTGAAATAAGGACATTTTACCAGCATGATTTTTGTTTTTACTCACAGGTTTTATGATTTATATGACTGTATATCTGTTTAAATATTGTATGAATAGACTCATTGGTTTACTTTAGTAGATATTTTTATTATTCATTTATAATTCAGTTATGACAAAAAAATATATATTTGAGAAGTTTATTTACAGAGAACAAACAAACAGAGAAATTTCAATCCAACCTATAAAAAGTGAATTAAATAAAATTCGCAATTAAAAGGTATCGGCTGTTGATACATAATGGACTAAAAGACAAAGCGTTGGAAGTTCAATAGATTACAGAAATACCAACTTGTGTGAGCGCCCCATTATATTCCCGTAACTTTGGGGGTCAATTTAAAACGACATAAACGTCGACTAATGGCTTAGACGTCATGTCATAAGCAACGTAACATAAATCATTTATTTGTGCAAATAAATGATTTGATTTGATTTGAGCGCCAGCTTCGTATTTAATTCAAATATTGATGAAGACTGATGGGCTATTCTCTAAGTCCATAATCAAAGCTTTGAACACGCAAATCAATGTACACTTCTGCATTGGTATCTCTTCATCGATATAAATACAGAGCCCGCTTCATAGTATTTCGAACTTCGAATTCAAAACTTTGATTACAGATTCCGACTAGGCCCTTTATGATATGTCCTTATGAAAATACCTTGACGTCAGTCATTATAACCAACTTATTTACAGGACAGGATATTGACCTTTTGACCTAAATCGTAAATATTATTTAGAACGTAATTGTGTTCGAAGAAAATTTTGAATTTAATTTCCTGGTGTCTCAGATTGAGGTCTTTTGAATTCAAATAATGATGCTTCTTTTAATGATGCTGCTGCTGCTGACGAAAGAAGAAACATATTTGAACCAAATATTAGATATCCTGAAAGAAGGCTCATAAAAGAAACGCGAAAAAAACGCGTGTATGAAAGAAAGTCGACAAAACTAGGGAAATATGACTGAAATATAGCAAGTGGAAGTCTCTGCCTACCTAATTCCTTGGGAAAGAAGTATAATGTATGTGTGTATATGTACACCTGTATGTGTCTACAATTACAAGTACAAAATAGAGATAACGAGTCTCATAGAGTGAGAAATCTGTGATGTCAGGACTCAACACAGACTTCATCATCCCAGACTATGATTGTTAGTAGAGTGTGGTTAAGGTCCTATGTCCCCTAGACGGGCAGAGGTCGCCAGCCCGGTCGGTCTTGAGCTTCGCGCTTGACTTCGCTCCAGGTCTTCCCGATTTTCTTCGCCTCTGCGATGATCGTCCGTTGCCAGGTCTATCTAGGGCGGCCTCGCTTACGCTTTCCTTGGGGATTCCAGTCTAGGGCTTGCCTTGGTATGTGTTCGGAGTCCCTTCGGAGCGTGTGGCCGATCCACTTCCATTTGCGACGTTTAATTTGATGATCGATTGGAGTTTCACCGCAGCGTTCCCACAGGTCAAAGTTGGTGATTTTCTCGGGCCAGTAAATACCGAGAATACGACGAAGACAACGGTTGACTACCACCTGCAGCTTATGCGAGATGTCTTTAGTGACCTTCCACGTCTCGCTTCCATAAAGCAGCACGGTTTTAACATTTGATCGAAAGATTTTTAACTTGACCCTTCTAGTGAGCTTCCGTGACTGCCATATAGGGCGCAGCCGTGCGAAGGTTGCTCTCGCCTTGGCGATTCTCGAAGTGATGTCCTCCTCGGTCCCCCCAGATTCCGACACTACACTCCCGAGGTATGTGAATTTGTGGACCTTCTCCACAGCCTCTGTGCCAATGAGCAACGGCAAAGAGCTCGTCGCCCCGCACCTCATTTCCTTAGTCTTCCGGATGTTGATCCTTAGTCCCGTCTCTTCAGCCTCTCGTCGTAGGTCGTCCAGCTTGGCTTGCATGTCGGCGCGAGTGTGACTCAGCAGACATAGGTCATCGGCATAATCCAGGTCTTCCAGAACGCTGGATAATCCCCACTCTATGCCGCGGCGCTTATTGTTAGTAGAGTGTAGAGTTTTTATTTGTGTAGTCTTTTTTCCTTTATGCGCGTATAATTATGTGTCTGATTATTATGTTATGAGTCTTAAGCTCTTTGTGTACTTTTAATTTTCCAAAAATCAAGAAAACAATATAGTAATACAAATTGTGTGATCATTGTAATTAGTTAGCCTGTTGTTGTTATCATTATGTTATCATTATTATGTTGCCTCTTTGTACAATCTCTACTTACTTGTGTACTTTGTTCAGTGTACTGAATTCAAATAAGTTATTTACGATAAGAGCTGGCGGCTATATTACTTAAGCTGTAAAACTTATTTGAATAGAAATTAACATATATGTCACTTTATTTCTTGTTCAATAAAGATTTATTATTATTTTTTTTATTTGACGTCATAGCTGCCTGAAAATGCCTATATTGAATAAATATTCATTTGATTTTAAAGTACATATTCAAGTGAATGCACACTTCTGCGTCTTTGCAGTTCAGTTTTGCGTAGGCGCTAGACATACATTCAAGTAGAAGCACACGGTAATACTGTAACTTATGGTTCGTGCCCCGGTTCCAGGAAGTTCGTTGTCGTATATTTGATTGTTGGCGAAATTTCAGCTAAAGTGTACATTTGATAGATAATGATCCATTATTAAGTACTAACAGTTAGGATGCTTTAATAAAAAGCTTCCGGAACGCGGCCTAGAATATATGATAAATTTTAGGCCGAGTTCCGGAAGCGCCAGTGCTGTGGTTACATAATGCTTTCTAATTATGAGGTCCAGGGTCGATCTTGCTACATGTGACTCTCTAAATTCATATCTAGATATCAAACACTACACAACTTATTAAAAGTTTTTCGCATTTTCCAAACATATGCCGTATTACAAGAACTAGACACAAACTCAAATCTAATTGTACTCAAGCAAAGAACTGAGTTTATCTCACGTTCTGTAATATGGGCCTAAATTATAATACAAAATTTTGTAAAATAGCTAATTAGAATATTGGGCGCCATATGCCTTTCAAATTTTAAATCGGAACCTAGCTGTTGAATTTTTTTTAAATTTTGATTACTGAAGAAAATTGTTATGTTTGTTTTGGGTTGAAATAAAGCGCTAAGTGATTACAATTCACTATATAATTTAACATAATGTAATGCTTATTTCATGCTGCCTTCATTTTTAATGAGAAATATAAGCAGCAATACAAGCAGCTTTCTGGAAAAATACCTCCTGAGCTCAAAGTGACGCGGATGGGTCATACACAAAACACTCGAAAAAGAAAACGCACAAAATAAAAGTCACGCAATCGATTCAAAATGTTATAATTTTTATATTATCGCACGCCCGTGACTTTGCCTACGTCAACATACCTCGCGGGAAAATTATATATAAAGCAAAACAAAGCTAGTTTTGAATAAAGTTGATAGTTATTTGTCGGTAATACTCTAAATCATCAAAATTAATTCAGTAGCATTCAAGTGAAAAGGTTATAAACAATAAACTATGTACATTTATACTTGAAATTAATAAGTCAAGACATATAATAAAGCTTATTTAAATACCAACTTATCAAAAGAATGAACACAAAAGGTCTAAATTTCACTTCTGTAGAATTTATCTTTTCTGTAGACATGATATCTGCAGAAGAGATTTCTACAGGAGTCTCTCCTGTAGAAATCTCGAAAACGAAACAAAAAAAAAATAATGCAATCAAAATTTTAAGGTTAGAATCTTAACAATGGCACAGTTATACACTAGTTCTTAAATCACATAATGCCAAAGTAGTTTAACATAAGAAATAGTCATAATTACTTTGCAATAAATCACTAAGAAAAGATGCACTGATGTTTGACAAAAACTTGTGTATTTAATTATGATAATATTTTATCAAAGTGTATAGGACTTTCTTCTCAGCATTCAACCGGCGACTGATGCGTGACTCAGTGTTACCAACACAAAAAATAAAAGTTGAATATGCGATCTGTTACGAAAAAAATAATCGTTTATTTTTTAGTTTACAGGAAAGATGTCAAAATTTAGAACAACATTTTTATTTATTTTAAATGAATAATTAACACACTTATTTCTGAAAATCTTCATTAAGTGTGTACCTACATACATACATGTCATTATAATAAAAATACCTGTTATTTTAAGACCACAAAAGTATTTTTTATTGCCCTCCAAAGATCTGTACTCAGTATCTGAACAGTCTACAGGAGGAGAATTTTATAATGATAAAGTTAAATTTAAATAACTAATTAAATATTTTTATTTTTCCTTTTTATATAATTAAATGGACATAAATGTGATTTTCATAAATTAGAAAACTAAGCAAGTTAAGTAAATACTAAGTTAGCGTTAAAGTAAGTGAACGCTTTTTTTTTAATTTTTGTGTATGACCCGGATATATTTGTTGTAATACTTCACTTCCGTTGAGGTGTAGACACGAGCTGCATTTTAATAAACACGTCTAGACAGAATAATTCATTTGCATCTGAAAATGTATCAAGTTTATAAAGCTTGTTAAATTAACTTATGTGCATGAAACTCATCGTGAAAGTCATAGAATATTAATAGTGTAGACATTACATTATAGATAAATAGGCATTTTTTGTTGAATTAGTTGAAACCCGAAAATATATACAAATTGAGGACAATCAACTCTTTATTATGACCTAATTATTCCTCCAAAACTGATACGATTTAAATACTTTATTAATAAAAATAATCTTTCTCGAAATTGAGATATATTAGCAATATTATTGACTATCTTGACTTTATATCTCAATATGATGAATATCACAGTTGGTTTGTTGTAAACTTTTCACATTTGTTCCGATTCTTATGACATGTGATTGTGGGCACTTACCATCGCCTGGTTTTATTCCCCTCAGGAGAGAGAGGCTGAGAATCTTCACACAGGAGCACGAAACGTGCCCAGGATACCACCGCAACGGCAAGTGTCACGATGCGATGATTATGTCGGGCTCCACGCCGGCTAGAGCTACCAAGTAAACTCAGCCTTGGCCTTGGCCATAAGGGCCTACGGTTTGAATGGAGGAGGACCAGCCTGTGAGCAATCGGTTTACTTAAGTCAATATGCTTACTTAAAAAATTGTGACTTCAAAAGCTTAACATATAGCATCTCCTCTAGCTCCAAGCGTAACTAACAAACCATGACCAAAAAACATAATTAGAATTTTTAATAGGAATAAATTACTGTTTAGGACTTATGAGTTTCGGACCGCGGAAAAGGAAATTTAAAAAAGTAATAAAAAAAAGATTTTGACATTACGGTTTCGGTACTCTTGACTGTCACTTCGGATTTTTTCACGGCATTTTTATTGAGTTTATTTACGGCGGATTAATATTTGCATATTACGGTTTCGACGGGATTAGATTGGAAAAGTGGTCGGCCACGCGTTCTCCTATTTATACACTACAAGTATTGTAGTATATGATATATATTTATAACCACATACGGTAGGGCACATTAGTACACACAAAACACACTTTCAAGCCAAGCCAGAACTACGGACCGGTAAGCAATATTATTATATAATTAAATAATATAAGCAAATAACGGGCGTTCGGGAAAACGCAACATTACCATACCAGCATTACTTTATAGACCTTTCATAAAAACACTACAACAAAACAATGAAATCCTTTACAGTAGAAGGTCTATGTAGATTGCTTCGTCACTTATCCTGTGCAGGCTCGTAAAGTTCATAAATTTAAATGAATCTGAAAATACCTCATAAACTTCAAACAAGCGGGTTCGCCCTCATAAATGTAAATTATGCAGCTAATGATGTGTGCCCTAGACTGTACAGGAGGCAATGTCACGAAACTTTAACACAAAGCCCTTAACTATTCGACATAGAGCTTAATTTAGCACTATTCTTGTCTAAGAACTCTAGTCTGAATTATATCGCCGTTGCAATAATTTCTGTTGAACGTAACCTATAGAACATATATCCTCTACATTCGGGAGCTGTTGGAAGTAAAATTCTTGTTTACCATCACCTGTAGATTTCGGTAGAACTAGCAATGAATCTTAACCGCATTTAAGCTTCAATATTTATCTTGTCTGGTTTAGAATAGAATGAACGATTTCCAAGCCTTAGCCTTGGCCATACGGGCCCTACGACTTGAATGGATAAAAACGTCTTGGAAGGAACTATTGATAGAAGGCACTGCTAGCTTGAATGCTTCACCTAATATAACTTCGTAGATTTTTAATTCAAGCATAAATAGCGTAATTATGACTATATTTAGTCTTGCAATAAATATTATCTTGCAATAATAATATTGGTATTGGTAAATCTCAATTACGTAGCAACGATTTCAAGTTTGATTATAATCTTCTTAACTCCCATTTTACTTCGATATCGCCCTTCGGTGGCGATTGAAAATAAGAAACATTAAACAATCTTTCTTTGAAGCCTATGCCCGATTACACTCCTTTCGTTTTCGAGTCATTTACGGATAGTGATGTCAAGAGAACTATTCTTTCGATAACTTCTCGTGCTGTTGGTAGTGATTGCATTGGACGCAACATGATTCTTCCTATGCTAGATATTCTAACTCCAATTATCATACATATTCTAAATACCTCCATTAATTCTGGTGTATTTCCCTCTGCTGGGAAAGACGCATTCGTTATTCCTCTCCCTAAAAAATTTAATCCAGTTTCCTTCATAGATTTTAGACCAATTTCTATCCTACCATTTCTATCTAAAGTCCTTGAAAAATTGGTCCACCGTCAGCTTATTAGATTCCTTAATCACAATAATCTCCTAAATACTTTACAATCTGGCTTCCGCATGGGACATAGTACGAATACTGCTTTTATCAAAATTACACATGATATTTACGAAGCTATGGATAACCGTCAACTTACATTACTAACTCTATTAGATTTCAGCAACGCATTTGATTCGGTTGATTTCGATCTACTCACTGGTGTCTTACGTTCTCTTGGCATATCATCCATTGTAATTGACTGGTTTCATAGTTACCTGTCGGGACGTCGACAGCGGGTGCGCCTTGAGGACACATTATCTGAGTGGTGTCATATCGTTGCCGGTGTCCCACAGGGTTGTGTATTATCTCCACTTCTCTTTTTAATTTTTATAAATTCTACTACGCAATCACTTTCATGTCACTATCACTTGTACGCCGATGACTTGCAGATTTACACACACGCCCCGCTATCTGAATTTTCACAGGCTAAAGCATTGACTAACAGCAATCTCCATGTAATCCACAACTGGAGTAAAGCATATGGTCTTGTTGTAAATCCGAATAAATCCCAAGCAATTGTTTGTTACCTGCAGTAGTCTTTGGAGGAACAATTATTCCATTCAGCAAAGTGGTTAAAAACTTAGGAATTGTATTTGACCAGAACATGACATGGCGGCCGCAGGTTGAGGCTGTCCGGAAGAAGTTATTTGTTGTATATAGTACTCTAAATAGATTAAGAAACTTTCTCCCTATAGCTACAAAGACAGTGTTAGCTCAGTCACTCTTGATTTCCTTGATTGACTACGCTGACGCTGCGTGGAATAATTTATCTGAGGAACTACTTGATAGCTTGGAGCGGCTGCATAATGTAGCCAACAGGTTCATTTTTAATCTGCGTAGGTTTGACCATGTTTCTAATTATCGCTTTCAACTGAAATGGTTACCTATTTGCTAGCGCAGAGACTTACATGTTTTATCCCTTCTTTACAATATTTTTACCTTCCAACATCTCCATCCTACCTTATCTTATCTTTGTTCTCTTTTCGATCCCATTCGTCATGTCGTGCCTTGCGTTCTAATTTTAATCTGACTCTGGATATACCGCCCCGAAGTACTGACTATTTTTCATATTCTTTTTCGGCTTATGCCGTCCGGTTGTGGAACTCTCCCGGAAGGTATTAAGGGAGCGCGAACGCTGGAGTCCTTCAAGAATCAAGTCAAAGATTCCTTAACTTAAACTAGTTATAGCCTATTGTCCTGTCCAATTACTGTACCCATCCTATATTTAAATCTCCTTTTAATACGGTTTAATACACATGTGGATGTTATTTGTTCGACAGCGTTTAGGAACCTCGGTTTTGTACTTCAAAACTGTAAGGACTTTAAATCGCCTAAAACGAAAATTCTATTATTTAACTCAATTGTACGTAGCGGTTTAGAGTACTGCAGCGTTGTGTGGAATCCTTTCTATGACATTTATAAGAAAAGACTTGAGAGTGTTCAAAGGCGGTTCTTGTGGCATCTCGTATATTCTTGCAATCTGGGTAAATCCTTAATAAAATATGAAGATAGACTGGTTCACTTCAAAATGAGTTCTCTATCAAATCGAAGACGTGTGCACGACATGCTATTTCTGTTAAAATTGGCGAATGGCATCCTCGAAGCTCCAGAATTGTTAGAATGCCTTTCCTTGTCGGCACCGTCAAGGCTTCCACGCAAATCTTGCTTCAACATACTGGCGACCGGATTCAGTAGAACCAATCTCGGTCAAAATGCACCATTAAATCGGCTTATGAGAGAATTTAACAGTTTGTCAAAGTCTACTGAATTGGATTTGTTCGCGGATGGCATCCGCCAATTTAAAAAGTCTCTTTTATAGTTTTTGTATAGGTTATTTGTATTTATTTTAAATAAGACAGGTACTCATTAGTTCCTCTTTAGGTACTAGTTAGTTTTAAGTTATTTGTGCTTGTCTATTTCTGTCTTTGTTTTCATTTTATTTTTTTAATTTTTTCTTAGTTTTCTTTTTTTATATTTGGGAGTTACTCTTAGAAAAAATAAATGCTGTCATCACCTATAATTATAATAGCATTAGGCTAGAGCATTTAACATGATTATTATTCGTTGGTGTAAATGTTTATTATGTTGGTGATCTATAAATAAATAAATAAATAAATAAATACTTCCCTGGTCCTAGGTTGCCTGGAAGAGATTGCTGTTTAGCAGTAAGGCCGCCTTTTGTACATTTGTTATTTTCTTTTTTTGTGTGTGTGTATTTTATGTATACAATAAAGAGTTATGTTATGTTATGTTATTATTACAAAGCAAATAAAAATGTTTTCTATTATATTTATTACTTTAATGTGTGTTAGCACAAAAAAATAAAAATAAATGAAACATGAATTAATATACAAACATTAATATATAAAATTTATTCAAAATTGTCTCAATTGGCTGCAATAAAGTACTTGAAGCGTTCATGTCAGTTATCAATAGCAGCACACGCTTTTTCCAAGGGAAAATGGTTACCTATCATATTTCCGAATTTTTCTAGTACGAATTTCATTTTTCCAAAAACGTTTCGCCACTTTTTCATTTACCATATTTTCATTATACCGAAAAAACGTTTGACATATAGCTGAAAATCCGATTATTAAAACAGCATTTTTTCAAATTCTATATGTTCCGGAATCTCACTCAACCTTTGATAACTAATTCATATTTTAAATTACTTATTTTCCAAAAAATTGATTTCTATAATACAAAAATACAATTACGTAATTTCAAAAACAAACACATTTACAATCCATCAATTTTACAAACTCTTACCTCTTAGCCGAAAATATTTGCAATTTGTTTTTCTGGCACAATTACTATGACAATGTTACACAAACACAATTCCTGTGCGAGCAGACATGCTCCATGCAAGCAGGCGTGCAGCATGCAAGTAGGCGTACAGCATGCAAGCAGGCATGCAGCATGCAAGCAGGCATGCAGCATGCAAGCAGGCATGCAGCATGCAAGTAAGCATACACCGAGCAAGCAGGCATGCAAGCAAGCATGCACCGAGCAAGCAGGCATGCAGCATGCAAGCAGGCATGCAACATGCATGACTTCTGTCACGGCTCCGGCGCTGCGGGGCTACGGCGGCCCCACGCTAGCTTAACGTCGCAGATGGCTTTCGCTCACCACCGCAGCTTCGGCCTGCTGGCCGGCTGTCGCCGGCCAGCCTCAGCCGCGGCGGCGAGCTTCAGCCACCTGCTCCTCAGCTAGCGGGCCGCCTCGCCCCTCCGCGCCTACGCGGGTTTGAATTACACTCTAGGGGTATGACAGACAAGACTGCTTGGAGTCGGATTTGCAGCGATTCGCTTCTGTCAATATGTAGGTAATTAAACAATATAGAATATGTTACTTTGATATTTGAAAACATCTAGATATCAAAATTATTGCAACCAAAACATCTATAAAAGGAAAAAAGAAGTTTTGAAAATCGGCATTTCGTTTTTCTGGAAAATGAAACAGTTGGAAAATAAACTTATTACATACAATATTATGTCAAGAAATATATCTGCAATTCAAAACTTCGGTCAACCGTTTTCGGAATTTTGATATTCGAACAATGAATTTTCGAAATTATGATAGGTTACCGGGAAAATTCTTCACTGTCAATCCTATGATTTACTTTAGGGACTTTTTTAAAAGGAAATAAGGGGGAAGGGGGGGGGGGGTTGTTCCTCCGGTACCCTCAGTCACTCGGCGAAATACAGCGCAAGCGCTATTTTACGCCGGTTTTCTGTGAGGTCGTGGTGTCACTCCGGTCGAGCCGGCCCAATTCGTGCCGAAGCATGGCTCTCCTACGGTGATGTCTCACTGAAGTCGGATAATGCCCATGTTGTATTTTGTAAACTAATCGAAAAGCTTTTTTAAAGCTTTCAGCTTAAATACGGTTATTCTGCTTATTTAAATATTGGTTAATCCTATTTGTATGGATGGATGTTTGTTACTCTTTCACGTACAAACTACTAAACGAATTTACGAACGAACTATACTTTATAAAGATACTAGCTTTCTGCCCGCGGCTTCGCCCGCGTGGATTTCGGGATTGGGTCTATAGAGGGTTAAGGGTCATAGCTTTTGCCCACGGCTACATATGCGCGGAAGTCGGTTTATGGCGCGAAGGTTTTATCGCGCTTCCCGTGGGACTATCCGTTTTTCCGAGATAAAAAATACCGCAAAACCTTGCTCAAGAATCACTCTATCTATTGATGAAAACTGCATGAAAATCTGTGCAGTAGTTTTTGAGCGAAGCCTTTATTGCGCATCCCGTGGGATCTGACGATTTTTCCGGGATAAAAAGTAGCCTATGTTACTCTTCATCCCTTCAACTATCTCCACGTAAAAAAATATGTCAATTCGTCGCTCCGTTTTGCCGTGAAAGACAGACAAACAAACAGACACACTTTCCCATTTATAATATTAGTATGGATACGCCACGCTAATATAAGCTACTCGTAATACTAATCCTGCGCAGAAGAAGTCGCAGCCATCAGCTAGTTGTAAATATTTTTATTATCCGTAAACAAAACATTTCTGTGACCTTGTTGACGTACAGTCAGCATCAAATAGATTACAGCTGTTAAAATCCGCAAAAATGTCTCAACAATAAGAATTGAAATTTATTTCAGCAAACAATTTGTCATTTTTATTGAAGCAACTAAAGCGCCAAAAGTAACTCAGCAGGCACTGCAAAATTATTTAAGCATTCAGTTATTCAATTTGTTCGTCACATCCAATGTATCAATATATTCTTCGCATCCGATGTAGCAATATATCTACGCAGTCATGGTGTTCAAAATTGTCATTTGACATGACGTATGGTGATAACAAAACTCTTTAATGTTAGAGAAGGTTATTATACATCATAATGCTAATGTTTTCTTCTATACGTCACAAAATGTATACATATGACATTATGACATTGTAATTAATACTTATTGATAATTTAAGTTATTGTTTTTAAAATACTGTTTTAGCATGTAAGTTTTCTTTCCATTCGTTTTCAACCAGTAAGTGTAGCAATGTAATATTCTTTATTCAATAATAAACCGTTTATTCATGAACTGTCTTCTTTCTTTTTAATTTTATTAATATTTCTAAATAAATACCATCACGGGTGCCATACGCCAGTGTTGCCAACCCTACTGTTTTAACAGTAGATTTTATGTTTTCATGTTGATTACCCTGTTTTTTGTTTTATTCCTAATTTTTACTGTTTTTCAATTAGCGCTCATCGCCACCTACACTATACTCATGCAGCGACACAAAGCGATTCGATCGCCCCTTTTACTTTACCTACTGTTTTCTCCTGATTTTTTTCATTGGTAAGTTGCTGTTCTTTAGTTTCTTGGGGTTGGCAATACTGCCATACGCTCTCGAGGACTTTTTCAATAAACAATCAATAAACTTTCTTTTTTCCAAAATGTTGACATAATTTTGAACACCCTGATTGCGTAGATATATTGCTACATCGGATGCGAAGAATATATTGATACATTGAATGTGACGAACAAATTTAATAACTGAATGCTTAAATAATTTTGCAGTGCCTGCTGAGTTACTTTTGGCGCTTTAGCTGCTTCAATAAAAATGACAAATTCTTTGCTGAAATAAATTTCAAATCTTATTGCTGAGACATTTTTGCGGATTTTAACAGCTGCAATCTATTTGATGCTGACTGTACAACTTAATTAGTTGTTTTCATTTTACCATGCCAACCTTTTGTAAATTTTCAGTCAAATAAAGACCAGTACATCTCTTACAGGCTGCAAGATCTAAGTCATATTTTAAAAAACACGACATTTAATCATCATTTAGCGATATTTTTTTTTGCCTTCAAACGGTTTTTATGAAGAATTTTATTTTCTAAATAATAGGCAAGAACCTTTAATTAGTTTCTATTAAAAATATTCCTTTATATAGAGTCCATTCTGATCGCTTGTATAGCAGTTTAATACTGTTTGGCCCTCCCACCTTTATTATAGAGCCAGACCCTATCTCATTTATTTCTCTATCTATTTTTCCTTAATAAATTGGAACCTTACTTACAGAAAACACTAGACGTTAGACAATACAATAAAAAGCAATAACATGATCCAATTACGCCATTGGTCAAATGGCCGAAATTGAACAGAGGAAAACGAAATAGATGAGTTCTGGTTTTTGTGACATGTTTAGCTCTAATTGAATAGTAGCAACTAAAAACTTTTGTTGTCATCTATTATTACATTCTTGCCTTGTTTTAATTGCTTCGTTGTAAATGTAGTGAGATGTTGTTGGCTCTATTTTGAATTGTCTAATCATATGAAACACCTCTCTGTGCTTCGGTAGACATTTAGTAAACTAATCATAACTACACTTCTCATCAAAAAAATCGAAACACTTCCGTTTTCATTGTTTCTGTCCGAATTTAACACAAAAAAGAATTCATACGATGAAAAAAAAAACATAAATGTATAGCTGGCAGTTTGGCCATTACAGTAATAAGCGAAAATTCTAAATTCAAAATTAGAATTTCATTTGTTTATCTTATAAACGAAATGAATCACTGTTTTGAGACAAATGTGTTGTTTAGGGTTGGAGTACATTTAGCGTTTAAAAACTAAAAATTGGCGCCTATCCTTAAACTTTTTGTTTTTTATTTCAATACTGTGACTTTGGGACGTCTGAAAAAAGGTTATTTTTCTAAAACGTATGGATACTTCGCCCACAGAAGCCGCCCAAGTTGTGGCATTGCTGGATTCTGGCCTTAGTCAGCGTGTTGTGGCTGCAAGACTGCATCTAAGCCTGTCATCTGTTCATAGAGTCTATAAACGTTATCGGGAGACTGATTTGTTCACGCGCCGTTCAGGATCTGGCAGGAATCGGGTCACTTCTGAGCGAGATGATCGATTTATTGTAACAACTTCTTTAAGAAATCGACGCCTTAACGCTTTTCAACTGCAGCAGCGGCTTCGTGTTGTACGAAGGGTGGCTGTAAGTGACTCTACAATTAGAAGAAGGTTGAAGGATCGTGGACTGGTACCGCATAAGCCAGCAAATGGGCCGAAATTAACTGCAGACCATCGAAGAGCGCGCCTTAACTTTGCACGTGAGCACCTAAATTGGTCATACCTACAGTGGAGCAAAGTTCTCTTTTCTGATGAGTGTAAAATTATGCTGTATGGTAACGACGGAAGGAACAAGGTCTACAGAAGAGACGGAGAACGCTATGCAGAATGCTGCATTGAAGAAAAGGTCAGCTATGGTGGCGGTTCTTGGACGGTTTGGGGAGGAATCAGCGCCGACGGTAAGACAGAGCTTGCTTTTGTGTCTGGGCCACGTCTGCCTGCACTAAACTGTCATCGGTACGTCGAAGAGTGTCTCGAGCCTCATGTGATGCCCTATGCACATTTTATTGGCAACGGCTTCATATTCATGCACGACAATGCTAGGTCTCACACCGCGGGCGTCGTACGAGATTATCTTAACGAAGTCGATATCTCTATTATGGAATGGCCAGCAAGAAGCCCGGACATGAATCCCATTGAACATCTGTGGGATGAATTAAAGAGACGAATTCGAGCAAGAGATCCTGCCCCAGAAACACTTAGCTGCAAGATGCAATCCAAGAGGAATGGGACAATATACCACAGCATGTGATCGTGACTCTCATCCGATCGATGAAAAACCGTATGGAAGCAGTAATTAGAGCTCGGGGAGGGAATACAAGTTATTAAATAAACGTTTTTTAGCTTTTTTTTTTCATTTACGTGTGTTGTTTTATCCATTTCCTTTATACTCCATACGGAATAAAAATGACTCATTTAACAAAATACGAAACCTATGAAAAATTCATTTAAATTTAGAACATTAACATTAAGATTTGATAAGCTCATATTACTCACTATTAAACGACATTTAACATTTATTCCTAAATGTACACATTTTTCTGATAATCCTGACAAAACGTAAACTTGCAAGGTGTTTCGATTTTTTTGATGAGAAGTGTATTTACTAGGTTGGTTTAGAGAAATAACAATGTGGAACAATATGGAACAAATATCTTTTGCATTATAAAATTATATCAGCTACTGTAGTATCAGCAACAAAACATGACATGATAACACATTTATTGTGCGATATAAAAGCCATTATGAAATTATAATCATTTTTATTTCTCATTACTAATTTTTTATCAAACATTTCTGTACACCAAATTCCCTATAAAATAACATAAATTCATAAAAAAATACATAGTAAATACAATTTCGTTAACTTTCTTCTAATAATAGGTCACTTTTCACTGGATGAAATTTCCTTTTTTTTTTAGTTCATATCTCAAAATTTATAACATGTTAAATTTAAAAATAATATTGTTTATTTTTTAATTTCATTTCCCAAAACCGTGCTATACTGTATCACTATTAAATCTGATCAATGGATCGTTTAAATTAAAAAAATAAAATATAATACAATCTCTAAAATAGCTCTTTTTTGTCGGAATTTTGTATATTTTTTGGTAGGATTTTTTTACATAACGTTCTTGTTTGTATTAAATATATAATTAAAACATTTAGAACCGTATATTAAACGCAAAGTAAATATAAATACATATGTATAAGCAGTATATATAGACTAACAATTATGACATTTACAACAATGAACCACAAATTGGGAATAAATCACTTTAACATCTTTTTCACCACGTTACTCGAAACAAAAGAATTCAAGGCGTTATTTTCAAAAACCCTTATCATCTGACGACAGGCAGTGAGCTTACCGTCCCCTGTAAATATTTATAGACACCCTCGACATAACAAGACTGAACGGTCAGCCTTCTTTAGGTTTACAGTTGAGCTGAGATTATTAAAATTATTATATAAGCAGCCACGTTTCTTTAACCAAGTTAGATAAAAAGTTAGATTTGAGACGCCTGACGAAAGATGTTATAAGACAAATATGAATGTATTGAAAGAAAGTTAGTCAAGAGTATCCGTAACCGACGAGCGTACAAGAAAATATTAATCGAATTCCAGGAAGGAAATATGTTTGGATCTTAGCAAGTGGGAAATTGTGATCCCCATAGGAAAGACGTGTGAGTATATGCCCGTATGTAGAGGCCTGATAATGAATCCAAAATACGTTTTCATTTCTCATACTCGGAAAGTTATGTTGTTTTGATCTAATTATTGGGTGGAAAATGCTGCTTCCCGACATAGGGAGGGAAAAACTCATACAATTTACTTCCCACCCAAGGGCCGGAATGAACTTTAAAAATAGAACTACGAATGTCAGCTACGAACTGTCAGCTGTGAACTATAAAAAAAAATGCGGCCATGTGAGTTTCTAAACAGCCAGTGTGAACTTAGCGCAAACTACTTCCAGCGGAATAAGCCACAACAAACACGCGGTGAGTTCCATATTTAAAATTTAAACAGTCGACATAAATTGGCGGGATGTGAATTTATTATATATATCTGTGACGGAATTTGAAAAAATTCAAATAATCTCTTATAATAGTTAAGATTTTAATTTTAAAAATGAGTTCAAGCGATTCCGAAATATTGACACCAGATTCAATTAAAGACGAGGCAAATTGTGTTCTGCCTACTGATGGTCTACTGATATTATCATATATTATCAATAAATAGATTAAATAAACAACCAATGTTTTATTTTCCTCATATATTCGAAGTGAAAAGTAGAGTGTTTAACACGGGTAAAAGAATCAATTCCTTCTCGGACTATAGCCTAAAAGTCTAAATACCTCGGGAATTGATTCTTTCCACCCTCGGTTAACAATCTACTATTACAGCTGCTTGTATACTTCTCCAGTGCGAGGTTCGAGTCATATAGATCAGGTATCATATTAATCGTATGGCGACTCGTTGGTGGTTCTTTGAAAGTGTTGCTGCGACGCTTCGGACGATACAGCCGATCAAATTCTATCAGTGTGCCCGGCTTGGTGATGACAGCGTAGCAAATTCAACGATGTGCTGAGAGGTGGAGACTTGTCGCTGCCGAATATGGTTGTGGGAATGCTCCGCGGCGAAACGGATTAGGGGGATGTAGACTCCTTCTGCGAAGACATTACATCGCAGAAGAAGGCTGCGGTACAGGAGCGGGAGATAGATCCTCAAGCCACTCCCATTCGCTGCAGACGGATAGGTACGAGAAGACGGGCATTAGCAATCGTCGATCATGGTAAAAACTAGCTGGTACCAATAATGTTCCTTAAATCTGCCCATTCCTGCATCTGCAATGCACACCTCAACGCATAATGTGACGTGTCTTTCGGCACTATAATACCTGTAACAATCAATGGTTCAATCTCTTCTCGTAATCTTATATATAAAAATGAATCGCAAAATGTGTTGGTAAGCTCATAACTCAACAACGCCTGGACCAATTTGGCCAATTCTTTTTTGTTAATGTTCGTTAAAGTTCAAGGAGGATTTTTACAATGAGGAAAATTCGAATAATTATCGGAAATACCCTAAAAACAGCCCTTTTATTTTCCCATGCAAACGTTTTCTAACTAAAACGTACAGTCGAATTGAGCTTTATTGTTATTGTATAAAGTTCATATTGCAAGCACTCACTGTTGTCTAAGCAATGAAGGTGTGTTCCTAACATCAAAGAGTCAATTTGCGCTTTATTAAAGTTACATATAGTTGAAATTCAATCATATCTATCAAAACAGTGTGCGTGCGTGCGTTGGAGCACAGAATACATCGTTGGAGGATTTAATGTCACGTTCCAAAATTGAATAGCCACAAGATGTAATAGGTCATTTAGACTTTTTTTGCGATTTGGTTGGCTATGCGACATTATCTATAAAATAATTAGGAACAAAAAACTGCCACTGTACAAATCTTTTTGACAGGACGAAGTCTGTCGGGTCCGCTAGTGTTAAATAAGTATCGAAACATCCGTGTCCCGTGGCAAAATGCACTAAGGGAAAGAGAGCGAACTGTAATGACTCTCTAACGAACCAGTAGAATCCTTCTCTTTTTATTTTACTTCTACTTTCAATCGACTCGCCTCGCGTCTGCGGTTTTGTGGTATACCACCGCTACAATCGATATCTAATTCCCAAGGAGGTAAGCTTGCAAGGATACACGCACAGTAAATTTTGATAATACTCACCGCCGCTCTCGTCGCAATAGGGTGTTATTGTGGGCGAGTCAGAGAGTTTACCCAAATAGGGAAAGTAAAGGCTAGACGGGGATAAATCGGCTTATGGCATCTTTCTCTCTTAGCTCATCGCAGAACTGAGTGAAGCACTCCATATGTCTTGATATAACTTAAATTTAACTTTAACTTAAAATATATAGCTACTAACTATAGTTCTTGTAGTGTACGTCAGCGTCTGAGCCTGGCATCTTTACTAAATATTACATTTTTGAACTAAAACATCTATCAATGATTAGGAACTCGGACTACCTGTTTATAAAGCCTTCACCAAGATCACGCCAGCGAAATTCGCCAGAATAGTGTTTAATATATATTTTTACCACCTCTATAACTATATGGCTGAGACCATAGGATCTGTGTGATCAGAATAAGGTCCCATTGGAACAGTTCTTGATGAGATGTTCTACCCTTTGATGGGTAGTAAGTAGCATTACTTGTCGTAAGTTTATCGTTATAATAACATTGTAGATAATCTTCTTCTTCTCGATAGTTGTTAGTAATAACATAAATAAGAGTCGCATTCTATTTGACATCATTATATGCTTCTACTTCATTACATTCTGCTGGGAGCTTATACACTCCGGATTAACATTACTAGATTTTCTTATTTTACCTAATATTCAAAAGTCAATAAATTCTATTTTGGCTTAACAAAATAAGGATAAACAGTGCATTTTAATTTCAGCTTAGGTCGAATATGAACTCAGTGGCTGAATAAGTTAAGAGTGAGTTGACGCCTTAGTGACGACGAGAGTGCAAATTCCTCTTGAGTCGTAAATTATTCTTGTCTTTTTTTATATATTTTTTTTATACTAAAGATACTTTTAACTATTTATCAATGTAATAGAAAATATTAACAAACTATAAAGAAAGAAAGCAAAGTTGCTGTAATGTCGAGTTCCGGGGATCACTCCCAGCAGTTCGGTCTCTAAGTTACACAGGAACCGGAAACACCGGCACCCCGAATTAAAATTACGATCCTTAATAAAATTCTTTGATAAATGAGATCCTCCCCTAATGCAAATTAAACTACTGAGACTAAAAATTCGTTTTTATATATTTTATAATTTAATTTCAACATTCATAAATTTATCCATTTTTACCAATTGATATATATTTTTAATATGTTAATATTTTTCTTTTGTTTTCTTTTGCATAATACAAATTTTTCACGTCAATTCTAAGCGGGAGTAGATTAATTCAAATTGATCTCTAATGTTACTTTTATAATAAAATCAACTTTCTCCCTTTAATAGTTGCAAATAGTGAAAGGACAAATAATCTTATTTAAAACATCTGTATTATAATCAAAATATTGGCAGATTATGACGATTTCAGGGAAAAATTTACTTTCACTGTACTGAAACTCAAGTTTAATATAAACTTATATTTCTCATCGTAAGACGATGATTTGGAGGTTGCTGTTTTTTACAATGGCTTTGCACATACAAATCTTTATTTTCAGACATCGTGAGAAGAGTCTCGATGGTGCGTATTCTAACGTCAACGTTCAGACAATTTAATTATCATAGCGGCAGTGATTGCTCGCCCGGGACAAACGCAGAATGACCGTCTTCGAGGTGAATTTCGGCCAAGGCGCGACTACAATGCCGGTAAGCACAATAGTGGGAAACTCTCAAGCTTAGTCGATGCCGTATCGAGAATGGATCGTAATTTATTCAGTGGGTTTCAAGTTAGAGGAGAATTGATTCTTTTCTTTGAGCGTAATTTCGATTCTAGGGTAAAGCGAGTACAATAATATCCCAATAATGAAAGGCATGACGAAAGTCTGCAATTCAGTCTGCATGCAGTTAATATGATTTTAATGCACCCAAATATTGTCTTAGATTTGAATAATTATAGAATCTCACGAAATACTTTGCTTCAACTTTGGAAGCAATGTAAGGTATTCAAACAGAAAGAGATCAAAATTTTAACCAACATAATATCTGTTGGAAATACTTTCATAAGCAATTCATAGTAATGTGTGAAATAATAAAATTCAAGATCAAAATAGTGAACGCATAATTGTGAAATTAGTTCATATGTACATTTACATAAAACTGTTTTTAATATAAGACGAATAACGTGCCTGTAAACGTGTCTTATTTTCATTATGGACATTAGACTTACCAGTGTTAAGATTAAAGACATGTAAAGGCGTTTCTCCAAGGTTCTGTATTTTATTGGTTAGGTTAGGTTTCTTTTAATATTGAAAACCAATTTATAATCTTTTCTATTGCGATTTACACGAAACTTGTTATTACACACAAGATTATTTTAAACGTGAACAAGCTTCCATTTTCTTATCAGTCTAATATTGTTTGATCGATTTCTTTAACGTTATAACAGTTTAACGTTTCCATATAAAGTTATTTAGCTCTTAAGCCCTTTGTCTTTTTCAATTTTATATTTGTATGACACCAATAAGTACCTGTAAAGGCTTTTGAATAACGTTTGTTTTGATTTGATTTCGATATACAACTATGATATATCTGTGTATGTCATGTAGAACAATTACAGAATTAAAAAATATAAAATTGAGATAAGATCTACGAGAAAATATAACTTATTTTATTTCTTGCAAATGAGTTTATTATTCTGACATTCGCCGTCTTGTAATCGGATACCACAGTCATATAATGTGAGTGTCATTATTTATTGTAATCATTAGGCGTTGAGTAAAATAAAATGTTAAATTAGGTAGATAAATCACGAATGTTTGGGAATTTAGTGATGAAACTCGTACAATTATAATAAGACTCATACATAGTTCGTCATCTTAAGACTTGTACCAAACGCTAAGAGTGGACAGTAAGCTTCGACCTTGTGATGGGACTATCTCGTATTTAGAAAGGAAGGAAGGGAACAACGAACCTTGTTTTGTTATCCTTCTAGAAGTTCAGTGCGTTTGTTCAACTTTTACAAGACCATTTAAGTCTTAACTGTTTGCAACATCATCTGAACTCCTTGTAATAATTTTAGACTAGTCTGAAATTTTGTATGTTTATTATTCTAAGAAAACATCTATCAATATTATATTATACTAGCGGACCCGACAGACTTCGTCCTGTCAAAAAGATTCAGTCCTGTCCATATGATGGGCAGATTCGGTGAAGATTGCAGAAAAGCGGTAGACCGACTGGTGTGGAAGGCAGTATCCAGCAGTGGATGCTTATTAGCTAAGCTAATGACTTTATAATATTGTCTTATCATTTTATTGTAAACTAGCGAACCCGACAGACTTCGTCCTGTCAAAAAGATTTGTACAGTGGCAGTTTTTTGTTCCTAATTATTTTATAGATAATGTCGCATAGCCAACCGAATCGCAAAAAAAAGTCTAAATGACCTATTACATTTTGTGGCTATTCAATTTTGGAACGTGACATCAAATCCTCCAATGATGTATTCTGTGCTCCAACGCACGCACGCACACTGTTTTGATAGATATGATTGAATTTCAACTATATGTAGCGTTAATAAAGCGCAAATTGACTCTTTGATGTTAGGAACACACCTTCATTGCTTAGACAACAGTGAGTGCTTGCAATATGAACTTTATACAATAACAATAAAGCTCAATTCGACTGTACGTTTTAGTTAGAAAACGTTTGCATGGGAAAATAAAAGGGCTGTTTTTAGGGTATTTCCGATAATAATTCGAATTTTCCTCATTGTAAAAACCCTCCTTGAACTTCAACGAACATTAACAAAAAAGAATTGGCCAAATTGGTCCAGGCGTTGTTGAGTTATGAGCTTACCAACACATTTTGCGATTCATTTTTATATATAAGAAGATATAAAAACTACTGGTGCCCGCAACTTCGTCTAACCAAGATTAGTGTTTCGAATAGCTTAAAGCATGTATCTATATACATTATAGCCTCTGTGTTATTCTGATGTGTAAGCAATATTATTGTAAAGATTCATTAAAATCTATTCAGTAGTTTTTACGTGAAAGTGTAACAAATATTCGTCCATACGTAACTTTCGCGCTTATACTTAGTAGGGATTATAAAATACTCGTATTCGACTCGAACGGGACTCGAAACATTTTTTTTTTTTTTCCCCCTGAGGAAAATGCATTAAATTGCATACCCCGGCTGTGGCGAGCCGGCGGTTATGTGGGGCTCTCCTCCCCAGAAGAGGGAGGCCTACCCACTAAAAACCTCAGGGATGGCCTTCCTCAGGCATGTAGGGAGCCCCCGGGAACATCAAGCAACTTCCAGGAACCCCCAGCCTCCGCTCCCCTGCCTAGAGGGGAGCCCTCCTCGGGGGAGGCTACACTACCTCCCCCGGTCTCCTCCACCGACGACGCCCCCCGGCCACGGAAGGGGCGTGGTCCATCCCGGGTCGCCGAAGCAGTCGCGACTTCCTCGCGCCCGCCGGCGACCCGCGGCGGGACTCGAAACCTTGTCTTCTACAAACCAAGTAGACGCCTTAACCACGACAACCGTGATATATATATAGTAGTAATAGTGCTCCGTGACATTACCCGTCAACACCACCAACTGTGAGCCAGTCTAAAGGCAACACTAGTCACTACCGGCAGAGGATACGTAGACCGCGACATGTCCTTAGCGACCCCCCTAACCAACTCACGCAGGAACTTCTAGACCTGCAAGCGGCGGCGTCTGAGCCGTCGCCCCCCCTTGTCAACCCCTAAACGGCAGCCTTCTGCTTAGCCATGATTAGGTTCTTGTCAATACTGGCCGGTCTCACTTTGGAGATTCGTGCCTTCTTCTAGCGCATATGCCCTCACCATGGGGTAGCGCTAACCGTGCCTCTCCTGAGGTGCGGCCCTCTCGTCAATAAAGCCAGTAGGGTCAATAGGACCAAAGGCTAGGCTGAGTTTAGTCGGTAGGTCTGTGTAGTCGAGCCGTCTCGACAGTACCAGGAGTCCGACATAATCAACGCATCCCTGCTTGCCTGTTGCGTTGGTATCCATGATGGATTCTCAGCCTCCTCTCCCGAGGGAAAAAAAAAATCCGTGACATTTTTCAATGAACTGTAAAGAGCTAGCGCGCACTGGTGATTTTTGTCACGGTGACTTTAAAGTGTTTGCCACGGTCACGTCACGTTTCCAAAGTGGAGTGCACTCATGAATAGAGACAGTGACAAAACATTTTCGAAATCAATGTGTCATTTCCCACTATGGATTTCGAAGAAACGGTCGCTCTCTGTGAACTCGTGCGACTCAGGAGAAAAAGAAAACGAAGCTCTTTCAATTTTTTATCATAAAGAGCTGGTCTCTTTTTCACTTCTTCTATTAGAACATTATCAATATCGTCTTCACGAAGGTTTAGGTTTTGCGTAGATGGTGACGCAATTTTGCGCGCGTCAAAGTCAGTAGTTGACTACCGACTTTGGCGCGCGCATTTTGAAATGCAAGTGACAAACAACTGACGACGAGAGTAATAAATTTGTTGCCAGTGCCGGTCGGCTTACTCAAATGTCACCCAATTGTCACGTGCGCGCAACTCTATACATATTCACGGACTTGACAAGAGTGACGAAAGAGTGACCGTTACAAAAATTACCAGCGCTTAGCTCTAAATTCGCAATTACAAATAATATTTTTTTTTGATTTTTATTAATGATTAATAAGGATTTATTTGCTAAATTGAAACTCAGTATTATATAAACAATACTTAGATAATTACATTCGTATATCGGGTTGCGATCGCTGAAATATTTATTTATTGTTACATCTATATTTCATCTACTATATTAGCCGTAGTCGACTGGAGACTGGAGTGGCGGGTGTCTTCGTCTTCACTGTATGTAATAAAAAAGCGTAGCAGAGTATGTACGGTAATAAAAAAGCGACCATGGCTGCTATATATCCTACCACTTGTCAGAACTTCAAATAAATGTTAAAATTCGTCACATTTACTAAAACAAAGTCGCTATCCGCCGTCTTTCTGTCCCTATGTATGCTTAGATCTTTAGAACGCAACGGATTTTGATGCGTTTTTTTTTTAATAGATAAAGTGCTTCTTAAGCAAGGTTTATATGTATAATACATGCATAATACACTAGAGAAATACTGATAAATTTAGAGGTTTCTAATGTGATGTCATAAGCACATAATAAGCACGTTTTTTTGCGCTTATATTGCAAAAACGCTGGCTGAACCGTACGAGATAGACCAAAATAATGTACTACAGTATTGTCCATCTTAAAAAGTTCAACAAAAGAGTCCGCAATGGTATATGTCTATCTCTTAGGGATAACCCACCATAACCATTTTTTCATTGCACCCGTGCGAAGCCGGGATCGGGTCGCTAGTTAGTTCTAATGGTACAAATTCCTTCTCATTGTGCAATCACTAACCGTGACCACTTTTGCACAGAGTAATCGCTTACCAGTTGCTTATGTACCCGCTCTCGCTCATCTTTAGCCCACAGCCCAGTAATGATCACCAGTCAGCGACCTTGTGATGGTCCTATCTCGTATTTAGAAAGGAAATGACTGCGATGGACCTTGCTTGCCCGTTTCCGAATCGGGGGCAATTTGAAAGTTACATAAATTTAATTTATCACTTATATACAATCGTTGCATGTGTAATTTGATTACGAATCTTTTCTTACAACAATTTCATAGAATTTATCTCTGATATTTAGATTTTATCAAGCATGGCCGTGTCCTATGTTCATCCGGCAACTTCACATTAAAAATTCGATTTACCACACTATCGTCGCCTCTGCATCATGTAGTTTTACTGCAATTCGCCTATGAAATGATCTACCCTACCAAATTTGTATGTCAACAAGTCAATACACGTTAAAATTGGTTCGTAAGCCCTATCGTGATACAGTTTAATTTTCGACGTATTTTACGTTATGTATGTATTTATGAGCTTACGATTATATATGCGTTTCCTGCCTGATCAAGAGGAAGATTTATATGTATAATACATGCATATTGTAGTAAAGACATATTACAGCTCTGCGAAGCAAAGTTTGGTTCAAAAGGATCTATGAACATAAATCTAACTCTTTATATATCTCTGCATCACCCGAAGGTTGACTGGTAGAAAATGCATTAAATCCGCCTTTATACTCCATTGTACATAAAGTTTAAATAAATAAATACAAAACCTAATATACATTTAGACAAATATTGGTGGTACCATTTTGATTATTTTAAAGAGACTAACACCTGCAATAAAACTGCGTAAGCAGTTTTGCAGGAAATAGATAAAATAGAGGTTAATGTGAAAAATAATAAATAAACAGACAAGTCCGCTGGATATGCTCAATTATACCCAAAACCTAAACTTTGTATTGTAACACTGACACGTTGTTAGGGGCCGGACTTTTGGCGACAATAAATGAATACAAAATACGGCTTGACTTTGGAACTGAAAACAAATCAAATTCGAAATTCGTGTTCGTCTCCATTCACCCACAAACGTTTACTGCTGAAGACACGAATCACGAACTGCACGCCATTGAACTCGACACGCGGCTGCACTCCAGCTGTTGCAAATACAAAAATACAAATACTACGTTATTTATTCGGTACCATTTCAATAATAAATAATACAATTTTAAACGATAACAACAGTTTGTACAACAGCTAGTAACGCCTACCTCCAAAACTTCTGTAGCCCTACTATAATCGCATAAAATAGGAATAAAACCACCGTGCAAGCGAGATGGCGCTATACACTGCAAGAGTGATGTCTTTGTTTCAATATTGTTTTAACCCAACCCTAAGCAGTCATGATAAGGCTAAGTATAATTATAATGAAATAAATATTGCACTCACACCAATAAACCTTTTTTTTTTTTTTTTTTTTTTTTTTTGTTCCCCTGAGGAAAATGCATTAAATTGCATACCCCGGCTGTGGCGAGCCGGGGTATGTGGGGCTCTCCTCCCCAGAAGGGGGAGGCCTACCCACTAAAAACCTCAGGGATGGCCTTCCTCAGGCATGTAGGGAGCCCCTGGGAACACAAAGGCCACTTCGGGAACCCCCAGCCTCCGCTCCCCTCTCTAGAGGGGAGCCCTCCTCGGGGGAAGCTACCACCTCCCCCGGTCCCCTCCACCGACGACGCCCCCCGGCCACGGAAGGGGCGTGGTCCATCCCGGGTCGCCGTAGCGGTCGCGACTTCGTCGCGCCCGCCGGCGACCCGCGGCGGCGCCGCAGCTGTGCTACCGAGCCCGGCGCCGCCTCCTTCGAGCGGGATCGGCCATCTCCCGACCCCGCTCGGCGGCCTCCTTCTGAAGCATTACTGCTTCACAGAAGGAGGCCACAGCCCTCCAACCTCCCTCGTCCGCCAGCATTGCCGCAATCAATGCCGGCGGAGACAGATCTCGCCCGATCTCTGCGACCAAGACTCGGCGCTCGGAGGCCCACGCGGGCACTCCGCCAGCGTGTGCTGGGCGAGTCGAGGTCGGATGCGCAGTGGTGACAATGTGTCGATCCCTCCCGTCCTATTCGACACAGATACCCACCGAAGCAGCCGTGCCCGGTGAGTATCTGAGTCAATCGGTAGGTGACCTCCTCCTTCCCGCTGAGCCAAGCTTCGAGGTGCGGGAGTACGGCACCGACGGCCCGCTGGCGCGCGCAGATCCGTAATTCGAGCTGCGCACGCCAGGCCGCCACAATCCGTCGGTGCCACTCCCGCTTAGGCACTTCGTGCGCGGGTTCCAGGGCGCTCCCCCCATCGCCCCCCCGGCCGACACGCCGCGACGCATACGTCGCCGCGTACATGTCGGCCAGGATGTCGAATGGGGGGAGCGTCCCAGAACCGTCGCCGCCTCGTACGAGATTGCGTAGCCTCGTACGATCCGTATGGCCATTATCCGCTGCAGGCTCCGTAGCAGAGCTCTGCAGCGGGGGGACCTCGCGCAGTCTTGCGACCACACGGGAGCCCCATACATGGCCACGGATCGCACGACGCCCTCGTACAGGCGGCGGACTCCATCCCTCGGTCCCCCGAGATTGGGCAGCAGGCGATGCAATGCGCCCGCCACCCTTTTGGCTCGGGGGACCACACCAATAAACCTAGTTCAAAAAAATCACAAATGTTATAGTATCTAAGATAACGAAAAGACGTACATTATTTATCATATAGGGATATATATTTTCAATGTAAATATTAACAGTCATACTAACATGTATCCAGACAGTGACTTGAACCCTGGATCTAAGATGGCGCCACTTTGAAGCTGGTGTACTAATCACTCGACTAATTACAAGGTAAAGATAACTTAAATTTCAATATCAGATATGAAAATAAACTTAAGGTAGGGATGAGTGTATCCATTCAAGCCGTAGGACCCTTATGGCCAAGGCTCAGGCTGAGTTTAGTTTTTCGGTCACGCGGTCGGCCGCTCCGATCGCGTGGAGTCCAACATAACTCTCGTGACACTTGCCGTTGCGAGGGTATCCTGGTACCCAGTTTCGTGCCCCTTGTAACGAATTCTCAGTCTTCCTCTCCTGAGGAAAAAAAGTATAAGAGTGGATGTAACATGGTGTAAGTCCAATTTAGTAGTTTCTGTTGAGAGGCCGCTATACTAATAATGAAATCATTGTTTAAAATACTAACATCATATTTATTTTAAATAACTGAAATATAAAAACAAACTTTCTTAAACATTTTCTTTTTCTAATTCTTACACAATGACAAGCATATATTAAAATTGACAATTATTTCTTTTTCATACTTTCCATAAATCGTCATGGATGATATAATTATAGAGGAACATTGTACATCAACACCCCCCCTCAATGTTCATCCCTTAATAACAACACTACTGTAAATTCTATAAACAAACTAAAATATCCTTCCGTAAATTCAAAACATAAATAAACTATTTTACAACTATCATTATACCATTAATAAACCTAATTCAGAAACAAATTTTTCAAAAACTATTTTTCGATAAAGGTTTGGTTAAGCCATCAGCTACTTGCTGCTTTGTTCCTATAAATTCTATTTTGACAATTCCTTCTTCTATTTTTTGATTAATAAAGTTATATTTTATGTCAATGTGTTTCATTCTTTTTTGATCACAATTCTGTACACTTTTAATGCAACTTTGATTATCTTCATAAATAAGAATAGGGTCAACATTAATAATATCTAAATCATGTAAAATTTTTTTCAGCCAACAAGCCTCCATTGTGGCTTCACACAACGATACTAATTCTGCTTCAGTAGAACTTAGAGCTGTAGTTGTTTGTTTTCTAGATTTCCAGAAAACTGTATTGTTAAATATTTTAAATAAAAATCCTGATGTTGACTTTCTATCAGTTAAGTCACTAGCATAACTTGCATCTGCATATCCGATGAAAATACAAGAACTACATTTATTACTACTTCGAAAAAACAACTTATAATTTAATGTTTGCTTTACATACCTCAAAACACGTTTCAGTGCTTTGAGTAAACTTGAATTTGGTTTCGATTGAAATCTAGCAAGATAGGTTATAGCAAACGCTAAATCAGGCCTTGAACCACACATTGCATACATAAGAGAACCAATAATAGAGCGACATTTTTGTTCCAAAGTTAAATCAATATCTGTTTCATCAATTTTAAAATTAGTTTCCATTGGAGTATCTACACCGTTACAATTTTCCATACCGCTTTTCTTTAATACATTAGACAAATATTTTATTGATTAATCAAGATACCATCATCATTTTTTTCTATAGAAATACCTAAATATGTTAAGTGCTTATCACCCAAATCTTTCATTTTAAATTTTGAAGATAAAAATTGTTTTATATCTTTGACATCTGTCAAATCGTTACTTAAAATAAGCAAATCATCCACATATAATAATATATAAGTATGTCCTCTTTTATATAAACAATAATCATTAACCGATCTATTAAAACCCCAACGTGTAATCGTTTCATGAAATTTTTCGTACCAATATTTTGGAGATTTCTTTAGACCATACAAAGATTTAGTCAATTTTAAAACTTGCCCTGGAGGTACTTCATAGCCTTGAGGAGGTTTCAAGAATACATCTTCTTTAATGTCTCCATAAAGAAATGCACCTTTCACATCCATCTGATGTATAAAATATTTTCTTACTGCAGCAACCGAAAGCAATATTCTCAACGTTTCTAATTTTAATACAGGTGAGTATACATTACCGACATCTTCTTGCTGTTGATAGCCTCTGACAACTAACCTAGCCTTGTAAACTTCCTCGTCGCATACATATTTCTTTGCAAACACCCATTTCGTGTCAATCAGTTCTTTATCATGTGGCTTAGTCACAAACTTCCATGTCTGATTTTCTTCTATTGTTTTTAGTTCTTCTGCCACTGCCTTTTCCCATTTCAATTTATCATTTGTTTCTTCTATTTCTTTATAAGTATTAGGAACATCTTCATAACTTGTTAATAGTGCTACTAAAGCCTCATCTTCGTCATCATGATTTAAGTCAACTTCATAATCTTTATGCCAAACTGGCTTCTTTTTTATTCTCTGTCCTCTACGTGATTCTTCATCATTAACTTCAATATGTTCCTCACTATCATTTTTTTCTTCTTCATAAGTTTTATCATTTTTTCTGTTTTTTATTTCCTCGCCATCATCACCACCATTTATATTTATTGGTATATTTACTACCTTTTTATTTATTTCTTCATCAAATATAACATTACGCGCACAAACAGCTTTTCCATTCTCTTCATCATATAATTTATATCCCGATTCACAATATCCGATCATTATCATTTTCTTCCCTGGACAATCTAATTTTCGTAATTGTTTGGGAATATAATTATAGGCAACACTACCAAAAACTCTCATTCCCGACAAATCTGGCTTAAAACCATACCACACTTCACTAGGTGTAATTCCATTCCTGTTGTAGGACTCCTATTTGTAGCATGTGCTGCGTAAAGAACTGCATCTCCCCAAAATTGCTTTGATAATTCAGATTCTAGCAAAATTGATCTTGTCTTATCTAGCAGGGTTCTATTCATTCTTTCGGCTACCCCATTTAATTCAGGATTATACGGAACAGTATACTTTATTACAATACCTTTTTGGGAACAAAACTCATGAAAACTATTGGAAACATATTCCCTACCATTGTCACACCTCAAATTAATAAATTCAAATTGAAACGTGCTGTAGCGTAATAATAATATTGTTTGAATTTGTCAAATACTTCCGATTTTTCAGTTATTAGATAAACAATTACAAAATGTGTGTAATCATCGATAAAAGACAAAAAATATCTATAACCTTCTCTGCTTGGTGGATCTATTGGTCCACAAACGTCAGTATGAACCAATTCAAGTGGCTGTCTGGCCCTAACTCTAGTTTTACTAAATGGCAGTCTAGTCATCTTACCCATTATACATACCTCGCACAATTCATTATTGATTTTGTTTGCTTTTAAATCATCTAGACCCCTGACCATATCTTGATTAATCAAAACTTTCAAATTATTCATTCCTAAGTGTGCTAATCGCCTATGCCAAAGTTGAAAAATATCATTATTATTAGACGCAACATTACATTCAGGCTTAATAAAAAAAAGTTTCTATATAGTATAAAGAATTAAGAGAATCTCCTATCATAATCAAATCATTTCTATCATAAACTCTTACGTGTTTCTGTAAAACGATACATTCAATCCGGCATTTTCCATTTTGGAAACTGACATCAAATTTTTCCTAAGTTCTGGTACATATAAGACATTTTTCATAGTACAAATATTAGACTTTTTTCCAACCGAACAAGATATTTTAATATTGCCAATACCAATAGCTTTAAGGGTTAGGTATACCATTCTTGGCAACAGCAATATGTTTTGGATGTTTTAGATCAATGTACTCAAAGTAATTATTTCTATTATTTGTTAAGTGATCTGACGCACCTGAATCCAGACACCAAGTTATTTGCTCACCTCCATCGTTTGATGTCACTTGCAATAAAAGTCGTATTTGGACGCCTACCTGAAAAACCTGAAACATAAGAGCTTTGTTGTCTTGTATTTTGAAATCTTCTTCCATAACTCTCATTTGGATTGTGTACTGTCTGATAATACTGTCGCTGTTCTTGAAAATTTTTGATTTCGCGGTCCATATCTTTCATATGTGTATCTTCTTTCTGGTTGTCTTTGGTCATATCTTCCCTGTTGTTGAGCTTTATCATATCCACGACGTTGTGTTTGACCATATCCTCCTTGTTGATATCCTTGTTTTTATTATATTGTCCCTGTCGACATTGAAATTTTCTATGTCCTGGCTTCCCACAAATAAAACAATTGAATGTTGTAGCTGTAGTAGAATCATAAATTTTTGTATTTTCGTTTTTCTTCTTCTCCTCTTCGCCTAGAAGTCTGTCTTTGACCATATTTAAAGTAACATTTGGTATAGTTTCTAACGTCGCAACTACTAATTCATATGACTTGGGCATCGATATTAAAATATAGTTTATTTTTTCATCTTCAGTTACGACAGTGCCCGCATCTTTTAAGTGTGTACATATATTTTCTATTGTCTTAAAATGGTCAATAAGAAGAGACTTGCCATCGAATTTCATCTCGTTTAACTGTCGCCTTGAATAAATTTTACCACGGGTACTTTTTGTAACAAAATTTTCTTCTAACTTTTTAATCATGCAGTATGCTGTGTTTTCATCTTTAATATAATCTAAATGTGTGTCTGCTATGCTACCTATAATAATTTTTTGTGCTTTCGCTTCGCCCTTTTTATTTGATATATTTTCTGAAAATTTACTGTCCAAAATAGCCTCGTGACAGTCAAACTCTTTCAAAATATTTTTCAGTCGAAAAATCCAGGTTGAATAACCCGGACTATCAAATTGTTTTATATTATATAGTTTTGACTCGGCCATTTTAATGTGTACGTACCAATGTCTTCCTTTGTAATTTTCTTCCCGTAACAATATTCCTGTAACTAACCACGAACGCTCTGCTACCACTGTTGAGAGGCCGCTATACTAATAATGAAATCATTGTTTAAAATACTAACATCATATTTATTTTAAATAACTGAAATATAAAAACAAACTTTCTTAAACATTTTCTTTTTCTAATTCTTACACAATGACAAGCATATATTAAAATTGACAATTGTTTCTTTTTCATACTTTCCATAAATCGTCATGGATGGTATAATTATAGAGGAACATTGTACATCAACAGTTTTTAAAGTTTGTTGCTAGTCAGCTTGCAAAGACCGTTGGTATAGCTACTCTAATGGCGTCCGACTGCATTTGTCATTACACGACCTCCATTCGAGAAGCTGTTAATATATTCAACCCATTAACGCCTCAGCTAATCCAGCGTCCTATGTCGAAAACTTTCATTTTCCTTGAGAATTCTTGTCGCGGGTACGATCCTTTGTAGACGCGACAATTGATAATAAGACACGTTTTCTTATTACTAGTTAATTCGTTCAATTATTATACAAATTAACAAACATATAAGTAAGTAGTTAGATTGCTGATTCCCCGCCAATGACAGTCTGTGTGATATAACTTTATTTAAAATAAGCCTTTATGTAGTATTTTTAAGAAACAATTTTAATTACTTACCTATATGATGCAATAACGTCTAATGTGAATCAATACCGGAGTTTTAATTAAGCATTTGAAAGCCGTGCACAGAGCACGCGAATCGAGAATCACGGTCCGTTAAAAAAATAGATTATATATAAACTCTTTATTGTACACAATAAAATAAAGTTACAATAAAAATAAAAATATAATAGCAGGTACCAAGTTAATTGGTGTAAACCTAGATGGTTTAGTGAAATTAAAAAAAAATTGTGGGGACACAGTATTTATAATAATTGTTTGCAAAATATAAATATTAGAAGCGTCATATTTATATACATTATTAAAATAGATGTGATTAATTGATTAATGTAAGTGCGAAATTACAAATTTGATGATTACGTATTTATATGATTATTAAAAGGATTTATTGCTTTCTATCTATTCAGATCCTTTGTGCAAGCAATCCTTTGAGGGCACTCTTAAGGCTATACTTCAGCCTAGTCAATCGTGCCAATAAGCTTAATAACACGATCTTGTAGTCTCTCGATCTTGGGTATCCAATTACAGTTTAATCTCCTTTAAAATTTAATCTCCTGCATAAATATTACAATAAAAAAATGCTACTTACTTTCACACCAATTAGCCTAGCTCAAAGTAAGTACTGTGAGGTTTGTTTATGACATGTTATACACATATAAATATTTTTATAGACATATATATTATTACCGACTAAGACACAAATACTCGCACTCATCGCACAATCATCTGCCTACACCGGGACTCGAACCTGGTGCTTTGGAGATGGCGACACCTTGAAACCTATATATTAACCACTCAGTTACAGAAGTCGTCAACAATTAATTCTATCGTTAAACGAACATGTTATTTATTGTCATTTTAAATCATCAACAATAAAGTTTGTCTCTGGCAAATAAATATATGTACTCATCTCACATAAACTCGAACAAGGTCTATTCTGTAGTAAATGTTGCTACAAGGTTCCGTTAATAAGTAAGCGTTAATACAGTACATCATAAGCTTCCACTCAGAAATGATGAAGAAATAAGAACAACAAACTTCGTATATTTTTCAGATATTCTTTTTGTGTCCTCCTTAAATATGTTATTTCAACAGTGTTATTTTATGAAAGGTTCGTTACTAGCGTAATATTTTTTTTCCAAGATCTATTTAGGAAGCGTTTATTTTTGCAATAAAAATAGATTTCCATCCAGCATCTTAATATATACTTTTCTAAGTCTTGTTCACTCTTAATTATTTCTCACAAATTTGTCGAATGGCTACGAAAAAATTCTCTTTATTCAGGCGAATATTGCCTATTTTTACTGTAACTCACTAGGCACTGTGGAATATATAAACCGATTACCGTTAAAAAAAAATTATCGCTATACTTCCATTTTTACTCCTCGGCTAAAATATATCTGAAAATTAAAAAAAAAGCCTATTGATACTTATTACTTTAATTAAATTTTTATATTTAGACACAAATATCACAATTTTACCCGCATTTCGTAATTACAATTGCATTTTCTTATTGAAATATATAACAGAAACTACACCTATAAAACACGATTAGGTTATTGCAAACTATGAATTTCTATAAAAGTTATCATAAGTTCAGTTTTTAATGAAAAAATCCACGGAAAGTTAAATGCGATCATACACAACAATATTTGGACGCCTATTAAGTATTAAATAGCTGTGTTGGTAAATATAATTTATCTAGGGAATGCAGAAACAGACAACTTAATTCATGACAAAAACACCTACACCTTTAAAGTTCTTGCAGTTGCAGACAAACTGCATTATTATGTTCCGGTTTCTGGTATAATAAAAGCAAGCATTGTTCTCGCGTTATACATTACAGGTTTATTAAAATTTTAACTGGCATTAAAATAACTATAGCTCTACTATTCTTTCAAACAGAGAAAACTTTTCTTTTTATGACACAAACGAAAATTGTCAGCATTTCCTAGATTAATTGTGGAAGCTGGGTTCATTAGTTTTATTATTGTCTCAGATATGGGAGATAGAAGCAGTACCTATAGGATTTGTGACCTGGGTTGTAGGATAGGCTAGTGGTTCGTGGGAAGAGCGGTGGATACGCTCTTCCCGAGGGTCCGGGACAGTCCCCCCGCCACCCCGTCGCTCGGCCTTTGGTCGGACGACCTCCGGGTGACGGAGAGCGAGCTCGCCAGGGCCGTTTCGCGGCTCTCTGCGCGCAGCGCTGCCCCGGGACCAGATGGGGTCCCGGGAAAGGTGTAGCGCTGGCGCTCAGGGCGTTGGGGAGCACGGTGAGGCAGCTCTTCACGAGCTGTCTCCGTGAGGGCGTGTTCCCCGTCGACTGGAAGTCGGCCAGGCTGGTGCTCCTCAGGAAGGAGGGAAGGACCGGCGACGTTCCGTCTTCGTTCCGTCCGATCTGCTTGCTGAACGAGGCGGGGAAACTCTTCGAAAGGGTTATCTCCGCTCGTATCAGCGAGCACCTGTCGCGCGCGGGTCCCGACCTATCGGACTGCCAATTTGGATTCCGGCGGGGACGATCAACGCTGGACGCCGTCCAGCGTGTTCGTTCCCTGTCGGAGTCCGCAGTCCGATCAGGGGGGGTGGCGTTGGCGGTGTCGTTAGACATCGTCAACGCCTTCGGCACCCTCCCCTGGCAGGCCATTAGGGAGGCGCTCGTATACCACGAGCTGCCTCCCTACCTGCGGGCCGTGGTCGGGGACTATCTGCGCGACAGGACGATCAGCGTGATGGGACGGGACGGGATGGAAACGTCGAGGAGGGTCGAATGCGGCGTTCCGCAGGGGTCGGTGTTGGGACCCCTGCTATGGAACCTCGCATACGACGCGGTCCTTCGCACCAGCCTTCCTGACGGCGTGAGTGTCGTCTGCTACGCTGACGACACTCTCGTCGTTACGACTGGGGCCGACTTCGGGCCGGTGCTTACGCTTGCCGAGCTTGGGGTGGCATGTGTCGTGCGGGCGATCCGCCGGCTGGGTTTAGAAATAGCGCCTCACAAAACCGAGGCGCTATGGTTCCACGGCCTTCCGAGGCGCCGGGAACCACCCAGCTGCCGGATCCGGGTGGGTGACGCGGTGGTCCCGGTGGGGCCGTACATCAAGTACCTGGGCCTCACCCTGGACCGCCGCTGGAGCTTCGAGGAGCATTTCGTGCGGTTGGTCCCTCGAGCCAAAAGGGTGGCGGGCGCATTGCATCGCCTGCTGCCCAATCTCGGTGGACCGAGGGATGGAGTTCGCCGCCTGTACGAGGGCGTCGTGCGATCCGTGGCCATGTATGGGGCTCCCGTGTGGTCGCAAGACTGCGCGAGGTCTCCCCGCTGCAGAGCTCTGCTACGGAGCCTGCAGCGGATAATGGCCATACGGATCGTGCGAGGCTACCGTACAATCTCGTACGAGGCGGCGACGGTTCTGGGACGCTCCCCCCCATTCGACATCCTGGCCGACATGTACGCGGCGACGTATGCGTCGCGGCGTGTCGGCCGGGAGGGCGATGGGGGGAGCGCCCTGGAACCCGCGCACGAAGTGCCTAAGCGGGAGTGGCACCGACGGATTGTGGCGGCCTGGCGTGCGCAGCTCGAATTACGGATCTGCGCGCGCCAGCGGGCCGTCGGTGCCGTACTCCCGCACCTCGAAGCTTGGCTCCACGGGAAGGAGGAGGTCACCTACCGATTGACTCAGATACTCACCGGGCACGGCTGCTTCGGTGAGTATCTGTGTCGAATAGGACGGGAGGGATCGACACATTGTCACCACTGCGCATCCGACCTCGACTCGGCCCAGCATACGCTGGCGGAGTGCCCCGCGTGGGCCTCCGAGCGCCGAGTCTTGGTCGCAGAGATCGGGCGAGATCTGTCTCCGCCAGCATTGATTGCGGCAATGCTGGCGGACGAGGGAGGTTGGAGGGCTGTGGCCTCCTTCTGTGAGGCAGTGATGCTCCAGAAGGAGGCCGCCGAGCGGGGTCGGGAGATGGCCGATCCCGCTCGAAGAAGGCGGCGCCGGGCTCGGTAGCACAGCTGCGGCGCCGCCGCGGGTCGCCGGCGGGCGCGAGTAAGTCGCGACTGCTACGGCGACCCGGGATGGACCACGCCCCTTCCGTGGCCGGGGGGCGTCGTCGGTGGAGGAGACCGGGGGAGGTAGTAAGCCTCCCCCGAGGAGGGCTCCCCTGTGTCGACGGGGGAGCGGAGGCTGGGGGTCCCGGAAGAAGCTTTCTGTTCCCGGGGGCTCCCTACAAGCCTGAGGAAGGCCATCCCTGAGGTTTTTAGTGGGTAGGCCTCCCCCTTCTGGGGAGGAGAGCCCCACATAACCCCGGCTCGCCACAGCCGGGGTATGCAATTTAATGCATTTTCCTCAGGGAAACAAAAAAAAAAAAAAAAAGGATAGGCTAGTGGTGTGAATTGTTTTTTCACTCTTATGCATAAGCAATGTGCATTATTGTGCATCGCTAGCAAACAGAGTGCAATTCAGTACCAACAGTACTCGTATCCTGGCCATAATTACAAAAAAGCTAGAGTAGGAGTGGCGAAGCGGTGAGCAATTTTTGTGCAACTTTAAATTTGTTTATTTAACCTGATTGTTACTAATAGACTTTTTAAGATTTTAAAGTAACATGACTCATATTTATTAGTATTAACAAATATGAGTCATGTTACTTGAAATATTCTTGTTAGAATACATCGATACTCATATTCTCTACCTAGCAATGCATAAAGGATAAGGATAATATAAAAAGATAACAATGCATAGAGGAGAAAACCGCTCTATCTAACCAAGTTCGTTAAGATTCTGCGAACACCCAGTGTGAAAAGTTCGAAAAATAAAGCCATTCTTAAGTATACCGTATTCACGAATATAACGTAGTTAAAAAGAAAGTAACAACAGCTAAGTTTCTTTTAATGAAAACAACCAAAGCTCTAACTAGCGTGTAATGAGTTTGACTCCCTCTTATAAAAATGAATTAAAGAAACGATTCGCATTCGTATCATTTTTGATTTTCGCATTGAGTTCAAGATGTGCCTTATTTTATGATCAACATTCAGAGAGACTTATTGCTGGACATTAACTTCCCCCAAGGTTCTGCACTTCTAGCATTCATCGTCTACGAACGAAAGTGACCAAATTGTCGGTCTACTTAGTGGGAGACTGTATTCGCCTCAACAACCGTCAGTAAAGTCTACTTAAGGTTCACAATACTTCGGGCTATGTCAGTAATCCTAGTTCCTCTGCGAATTTCCTTATTTCTCGTGCGATCATACAGAGAAACTTCGAACATAGCCCTCTCCATTGCCATTTAGGTTACTTTGAGCCTGCTTGTGGACCTTAGTGATCAGATTTCATATATCATCACTATAACGAATCTATAGGATTTCGTTATTTCCTAAAATTTTCTTAATTGCACTAACAAGTACAAATTTAAGAACATTACAAGATTTGTTTTAAGTTTTCTATTTTAACAGTAAGTCAGGAACTCTTTCTGGTCATATCGCCTACAAGTATTATATATGCCATTACTGTCTAAAACAAATTTGTGTACTCCTGCGCAGATACATTTGTTTTTGTAAATATTGATATGATAATTTGTTAATATTGTCCGTTGCACAGTTGTGGCTACAGACACGAACAGTGAAATAATAAAATGTTTTCAAATTCATAAATTTTCATTGCCTCTGGTGGAAAATCCTCGAATTTAATTTAACATAATTATGTCGCATTCATAATTAGCGAAACCACATGTAGGTATCAAGAGAAATACTGTGAGAGCGTTTTGAGATAGCTACAAAGGTTTGCGGCTATTTCCACCGGTGACAGGTCATAATAATAATTTAATTACGGACACCGAGCGTTATTGAGATGAAATTTTAAAAGGGAATTTAATTTTAAAACAATCTACACCTTTTTAAGTGATAACAAAACTAGTCTCATACATTTGTATTTTTGCTAGTAAAATTAGTTAAGAAGATATGACACAGCATATAATGCAGCACATAATGGACAGCCAGCTTCTTAGGCTTCGGTCACGCTCGGTATTGACTGTACCCTCTGCAAGTAGAAACTATAAACAAAATACTTTTGTTATTCGTAGTTGCCGTAATTTCTCTAGATTGTCTATTGATATTGACCTCTTCTTCACTAGTATTACACTAATTAAACGACAATTAACTGAATCATACTTTGAGATTCTCGAACTTTAATAAAAGGTCAACTCATATGGTTGTTTGATGTTGTGGTTTATTGAATTGTTACATACATTAGACTTCTTTCTTAATTGTATACTCATTTGTGGAGATTTGTAATTAGCATAGACTTTTAGTGTATTGCTGTATGTTTAAATTTGTTATTGAATCTGTAAATCTTCCTAAAATAAATAAATAAATAAATATTGAAGACGGGGGTTCGATTTCCATCCGAGTCGAAGAAAGTTTTTTGTATAAATATACAATTCATATCTATACTCACAGATTTATATTTACCAGCGACTTCATCTGCAGGATTAGTATTTCAAGTAGCTTATATTAGCGTAGCGTATATTTTTATAAATTTCGAGTAGCTTATATTAGCGTAGCGTATATTTTTATAAATTGTAGCCTGTATTCTGAAGCTATACATTGTAAAGTTTTAGTTTCAGTATTTTTTACGTGAAAGAGTAATAAAATTCCATCCATACAAATTTTCTCGTTTATAATATTAGTAGGGATATAGAAATAATATGCAGTCTATAAATATAGTCAGATAGGGTTGTTTTTTCTGGTTGTAAAATATATATTTTTTTTTATTTATTCCGTCTTACAATATCTCAAAATTATTACATTATGTTACCGTGCACTATCCTACTACTATTATAAAGGCGAAAGTTTGTAAGTATGGATGTTTGTTACTCTTTCACGTTAAAACTACTGAAAAGATTTGAATGAAACTTTACCACAATATAGCTTATACATCAGAATAACACATAGGCTACAATTTTTGAGGTTTCTATGAGGTCGTAAAAATAATATATATCAAAACAATTTACTACAGTATTGTACAACTTAAAAAGGTCTACAAAAAAGTCCGTGATGGTATATGTTTATCTCTTAGGAATAACCCACAAAAGGAAAAAGATCGTTAAATGTAGTTTATAGGAGCATACTGCAGTAGCTACCTATAGGCCTATGATTAGGGCTCTGCAGTGCTTAGTTACCGTATTTCTTACTTATTACTAGACTAGACGGGACGAACCTGAAGTCCACGCGAACGAAGTCGCGGGCAAAAGCTAGTAAACCATAATTGGTAATGTAACACGTATATTATGTTTTTTTATTGTATTCACGTTTGTTATGTTTTCCCAATGAAACAACTTAAATTTGTCTATAATGATAATAAATGTCTATATAATAATAAAACCACCTGCAAAGAATATGGTGCCTGATTATTTAATGATATCGAGATCTGAGTTATCTGTTATCCAGTAAAATGTTTACATGCTTCCCCTGAAGGTTTGTGTATTTTGAGTTATGAGTCTTCTTCCAAGCCGACGATATATCAAATTTTTCGACAATGCTATTTTCAAGCCGACAAAATCCCACCTATCTTATAAATATCGAAGTCGAGCCATGGCGCTAAGTTTAAAAATAATAGCGCATTACTTTCGATCATCAACGCTTTTAACGCACACCTAAAAGAAACAACAAAATTGCGTCAAAAAGCCGGGCCTGGTGATATTTTCAGGTTTAACGTCCCCGCAAAAGGAACCCGTCTCACTGAGTCTCGGTCACCCGCCGACCTTGGGCAGAGGCTGTCGATGCGCGAGAAGACAAGGGTCAAGCATTTTTTATCTAAAAATAATTGACTTTAAGTTCACTTTGGTGTAAATCGGATTATTTATTAGTGCCAATGTTTAGATAGCGATATTTAGTGCCATAATCTTATACATAAAATTCTAGTGTTAGTAACTATACTCCTCCGAAACGGCTTGACTGACTTTTATAAAATTTTATATGCATATTCAAGTCTGAGATTAAAGTACTATTTATTTCACATACCCCTAAGTATTAAGGGCTACCTACCCCCAACATTTTTTTTATAATCTAGCATTAAAGCATACATGCAGCCGCAATTTTCACCTTTCTATCACAATTTCCTATTTTGAATAGGAATTTTAGTAAATCAAATCAAATCAAATTTTATTGCCTCCATAGGTTACATAGTTGGATAGTAAAAGTAAGTTAGCGGTACATCTATGGACCCTGTAGGGCACTGCAAAAATGTAGAAAAGAGTAATAAATAAATAAATAATAAATAAATAAATATTTGTTACACTTACACCAATTAGCCTAGCCCAAACTAAGCTCTGTAAGGCTTGTGCTATGGGATGTAGGGCAACGGATAGACATACATATATTATACATATATAAATAATTTTTATTGAAATATATATCAACAACCATGACTAAGGGACAAATGCTCGCATTCATCACACAAACATCTGCCCCCACCGTGACTCGAACCCGGGACCTCAGAGATGGCGACACCTTGAAACCGGTGTACTATCCACTGGACTATGGAGGTCGTCGAAAAGAGGAAAGTGGGTTATATTATTAACAGTAGTAATTTTGTAAAAATGTCATTAATATTACGTTATTATGACTATTCAAGTATAGCTTTCATTTTAGTAAATCATGTATTGTTTATTTTCTAATTATCATTATTATATAATTATATCATTATTCGTCCTGCTCTAAAACTATATGGCACGACACGATTGCCGCGTCAACGGTATTTGTTTGTTTTAAAATATTAATAACAGCCAACACTTTATTTTTATTTACAACAACAACATAATCTTGAGTAGTGATGTGCTAAAAGAATTTTTTTGAAAGATTTTCAATCAGCGCTATTACTATCATTATAACTAGTCAGATAAAAATATGAATATATAATATTAAAGTTCCTCCGTCTGCACAGTCAAGGTGTATAGATGAACTACGAAACTAACATAACATAACCCTTTATTGTATTCATAAAATACACACATACACAAAAAAAGAAAATAACAAATGTACAAAAGGTGGCCTTGCTAAACAGCTAATATAATCTCTTCCAGGCAACCAAGGAAATGCAAAAAAGGCAAGGACCAGGGAAATATTAAAAGGAGATTTAAATATATGATGGGTACAGTAATTGGACAGGACAATAGGCTATAACTAGTTTAAGTTAAGGAATCTTTGACAGGAAGTGAACACGGACTTGATTCTTAAAGGACTCCAGCGTTCGCGCTCCCCTAATACCCTCAGGGAGAGAGTTCCACAACCGGACGGCATACGCCGAAAAAGAATATGAAAATAGTCGGTACTTCGGGGCGGTATATCCAGAGTCAGATAGAAGCTAACTTCTATTACATAAGGAATTAATATGATCTCAAGGTCAATTTGTATAATCTGACACACATGAACCAAAAACTTATATTTAGTGGCACTGTGCAAGATGAACCGAGGATAAGCACCGTGCCTTCGTGAGCCCTGGACAGACAGTTTGAAGCAGGTGAGATGAACACCAAAAATTAGAATATTGTTATGTGCTCAGTAGATACCCTAATTTTAATAATCGCAATAGCTCATAAAATTCATGAATCGAATCCCCATAAAAGGATATAATAACAAGATTACATTTTTTTCTAAAATGTAATTTTTTTATAGCTCTACGTGACTCTTAAATGGAAGCCTAGCGCTGTGTCGGTAAATTAAATTATGAAAATCATATCTAAATGCCACTTTCCGTAATGGAAGCTGCCAAATTGACAGACTATAAAGGTCCTTTTTTATGTTAATAGCTATTTTTCCACTAATTTATGTATGTATTATTAGTGATGAGTAGCCTGCGAATAAATCTGGTTTTGAAATATTCAAATTCAAAATAATATTTATTAAACATAGACCTTTATTATTTATAACTATTGACGTCAAATAAATATTAAATTTAAGGACACAAAGAAGTTAAATGTTACATAATCTTTTACACGGATACATAAAGAAAACAAAAAAAAGGTACTTAATCTATACTTGTTCGGTAATTAAGAGAGCCGGTCAGAGAAGAACATATAAGAAACTCAGAAGGTCTGCTTTTATCTCCTCTTTTCGAAATCATAAAATAACATAATTACACCTCTTTTTACATTTTAAATAAATGAAAAAATAAAACCTAGCTAAATAAATTCATAGAACACGTGCAACGAGCTGATTGACATTACTACTAATTAAACTCCGAACCTTAAAACTTCAATTTGTATTATAACAATTTTAGTTGCCACTTAAACTATATGTTCGTGTTTTATAAAACAGTAAATTTTCAAATTTACAAAACTCAACATTCTCATAATTTTAGTTGACATTTATTTTATGTAATTTTTATTTAGTATTTACCTTTAACGCATGGATTATTTGTTCCATTTACTAAACATATACGTAATCCATGACACACATATAACATAATTCGTAATTTAAGTTGTTCTAATTAATACATTCATGGTATCTATTACATCATGAAGAAATCACTGGAATAGAAATACGAGGGACATTTATAAACTGAATCTTCGTTTCAATTTCAATCAAACGAAAAATTCAATTGTACGAGATCTTTGGGTAATTTAGGATAGAGACAAGAGGTAAAGTTGACACTCTCACATTCTGTCAAAAATAATAATTACAAAATTAGCTCTACCTTTACTTACTCCCGCTTTAAAAGTAAACCTTATAATGTTCCTTATCGTAAAAATATTATTGTATTTTAAAAACTAAATCCCTTGAAAAACACCTCAGTTCCTCTTGGCTGCTAGAGATGCTAGAGTATCTTTGCATACAAATCCTACTACTATTATAAAGGCGAAAGTTTGTAAGTATGGATGTATGGATGTTTGTTACTCTTTCACGTAAAAACTACTGAATGGATTTGAATGAAACTTTACCACAATATAGCTTATACATCAGAATAACACATAGGCTACAATTTTTGAGGTTTCTAATGTGAGGTCGTAAAAAAAAACACATTTTTTGCGCTTACATTGCAACGGTCAGCTCTATGTGGCTTGCTCACGTGTTTCCAAAGCGAAGAATCTGCATGTTTATGCTGAAGGAAAAAGATCGTTAAATGTAGTTTATAGGAGCATACTGCAGTAGCTACCTATAGGCCTATGATTAGGGCTCTGCAGTGCTTAGTTACCGTATTTCTTACTTATTACTAGACTAGACGGGACGAACCTGAAGTCCACGCGAACGAAGTCGCGGGCAAAAGCTAGTATAGTTATAAAGATTTTAATCCACTTCATTTAAATTAAAATTAAACTGTCAGCTTCTCTCGTACTATTTTGTTCATGACGTAGAAATCTTAAGTAACTATTTCCTTTAATCAATGACAATGCAGCTCAAAGAGTGGATACTCTTTAAAAATGGCATATAATAGAAAAAGATATATTTTTTTTATAATATTGTGAAGCAATCATTTTGTTCTTCAATCAGATAGAGCTCATGAAATTATATTTAAAGTACAGTTAGAGAAGTCAATTCGTGCCGAAATCCAGCAGTTGATTATTTTAAATAATCAACTGCTGGAACGTAGTATTGAAAAGTAAAAAAAAAAGATATTTTTATCATTCAATTTTACAAGTAACAAAACTTGCAATAAAAAAAAATCTCTATCCGTAACAATCATAGCCACGTAATGTTATTTTTCACGCAATTAAAGCTAATAACTTCACGTAATATGTTAATAATGATAATATGTTTCGTTTGCGTTGTAAAAACAAAATTTCTCTTACGGTTACTTTATTATCGCACCTACTTAATAACTCTTTTTCACCAAACAAACCACTCTCGTCATTGAAACTTTACATAACTTGCCCTAGTTTTCTATTTTCTCACGGCACATCGGAGCATGTTTACAAAGGAGCTTACGCTCGCCTGCGACGCGGTCCTCTAATTCATCACGTACCGCTGGGAGCATATGAACAGTGTTACGACACTATAAAATGATTCTTATTACACAGATCATAGGTATGAAATTTGATGCGTCGTCTTTCACAGTATTAGGTGCGAGAATAATAAACAGTGCATAGTACCTTGCTTTTTTTTATTAAAAAGCTCATAATAAATTCAGCGTAAAAGCGTTAAATCAGCTTTATAACAGTATTGAATTAAATATTTGTTTTCTCTCATGCGTCAGGAATCCTCACGGTACAGCTGCTCATGCAGATTATGGCGATCTCAAACCGATTAAACTATGCCCTTTTACCTTCAGCCTTTTTGTTATAAGTGTACTCGTAAGTAATGTAGCGTCCTATCTGCCGCCCTTATGTTTAATTATAGGTTAAACTTTAAGATAGTTCGTAAGATTTATTTTTCGAGAAAATAGGCTTTTTCTCTGTAGTATAATATTATTACGCTTAGCAGTTTTTTTCTCTTTATTACTTTATATTTTTATTTGTGTAAATATTAAATTTAATATATTATCAAATCCGATTTACGGAGTTCTCAGTTTCCGTTCTTCGAAAATGGATTGGTTACCATTTGTTTGATAATTTACCTTTTGCTATCCTCTACTTAAAAAAGCTGTTTTATGTATAATAGTGCTATCAACAGAATAAACCTATTTTCTTCTTAAAAATTCAACATTTTAATATTTCCTTTTTTGTCTTTGGTTTGACAGTATCTATTAGGGTAGTACTGGATATTCCGGGACCATTTGGCATTAAAATTTAAATAAGTTTCATCGAAATTTATTATTTAATTTTGATTTTATAAGACAAAGTTCTTGTTTAATAATAACGGTAAGCAATTAAGCAGCCTCAACGATCTTTTGGGTAGATTTTACTATGAACGTTTATTATTAAATGTGTATGAAGCGCTTGAACAAAAGCTACTAATAGTTCAAAATTTATTTCAGTCACCAGTTTTAAATTTGATTTTACTCAAAAATGTAACTCTCACTCACAAACCCGCATTCATTTGCATTTTATTCTAAATAATCCATAGTTGTTTATCACATGGGTATGATTGTATAGACTTGTTGTTCAACATATATTAATCGGTTTTAACATTTAACAATGTTGTTTACTTCGTCCCTAAATAACGAAATTAATCCTCGCGCACCCCGTAGGTATTGGATCAATTCTTGTTCACATCATCTTTTTATTCTCCGCCACGTTTAAGCGACGCGCCTACACAAACATCTGACGTAGCCTTGTCGAAAACAAATTGTATTTTAGCAAAAACAAAACATCGATTTAATGAGGCTCCACTACATCATTATTTAATCACTCTAATGAAGACAGATTTTCTTTATATAGACTAATTCATTTTATATGTATGGCTGATTTCTATTTGTTTGCCCAAGTGCGATATAAAGCTTGTACATAAATATTCATATTAGTTGGATCTTACCGGAAAGAGAATCTATGTCAGGGTTGTGTGCTTAGGTAAATAGGTAAGACTGACTTATTTCAGCCGAAAATAGCAGAGCTCACATTGTTTTCGGAGAGAGAGCGGAATCGACATCCTGCCATACACCAAGGAGTTTTTCGTTGTTCGAATTTCATATTATTATTATTGTAGCTGAAATCACGCGTCTTTATAAGACACGGTCCTTTATAAGGCGTACGCGGGGATACAGATCCAACGCGTAGAGGCCATTTAAGCAAAATTTTATGAAAGTGTGCGTGGAGTGTATCTAATCTCTATCTGCGTCATGAATAAAATGAACTAAAAAGTTAAAAATAAAATGAACTAAAAAGTTAAAAATAAAATGAACTAAAAAGTTAAAAATAAATTATTAACACTAAAACTTTTCACCATACATAATTACTCAATCTCGTCCCCCCCTATTTATCATAGTCCCCATTTATAAATAAAAGCGTGTTACATTTAATACAACACAACATTTTTCTCAAGCTATCACAATGTAACACACTTTTATTTATAAATGGGGACTATGATTAAGAGGGGGGACGAGATTGAGTAATTATGTATGGTGAAAAGTATTAGTTCATTTTATTTTTAACTTTTTAGTTCATTTTGTAAACAAATAATAAAAGCTTGTTTTTAAAAAGGTTTTTTTTTCTTTAATTTTATTTTTTACTTTTTAGTTCATTTTATAAACAAATAATAAAAGCTTGTTTTTAAAAAGGTTTTTTTTTACCTTTAATTTTATTTTTAACTTTTTAGTATCTCTACAGGCTTGCTGAGAACAAGCCCTTTCATTTGATACCCATATTGTAGGAACGATTAAAAGAAAATTAATTGCCATTTTTGGCGTTCCGCCGTATTGGATTAAGAGTGACGTAACATTATTTTTTTCTAGTTATTCTTGGCAAGCCCTTTTATTTGATACCCATATTGTAGGAGTGCATTAAAAATAATTGGTCCGCCATATTGGTTACGCCGCCATGTTGGATTTAGAAAGACGTCACATTATTTTTTTCTAGTTATTCTTGGCAAGCCCTTTTATTTGATACCCATATTTTAGGAGTGCATTAAAAATAATTGGTCCGCCATATTGGATACGCCGCCATGTTGGATTTAAAATGACGTCACATTATTTTTCTAGTTATTCTTGGCAAGCCCTTTTATTTGACACCCATATTGTAGGAGTACATTAAAAATAATTGGTCCGCCATATTGGATACGCCGCCATGTTGGATTTAGAATGACGTCATACAGTTAATCATGCATTGTCATCCGAACTAAACGTGTATACTAAATTTCAGCTCAATCGGAAACCGGGAAGTGGATCAAATTTAAGTTGCAAGATTTGATTACAGAACGACAGACAACGGGACAGGTGAAAGTAAATAAAAGCTTGTAAAAATGCAGCCAAAGACCAGTTAGATGCACAGAAACTATTGTCATTTGTGGTCAAAAAGTTAGTTATTATTATTATTTCATATTCATATGTTATTTATAGTAATCTGGCGCTCCTACGATGAAGAAAAGCGCCGTGATGCAACCTGCATACATCTGTGAAGAAATTGAAAGGCAATAAGCTAGTGCGGATTGGTGCATCTTATAACATGGGTGGTCGGTAAGACGGTTTAAAGGTTTGCAATTAAAGGCGAATATGTATTATTTTCAACAGATTACAGTAACGAGATTACTGTTGCAGTCAAATTTTTTTCAGCACAAAAACTCCCAGGTAGATCCAACTACATTTGCTGCTGTATAACCAACAGTAAACTTCAGTACTAACAGTAGTCAGATTGTTCGAAACAGGCTGTATTTTTATGTCTGGTTTGAATATTAGAACTCCGCATACACATTTTAATAGATACAAAATGTTATAATGCAAACGAATATTTAACGCTTATCTGGCGACACTATAAAAACCAATTAAATTATCTAGCATGTAAATGATTATAACTATGTTTTGTTGTTTTTTTATATTAAAAGTGTCGGAAAATATTTTACTTACCTACAAATATCAAAATCGCGTGCAATGTCAAAAATCTATACATATACTATATGTCTATCATATATATGCATTATATAGTAGATTGTTAACCGAGGGTGGAAAGAATCAATTCCCGAGGTATTTAGGCTATAGTCTGAGAAGGAATTGATTCTTTTACCCGTGTTAAACACTCTACTTTTCACTTCGAATATATGAGGAAAATAAAACATTGGTTGTTTATTTAATCTATTTATTGATAATATATGATAATATCAGTAGACCATCAGTAGGCAGTATACAATTTGCCTCGTCTAATTGAATCTGGTGTCAATATTTCGGAATCGCTTGAACTCATTTTTAAAATTAAAATCTTAACTAGTATAAGAGATTATTTGATTTTTTTCAAATTCCGTCACAGATATATATAATAAATTCACATCCCGCCAATTTATGGCGACTGTTTAAATTTTAAATATGGAACTCACCGCGTGTTTGTTGCGGCTTATTCCGCTGGAAGTAGTTTGCGCTAAGTTCACACTGGCTGTTTAGCAACTCACATGGCCGCAGCATTTTTTTTTATAGTTCACAGCTGACAGTTCGTAGCTGACATTCGTAGTTCTATTTTTAAAGTTCATTCCGGCCCTTGGGTGGGAAGTAAATTGTATGAGTTTTTCCCTCCCTATGTCGGGAAGCAGCATTTTCCACCCAATAATCAGATCAAAACAACATAACTTTTCGAGTATGAGAAATGAAAAGTATTTTTTATTAAACATACAGATATCATCAATTTATATAGCATTGCGAAGGTCACACACTATACTGGCTGAAAGCATGTGCTACATGTTCATCTCAACATATGCTGAACCAGTGTCTGATTCACAGGAGGAGCACAACGCAATCTTTTTTCCCGTTTGAAGAGAATACGACATATGCCCAGGTCACCCCCACCACTAAATGCAGCGAGAGTTATATTGGACTCCACCCCGGCTGGAAGGCCCGGCCAGCATGACCTAGCAACTAAACTCAGCCTTAAGCCTTGGTCATAAGGACCCTATGGCTCGAATGGATCACCGCAATTGTTATATGTTTTATATGGTATATATGTGCCTTTTAATATCATGAATAACAGTTTTCTTTCTTTCTTTCCTATATAGATAGATAGATAACACTTTATTGTAAATACACCACAAAACAGAGGGAAGAAAATAATAAAATACACTTAAAATTACTTGTACAATTGGCGGTCTTATCGCTCAAACAGCGATCTCTTCCAGACAACCTACGGACGGAGAGATATAAAGAACTAGAAAGACGGGGGTGTAAGATACATATTAACAAATAATTTTTAAAAATATACTGACAAAACATTATACTTAAAATCAAATAATAATGAGCTAACCGACTTACCTAATCTAAAGCAAAATATTATTATACAGAATATAAGCATTATCATACAGAATTACTTTATGTTAATGATATAATTTTTATTTATAAATAAATGTATGTATGAAGATGAAACGCGCTATGAAATCTAAAATTGATAAATATAATACGTAATACAAGCTGATAATAAGTAGCGCAACGATCGTATAAGCTAAAGAGATAAATAGTATTCCTTGACTTGGTTTTTATAAATAAATGTATGTATGAAGATGAAACGCGCTATGAAATCTAAAATTGATAAATATAATACGTAATACAAGCTGATAATAAGTAGCGCAACGATCGTATAAGCTAATAAAGAGATAAATAGTATTCCTTGACTTGGTTTTTAAAAGAATGTACCGTTTGTGCACGCCTAATACAAACTGGGAGAGGAACTGTAGAAACTGGTGCTATGTTGGATAGGAAGTATTAATACTATATATACTATAGGAAGTATTAATTAAGACTGAAATAGCTATAGATATTTGAAACTATGTTATGTCAGAGGACGCGTAGAAAAATTTAAAATGTAGCAAAGAGGCTTTTAAATAGGTCGAATTCAAGTCTCACTCGTATCAAATATTTTGTTTATGTTTTTCATATGTATTATTACAGCTAAGGTTAGGAGAGAATATTAACTTAAGATACGTTTAGTTGGCTTTAAACGTAACTTTATGTTTGGAAACTTCGATATTATATTAGTTTTCACTATGTATTTCCAACCTTAACAGGTTAATATGAACATTGACCGGAACCAAACTACTAAAAATATATTCAATGGACGTGGATCTATTCCAGGTAGCCATTTTCGTTCGATATTAATGAATTTTTCTACGACATTCGACCATCAGATTGAAATAGCAGTGAACTCATATCAAAGCCGAGCCGGAGCGACAGTCAATTTATTAAATCACGTTTCGATGAGTAAGGTGGACGGGTAGCTTTATTGAGAAACACGTGATGCTCCAGAGATAAGTACCGCCAAGTATAATATTTACCACCATATAATTTAATAAAGGTGGCAGTTTTCGTTATTCGAGTTTGATATCGAATAAGTCTACTTAAATCCCTATCGTATGAATTGGGAGTTGGGTAGACCTGGATAAAAAGGAAAGGGTCAATTAAACGAATTATAAGATCTCGGCATAGAGATTAGGCGATTATCCCGTAAACAAGTTTGAGAGAACTCATTTAATTATTTAATTTGGAAAAATGTAATAACTGAAAAAATATAATGTTTAGAAACTGGTACATAGCATAATATATATATATATATATGTATATATATATATTCTTATTTGTGTATATATATATATATATAATATTATGTAATGTTACAACGATTCAGTACAAAAACAGATGTTATTATATTATTTTTTTTAATACATAAAATTTGTTCGAAATTTCAAATATTCTAATTTAAAGAAATTGCGGGAATTTTTCTTAGTTAAAATCATGTTCTTTATTCAGTCATGAATTTGCAATGTGCTGTACGGTCAGCAACACGTAAAGTTCTACATTAGCACTGCGAAAACCGTTGCCATTCCTAAAAACATAATAACTATCTTAAGGTTAAGACGTAAAGCTTAATGCGTCGCAGTGTCGATTCGATTACTGTTGTTACGGCAAAATAGAGGAATTATTTTAAAAGGGATACTTTCTCATGCTCGTAACTCATTATTGTTTGTATTATAAACTTACAGTACTACCTCATACATACCGAGTACTTAATAGTAGTCTCAATGTACTGTATTTAGTAGAATCTGTTTCAGATTATGCCCTGCAGTATTTAGTTATATTTACAAATAGAACATTCAAATTAAAAATAAAACCAACAATAAATAAGAAATGTTTATTGTAAACTATTTGAGACCAATAGAATACTACTTATTATATTAAAACATAATTATATGCTTACAGTTAATAACCACGGCAGTCGGGAGCTTAATCTTGCGTATAATTTATTCTACAATATCTTTGAGTGACAAATAATACAGATCTGTAACAAGACAGGATTCTGGCTAAATGCGTTGCATATTTGTTCAATACTTCCTGATGACATGAGAGAAATAGATATAGGTAGATTTATGCTTAGATTTAAGACCTAACTCCTAGACAGATTATAGTGTAATGTCTTAGCACGTATATTAGCATATATGTATAGTATATAATATACCGCAGACAAACTGTATATATACAGATTTGAGAGACATTGTTTTAGCTCTATTTTATTTAACTAACAATTATAAAACAAAAGAAAACCTATACAATTCACTTACTTATTTAAGTACCATTTATCCAAAGCTATCCCATGGCATAATTTATGCGTCTCCACAATCCTGGAGCAATAAGAAATCCCTAGTCCTTACCCTTTTTAATTCCCATCATTCAGTTTACTTTCCCTTATCTGTGGAGGGATTTGTATTTATTATTTATTGTTTTGTCCGAGCGGTAACGGAAAATACTCGTATACCTGTGTGGGCATTTACTTGTTATACGAATGTACATTTGTTTGTAGACCAATCGCACTACTACCTGCCTGCGTCTCTTGTGAAAAATTTGCTACTCTTACAAGATGAATAATTATAAGAATAAGAATCATAGCACTGGACGTTGCCAAGTTGTGACAATACATATGTAGTCAGTTTACCAAGAGACCTTGTAGTATCTAGTATTTTTTGCAATCACTGTTTTAGTATATATACAGATGTCAAGGTAAATAATAATATTATAGCTAACATTTCGCACTAATAATACAATAGTGTATCAACTCAAAACGTCGTACTTGATATAATACTATAAACACATGCAAAATTTGATTCCTCCCGCGTGATCAAGACCGTCGTTCGATTAGTGCAAAAACAGAATAAGGATAAATTAAAAAACTTATGTGACAGTTATTCAATTTGCAACTATTACATGAAGTGAATAATAAGTTTTTTGTTGATTCTGAAAAATTTTCGATTTTGAGTTGATACACTATTGTATTATTTTTTTCTCAAATGCTGGAGCTGCTAAATCTTATATCGAAACATTCCTCTAATAAAAAAATTATAATTGCAGGCGACATAAATATAGACATTACAGAAAACACGAAAATTGCACGTAGATTGCTAAATCTTTTAAAGTCATTCGGATTACACTGCTTAATTCACGAACCTACACGTGAAATGAGAAACACTGCTTCGTGCTTGGATCAATTTATTGTCAGTTACAATGTTAATATGACTACTTTTGTTAAAAAACACCATTTCTCAGATCATGATACATTATTAGGCCAACTTTCTTTGCAAACTGATCTTAGTAGAAATATTGTCTGTAATAAAATAAGCAAACGAATTTTTAATACAATAAATAAAGAAAAATTTAAAAAACACATGCAACAAATAAATTGGAATAAAATCATACTACAGGGTAATAATATTAATACAAATTATAACAACTTCTATAAACAAATTAAAATACTTCTAGATAAACATATTCCTCGAAAAAATATAATATTAAAAGGTAAACCTAAAGCAAAATGGGTCAGTAAGGGACTAAAAAAATGCTGTTATCACAAACGTATACTACAGTATTTCTCAAATTATTATAATAACGATACTTTAAAAGCGTATTTAAAAAATACACAAAAATACTAAAGAAAATTATTATAACAGAAAAAAGAAGGTCTTTCATACAGAGGCTGAAAAAGGCTAACAATAAATATAAAGAAATGTGGAAAATAATAAAAGAAAAAACCAAAATATCAAAATGTTGAAAACATTAATCTAAGCTACGAGAATAAACAAATTACATCGCCAACAAAAGTGGCTGGAATATTAAACAAGTTCTTTATAAATATAGGTTCAAGTAAAAATTGTATCACTTCAAATACAGCCAGTAAAATGTCAGTACCAAATTCATTATATTTCAGTGATATTACAGAAAAAGAAGTTAAAAAAGCAATTTTAAGATTGAAACGCAAAAATTCTGTGGTCACGATGAAATCCCAGCTACCTTACTGATCTATTGTGTGAATGAGTTTTTGGGACCGTTAACAAAACTAATAATACAGTCGTATAAAGAGGGCATATTTCCTGATAGTTTGAAGCTGGCTGTAATAAAACCTATACATAAAAAAGGCGATAAACGCAACGTCTCAAACTACCGCCCTATAGCTTTGTTGCCTGTTATTTCAAAAGTTTTTGAAAAAATTATTTGTGACAGAATGTACACTTTCTTCGAGAAATTTAATATTTTCAATAAAAATCAACACGGATTCCGAAAAAATCGTTCAACAACCTCAGCTGTGTTTGAATGCAATTCTGATATACTAAATGCGTTGAACAAAAATCAATGTGTCATTGCATTATTTATGGATATGTCCAAAGCATACGATCGGGTTGTGCATAGCAAATTGTTAAACAAATTACATTCACTGGGTATTCGTGGAAATGTATATGATTGGTTCTCCTCATACTTATCTGACAGGAAACAATATGTACAAATAGATTACATAGATGAGACAGCCCGTAGAATATGTAAAGTTAACTCTCACATTGAGGACACATCGGGATCTATTCCGCAAGGTAGTGTGTTGGGATGCTTATTGTTCCTAGCTTACATAAATGAGTTCCCATCCGCGGTTTCACAAAGAATTATTTTATTTGCTGACGATGCCACCCTTTTAGTTACGGGTGACCCAAAAAACATTGACAAATTACATAGTGATATTCGAACAGTCTAAACAAAATAGTTACATATTTAAATAGCTTAAACCTTTCACTAAACTTTGAAAAGACAAAACTAATGCAGTTTCGGCCGTACCAGAGGAAGGGCATACCTATTCAGTTGTCCTACCAAGGACAAAATATAGAGGTTGTAGATAAATTTTCTTTGCTGGGTATTACACTGGACACAACTCTTTCTTGGAAGCAACACGTGGAGGTTGTTGGGAATAAGCTAAGTAGCTTCTCATATGCGCTGCGAGAGCTACGCAAATCCACAAACGAGGAGTGCGCACTCACCGCGTACCACAGTCATGCCGCCGCTTGGATTAGATACGGAATTATCTTTTGGGGCAACTCCACTGACGTAAATGCAATTTCAATTTTTCAGAAAAGATGTCTTAGAGTGATAACATTAACAGCACCTAGAGACTCGTGTAAACCACTCTTCAAAAAGTACCGAATACTCACAGTAACATGCGTATACATTTTAGAACTATGCCGCTTTGTGCGCAAAAATATGAGGTACTTTGATCGTATTGTTGACAGACCAAGACGTCATGTGTCACGCCGTGAGAACGATTTAGTTTTACCTGCTCCAAATATGGAAATTTATAAAAATGGTCCATATTACATGGCAGTTAAAATTTATAATCACTTGCCACACACATTTAAGGCCCTCCAAAATAATAGATTTGAAATCGAATTAAAAAATTTACTTTTATTAAAATCGTATTACAGTTTAAAAGAGTATTTTAATGACAAATTGTAAAATGGCAAGATAAAGTTAGATACTTTTACCTGACATTAAATGTTTTTAATTCTATGTGACTGTTGCTATTGACTAATTGAAAATTATTTTATTTATTTGAAAATTATTATATTTCATTTATTATTTTATTCATATATTTAATTAATAATCTTAAATTTAAGTTTTTCAATATAGATATATAAAATAAATATAAATACTATAAAAAACTTAAACCAGTATGCCGCCGGTAGCGAGGCAAGGCCCAAACAAACCGGTGGTTAGGGCTGCAGACAGAGAAATCTATTGTTATATTATTAATTTTTTTTTAATTGTTACTGTTACCATTATAATTAACATAGATTAGATTGACATGTAAACAATCAAATTTTGGGATAATTTAATAATAATAATTTTATTTTTGTTATTAGGAGACAATTCACGATACCTTGAGAAGGTAAAGGACATTGTTCAATTTTGGCCTATGAACCGATATGAATATAAATTATACTATAATTTTCATTTATTTTTATATTATTTGAAACATATTTTAGTATTCCACGGACACTTCAAATAAATAAATTCCAAATAAAAAGTTGGGTCACAATTATTGATGCCGTATAAAATGTTTTCCGTCAGCCAGTGCTGCCAGTTTCGGAAGTTTTCGCGATTTCGGTAAATACGGATCGAATTGAGAACCTCCTCCTTCTTGAAGTCGGTTATTAAAATTAGTTGATAACACTTTATTCGTTTAAATACCTAAATTGACTAGCTAGAAAAAAACTATATGTATTATATTTTTTAAGCGAAATCGCGAATTTATAGCTTGGCATTCGAGTATTATAGTTTTCGTAATTGGCAACACTGGTGTACTTCATACCTTATCTGTTTCCGTTTCATTCAATTTTTGATTGCTTTGCGACTATCGCTTCTTTTGTGATTTTCTATGCGTTTCATGGTTTTATTCTAACAACTTTGGCTTGATTACGGACTCCGATTACATTGCGTACTTGGTAGACTCGGCTGTGTGTAAAGGACTGGATTTTGTAAAATGATAATTGTCAAAGAATTATCTTAAACTTGACTAGGTACTATCTCTTTTCCTAGTATCTATTAGAGTAGTCCTTTCCTAGTTCTAGAAGAGAACATATATAGCTGTACATAGTATTGTTAATATTACTTTGATATTACTACTCTGTTATTTCACGCAAGGTTGGTTATTTTTTATTTATAACCTCAAAATATTAACTTTTTTCGTAATTATTTTAGTTTCCTGAAGTGTCCGTTCGTGAAAACTTATTTCATAGGATTCCATATAATTTTAAGAGTATATATAAGTCACTTTCGATTCGAACGGTTCTTAGGCAGGACATGTATGGAGCCGGAACAATGTCCTTTGTGCAACACATTAACACCTGTGATATTATAACTGTATAACCTGTACCATATTGTGCAAATTTTGTGAATAAATGAATATGAATATGAATATGAATATTAGTGCGATTTATTTTCAAAGTGTTTTGCAGGTCCCATGTAAAACTGCCCGCTTACTTTTTCCTGTTCCAAGTGAATCTTTTGATAAATTGTAATTTCTAACGAGACAGACGTTCGCACGGACTCTAGTTTGAATAAAAATGTGAGATAGTATACCCGTCGGGCATAACAATTACCGCGCAAAGTTCAACGCACACGACAAATTGTTATACTCCTGCTAATTCGAGGAGCCTCCCGTCCATTGGCGACGTAGAAGGCCGAGTGCACTCCGCAACGCGCACGCTATTCTGCGAAACAAGAGTGGTGACTGACGTTCACATTCACCTGCGCGCGCGACGATTCCGCAGTCGCACACCGTGAACAGACCGGACCGCTTCCATTTTCAAACGCGTCGAACTTTTCCGAGTTTTTTTTTTGTGCTTGTGGCCAGTTGGACTCTGAAATTGATTGTAAGTTTTTATTTGTATCTTTTTTCATTCATATTAGGTTGTACACACAATTGTTATTTTTTTACTCGTTAAATTGCCATAGAGACTGCAAAAGTAAATTGGAGCTTGGAACTTTTTCAACACTTAGCAATAACGTCAGCCGGCATAAGTTACGTGCGTAAGAGGCATCACTTCATTTATCTGTATGTATGTTATGTCACATGTTCGCAATCACACGAGAGTGAAAGTGGTACAGTGGGTTCAATCGCAACCGAAGATGCTAAGGAAAACCTTAATGGGACTAGTTTGGTTATTGCGAGAGGTCGTGTATAAGTAAATAGGGTAGGTGTACACCGACACACCGTAACTGGCACAGGTCGTGCATGTATTATTAATATTCCGTCTGTTTGCAGCGTTACTGATTACATAATCAGATGAAGGCATGTGAATGAATTATTAATTTGAATATTGCTGTAAACCTTTGACTTCATAATGTCAGGATGTTAGCGCGCTATGATCTTGATCTGTTACTCAAAGAGCGATAAGCTCACAAATAGCTTCAGCATATTTTTCAGAGACGTGGAGCTCTACATCAAAGTTTTGGTAGAGTATTATTATTATAAATAAATAAACTAAAGGTTACAGATAATAGGCGTATCTATAAATTTTCACAAATTAGCTGTTAATATAAAAACAAAAATGTACATTAATTTCTTCTAAATGGCGTAATTCGCTTAATAACTATATGTAATAGTTATCTTAAATAATTAAAATATACCTATTAAGTATTTTTCATCGCTTATCTAACATATAGTCTGTTTTAGGTTCCATCGACATGCTTTTGCACTAGATATTCAATATATTTCTATATTATGTAACTCAAATATGTTTTAAAATAAGATATATTCTTTAACATAGAGATAATGTAAAAACGAACACTTTACAAAGACTCTACATCTGTTCACGAATCATTTATACTCATCTTCAAAGAATCCCAATGATTGCAAGATTTTGAATTGCATATTTGTTTTGTAAGCATCGTTACTTATATAGTTATTATATAAACACTGCCCATATCCATCCCCTATAGAAGACAAGAAACTGAACTATAGGAAAAGACTGCGGTCACTTGCCTTTTCAACATTTTTTAATTTTTAAAGATTTAAATCATTACAGCTGTATACGTTCACATCGAAGGGCACCCTATTTTGGAACTATTAAACCTTAGTCAATCGCTCTGGCCCAGTGGGGATTGGACGACTAGTTAAATCTCTGAATTTCTTCGCAGATATATGCAGGTTGCTTCACAAAGCCTTCCTTCGCCATAGGTGCGTCAAATAAATGTACATATGTAATTCGAAAAACGATAAACACATTAGTACATGGCAGGCTCGACCCGATCCCGGTCACCAGATACACCAGTTACATATAGTTTTGTTACTAATTGATAGATACTAAAAGTAGTTCATTTAGCAACGCAGCTTAATAGCCATTAACCTATCTACTGTCATTATTAAATAATAATAATTTTGGTTATTAATTGATAGAGGCCGCAAACTAAGAAGTAACTGTGGGCGTATAATAGTCTGCATGCAATTTATAATTTATATCGCATATAATTGACTGTTGCGAGACTTTTTGACTATTCCTAAGTGGGACGATACAGTCAGCCTCAGCATCTATTTCAGTTTTACTTTCTTAATTACGAAACTTTATTATTACGCAAAAAAAAAATCTATTCTACGAAATAAAATAATACTTCAAATAAATGTGAAATTGTAAATATAACAAACAACTCATAGATATATAATTAGGTACTGTGTGGTCTAAAGAGAGAAGTCATGAAGGTGAAGGCATGAAAACAGTTTGATCCCTTCCCGCAAATGGCTAGTCTAGTTTCTAGTCTTGTGACCTCTCAACTATACTGGAGCAATTACTGGATAGAGGAAGCTCGCATAATATTCAACTTCACTGATCACCTCTTACATTATTAAGCTTTAGTAGACTTAATGTTAATAACAATTGCATCCATACCAACATTATAAGGGCAAAAGGTTGTAACTATGGATAATTGTTACTGTTTAACATAAATACTACTGAATAGATTTTGACAAAACCTTACAATAATATTGCTTACTAGCTTTTGCCCGCGACTTCGTTCGCGTGGACTTCAGGTTCGTCCCGTCTAGTCTAGTAATAAGTAAGAAATACGGTAACTAAGCACTGCAGAGCCCTAATCATAGGCCTATAGGTAGCTATACTGCAGTATGCTCCTATAAACTACATTTAAATGGAAGTTGTACAATACTGTAGTAGATTGTTTTGATCTATCTTGTAGGATTCAGTCAGCGTTTGCAATGTAAGCGCAAAAAATGTGTTTTTTTTACGACCTCACATTAGAAACCTCAAAAATTGTAGCCTATGTGTTATTCTGATGTTTAAGCTATATTGTGGTAAAATTTCATTCAAATCCATTCAGTAGTTTTTACGTGAAACAGTAACAAACATCCATACATCCATACTTACAAACTTTCGCCTTTATAATAGTAGTAGGATATATACACCAGAATTAAATATAGGCTACAATTTATAAAAACACTAGTTGGTGTTTGCTACTTCGTCTGCGCAGGATTATTATTTCGAGTAGCTTACGAGGGTGGGTCTAAAAGTTCGCGGAATGGAAGGTAAAAAGTAAGAAATAAAACATTAAATTATTTTTCCTTCTCAATATATTCCCCCTTAACTCTAATACATTTATTAGACCTATCAAATTATCAATCAATTTATTAATACCTTCAAAAAAAAAATGATTTTATTTTTGTCGTCAAAATAGGCCGAAATTGCGCTCCTCACTTCTTCATCGCTGGAAAATTTCATCCTTCGAAGCTCTTTTTTCATGTTTGGGTACAAATAATAATCACTTGGGGTTAAATCTGAGCTATAGGGAGGATGTTCCAAGATTTCGAAGCCCACATCACGTCATCTTTCCCCCCTCCATACCCCTCATTCCGCGAACTTTTTGACCCGCCCTCGTATATTAGCATGGCACAGAAAAGAACTAACATTATTACATTGAAATTACAGTAGGGCCTCGGTAATCCGGACTCCCGCTTGTTCGGTGATCGCTGTAATTCGGCCGAGCAGTGGGATTCGCGGGGGTGGCCGGGTGTAGGAACTAGTAGTTGTAGTGGGACTATGAGTAAGATGAGGTTAATAGCGATGAAGTTTTCGCCTTCACAAAAGTTGGTAATTCAGAGGCAGTAGCTTTAAAATGGGCTAAAGATAACGAATTTGATAGCCACGAGGTTATGTTTCTCTGTCGACTTTGAGACCGGGCTTTCGAAATTAACTGCGAAGATTATAAACAGAAGAGTATTACAGATTTTTTCCAAAGAATGTCGTCTTATACTATAATTTAAAAATTGATTAGAGAAACTATGGTTAAACATGTTTTATTACCATTAAATATGGCATACTATAATCCGGATGCCTCGATAATCCGAAAAGGGACTTGTTTTTGCCTCTCCGGATGAACGAGGCCTTACTGTATATACTAAATACTAATCCTGCGCAGAGAAAGTCGCTAGTTGTTAATTAATTACGTATAAAAAAGAATATAAAATCTATTTTAACGAATTATTTATACTTATATTTTCAAGATTGGAAGTAAAACCCAAAGATCATATTATCGAAATAGAATAAATGAAATATCCAAAGAACTCCACGAATACAAGAATAATAGTATTGATATATTAAAAACTAGTTCGCTTATAAATAGTTGCTTTGCTCACTCACTTGAAGAATTAATTAAGAATGTGTAGTAATGTTACGAACCAGTTGCTAAAACGATAAAAGATATTAAGAGTTTATAGACAATTAGTTTGGTTAATTACGCAAAGAATATCTCTCAAAATGCTACTTCCGGCATGAAATTGTTGCAAATATACTTGCGATAAAATTGTATTAATATTAGGTCGTAGGAAAAGTTCGTCGAAAAATTAGGAACAAAAATGTTTTGTATTAATTTTCTTTATTAAAGTTTAGTTTTAATTTACAATATCGCCGTCAGAACTAATGACAGTGCTCCATCCATTAGGAAGGTCGCTGATACCTCTGACCCAAAACTCTGGAAGTTTAGAATCACAAAACTTATTCACTTCTGTTTTCAGATTATTAAAAAATATTTTCAATGCTTGAATACGTGATAATCTGAAGGTGCCAATTCGGGTGAAAAAGGGGGATGTAGTATGTTTTCCCAACCAAGTTCCTCTAATTTTATTTGAGCCTTTTTGGCGATGTGTAGTCGTACGTTGTCTTGGAGGATTGATTGATTCTCCATAACTACGGAAAACACGCACTGGGCGCAATATATATAGGAGATTGTTCCAGAAAAGAAAAGGATCTTCGATTTTTTTTACGAACTTTTCCTACAACCTAATATTTAGCGGTCACATAAAATTCGGAGCTGATAAGCAGGAAATTAATTACTTATTGAAATAGACGAATTGTATATTGAAAATAGTTAAATATTTCAAATGTACAAAATATAGATATTGACGGATATGAAAATAGATATGGTACCAAAAGGTACACGAACGATTCTCTTTTTAAAATTGAATTTTGAAAAAGTTTGTGAAATTTCAAATATTCCAAGCGTATTGAATCTAGGGTATTCTGGTATGGTAGGGTATATGATATATGTGGTAGGGTATATGGTTGAACACGCATTCCATCAGCAAAGAATTTTAATCTCTTGGTATGATGAGAGTTCAATAAGTTCAATATGAAGGGACATAATTTCATCTATTTCGCAGCATTTCATATCGAAATCTACAAAAAAAAACTGACGCACATTAAAATCTGCGTTGCTCTCGTTGGAGCACATTCATAGAGTATTCCAAACTACCTACAAAAATGTTAACAGCTTTCCAGTCCTGAGTAGTAAACCAGCAAATCAAAAACCAACCGTGTGTATGCAGTGCCTCGCGTGAATATCGTTTAACTGGCCTTTGTTAAAGAAACAAAAGACTTGCATCCTAGGACAGCAAAGCCGACTGGCGCCTGGTGTCTTTCAAGTTGCGAACGCAAAGAAGCTATTATGCGTTTTTCATTGACGCCACTTTGAGTCCACTGTTCCAACTAGTTTGAACTGGATTTTTTGACGTTGAAAAATGAAAATGTGCTTTTATGTCTCTTTTTAATATTTCAGTGTTGAAAGGCCAGTGTTATGAGTGAGTTATGAGTTTATGAGCACGGTCAGTTAAAACCTTTTTATTATTATGAAGCATGGATCGCAGTTGTATTCTTGAGTAGTTCAACCTTGTCATAACTATTAATATATTTGTTCTTTCATGATCAAGCTTTATTCTAAACTATACAACAACCCGTGCCCACTTCGTTGGGCATAATATTAATAATCCCCGAAGCGAGCACGAACGCGAACCATTAAACCCGAAGCCATCGCGCACCGTCCGCTGCTTTAGCCTTTCATAAAAATTCAGAGATTTTGGTAACATATGACTAATAAATATGACTTAATGATTTAAATTATTTTATTAATATTAAAAATTAAATTATCTATACTGTAGGAGATATGAAAACAAATATGTCTACGGAGGGTATAAAAGCGAGTGCAAGCTGTTGGCCCGGGCATTGCTGTCCGTCATTTTTGCGTGTTGTCGCTAACGAAAAACAGATGGCGCTACGTGTGCTATGTAGCGTTCGAGCGTTTGACAGCAGCCGAATTATACGAGCGCTCTCGAGCTCGGAGGCTTCGTGGCGACTTCACTTCTCATTTACTTGTTGACGAGTGAACACATGTTTTTCAAATTACCCTCTATAGCTTTCTATCAAATATTAGTTGAGTTTCTTTTGCATAAATTAATTCAGAGCCTTAGGCATCTAGTGTTTGTAAAAAGTTACGTCATTCTCTTAATAATAGCGGGGATCTTCTCATAATACTAATATTAACAAAACTACTTTTTGTAACTTAAATATAAAAGTTAGATATATGCTGTCGTTGACTTTTTTGTAGGCATTTTCAAGCTCCACATCTTTTCTCGAGAACTGAAAAATATATCTTTCATAGTTAAGCCAGTGTAGCTAGATATAGGTATTCATATATCATTTGACCGTTTTTTCTCCGATTCACTTTGCAAAACGGACTACCACGTAAAAGCCTTTTTATTTTTCGGTTTTTTTATATAACCTATAACACTCAGCAATAATGTGGCTTTCTATTAGTGAAAGAAATTTTAAAATCGGTTCAGTAGGTCCCGAGATTACCCCTTACAATTTAAAAAATACATATACAATCACAAACTTTATTCCTTTACTAGCGGACCCGACAGACTTCGTCCTGTCAAAAAGATTTGTAAAGTGGCAGTTTTTTGTTCCTACTTTAAATGACATATGATGACATAAAATTTGTTTGGCAGAACTAACGTCACTTTTTTTGTCTTCGATTGTTTTGCCAAAGGTTCAAATTGGCTTTTAGGTATTAATACAAATTGTTTGTATATGGGAGTATAGAAAGATGTTGATTTTACACTTTATCAAGATTTTTTTAAAATTCTACGAATAATTCAAGACCAAAATTAGCCAAATTGGTCCAGGCGTTGTTGAGTTATGCGCTTACCAACACATTTTGCCATTCATTTTTATATATAAGATAATATTAGTATAGATAACAATAAGATAAATAATGAGGCGTTCATCAACCAAACAAATGAGACATTAAATCAAACTTCTTATTTCAAGCAGTATCTGGTTGTCATAATTCTTATTGTACAAACCACAATTATTGTAGCCTACGAGGTGATAACGACATACTTGGGTAATATTTCTCGCTGTGTCTACAATAAGTAGCATAGCGTCTATTAATTCCAATACGCAATTCAAACTCATTCTCATCTCCGATTTTCGGAGTCACGGAATGAATATAAAGCACCACAGCTAAAGACGGCCATAAAACCCTGTGCGGGCATATTTCACAGGTAATTGCGTCTTAAGTGTGGGTGCAACCATTGTGTGTCCAATTTGCCCGGTCGTAAATCGACTCGGAACGATGACCATTGCCCGGGTGAAACAATATAGCCCGGAAAAATTCTCCAGTAAGTTATAATAAGCGTGGCAATCAGAATGGAATCAATACGATTGTTGTTTTGTTACTTTGTAGTTTAGTTGTAGATTTTAAAATTGTATATTCTGAACTAACTATACCGGAGTATTCGTCCGCCTGGAATTTAATAAAAAAGTTAATTACATAGTTTATTTTCTATTTTTTTGCATGATTATTTTAAGTGGGTTGAGCATGCGCGTGAACTGCGCGCTATACTGCACAGTACTTGGACATTGCAACATCACATTATTTCTCTAAAATAAAATAATTTTCTAAAATAAAGCCTAAGTTACTTCTTATTACATCAGCTACCTGCCAATAAAAGTGCCGTCAAAATTAGTTTAGCCATTTCACAAATTAGTCGGAACAGACAGATAGACTGTCCAATTATTTATATGTATTTGTGTATAGATAAATAAGAATAAAACGACCAAAACAGGATAAGATACCAGATTTGATGAATGCTTGGGATTAAGAACCATAAATCTCAATAGGCTTAACCACAAGAGACTTAATGAAATTGATCTGGGACAATCCATCCATTTCCGTTTCCCAGCTGAAACAATCAGGCTTGGAAAAATTCACCTCGCCGCTAGTAAATCGTAAATTCTGCTTAATTTATTCGGTTTGGGATTAAAAAGACTGCCGCTATCAAATGCGGTTGTTAGATCAAGAATTGTACAACTGTTCTGTATATGGTGATCTTTCTATGTAGGTTGTAGGTAGGTGTCTTAGCGGAACCAGAAACGGAAACAGATATCAAAAACAAATTTTAGCATAAACGGAAACGAAAACGGATGCAGAAACGGAAACGAAAACGGATGCAGAAACGGAAGTGTAAATAATATGAAAAAAAAAAAACAAATTTACTAATATAATTCTTTATTAAGTATCAAATACACCAAATCTAGATAAGAAATAGATATATTAGAAATCTACTATAGAAAACAATATGCAAACTAAACATTTTATTAATATTCATAATTTAGTAGTGACAAGTTATATTTTATAAAAAGTAATTTGGCTGTTTTTGCACCTAACAATCTGTTCCGGTGTTCTTCGTATATAAGACCAGCTCCGCTAGATAATTGTTCACTGGCGACGCTACTGGGACCCCCTAACTTCCGTTTAAATCTCCGTTATTAAAGTTGCGGAAACAGAAACGGATGTTGAAAAGCGCGCGGAACTTCCGCACTTGCAAAAACACAAACAGAGTTCCGTTGTATCACTATTATATACTAAATTCAGTATTTTATTCTGATTTCCGTATTAATATTGTAACTAGCTGGTGCCGGCGACTTCGACTGTGTACGACACTTATCGTCATGTTTTGGACAATTCATATATTAGCTCTGTATAAATTGTGGTCTATATGTGATTCTGATGTCTATTTTCTGATGTTCATTTGAACTTTTTACCCAATAGTTTTTACGTAAAACAGTAACAAACATACATCCTAACTTACTAATTTTCGTGTTCACTTCTTAATCGTAATCAGTAAGATTTTTGTAGTGACTTTGCATTTTATCAAAAATGCTAAATAAATTATTTAAGCAAGAAAAAACGCATTCACAATATTAGTATCAGCCAGAACTCGAAACCGTGCCTTCAACAAATCATGCTGACGCCTTAACCATTTGGACTTCGAGCGTTATCCCTTTTTTTTGAGGGGGGGAACCACGCTGGCAACTCGCGGCCGTGTGTGGGGTTCTCCGGTCATAGAGGACCGGTCTACCCACTAAAACCCCCCGAGTTCTCTAGGCCCATACGGGGCACATGGCGGGGTGCGCTTTCGCGATTCTACCGCCAATCGAGCGTTATCCCTATCGAATATTTCAACTATTTTATTATTTTTCGGCTTACTTCTCTGTTTATAAGTACGTATGAATTTCAAATAGCCATTAGTACAAATAATATTAATCCAAAATAGAAATGATTACAAAGTTCTTGAAAATTGCCTGAAAATAAAGCACGCTTACAAATTAGTATATACATATATTTGTAGCATAGCAATTTATTAAGAATACGATATAAAATTTTGTGGTGCTGTAATCCTTTGGTGACATCACCTTTTACTTCGTTAAGCCAAAGTAATTTTAAAACAGACGCATTCAGTGAATTGTAGAAGACAAGCTTAAAAAGCTAAATCTACTACGATGGCTGGTGTCACACAAGTATGCAACAGTGAATAATATAACCTATATGGCATTTATTTCTTGTTAATACCAGTCACTAAATCTACTTTTCCTACATATATCGGATTGATCACAGTCAGTTTAGCTTCCTTTATCCTTTATCCTTATCACCTTAACGATTAGCACTGTGTATTTTTTGCGTAGCACCACCAAAATATGGAATAATAGGCTTGTTGCCTAAATTTCAGTAGTTAGATACTAATATACCTTGATGCCTATTCTATACAAAATAATTATTATTTTTGAAAAAAAATGCTTATTTATAAGAATAATTTTGCATTTAATTAAATATTTGACATTAGTCATCAAAAACGCTCATGACTGTCATGGCGTCTTGAATGACGTCACGCTGTGCAAAACACAGCTGTTTTAGTATCGGAATATTCGGTATTGTGAAGTTATTTTAATAAAAAATGGATTCATCGTATTACAAGTACTGCATAGTGCCCCAGTGTACAAGCACAAGTATAAAAACACCAAAAAAATTATTTATATACGTGCCAAACAATCAGCAGATACGTAAAAAGTGGCTAACACTCGCGAGAAGGAATGATGCCCATTCTTTTTCGCACTTCCACAAGACACTTGGGAATGACATTTTGACTTTGACGTTTCGCACGGCGTGACGTAACACTTTTTAATTGGTGTTTGCTGTCACGTGACTTATGGCTTATTTTGTGCAATTTTATTTTATAAAAATATAAATAATCAAAAGTTATTATTTTATAAAACTTTGTTTTTTCATAATTAAATGATCATCTTAATAGTTATGCAACCTAATGCATCAGATTTGTTCATAGTGGATACAAGCCTATTGTCGCCAACCGATGCGATACCTAACCTAACCTTAAAAAAAGAGAACATTTTCATTTAAAATACTGGCAACGCATCTGCAACTCCTCTGGTATTGCAGGTGTATAGATTTAGGTCTATAGATGGCAGTTATTGCTATTAGACGATCAATGTTCTCGTTCGCCCCCTCCCGCCTTTAACATTAAAATACACGTTTGAACGGTAAAGATAATGCTGTAATTTCCGTTAGATATCGTTGGAAAGAAACAGTGATTATGTTACTGTAAAAGCTCGAACTACGGTAAATTCTAAGATTTTCCAGTAAAACCCAAGATTTACCAATTTTTTATGGTAAATGTCCAAAAAGGTATGCGATTGGAACTTTTACCACAATTCACTTGGTAAATCTTATTTAAGTATAGTTAATAATCATCGGTAAGCAAGCAAAATTATTATGACAAATATCACACTAGTTCATTGTCACGAATTTCTCGTTTACCTAAAATCACGACATTTAACATGACACCAACTACAAGTGAAGGAAAAATTTTGGAAACCGCAGAATTGTGGTTGTACCACAAAATAAATATTTTTTTACGAATGCAAACTTGTTTGACCTTCAGAGTTTCTTGCCTGTTCTTCTCGAGAAGGCTCTCCCGATTTCCGAACAGGTGTCGAGTCAATATTTTTTTTTCCTTATTCGTACGTACGGACAAGGTTTTTGTTTTTTTTGTAAGCTTTTTTTGTTGACGTCAATAAGTGCCTATAAAGGTCTATGTTGAATAAATATTATTTTGATTTTGATTTGAGCATTCTTATTTCAACATACGACACACAAGTGACCAGAATGTTTGATGATATTGTCTCTTCTGTATTTAAGTCATATGTTACATTTACGAATATGTTATAAGAGGTTTATTACTAAAAATACTGACACAGAATTATTTCAAAAATTGTTTAGGAAATTAGTATACAAAATCAACTCAATTGAATTCCACGTTGGCTGGCAATTTTGTATGAAATGAAATTTCATTTGGCACAATATTATTTTTTTTATTTCCAAGGAGTCACCGATTCATTTGGCAAAGTGAATGTCGTAGGTATACGAGTAAGGACAAATTGTTACCCGTTTGTGAAATGGTTTTGATAATCGGAAATTTTATCATTTTGACAGAAATATTTATTGTATTCTCGTATAATGCTTTACTGTATGTTTTTGTATTATCAATCGAAAAATGTCCTTTTGTATTTCAGAATATCTCGTTTCGAGGATCTGAATGACATTGAATTCAGTTCATTCGACACAAAATAAAATGGAATAAGTTATTTGATTATGACAAAGACTAAGAATATATAAACTGAGAATAATTGAATACACATTCAGAATTTCTTGAATTTCTTCTTCTTCTTAAGAAGAATCCGAATTTTCGAACAGGTGTAGAAATTTTCTTTCTCCTTGTATAACCACATGCACACATGAGGTTTTATTTAATAATGCTTAAATTTGTATGGAAATCAATAAGTACATGTACATATTGAATAAAGATTATTTTGATTTGGATATTACTTGAATTGAATCGATCCACTTGGCTCAGTGCACGATTACAACGCCAATTAGCGTCCACAACTTTGTGGGCTCTGTCAGATTAACATTTAGGACGTATATTTTTGAAAAAATGTCGAAATGAAAATTAACAAATATTTTTGACTAATAAATTGTTGTGATGCCACGATTTGGGTGTAATAAAGGTTTTGTAATCATTTTGGTCATTCAAATCAAATAAGGTATTTACTTCATTTATAGTTGTAGTGTTACAGTAAAACAAAAAGAAAAAGCTACTTTCATGGTTTCATTATATAACAGTAAATATATTTAAATGTTCCTGTATCGCTTGTAATAAATTATATATAGTTTTCAGATCGAAATGAGTATTGTTTTGAAGACCGGATTTGTGAGTGTTTCTCACAATATCAAATTCCAACCACAAACCGTATTTAAAGGAAAGTTGTTGGTATTGGCTCGATATATCATAGGTCGATTTAATTGTGTTTGATGTAACTGTTAATGTTGTAAAATGTGAGATCAATGTAAATTATCAATGTATGAAACATGTTACCGAGCATTTAATAAATTGTAAGTAATATCAGACTAAGCTGTTTTCATTACTTTCCTAAAACCGCGTAATGTGTGAGGATGCTGTTTATCTACACCGGGAGTTACTGACACTAACCTAATAATAAAAATAAACTTTAAATAAATTATATTCAAATTAAATAAATTACATCAACTATGAATATTTACCAAACACAATGAATCAAATCAAATCAAATCAAATCACTTTTATTTGCAAATATAGGTTTGTAGGTAAATACAAAGGTGTCATACAGTCTTAATTAAATTTAGTGCTATTCCATATTTGGCCTTACGGCATGCAAATTCTTTGTTATGTCAATAAATCTATATAAAATTGATGACATACGCTCTAGTCGGCGAGAGCGCAGTAACTGGACGACGCGACGTCACGTTCATTCTTCTCTCTCGTATACAATTCGCTGACAAAATTCACTCACAAATAACAAATCCCTCATATATAATATAAAACTAGTTTATCCAAATCAAATATTTAATTAAAAATATATTTAACTAAATTAGTTTACAACAAATTAAAATACTTTTAATTCCCAAATTAGGAAAGCTGACTCTTACGAATTACAATTGATGATTAATCAGTCACGGGGCAATTAGACAGCAAGTAATAATGTATTATTATCGACTAAGCACGACAAATCTTATAATATAATTTGGGCAATGTCTCTGGTCATCATTAATTTGCAGAAGATATAACTTGACTTAGCAGCAAGTTGATTGAAAATCTTATTTTCACTTCAGTAGCTCAAACATGAAGGTTTTGCTGCTTAAAATCAGTGAGTAAAATCGATTTTTACTCACTAGTGAGACAAAGCTAACCACAGATTATAGTAACCTATGTATAGTAACTAATGGGATAACCATACAGACTATGTTGTTTCGCCCTAAGATAATATGCCCATGGACATTGGATCTGCCTTCTTCACACTTCTCGTTGTTCCGTGTCACGCATAGGTACCACTTTAAACTAATGTAAAATAGATTGGCAAGAAATCAGAAAAATAATTGTTAAAAAAATGTCTCTTCGGAACGGAACATAATAAGTACTTATTAAAATCTCACGAATGATGCGCGGAACGGAACTATTGACAGAAGTTCCTTTCCACGCATCATACATTCTTGAGATTTTAATATTTTTTTTTATTTAATTCGCTTAATTTACTAACAGGGAATAATAATAACAATAATTTACTTACTTATTATTTTTGAAGACATATTTTAACAATTATTTTTCTGTTCTTTTGACAATTTATTTTACATTTGTTTAAAGTGGTATGCGTAACACGGAAAAACGAGAAGTGTCAGGCATAATTGACGTGATATTTCCAAAGTAGGTATGATATTTGTTCTCGCTGCTGAAGTGAAAAGTTATGTGTGTCACACGAGAGCAAAGTTGTTTGCATCTCGTGCCTTTGAATCCCTCGACACGCTCAGGATTCTACTCTAGAATCACTCGCTTCGCTCGTGATTCAAACAGAATCCTTCGCTTGCTCGGGACTCAAATCAGCACGCGCAGCAAACATCAACTTTGCTCACTTGTTGCACAAATAACTATATCAGAAGAAGTTAGCATTTTGGTAAAGATAAAAGATGAAAGAAAATTCTTGTCTTTTAGAAAAATATGTTTATATTCTGTTAAGCCAAAAACTTTTTAGTGGGTCAATAGATCAGCTTGCGAAAACTTAGAGTAATCCAGATAAGTCGGATAACATCGTTGCATAACAGTAAGTACAGTTAAGTTTTAACCATAAAATTCTATACATAATTTAATACGTAACAAATATTAATTAATGATATTATATTGTATTACGTACAATCGTCTTGCCATTGATAGATACATCTGATGACAGAGCCCACATTATTTCTACTTTTGATCACCATGAGCACTGCGATAGATTACCCCCACCTAGTACTTCGCACCCAGAGACTAGCAGCAATTTTAAAATACACAAAACAAAGTGAAGCTTTATAACGTCTGAACCATTAACGTTCTCACATCAAGATTTGATTTCCACCAGTGTATACTTACTAAATTATATTTCATCAAAATCGTACTAAGTCTAGTAGTATCATCGTACTTTACTTTGTCGAGCAGTGTAGTGGCCTGATCGTAAATTAGATAAGATAGTATCTACAGATGTTGAGAAATGCGGGGATGGAAATCGCTTTCGTGTTCGGTTATTTCCACTTGTCTCCTAGTGACTTAACATCAAAGAGCTATTAAAGAGCCAATTCAGGCGAGATAAAAATTAACACATAAAATCAACAACATACACATAGAACAATAAATTGTAATAAAACACATTACTAATAACCTTAATGAATGTATACACCAAATATAATCCCAAATAATTTATCGTATACAAAACTCAGTGTTGAAATCTCACAAAATTATGAATTATACATTTGCAACGCACGAGAGCGCTAACGAAAATTAATCGCTGTGTGATCCACTGTAATTCAGCAATTAGTTGAACGCGAAACATGTAATAACAAGAACTGATTTATCAATCCACCGGACTATTAGTCACGAAGACTAATTGAAGTAAAATAGAAAAAGAAACAACAGCGCTGTGTTATATGTCGAAGAAGACGATCATTTGTAGATAAAATATCGGAGCCCAATAAACTTTTGTGGAAACAGCACAATGTTTGCTGCTATAGTGTTCAATACAAATATAAGTGTTGATAATAATATTATCTTCATGCTCCAAATATTCAATCTTGGAAACTAGTGGTACTTGTTATTATGGAGTAAAAACGTGTGAACACAATTCGTCCTAGAAAGATATCATATATATGGATTCTTATAGCAATCTATTAATTGATAACTCTACACTAGAAGTTGGTGACGAGATCCTGACACAAATAATCCAATTAGGTAGTTCCAACTTTTAAAAACAGGTGTATTGACGGACACAGATCCGCTGGACTACGTTCGGGATATCACGAGATATTTCGCGATTCTCGGCCCATATATTGTCTTATGACAAAAGTGTTTGATTGCATATTGCTAATAATAACATATGGAACAGATGGGCCTTATAAGGCGGCTAAAAGTCACTCAATAAAGAGAGCTATGTATCTTAACACTTTTTTCAATACACACTAACAATATTTTTAACACTTTTGATTCAATCACGCAGAGAAACTCCGATTTCTCTGGGTGATTGAATTAAAAGTGTTAAAAATATTAAATAAATAGTGGGCAGAGCACTGACGGCTGTTGGGGTGGAAAGATTCTCCAGTGGCAGGTATACGTTGGAAACTGCAGTGAGTAAGCCGTCTACTAGTGGAACCGAAAATTGCAGGAAGATGCCAACAGCGAAAGACCAACCTATATGGAGATCCTTAGGAAAGGTCTATGTTGGGCAGTGTGCGTTTCTCGACAGAATCGACAAATTTAAAATTCCAAGCATTTTTACATGTAAAAGCGTAGATATATCTCACACTCTAGTTACTTTACGACCAATTCCATTCACTTTATCTTTACAATAATTACAATATCGTAACAATATTGGAGCCAGCGACTTCTTATTAACTCAGTTACATCATTTTTGCATTCGCTATAGTATGAATACCACCGTCGGAATCAATCACGGGGTCACCTAGTTATTGTCTTCTGTATATTATAAGACTGAGGTCATAAGGTTTATGTAATATTTGGTGATCATCTGTTCTGTTACGTAGTGTACAATTATCACAGATCTAACCGACATGAACTGTTGACATTAACTCAACTCATAACAAATAATCAAATTAGATCTCATGTATATTCATAATAAATAATAATCTGCAACAAAACGCAGATCAGAATGGGTGCCTGCTCTGAATTAGTTATTCTAATGAAAAAAATTCACAATATGTATTAGGTTATAAATATAAAATTACATATTTATATTCTTATGTAATAAATAAATAAATATTCTTTATACTCACACTAATCAGCCTAGCCCAAAGCAAGCTCTGTAAGGCTTGTGTTATAAGGATCTATGGTAACGGATAGACATACATATATTATACATATATAAATAGTTTGATAGAAATATATATTAACAACCATTCAAAATACATTGCTCGCATTCATCACACAAACATCTACACTCACCCGGATTCGAGCCCGGGACCTCAGAGATGGTGACATCTTGTAACTGGTGTACTAGCCACTCGACTACGGAGGTTATCAATATGTCGCAGCCAACTAGTTACAGTAGCCGTTCAATCAAACAGCTAGCCCTTTGACTGAACAATGTCATTCAATCACACAGCTATACGTCATTTAGCCGACTCGTTGATTGCAACGTACAACATTACAGCTACGCTTAGATGACGCTTAGCCAACTGGTTAAATGGCAAATTAACTAAGGTGACCATTAGTTTAGTACTTAATTTGAGAGAATAGGAAGATTTTTTGTAATTTCTTGGATGGTTATTCTTTATATTAATTAAGTTTTAAATGTGACCAAAAGTTTGACGTAATAAGTCAAAATGGAAAATAAATTATTAATCATAATATTTTTTATGAGAATTTACGAAGCAAGAATCATTTTATAATCCCGTAATTTCTCCTCGAATATTTGTTTAAATTTTGATTCACTCGTATCACGTAAGTGACTTCATCATTTCTGTATCTTTAATAACACGTGTAACGTATTTACTAGTTGACGCCATATTGAAAACAAAACACACCTAACGCTGCGGTGGTGAGCGCTGAACTAATTAAATTAGACGGCGGCTTTTGAATCAGCTGTAGTGTTAAACGTTTTGAGCGACTCAAATATTCAATTAATAAGCTAGACGTAAGGTTGAATGGCGTTGTTCAGTCAAAGGGCTAGCTGTTCGATTGAACGGCTATTTTAACCAGTTGGCTGCGATAAATACATTATTGTTATGTCTTCATAATTACCTTCTATTTAATAGTTACATTATGTTTATATTTAACATAGTATGTTTGACTACATCATGTGATAGATTATTATGAACCGTGTACTTTCTAACATCCTTACAGTTTTCGCTATTTCAGCGTTTTCGCTACAAATACATTATTTGTAAGGCTTATCGATGTTTCATCATCATTATCATCACATCAAAACCTCATCGGGAGGCTAAAATCAACCTTAAGTTAGGGTGATATAAGGCCCAAGGCAGCGTGCGCGGCTGGCTTACCGCGCACGCAGAGGTGTCTCTCTACCTGGGGATTATTCTAGTATCTGGGGACAATCCTCCCTTGGCGAAGGCTCGACCGACAAAGGTCGAGCTAGCCCGTGGGCGTATGGTGGTAGAATCGCGAGAGCGCACCCCGCCACGCGCCCCGATATGGGCTGGAAGGACACCGGGGCGTTTTTAGTGGGTAGGCCGGTCTTCTACCGGAGAGCCCCACACACGGCCCCGCCTAGCCAGTGCGGTGACAAGGTGCATAAAGTGCATTTTCCCCCGCAAAAAAAAAAAACGGGTGATATAAGGCCTTAGTTAGCCACGCTGATAATGCGAATTAGTCAACTTTACATACACTTTGGAGTTTATTCGCACACATACCCAGATTTCTGATAATATATTGCTACAAACAGCCACACGTCAAGTCTTACATTTTCACTAGTCAACCGCCGTTATTACCAGCGTCATAAGAACTGCCTTAAGTGCCTACCCAATCTAACTGCACGCAATCAATTTGATTGCTAAATCGTCATAGTATGGATTTACTAACAATTCCCCTTCATATTGTTATATACTCTTATTTGCATATTGCCCTGCTTCTCTCGCTCTGTTGGCACAATCTAAACACGCACGGTAGCCATTGACACCGATTCGTCAAAAGGCTTACAACGTACCCACGTAACAATTACGGTATATAGCGCCATACTGAATACCTAAATTGAGAAACAATAAGCTGGCGACTGCATACGTAAAGCGAAAAAAATATACGCGATCATATTTGACACACGCTCTAGTATACATAATTTATAGGACCGAATCGCGCATTGCTTCTAGTGAAATATTTCAATTTATGAGCGACTAGCGGGAAAATAGAAGCAAATCACAAAAATAAATATTATAGGCATACGTGGAATAATACATTTATTCCACGTATGTTAACAGTTCCTTTTTACATTTCTACCTTATAAATTGTTCATTAAATATTATAAATATATAGATTTTAATAAATACCGCAAAATGCAACGTATCTCATACCTGATTACATACAAGAGAATTATATTTGTAGAGTGACTTGGAATAAGTAAATAATTCATTGTACGATAAAGAGAAACCTCAGGCCAACATATGAATATAACTAGGATTGGATTCGTTAGATCTAATCCAACCAGCCAAAATGAGTTAATTCTATGTTAAGTTAAGCTGCAGACTTTTACGTAAATGTTATTTTATCTACACTAATATTATAAAGAGGAAAAAGGATTTGTATTTTGTATGTAACGAATAAAAAGTTCTGGACCGATTTTAATAATTCTTTTTTCTACAGCTACATTATCACTGAAGAATATAGACTGTATATAGTACTAGATTACTATAGAAATCTTTAGAAATTCTTATTAAAACCAACCGAAGGTGTAAAAAAATTTGCCATAAAATATCTTTCACCGTGCGAAGCTGGGACGGGCCGCTAGTATTTTATAAATTATAAAACTATTATTTATATATTAGTTTCGTTACAACAACATTTGTATCATATGTTGCCATTAGGTACACGTAATTTTAATTCGCGTTAAACCCAAACATTCTTAATTTAAGTAATCATTACCTTTATATTAACCCTTTTTCAGAAAAGTATGAAAAGGTAGATTTCATGAAACGTTGTTGTGAAAACTATACTTATCCCCATAAATGAACCTTTTGTTTTATTTAAGGTGTAATGTATTTTTTTTTATTTATTTAATGAAATAATTGGATTTTTACAAATAAATCACTAAAAGTTTGAGTACAAGATCTTATTCCACAGGGAATTCAAACAGAATTCAATTCACTAATGTTTACTTTGCAACAATACTTATACAATAAATCACTAGAAATAGAAGTACAAAATCTTCATTTCACATGGAATTTAAACAAAATTCAATTCACTAATGTCTATTATGCAACAATATTTTATACAAATAAATCACTAGAAATATAAGTACAAAATCTTCATTTCACATGGAGTTTAAACAAAATTCAATTCACTAAGGTTTACTATGCAACAATATTTTATAAATAAATAAATCACTAGAAATATAAGTACAAAATCCTCATTTCACATGGAATTTAAACAAAATTCAATTCACAAATGTTTACTATGCAACAATATTTTATACCAATAAATCACTAGAAGTATGAGTACAAAATCTTTATTTCAAATGGAGTTTAAACAAAATTCAATTCACTAATGTTTACTAGGCAACAATATTACTGTCAATTCTATCAATTCATATACATAGAATGACTTAAAAATATAAAAGAACTTAAATTAATATAGGTACAGGCAGGGTTTATAGGTCCGTTTGATCGATATTGGTTTTAAGTTGAAATTTATAATGTAAAAGATTAAAGAGGTATTCCGAGGATAAAAAGAAATCAGTATTCCGGTAGTCCTTCAGAAGTCCTTCAGGAACTGGTCCAGGCAACTGGTAACCGTGGTTAGATGGCCGTGTTTGGGTTAGTTTACTCTGTCCTTGGCTTACCAAGTCGCCGTCTTCAATTTGAATTTAAGGTAGATCAGCGGTCTATTTAATGCAGCTGGGTCACTTGGAAGTCCCTGGGTGACGAGGGTTAATGTTCAGCCCAAATATAGTTCCCTGAAGATGACATGAATCATTTCAAATAACAACTCTCTTGGCATTTACTTTACTATTTATTAACTTTCAAAAGCGAAGAGTGTGATGTAGAAAATGAAAACAAACATGAAGATACTATTGATTCTAGAATATTACAAGATTTGATCTGCTTAAAATATTAATTTGTTTTATTTAAATCCCCATGTATGTAACGGTTATGAGAGGTAGTTAATGGATTTAATTGCATAAATATTGGTTTCCACCAGGCATACTATGATGATTAATCAATATTTTATTGTAAAAGACCAAATTTGTTATATCAATTTACCACAGTTATTTTCTCTACCCACACTCAACGGATATTCAGGAAATGTTCTGAACGATGTTTTAGGTATATGAAATGTATATATGAATCTCAGTTAAAAACTCTAAATATATAATAAAAGAAAGAATTATGAAAATTAGGTACCTTTCTTTCGGGATGATTGTCTTTTTTTTCTCTAATTTATATTCGGTGAAAGTAGATCTATTTCGTCAGTCTATATATAGACTCCTTCTCTTTTGTAGCAGAGCTCGGCTCACAGCCGAATAAAGTATTTCAATTATTTAAATTAGAACAGTGAATAGTTAAGTTGTTACTTATTGATCACAGCTATTGATCCAAAATCACTGCCACAGACTAGTGTGTATCATTTTTTTTTATTAAGTTTTTAATTTTTTAGTTAGGCAAAGGACACAATCTATGCTAGCCCGAGCAATCTAGCCTGACTATGTTAATCTGTAGAAGGATTATAATTTCTTTATTAGTCCTCACAGCTAGGTCTAGTTTACAGACTCAATTGCCACAGACAAACATTTGCCTGAGGAATAATAAAAATAAGGTTAAACGACCACACGTATGATGATCAATTGCGATTTAACTTTTCATTGACATAAGACTATTCTTTTAAACTACTAATTGTGACATTATAATATTTTAATATTTTTTTAGGGGGAGTGTGTGGGATTACTGATTAAAATACTATCTTTGTAGACGACGCTTGGCTAGACTTGGTTGCTTAATTTGCGCCATAGATAATGGTGTTAGGATCATGATTAGCGGTCCACTCTATGGAACTGTCCATGTCATCTATTAAAATTGTCAATGTCAAAGTAACAATTCGACGTAAACATAACCAATGCGAGATACAATTGTAAAAGTGATTTTAATCAATATGAATAAAAAAATGTCTTTAATAGTACTTAAAATCAGTGAGAAAATCAGTGTTACAAAGTTCATTTATGTTTTAATCGTTAGAAGTTTTATTGTATTTATTGTGTTTAATTGACGAATGTAAAAATTTGCATTAGATGTATTGTAATTCTTATAAACATAAATTACATGCTAATATCAATATAATAATAATGGTACAACGGATCAGCATTGCTATACAACGTGGCAGAATGCTGCTAGCCTTCTGGGCACGTTGCCGATATCTGGTGACTTGGTTAAGATATCTTTACTTTTAATACTAACTTATTTTTAGGGTAGTTTTTAATCGTTAATTTGTAAATTCATTTCTTATTATTTTTACTTTAAATATTTACAAATAATGCTAATATCAATAATAAGTGAAATAATAATAAGCGACAAATATCGCGTGCTCTTCCAACTTGCTCAACATTCGAATGGCTCCATCGACCACGGTGAATTATTCACGTTGCTATCTGCTTGCGCATCGACATAATACTTGTTGATAAGCTCTGACATGAACAATAATAAGCCTTATAATATATTACTAGGTTGACTTTCGAGACAAATAAAGGCAAAACATTTTCTGGTCAAGTAAAGCCAAGATAAAAATATATGGATGGCATTATTAAGAAGTTATTAGACCTTATTAGAATCAAATTTTTCACTCTACAAGACCTAATTTTGTAAACTATATATATGTCGCTTGGTTATGGTTATTACAATTACTATGGATTAACGAAAAAATAATGAACAGTCAACAAATTATTTACTTCTTTCTGGTGTGACGGTTATATTGACAAGCGGTTCTGCCCAAATTCCTAGATCCGTTATCTCGGGGTCTTCTGTATAAGTAACAAACCGAGATACTCTCGTCAATAGCCTCCTTGATCAAGACTTTTGGCAAGTGTGTAATGTTTTTTCCCACGGAGGTTGGTAGTGGATCCTCATAAGGGGTGCACTACTATTGTAGTCGTCTTAATAACCCTTGGTGCTCAGACGACCTTACATACCACCCGCGCCGGTCTGTGGCGGATGGTTATGTTGGACTCTAGCAGAAAGCTAACCTACCAACTAACACTACCTACAGACTTTGGTCGGGCAGAAGGCCTGAGACCTTATCGGCTTTTAACTAAAGCGCCCGCCCTCCACAGCTGTGGGCGGTACATACAGCAGCCTCAGGAGAGTGTGCAGCCGTGAATAAAGACAGTTCGTTGTTGAATTGAAGTGAAGCTTGCTGTCACCTTAAGTGTTATTGTCATTTACTATAAGTTAATATGACATCCGCAAGCTCCTTATTGGCTAAGCGACGTTATAACGTCGCTTAAGCATAACATCATAACTAGAGATCGGATAATCTGATGCATATTTACCTAAAGTTAATTTTTGGCTCACAAATTATGGAAGCAGCTTTTTAAAATACATTTTGTTAAATAAAAATCCCGGGAAAATACGGGACTGCAAATTTAACATAGTGATATTGTTTGAAAATTACTAAATTAGCACGTGGTATTTATTTTCAAAAGACCGACACTCCGGGTTCATTTATACAACTATGCATACGTATTTACATGAAGTTTATTTCACTTCCCCGTACGATTTATGAATGTACGATTTATTGCATGAAGAGTGTTATACGAAAATAGTGAGCTAGTTTGACTAACAGAAATGGTGAAAAATTTTATTTAACAAAACAATAAAACGCCGTTTCTATACTTTGTCTTAAACTAACTTTAGGTAAATATGCATCCGATTATCCGATCTCTAATCATAACGTCGCAAATAACACCGCATAAGTCAAAATTTTTAGTTTTCACTATTATATGTAATTAGTCGAGTAATTCATAATGCAGTTATTTATTAATTATAAACAAATTAGAGAGAGATACGATTTATAACGATTTTTAAACAATGTTTTTTTTTTCACTTCACAATGGAGTGAATGTGATATGTCCAATATCTTTATTTTATTTGCACGGCGTCACGAAGAGTGAAGATAATTTTATTTCAATTAATAACAAAAAAGTACCGGCAAACCCCCAGACGATTTCACTTATATAATACCACTACGAATGCAAAATATCTATTCACGTTTTATCTAATTATTACGAATGTAATACAATTGGACAGACGAAAAATATTTTTCTTTATTTTTGTACATTATAAATATATCCTTATCCTTACTAATATTTTAAATCGGAAAGTGAGTTTGTTTGTTTGTTCCGCTTTCACGCCGTAACTACTGAACCGATTGCTTTGAAATTTCGCAGACGTAAAGACAAAAGTCCGGATTAAATAATAGGCTACTATTTATCCCGGAAAAATCGTCAGATCTCACAGGATGCGCAATAAAGGCTTCGCTCAATAACTACTGCACAGTTTTTATCAATAGATAGAGTGATTCTTGAGCCGCAGAAAAATACCGCAAAACCTTGCGGTATTTTTTATCTCGGAAAAACGGATAGTCCCACGGGAAGCACGGTAAAACCTTTGCGCCATAAACCGACTTCCGCGTATATGTAGCCGTGGGCAAAAGCTATGACCCTTAACCCTCTATAGACCCAATCCCGAAATCCACGCGGGCGAAGCCGCGGTCAGAAAGCTAGTTAAATATAAAATCACATAAAATTTAACAAAACGCGATGACTTAATGAATGTGAATTCTATCTAAGTACTAGTCTAAGTATATAACATTGCTAAATACATCTGTCATTAAATATGAAGTAGGCGTCTATTACTAAGTATATTATAATGTCACTTTGAGTGCCATCGACTCCAAAAATAACAGTAATTGTAACTACATTATATTAGATTTTTTTTACTTTTTAGTTTATTTGATGAAATTTCCGATGCCATTGTCATTGTCTAAATGGGAATAGGAGGACGCGAAAAGGTGCTATTCAAATAATATGTACATACATATATGTCACGCCTTGTTCCCAATGGGGTAGGCAGAGACCACCTCTCTCCACTTGCTACGATCCTGGCACACTTCTCTTGCTTCCTCCACTTTCATGAGCGTCTTCATGCATGCTCGTCGGTTGCGAGTACTCTTCAAATACTCGTAATAGAAAATCATCAAAATCGCACCGCGCCCAGTCGAAAGTGGAATTAAGAAACTCCTTTTTGCAGTCGGGTAAAAATGCAAACGAAAGATTCGACTTGGGCTCTACTCGAACCCGCGACTCCTCAACCATTCGGCCACCGAGCACTATCCATTCAAATCGAATATTTCCATTGCATGCTTCACCTTTTGATTTGTCAAGCGAAAGTAAACTCTATTCACGTATGATAATTACGTATCAACATCCTTTATTTAATAGTTTTAAATAAAATGCGGCCATAAACAATTATCTTTGCCAAATTTAACCTGACTCAAAAACCTGACTTCGACAAAGACATGTTAATTAAACTTGACTTAATATGTTAACCTTTTAACATTTTATGCGAGCAAAATATCCTTCCCCTAAATATTGTGTTTCATTAAAATTGCTTTTTCACATACAAGGCTTTATGTTTAATAAATTTCATATTACACGTAATAAAAACGAATGTACATGCGCGGAATACATATATATTTATTTAATACGCTTTCTGTTTCCGTACTCTGCTGCGTAAAATCACTTGGTTGTCCGTTTGACTATCCGTCTGTCAAGGATCACTTAGTTATTCGTTTTAAAGGATCACTTGTTTATCCGTCTGACTATTCGTCTGTCAAGGATCACTTGGATATCCGTCTGTCAAGGATCATTTGGTTATCCGTCTATCAATGATCACTTGGTTATCCGTCTGTCAAGGATCACTTGGTTATCCGTCTGTCTAGGATTACTTGGCTATCCGTCTGTCAAAGATTTATTGATTATCCGTCTTAAAGGATCACTTGTTTATCCCTTTTAAAAGATCACTTGGTTATGCGTCTGACTATCCGTCTGTCAAGCATCACTTGGTTGTCTGTCTGTCAAGGATCACTTGGTTATCTATCTAACCATCCGTCTGTCAAGAATCACTTAGTTACCGTCTCTTAAAGATCACTTGGTTATTCGTATGACTATCCGTCGGTCAAGATTCTTTTTCTCGAAATCGTGTGTAGATACTAACTTGAAATTAATTATCAAATAGTCAGGTCGACGGTGTTTTCCAGCAGAGAAAAAAAATATTTTTTCTTTTCTGTTTCGTTTATGTCGCATATTTTGAAATTACTTATCGACCAATTGTTGACCTAGCATCGTGAAATTCGTCATGAACCAATATCGTATAGCACAAGCAAAGAAAAATCTCTGAAAATAGTAAATTTATAGTTACATCATAAAACATTTTTTTACACTTCCAAGAAAATCAAAATATACAGAGAAGTTCCTTTATCTACTATTCAAAGCTATCGATTTCTCTTTTATTTATGAAATTACCGCCCGAGTATATGCACCAATAATATCCTCTATACATCGCTTGGGATATTTTGTTAATCTAGATATAAATATAAATGAAAATATGAAATTCAAAAATAAAATACAGGATTTCCCAATTACAACACCATTACGTCAACGATATCCCGATTGTTTTAATAGTTTCCAGTTTTCCATCTTAATTGCTAAGTTGTCTCGGTTTGTTTGTTTGACTGTCCTCTAGTTGTATGTTATAACTCTCTTGGTCTTGTTATTTTTGATATATTTGCTTTTAAAGTTTTATTTTCCTTGAAAATCTACCTTATGATGGTAATTCCAATAGTTATGTACGTCTTGAATCTTGTGGTGTTAACATTCGCACTTGAAAGAGTTTAGTTGAGCTGTTCTATGGTAATCTTCTTAAGGATTATGACAACAATAATATTTTTTTTTAAGTCTGGGAATAAATATATTACTTATATTAATAAATATATTACTTATATTAATAAATATATTACTTATATTAATAAATATATTACTTATATTAAAATAATCAAGACTACTTTTTCTATCAAGGTATTTTGTTCTTAACTTATTTTCTTCGTTAGTTTCGCTTTAAATAAGGAGGAAATAATCAGAGAGATAGTTTATGTTATGTAAGTTCTGTTTTGAGATGGAAGCTGTATTAAGCAATGCCATCGATCGTAAGATTCCAAGAATGTCCTTCATTACAAAACCGTCATTTAGATCAAGCTGAGAGAGGCGAGGTAACTAACCAAATTGGGAGTTGGATTTATGTGTATCTGCGGTGTTTAAATACGTCCTCATTAATTTATCTGTTCAATCGATCATTTCTAGGATTAAGTATTTATTCTATTTACCGCTGTTTTACTGATGCTGGTTGCATAGGATTTTGGAGAAATTATTAGGTATATCTTTTAGCTATGTAGGTTGTTTGTTGGTAAGTTATAACTGTAACTAACACACGCTTGCAACACCATTCATACCTTCCATTCGCTAAATAGATTTTTATTATTAATTAATAACCAGACTCGCAGAATTCTGTTGTATCCACAAATTACATGCGTGACCATGACATCAACCAAGTGGCGCCTGCGCCTGCCAGTGATTTATTGACTTTGCAGTAACTTCTAAATGGTGCTTCAACAATCTGTAATTTTAATTTATAACATTCAATAGTCATATTGTTGTATTTCTTAAATTTAAAATAACTACTATACATTTTTAAGTAATATTTGACTATACATCGCGACTTGTGTTTGTGAATATCTAAGATCACTGCACTACAAAAAGCAATGTACTGCAAGTAAATGATAATGCAGCACTCTCGAATTCCACAATATGTGGTCGCGAAATGTCACCCGCAAAATTACATTAACGTTCAGCAAACGAACGTATTGTACTACATTTACGGCTTAATTTATTTTGCACATCAATATGGGTAAATACAGGAACTGACCAGCGACATAGTACCGTAAATTCATTATACTATCATAAGATCAACAATGGGAAAAAGAACGAATTGTTATAATGAAACAATCTTCATTTAAACACGAACGTGTAATTTTTTTTATAAGTTACATTATAATATTATAGCAACAAGTATCATCGTTAAGCCATAACTGACATAGACAACATAATTTTTTGTTAGTTGAATTTTTAGTTATAAAATTTCTTTAGTTATGAAGTTGCTCGAGGTGTGCACTAATAACTACGACATAGTCTTCGACTAATGTAGTATTAACCAATAATGATTATTATTTATTTATTTATAACGGATAACTCGAAGATAGATTATAAATATTTCACTTTGAAATATTATCTTTTATATTTAATTAAGAAAATCATCACTTTCTATTTAGTGATATTGCAATCAGATTTAGAATGATGAGGAGAGAGCAAGGTTTAGTGTCTCTATTAGATTTTAAGTTGTAACCTCTAAGTCAGAAAATTACTACTGATAATTACAGATAAGTACTGTAGTTTTAGGAGTATTTTCATCAATGTAGATATTAAAATAAACCCATAATTTTGAGATAACTGTTTGTTGTTTAATGATTAATGAGACTCTACCTCTTCATTCTTATATTTTTTCATAAACTTAATATTTCTAGTTTAACTGTAGTAAGATTAAAACAAAAATCTTGTTTTTAAGTATTATGCCACTGGAATAACATAGGAAACTAGTGTGTTAGAGCAAGATAGAAAGGTCTATCCTTCTTATTCTGATTCATAGGTCAGCGCCGAAATCTTAATACGAGTATATATAGTATTAATAACTTTGTTACAAAAAAAAAACAAATTTTCTACCGTAAAAATTATATTTTATTCTTCCCCGTATTTCTTACCATCCTCATGCCATTACACTACTTCAACACCTTTTTTTTTTGGGGGGGTTGGAAATGCGACCCTATGCACCATGATATTACTTCAACACCTCTTTTTACCAGATTTTCCCATAGGAATGATTTATCCTGTGGTAAAATCTTCCTATATCTTTATTCAAGTCTTAAACTACCCTTACGTTGATAAACTTTTATCGAAATCGGCTCAGTAGTTTGTAAACCTATTTAAACAAAAACTCGCACCTGATATTTTTACCACATTAAAGGTAAAATAATCTAACTTTGTATTTGTTTATATCTAATCAAAAGCCTAAAAATAAGTTACAACTTCTAGTAAAACCAAGTTATAAACTTATTCAAAAATGTAATTTGTTCCATACAAACTTGTATTTCGTTTCGCTTTCTCAGGCTCTATCTGTGTGCAAAATTTTATTTAAATTGGTTTAGTAGTTTTAGCATGAAATTGAGACAGACAGACAGAATTACTTAAGCATTAATAGTATTTGTAATTATTACTTTAATATGTGATGTGTAGAGCGAAGCTTATAAAGTACTAATAAACAATGAAGATCCAAACGAGGAAGTAAAAGAAGTGGAGGAACTAATTTGCCAATAAAATATGAGGAAATTTTATATTAAAAATAAAGATAATCTTGTTAACTTTGCATTAACATAATCACTTTTTAACGTCGTCGCTTGCTACGTTTTTTATTTTGTTCTGAAAAGGGCCAACAAGAAAATGTGAAACGAGAATTCTTATCTCCCTGTATTGTTATAGAGTCAATTGGAACCTGAAAGAGTACTATAACTTTTGATTCAATTACCTACGTTTAATTTTGCTTTATGATAGAGATCATTACCAAGATATTAGAATTTCAGTATGAAATAAAAAAATAACCAGCCATTTCACTTAATAGAAATAAGAGTTCATTGTCTGAAAGCTGGTCTAAGAAAAAAGTTTAAACGCAATTTCCATTTTAAAGATTAGATGTATGGTAGTTCACATTTTTAATTTCCGCGACAATGTAATTGCAGCATATATCTATAACATATACACAACGTACTAAACCAGATGTCATAAATGTTGATATAATTTTTATCAACCCTTTCATTTTTATCGCTTAAGAAATCATTGGCGTTATAAGAGCCTTAAGAGCTTATTAATAACAAGGTTCTTTATGGTAATACTTCCTTCACCTACCCTTTGGTAGCTGCGTAGAAAGTGATGACCAAATTTGGTGTGTAGTTACGTTATACGTAATCATTGCAATAGGGCTGCCAACAACAAAATTTTCATACTTTCATACGAAATTTGATCGCATCAATCATAACCATTCTATCAATTGATCTTTCTTGCATTTTAATAAAACAAAAATATATATTTTACTGCGATATTGTTATTAAACTTTAAAAAATACTATTTAGTATTGTTCATATTCAACTAATCATAGGTACATTCTATTTCGTGCTGTTATATTTTGTATCCAACTAAACGGAGTAATTCACTATACGATAAATAAATTATATATAAACTAATTCTACATATTTTGTATCCAAATATACAATTAAGCAGCCCTGAATTGCACATAAATGTCGTTATTTCGCAAAGATTACGACAGACTTTTTTTGATGCAGTAAAGTTACGCGTTTATTTGTTTCTGACACTCTTTCGCTACACTCGAGTCATCTATATATGCTTCTTGAAGAAACAAACGAATTAAGATGAATGATGTTATAATAATTCTTTCAAAATGTTACTTATTCTTAATCATATTAGTTATTAAATTAAAATACCAAACTTTACGAAACTTTTGCTCACATTCCAATAGATAGCAAACCAACTAATTTAAAGATAAGAAAAGTATTCAAAACATAATCCATACTAATATTATAAATGCGAAAGTAACTGTCTGTCTGTCTGTCTGTCTGTCTGTTCCACTTTCACGCCAAAACTACTGAACCAATTTAAATGAAATTTGGTACATAGATAGTCTAGAGCCTGAGAAAGGACATAGGCTACTTGTTCATGTAAAAAAGGTTGTAAAGGGTTGTAAAAGGTTGAAAGGAGGGATAATAGGTTGTATGGAAATATTGTTAAAACTACTGAACCGATTTAAATGAAATTTTATACACAGATAGTCTAGAGACTGAGACAGGTAAGAGGCTACCTTTTTAAGCAGAAAAGGGTTGTAAAGGGTTGAAAGGAGGGGGTGAAAGGTTGTATGGCAGTATTGTAAAAACCACTGAACCGATTTAAATAAAATTTTATACACAGATAGTATACCCCGTATATACCAATCGTAAAACCCGAGGACCCAAGGAAGGAAATAAGATAATTTTACCGACGGAAAACATATCTTTCCTGTGGGAAATTCGAATATAACGCAGGCGAAGCCGCGGACGAAAAGCTAGTGTCAAATAAAATTCAAATACGGTGTGTGCGGGTATTGGCTGCGATGATAAAGCTATCTTTCAGTCTGAGATATATTCTGGCTCTCATTTACAAAACGTTATATCATAAAATACTCGTATATAACCCATTGTATAACAGACAATTGCATTTATTAAACATGATTTTATAAACAACGATTGAAAAAATAAGAATTAAGTTCTGATGGTGGTTCTATTCATAGATATGAACAATGTGCAATATAGAAATAACTTTTCAACTTTATAGAATTGCCAAATTTCTACCATTCTACGATAATTTCCATAAAATGTTTCGGCTACGTTAACAGCATTTGATTTAAGTTCATAAAAACCGGTATGTGATGTCATCTATTATACATCTATAATGCTAACGTATAAGAAACACGTGTCACGTATTTCAATTTACTCTATTACTTTCTGAATTACATAAGAAACACATTTAACAAGACACATCCTCAATTAACAAGTAATAACTTTTACTCGAACAAACACATTATAGCGGTTACACGTCGAAATACGTGCATTACTGTAATGCTATTAAAATATTAAATAGCCTTTTAATAGCTTGCGGTGGACCGTTAGTCTAATGTCGAACATCTGATGCAATGCACTGTTGTCGCGTGTGAATCTCGCTGTCGCAGAGGCATTGTGTTAGATAACTTTCTTGCTGCCAGAAAACAATTTAAAATCGTTTGACTATCATAATGGTGCCGCGAAATTTTGATGTTACGTTATTCGTGTTTTGTTTGATCTACATCAGAATGTTTTCTTGAAAACAAATTGGTTGGCTAGGACAATATACCTTTCACATTTTTTTACATAAACACAGTTAATTCCACAGTATTGAGAAGGTAAAATACTGCAAATATGAAAATCATGACATACAATTTATCATCGAGAAAATTATTGTTTTGTCTTTATTCTACTCACTTTAACAAGATCTCGTGTCTCGATTGCGTTTCATGCCTATATTATTTTCGTTGAGACTTTATTTGTCCCAACTAATATTATAAATGCGAAAGTAACTCTGTCTGTCTGTCTGTTACACTTTCCCGCTTAAACCTCGCAACCGATTTTGATGAAATTTGGTACAGACAATCTTTAGTCCCTGAAACAGAACATAGGCTACTTTTTATGTCGAATAAAAGAGATGAAAGGGTTGAAATAGAGGTTGAAAGTTAGTATGGGATTTCTTAATTTCAAAAGATAAGACCATGAAACTTTATATTTAAGCACTTGATAAGAAATCATTAAACATTTGTTCTAGCATTTTTGAAATTACGATCAGCTAGGGAGTGAAATAAGGGTTGAAAGTTAATATGCAAGTTCGTCAAATATCACGTCATAAGAAACAAAAAATCGTTTGTTCTAGCATTCTTAATTTTTTACCAGTGTGGGGGTGAAATGGGGGGGGGGCTAAACTTAGATAAGACCATGAATCTTGGTACCTTAGACATAAGAGACCAGGATTGACAAAAACTAAATTCAGGCGGGCGATGCCGCGGGCGGAAGCTAGTAGAATATATTTCATCTTTGAAACCAAAATAGAGAGATAACTATTATCTATATTCCAATTACCGGACGATTTGCAAGATAGCCTAACGTGTTAAAAAAAGACATCCTTCTTCTAAGCTAAAAATAATTCTATGGTTATTCGAAGATTTTGTTAAATTTTGCTGTTGAATTTTAAGCTCACTCAGGCGCACATTTAAGAAGCTGTCCTTAATTAATCCGCCAACTCCCGTTGGATTCGTTTCCTCGAGCTAAGGATTAAGACGTCGCTTCGGATTACCAACTATTGATATTGCATACAGCCAATTACGAAGTTAAAAACGTTGTTTGCAAGATCCTTAATTTGGCGGCAAGTTTTTCGAGTCTCTCGAGACACAATGTTCTTTAGAGATAGAATATTTTAGTAACGGCTTTAAATAAATAATGAGAGAGAATCCATAAAGCCTACGCACATGAAGCCATGAAGAGATTCCTAAGGCGAAAACGAAATTCTAGAACGTCTTATTACGCTCTTTCATGCTGATACTTGGGGGATATCGTACAGGATTATTAGGGGGATGTATAAATCGGGCGTCACCCCACACCTGGGTTAAGAGTTTAAGAGACTTTTATGTGACCCTACTTTTTTCGAACCACCAGTAATGGCGCCTTCAAATGCATCCCTAGTGGTCCAGACCGACCTCCTGTACCGTAACTGGAGTCGTGGATAGGGTTGACCTAAAAAATATTGGAGGTCTTGTAATGATTTAGGAAAGTTAATCAAATAAATATAAAATGGTTTGCATGCATTGTATATCAAACCTGGTCATTAGTGCTAACTTTTTAATAAATCAAATAAACCTTTGACAAGCTTTTGTACTCGAGCTTTTAAGCAACAAGTTTCCGAGTAAAGCATCAGATGTAACCTATATACACATTAAAATAGTTTTATAATTGAAATTAATAACGTTATTTTAAATTTCATTAAGCTGCTCTTCAAACTATGATATTATGTTTTAATTCAACGTGTTCTCTCTCTTCGACGTTAGTTTACACTCCAGACAAGATTAATAATTAAATTAATGTACATCTTCAAGGTTCAATATTATTAAGTTCCAAACTCTGGACGCAGTAGCTCAGAAGAAGAAAGTGGTACTACTACCAAACCAATCACGTAGATTTTTATACCAGTAATGTCATTTATGGAGAATTCTGTATTTGATGTTCTTCATCACATGGATAAGATAAGGAATGAGTAAATAAGAGGAAGCCTGAAAGTAGCGCCAGTGGTAGAAAAAGTGAGAGGAAGTAGATTAGCATGGTTTGGACATTTGATGCGGAGAGATGAAAGTCATGTCACAAAACGAACGTTGAATATGAAAGTGGAGGGATACACGGGCAGAGGAAGGCCGAATAAAAGATGGATCGATTGTGTGAAGAATGATATAAGAATGAAAGGAGTAAGCATGGAAATGACGGCTGATAGAGAGGAATGGCAGAAAAAGATCTACTGCGCCGACCCCAGATAATGGGAAATGGGCAAGAGGATGATGATGTTCTTCATCACATGCACAAAGTAATTTAACTTCCTCTAAGAAGAGGAAGTTAAATTACTTCCTTGAATTAAATTACTAATCCGAGTTTAGTAATATTATTAAGAAATAATATTACTAAACTCGGATTGCTAACATATTCTTGAGAAAACTAGGACATCACATACATTGTCCCACCATGAAACCCTCAACATTCTGCAGTCGCATCTGCCTACATCTTAAAGCCTCCAACTAGTTCAAGACACTGTGTGAGAATCCATGACTCAACCTTAGACAATACAACTGTACTTAAATTTATAATATGGCGTCATACGCATTGTCACACAGCATTTTGAAAAAGCTGAAAGCGCCATCTCAATCTGGACTCGAAGAGTCTTATACTTAATCACCATCTTCATCTATCTGATCATTGATAATGTTGTTTCTGTGTCCGATGCGTTATAAGAAGGAAACTTTTTTTTTTATTCTAAGCCCATATACACATAGTTTCTGGCGATATTCATGCCTTCGAGAAACTTCGACAGTGCTGTCTCAGACTCGGGATGCAGTGCAGTCAGACTCGGGATTATCCGATATTAACGCAGAGTCGTCAATAGAGTATTTTAATTGAGGAAAATATTAACTGAAGCAATTTCTGTTTCAGCAAATGTCGTCCGCGTGTTGAATAAAAAAGAAAGTGATAGAATTAGAGTGCTGTATTATAATAGTTATTTATTATAGAGTTTAGACTAAATAAATTAAGGAACTTCTGTTTTAGAGCCTTAATCGATGTATGTATAGTCTGTTATGATGTTCTCTGAAGGTTATTTTCTGTTGAAGATAAGTCGCGATACGATCGATTTTTTTTAATTGCAAATTTGAGTGCGTTTGTCAACGATGTCACCTGATGTTAAGTGAAGATGTTGCCTAAGGTGCAACACGCAAACTCAAATGGCGCCTATTTACTCTCGCCTTGAAAATGCCTATATTATAAGTATCGGGGAAGAAAGACGCAGGTAGGGAATTCCATTCCTTGCCGGTTCACATAATGAAGGACGAAGCAAACCGAGAGGTACGAAGAGGTGGAATATCGACCACATACGGATGGAGTTCCTGGTCGCGTCTTGTCGTCCGATGGTGGAAAGGTGCAGGCGGAATCAATTCATGCAAAAGGCAACCTCACCTAAATTCCGCAGCCATAGTGAAATAATATCCATTCTTATAAATCGAATATCATATTGCTAGTAACGTGCACCTTAAAAGATGATTATAATCTGTCTTATCCCAAACCGGAAACACCTGAATTCGTTGTTGACAGGAAGACATTAATATCACTTGTTCTCCCTGAAGGACTCCCAGAATTGTAATATAAGGCCATATCCAATGGGTTTGGCTTTACTTTATTTAAGATATTTTTACTATGCTTTTCCTTATTTATTCAAACAAATCAAGGAACATGAAACTAACTGATAACATAAATCGGAAGACCAAAAAGTCTCTCACACTAATTACCTCTTTACACCAATATTGGTCTATTTTTAAAGGGCATTTAGTGAATACAGAATCACCATGCCATATTTAAATATAATTTTTATATTTTTTACATTATTTAAATATAACATATTACGATTTTTATATTAGTTGAGCAGCAATTTAACCACTAAATACTAAATAATGTCATTTAAAATTTATTCCAAGCTTTTAATTTATATATGCCACCGACGTGCAGCCAATATCACGAATACTGTACACGTAACAAAAACAGATTTACAAAGGAAAAACTACAGCCCAATGCAATAAGATTCATTTTCGAAATTCTGTTCGTGAGACCTTTAAACGATATCCATGCACCATTATCTGACCTAGCGCTTGTTTTGTTCCAGTGTTACCGTCGAAAGCCACAAAATGTCAACCGGACGGCACTGGACAAGCTTTGTGGGTAAGTCACATGCAATAACTGAATAATTGAATTTTACGGACATTTATGATTTTACGGACAAAAGCGATAGCACTAATGTGAACGGTTTTAATAGTTACTGTCGATACCATATAATATGTACATTGTTAAGAATTAATAATATACAGCTGGGATTTTGAGATGAAGCACTATGAGCAGATAACGTAGCTATTTCAGTTACAAGAATTTTCATAGTTCTACACATTTTAATGCAACATCTTAAGATGCTTTGAATTGCATTTATTGATTTTGAGAAAAATACAGGTCGCAAAAATAAACCAGATTTTAATATCATTCTATTCCATTTTGCATGGGTATTAAAAGACTCTTTGGAATCATTCAAGATACGAGTACTAAGTATGACAAATCCAGAAAATCGAATTATGGACAAACAACAATATGTTAATATTTGTTTGCGATTCCGCCATCTTGCGCATTTGACAGCTCATGTCAATTCATTCACGGGAGAATATTCTCCGAGCCATCTGGTAAAGAATAAAGATAATGTATCCGATGGATTCCGTGTACAATGTATGACTATAATATTACATATGTTGCGGTAGTATCTTTGTATTCCTTTTGTGCAATATAAAATGTGTTATCCTGAAAGTAGTGCGAATAACACTAGACATATTTCAATTTTCATATATACATATATCCGACGCTTCTACAGTATAGGAAATCGTGAGGCAAACTGCATGTATAATGTATATGAGATGTATATGATCTGAGATTATGTCTTCCTTCTCCGTGTCTCTTTACTTCATTTAACTTACAGAAAAAGTTTACAAATAACGAACTTAATGAAAATAGTTCGAAGGAAAAGTAACCCGCTCAATCGTGCATCGTATTATCGTGCACTTCGCGCGAAGATTGATTGGTGCGATTGAAGGTGCGAATCAACGTGACATGTCTGTATCATCATAATCAGTCATACTCATTCTTCGCACGGCCACGCCTAATCATACTTCGTACCAGCATATGCACTACTGTGGTCCGAATAAAGGTTCTAAAAACTTACACAAACTTTAGTTTTATTCACAGCCAAATGCACAGGATTAACTGACAAACTTATGACTACAAACGAACTACAATATTACTGAGTTAATTTTGAAAATACTCAAATTCAAGTTCAAAATCATTTATTCAGTCTGGGCTGTTACATGCACTTGTGAAAGTCGAAAAGCTACGCCATCGGTTCGCAAATCTACGGCGGGAGACCTTGTACTGAGAAGAACCGGCAAGAAACTCAGCAAAGGCTGTTTTTTTTCCTGTATTAAATAGATACAGAGTCGTCAATTTGGAAAATGACTTCAATATTGATAATTCATGAAGTCACTTTCCATTACATAATATAATTAATAAAAATATAATTTGAAAACATGCCTATATTAGGAATGCCGTGCCATACAGTTTTAAAAGAATATATTAAAGTTAAATTAAAATTATAATAAATACGAGTAGTACCCAGTATAGCAAAGAGCAGACTCATCTCCGCTGGCAGCACCCGTTCACGAGCATGACGCATGAACCAGCCATCGCTTCGCTCAACCATGTCTTAGGGAACGTAACGACCCGCCTCACACGACACTGCCGAAGAGATTTTAATGAGAGTATGACTACCCCTAAGCCACGAAAGGATACAAATTACACGTGTAAATTATCACTAATAAAAAAATAAAAAAAAACAACCGCAGGACACGCGCATACAATCATTTAAGAACTAGAAATCATTTATTATGATACAAGTAACAAAATAATTGCTCACACCTTTTGGTTATTGTGTCATACGGAATAAATATAAAATTCAAATAATAATATTAAACATAACTATTTATTATCTCAATATAAAAAGCAGTAAAGAATAGACTCATCTCCTCTAGCAGCACCCGTTCACGAGCATGACGTATGATCCAACCATCGCTTCGCTCAACCGTATTTTAGGGAACGCAACGACCCACCACACACGACACAGCACACAGCCAAAGAGACTTTAAAGAGAGCATGACTAAAACTGTAACATATAAGCAAACCGTTTTGTCATTTAAGCAGAGAAGTGGGCGCAAGAAACTTATCAGCCTTTAAACAAATGTAGCAACAATTACATAAGTGTTATTATAGGTACAGTTAAATATACATATTATTATGTTACACAGTTACCTAAGAATTTATAAACACCGTGTAAAACTTAGTATTAGTACTATACTATTAGTTAAATAAAGTTTCGTTAGCTCTAGATAATTGTGGCTTTGATAAAATGTTGCATTTATAACTTTGAAGTTCATTAAGTTTGTCTCATTTTAATATTGACGAAGCAGCCGTTTAACATTTATGTACCTAATGTATAGTAATTATTCACTAGAATTAAGTCGAATTCGATTAATAACGTGTCAGATACAGAATACTCAACCTCAAAGCGAAATGCTAAATGAAATTAAGTTACTATTAACAAAAACACATTGAAAATGAACCAATATTATGGGCAACTTTGATTGGAAAACTTCTTCAGTGGGAAGGTAGGTCTATTGACGTCACAGCGCCATTTTGCTAATTCCCAGCCTTACCGTTGCTCATTATTTGAAATTAGAATGGCCATAAAAACTAGTGAGCGAAAATGGCAGCAAGGCAAAACTTTTATTAGTTTTCTTATTTGGGTACAATGTAATATTATTTGTATTTTTTTTTTTTTTTTTTTATGGCCTTTGCGGCAGACGAGCAGATGGCCCACCTGATGGTGAGTGGTAACCATCGCTCATGGACATCTGCAATGCCAGGGGCACAGCTCAGTCTCTGCCTACCTGGAGAGAAAATACTCTTTTTAGGCCTCGTTTGAAGACGGCCATATCGTAGTGCTCAGGAAACACCGCAGCAGGGAGCTCATTCCAAAGTTTGCACGTACGCGGGAGAAATGAACGCTGAAACCGAGCTGTACTGGAGCAGATCGGTTCCAGGTAGTACGGATGGACTTTGCTGCGGTGGCGGGTGGTGCGATGGTAAAAAGGTGATGTGGGCACCATTGCAAAGAGTTCCTCGGAGCACTCCCCGTTGACGAGCCTATATAGGACGCAGAGAGATCCAAAGTCTCTCCGCTGCTCCAGGGTCTCTGTTGAGGCTGTAATATTGGGGTCTCCTACGATGCGGAAAGCACGCCTTTGCAAGGAGTCAAGTGGGTCGAGCTGATATTTGGGAGCTCCAGCCCAGAGGTGTGAGCAGTACTCCATGTGAGGCCGAATTTGGGCTTTATAAAGCTTCAGGCGCTGGCTGGGTGTGAAGTACCGCTTCGCTCTGTTCAGAACTCCCAGTTTTTTGCTCACCAATTTGGTTTTGTCCTCCAAGTGACTCCCAAACTGCACTGTAGCAGAGATTTCCACACCGAGGATCCCAATAGAGTCTGTCATTCGAAGAGCAACTCCTTGGAACTGAGGCACTACGATAAATGGGTCCTTCTTCGCAGTGAACGCGCACACCTGTGTCTTCGTGGGGTTGAACTTGACTAAGTTCTTTGTACCCCATTCGGAGACTCGCCCTAGAGAGTCTTCGACTTCAGACACAAGTTGCAACCGCCTTTCGTGTAATGCAATCCGAGGGACGGTCTGGTGGTTGGTATACCGCGCATCACCCGTACTGTCATCCGCATAGCAATGAATGTTCTCAACTGACAACATGTCATTGATATGCAGAATGAACAGTGTTGGGGAGAGCACCGAACCTTGTGGAACGCCAGCATTAATGAACAAGGTTTTGGAGCAGCAGCCGTCAGAGACGACTTTGATGCTCCTACCGTCCAGGAAGCTGGCTATCCATTTGCAGAGTCCCCCGGGGATTCCATAGGATGGTAATTTCGAAAGAAGACCCTTATGCCAGACCCTATCAAACGCCTTCGCGATATCCAGTCCAACGGCGAGAGCCTCACCTTTGCTCTCCAAAGCTTCTGCCCAATGGTGTGTCAGGTACACTAAAAGGTCACCAGCCGAGCGGCCGTGACGGAAACCGTACTGACGATCGCTAATTAGCTGGTGCTCTTCCAGGTACCGTAGAAGGCGGGTATTGATTACCCGCTCCATAATTTTGGAGAGCAGGGACGTTATCGCAATTGGCCTGTAATTTGATGGGTCGGCTCGGTCACCCTTTTTGGGAATTGGGTGGACGTGGGCAATCTTCCACGAAGATGGAACCCTGTTCTGCTGGTAAGAAAGACGGTAAAGGCGCGTTAATACGGGGGTCAATTCAGGGGCACACGTCTTTAGTACCACTGCTGGGATGCCATCCGGCCCGCTCGACTTATGGACGTTCAGAGCTTAAGTTCCCGCCTGACCGCACGTTGTGTAATACGGATTTCAGGCAGTGAACTTCCACACCGAGGGATGGTAGGTGGCGTGGTCCCTCCATCGTCCATGGTCGAGTTCGAGGCAAAGAGTTCAGCCAGAAGATCGGCCTTCTCTTTTGCGCTATGGGCCAGGCTGCTATCGCTTGCTCGCAGTGGTGGGAGACTGGACTGGCAGAAGTTCCGTTGCGCAGCTTTGGCCAGCGACCAGAAGGCGCGGCTCCCACTGGGATAGCTTCCTAGTCGCTCGCCAATTCTGGCCACGTGCTCCGCCTTGGCTTCGGCAATAGCCTTCCTGTTGGATCTGGATGCGGCGTTGTACTGTCGCTTCTTCTCCGCCAAATCAGGATCCCGATTTTTCCTGGCGTTGTTCCAGGCGAGGAACGCAGACTGCTTGCGATGTGCAGTCCTCCGGCAGGTATTATTATACCAGCGTTGACTGCAGCCGCCAACAGGAACGGAGGTGCTGGGAATGAATGTTTTCATTCCCATCAACACCGTCTCCGTGACGCAGTCTGCGCAGGTATCGGGATCTGCGGAAGTGAAGCAGAGCCGCTTCCAGGGGTAGGATCCGAAGAATTCCCGGAGTCCATCCCAGTCTGCTGACTTATACCGCCAAACTGTACGGCTGCTGGCCGTGGCTGCGCGATGTGGTTGCGCGAGTCTGGCGGTACTACGGACAAGGCAGTGATCTGATGATCCGAGAGGAGCATCGACCACAACCCTGTATCCGCTAGGTCGTGTAGTCAACAGAAGATCCAGCAGGGAGGCATTATGGCTCTCTATATCTGGTATACGGGTGGGCTGTAACACCAGTTGAGAGAGACCATAGGCCGAAGCCATGTTGAAGACAGTTCTACCCGGAGGTCGGTGGTCCGGGACTTCAACCACTCTTTGTGATGAGCATTAAAGTCACCAAGGACCACCACCTCCGCAGATGGATACTGTTCCAAGGCTCGGTCAATCCCCTCTTGGACGTGCTCAAAAAGCTGAGCTGACCCCAAGTCACTGGCATGGGACCTGTAAAGGCACGCGTAGATTCGGGTAACGCCCCCATGGTCTACGCGAAGCCAGAGTAACGACAGATCCCGATGCTCGAGGCCCCGAAGGCGGCGGCAGCAAACATCGCCCCGGACGAACACGCACACACCGGCTTTACGCTGGAATGTGTGTTCCAGTTCGTAACCCGGGAACTTCAGGTACGAAATATCGTCCGGAGCGCATATTTGCGTCTCCGTCAAGAAGAGCAAGGTAGGCCGAGCCGTCTCGAGATGGTGGTGGACGGCATCGAGATTACTATGTAGACCCCTGATATTGCAGAAATCCATCTTGATTGTGGATTGGGTGTCCGCCGTACGAACCTGCTTCTTCTTTATTTTTCTGGCCATTATTTATTGAAGAGTTTAATTTGGGAAAGGGTAAAAAATGTGGGGAGGATCCCGGCGATAAACAAAGAAAGCGCAGATCACGGTACAAAGTGAAGGCGTGGGTTGTGTGAAGGGCTGACGCGCGGCACGGAAGGGCCCCCGGTGCCCCCCCGCCTGCAGTCATCGGGATCCACTCCGGTCTCCCACTCCGGCACGAAGACCGCACGACGGGATTTTCGCCGGTTGGCAGGACAGCCTCCCAGACAGGATATTCGGGGTTCGGGTCCTCTACTGACCGGCAGGTGGCCGACGGAAACCATTTCCACCAGGTCTCCCTGTGCCGCGCGTCAACCCGTCACGCCCAACAGCCTCACTGAGACCAATCGACCCGCTAGCCTCGAATACCGCCAAGACTCCTCACCACAGAAGGGGCAGGACGGTCGTATGAAGGAGCGGCTGTTTCTGCCCTTCAAACGAAACACATAACTGCTTCACGATTGAAATAGGCAGAACGGTGGTACCAACCCGCACAGGCCCGGCACCTAAAGGACATCCTTTTTAGTACCGAACCTTACCACAACTGTGATAGGAGAGGAATGGGATGGAGGGGACATCGATTCCGCGGATGTAAGAGGTAAACGGCATCGACAGCTCGAGAAGTCGGGGTCGCGTACCCGGGCTGTCTATAAAGCAACCGGACAAGTTGCAATTAGACAACCTCTCTGACTAAAGACATGTATTATGTATTTTGTATTCATAACATACTGTTAGTAAGTTAAAAATACTTTTAGTAATTATCACACTCAATGAGGACTCGCATCTGTACCTGACATTTTCCATAGATTATAAACATGTAAATAATATTACGGAAATTCCCTTTCTCCCGTATATAATATATAAAAGTCATAAAAGACAATATACAGTAATTTGTCTGCGAATTACCTATAATATATAGGATAAATAAAATTATGCAAAATATAAGTGTTTGCTTCGCGGACAGCAGACGTGATTATATTTATGTATGTCATATAATGTATTTCATTTTACAGTTGGCAACTCTAAGCCCCAGACTTGTCTGTGTATAGCTACAAACGCGTGCATGAACGACGCAGGCCACTGCTGCATCGATTTGTTACTAATCGATTGCTGAATCGATACATATAAACTATGGCACTCCCTTATTCAAATGCAAGTGTAGCGCGAGTATAGCAATTGAAGCCCGAGTTCAAAGTTCACGCTAGTAAACGTTACAAAAGCTTCATTAATATTGTCGACAGCGTTTAAGCAAGCTAATTATGATGGATCACTTTTAAAGCCACTCAAAGTGAATCCATTAGTATTTATTTACTAAAAATTCAAAGCAATCTTGATAGGAAAATTTCACAGAAAATAAAATAACTTATAACGCACAATTTTTAATGTTAAGTACAGATAAATATATTTAACATACACAACAATACAATGACTTACTTTCATAGTTCATTTCCACGAACAAGTAATCACATTTTACGAAGTCGCCGAACTTAGCCGCACTGTAATAATATGTCACCGCTTTTGTAACTTTACATATTCAATCTGTTCTTTCCAAGTTTCTGTATTTCTTTCCAGTAATATGTAAGCAAAATTCGTTTTCTCCAATGCTTTTGTCATTGTTGATTCAAGCCTTGTTCTTTATACAAAACTTCTGTCAAGCATAATAGAAATATCTATGTATTTATTTAATTTTTATGTACAAAGGATACAAAGTCGGAATTAACGCCTTAGACATTTTCTACCTGACTGGTGACCTGAATCTTCAGGTGATGCAGAGATATTAAGAGGTAGATATACAAAAGACATTATAAACAGATGTTAATGCACACACAGAAGATACTTACTCGTATATGTAAAATTTATAAAATATCCTAATACAAAAATAAAACATATATAAAAAAACTACTACATATTAGCCTAATATCACATTTTATAACCTACTAGCTTTCTGCGCGGCTTCGCCTGCGTGGATTTCGGGATAGGGTCTATAGAGGGTTAAGGGTCATAGCTTTTGCCCACGGCTACATATGCGCAGAAATCGGTTTATGGCGCGAAGGTTTTATCGCGCTTCCCGTGGGACTATCTGTTTTTTCCGAGATAAAAAATACCGCAATACCTTGCTCAAGAATCACTCTATCTATTGATGAAAACCGCATGAAAATCTGTGCAGTAGTTTTTGAGCGAAGCCTTTATTGCGCATCCCGTGGGATCTGTCGATTTTTCCTAGCCTAGCCTATGTTACTCGGGGATAATGTACCTTTCCAAAGGTGAAAGAATTTTTGAAATCGGTCTAGTAGTTTCGTAGCCTATTCATTACAAACAAACAAACAAACAAATATTTCCTCTTTATAATATTATATAGTATAGAAGACTTCCCTCAAAAAAAAGTTTTATCTCGCATCATATTCCTCAAATGATAAGAATGTTTGGATTTAATTTTAGTAACTCAAAAGTTACGTAGCCAAATATTTTGACTATAAATACATAACATAATGAAACTATAGCTTTCATAGATTCAATGTGAACTTATTTAAACTTGTATAGGAATTATCAGACTGCTTATGAGGCCAGCTTCTAATCGTCGACTCTTTAAAAGGAATAGCCCTTGCAGGTTTTCTTGCTGCTTCTTTCTAGTACAGGGAAGCCTTGTAGACTTGTGACACAATGGCGTAGCATCTTTGACATACAATATTGATTGTAAAATCCTATCTGAAGAATAAATTTGTGTTTTATTACATCTTGTTAAAATTTCAAGTTATTTAACTTACCTTTGCACAACACTACCGCATATTTTCACATTAGAGTAGTGGCCGTGGCATTGATAAAGTAAAGGCCATAACAAATTTATAGCACCCCTAATGGCTTTAATAAAATCAAGGAGGTCAGGGAAATTCGTCCATTGAACTAATTAGATGCTTTTTATAAATATAATGCGATAGTTTTGATTGTAATAGATATTTCAGTCTATTGAGTGAACTTAACTATAGTTTCCATAAAACCATCGACAGACCCAAAATTATTATACCTATGTATATTTGTGTTGTATTTTTCGCTAAATATAAAAAAATGACCCAATTTATTCGTTACCGTAAATTCATATCCACATCATCGTCTCTCGGCCCATTACTCAGAAGATGTCGAGGAAATTGTTCACTGAAGTATTTACCTCTCCCCTTGAACCTACGAGACGGATGCCGAAAATTAAATGCTCAGTGAATTACGACTCATCCGCCTTTGATTTCCACCGACATAATTTTTTTCGGTTACTATAGCTGGTGGTTTCACTTAGTAGCTTTGTAGGACATGAAAATAAGAATAAGAACATTTATTGTATAACTGCTACAATTGTTTGACACAAGGTGCTACTGCACACAGTGAGTGACAATTGTAACTGTTGTCACTCACTGCGTGCAATAACACCTTGTGCCAAACAATTGTAACAGTCACTCGCTAGTGTTGTGTGACACTCACTAGTATAGTCAGTTTAGTGTAATTACTGTAGACAGTCACTGACTATTGTTGTATAACATTCACTAGTGTAGTCAGTGTAGTGTGTAGTGTAGACAGTCACTTATTAGTGTTGTGCGACACTCACTAGTGTAGTCAGTGTAGTGTAGTTAGTGTAGACAGGTACTGACTAGTGTTGTGTGACGTTCACTAATGTAGTCAGTGTAGTGTAGTTAGTGTACACCGTCACTCACTTGTGTAGTGTGTTGTCACTCACTGCGTGCAATAACTCTTTGACGGGCAGTAATATAATGAGTACACATACAACAGTAATATAATGAGTAATACATTCATTCATTATTTTACATTATGTCAAATATTTTCAAGAAAATAAATAGATTAATTTGGTTTATAGTCTTTGCGTTATTATTACATTAATTTGTCAATATTTATACATATTAAAAACAGCATTACTAAGTAGTCACTTATTTATAAAAATAGGATCTCATTATTTTTTTAAGTTACATTTCATGTCAAAATATTTTAAACAAAAATTGTATATACAGATCACACTAATTACAATATCATTCATTTATCATTATTACACAAGTATTCATTGCAATTATAAAACGTATTATCTTTGAGCTGTTTTTTAAAGAACTCGTGAATATACGATCGAACGTCATTTCTCGTTGCGACTCTGCTTAGAATAGAATTTTAGAACCAGAGTCACCGATGATATTGTTTGAAGAATTACGAACCTTAAATTGTAATACGCAGGGCATATTGTTCGCAAGACTGCGGCCGCCGGACACTGCAGCGTTGGTAGGCCTCTCGCTAGATGGGGACGCTAGTAGTACAGGCCTAAGTCCAGTAGTGGGCGTCTACTGGTTGAAATTATGATGATGATGTGTTTACATAGGAAACCACATTATCGATTTTACATAATCTGCCTACTATAGAATACTATAAGTTAATGTCAGTATTAAGATCATATGTACAATCTACATAAATAAATTAAAATCTAAATCTAATCTAGAACTGATTTTTTTTATTTCACTTTAATTTAATACTACCTACAGCCCACACACTAAGCAATTATTGCATTAAGGCTGCCTCCGGATTTTCAGTTAGTCAGCACTCCCACTGTGTGAACATATGAGTCCAAACAATAGCTAGGTTTTCTATGATTACCAAACATTCGTAGACATAGAGATCGCTCGTGAACAATAGACAGTAGACACGACCTTCAGCTGAAGTGAACTCACAATTAATTTAGATTTAGACAGACGCGTCTAACAACGTAAATGTGATTAACATAAACGCAAATTTGATTAACATAATATACACCTACAATTTGTCTGACTTATTCTAATAAAGTGTAGTTAACCTCTAGTCTATAGGTGCTAATAAAGCTTTAAAATGGGTGCTAATAACATGTATTGTTGTTAGAACTGCATAAATCAAAACTCTAAAACTACTGTGACAACTTTGCTAATATAACTGTAATGTTCCCTTTATTAGACAATTTACTTCCTATAATTTTCTGTCTAGATACATAGATCACGAGAAACCAAATTTTTGATTTACCAATTTATGTCGTAAATTTTATTTATATTCTAACCACTTTGCTTCCTACTTGACGGGAAAGAGACCGTCCCATTTGGGTATTTTCGTCTTGCCTATGTATATGACCAGTTTGAGTGCACACTTTTGTACGCATAATAAAATTACGAATATTACATTGCTCTGATGATAATTTCATATCTATGTTTACGTGTGTAAGGTACAAAGTAGTCCCAACGATCTTTTATTGTTTTTCCCGCTCCTATCATTTGAGTGTGAGTAAACAGCACATAAATGGAATTAGCAAAATAATACCAGTGTGAAATATTTAAATTAAAAATAATATATAAGTGAATAATCTAAAAAAAAAAACAACTCAAATAATGTTCATGTTATTAATGTTTTCAAATCGAGACACATCAATCATAAATATATAAAATCAAAGACAAGAATATGTTATATAAATCATCCTATAGAATAACATGAATGTATAATTTTTGGACTTAACTTTACAAAATTATAGAAAAAAATGGGTTCATTCTTCTAAGATATTTTGCGTTTAACCCCATTATGTTACAATAAGATTTAAAATCCTCAACAAACACTCACTAAAGAGATATTTTTTTCAAAAACAAACCAGTTAATTATTATTAATAGTGAAAAACAGAATTATTACATCAAACTTTTTTGTATATTATTACTGAAATTAGTTCGATTATTACTGAAATTAGAAAACCAGGGCGAAAAACCCGACTTGAAAAAAATTGAAGAAGAAAGTTGTTTGAAAACTTGTTGTGGATTGCACGAAATATTGCTTACGCTTGTTTTATTATTCCTCGAACGTATTACTGGATCGTTCCCTTATATACCACTTTTTCGAAGCCGGCAATAAAAGAGCCCAAACACCTTCAGCCTCCCTGCATGTTTATGAAACCCGGTATTGATTCCGTCAATAAGCGGCCGAGGACGCCATCAATCATAGCTGACCCTGAATCGGAAGGGAAAATTTTTCAAAGGTACGTTCGTTTCACGACGACAAAAGGTGATCTTGCCAGTTTAGGCTAAAGCCTTTATCTGAGCACAATGAGTTTAATATTCAAAGCGTGCCTGATTCAATATTTTCTGGCTCGCTAAATTTGACGCCGTTGATTTCGCTTAAATCTTCTTGCTGGCTTTGATTTTTGCTAGAAATCTATTATGGCATTCTTAAGCTCCCAGCCACCATTCCTGTATCCTTCGACGTGAAAATTGTCCAGCTACTAATATTATAAACGCAAAAGTTAGTTTGAATGGATGTTGGTTTCTCTTTCATGTAAAAACTGCTGCACGGATTTTAAAGAAATTTTAAAATAATATAATTTATACGTCAGAAAAATATATATGTGGCATATATCTATAATACAATTTATAGGAATATGCCACGCTAATATAAACTATTCGAAATAATAACACTGCGCAGACGAAGACGCAGATGGGATACAGATATATGTATATTTATATATAAACTAGCAAATTAATAGAGACTTTTTAAAAAAATTGTGTCGTAAACACCTTTGCATGAACTGTTCTTTTTCTCTTACCTTAAATCACACTATTTGTTGTTCCCTAAAAGTTGACTTTCTCATTGTTTTTCGTTTATTTTATATCACAATTATTCAACGTACTACAAAATAAGCAACTAATCTTAAATACAAATTTAACTTAAGTTGTATAGAAAAGAAATTGTTTATACTTACGTTAGCGTTTCTTTTTCGTGCTTTACATTGGTGTGCTTTACGTTTTTCTACTTAGTCAAGCATATTTTTAATTAAGACTTAATCTTTTTGAACTTTCAGTACATACGGCCATTACGCTCCTAAATTAAGATAGTGCTAAATAACGAATACTAATGAAAGTGTAGCCGACCAAGAAAACGCCTGACGGTATTCTCATTATATATTAAAATTTTAATTGGATACCGAAATTAAGTAAGCAAGTCTGTGGGTGGTATTACCTTCAAGCAAAATTGGTATTTACCATATGGAAACAAGACGGAGAATAATTTGTCAGATTCGTCTGCTTGTATACCTCCATATTAGTGTTCTTAGTGCTGTGCTCTGAGACGTTACCTTTTTTTCTTTTTTTTTGTTCCCTGAGGAAAATGCATTAAGTTGCATACCCAGGCTGTGGCGAGCCGGCGATTATGTGGGGCTCTCCTCCCCGCCGATACAGGGGACCCCTACTCGGGGGAGGCTACAATACTTCCCCCGATCTCCACCACCGACGACGCCCCCCGGCCACGGAAGGGGTGGTCCTTCCCGGGTCGCCGCATCCGCTGGCGCGATTTCCTCGCGCCCGCCGGCGATCCACGGCGACGCCGCAGCTGTGCTACCGAGCCCGGCGCCGCCTCCTTCGAGCGGGATCGGCCATCTCCTGATCCCGCTCGGCGGCTTCCTTCAGGAGGCTACAGCCCTCCAACCTCCCTCCCTCCGCCAACATTGCCGCAGTCAATGCCGGCTGAGACGATACCCTGACCGCTTGAAGTAAAATTAAAACAACTGTAGCTCTATCTCGTTTGCAATTTTATGCGAATGCGATAGATAGATAGATGTATAGAAAAAGCGTTTATTATTTTCTGCAAAATACACATAAATATCTAATAAAACAATGGTAATAATTGAAAAAAAAAACATAAGCGATCTTACTTTATATACCGTTTGTATCGACTAGTTACCGTCAAAATTCATTTATTCTCATATCATATCCTTTTTCAATTAATTCACGTCACAGCATTTTTTTTTAATATATTTTTCTTGTATTTGTGAAGACTTGAAATTGGCTTTAATTTAGTAATTTGCTACTACTATCTACACTTTTAATTAGCTATAAAATTTCCTCGAAATTATAAAAATGAAATGATAGTGTAACTGATTTCATGAGAATGGGTAAGGAATAAAGGAATAAATAAATAAATTATGGCTATTAACAGAAATTATAGCTGACGTGTATGTTCTATATTCTACTCTATCTAGTTCAATTGTCGAAACAACCAACCAATAAATATTTAATCTCGGTGTGAAGGGAAAGTAATTTTATCAGGATAGTTCGGCGGCACGACCACCTATGCCAAAGTCACGCGTAGCGCTGCGTAGCGCTGTCAAATATTAAGATTCATAGGGCCACTTTGAAAGCAATCTATTACAAGGAACTAAGGTGATTTTCAATACTAAAATAACGTCATGAAATACGTTGACAACGACACAGTTAAGTGAATGAGTCCTGATTGAGAGCCAGTTTCACTACTCAAAGATATTTTGTCACATTTCACATGTAAAATTATATCAAAACTCTGTCAGCTAGTCACTCAATTGTAGTTGAAGAAACTGGTCGATCTTTTAATAATAAAATAAATATTCTTGCTATGCTCCTATTAATGAAATTACTCCAATTGGCCGAATTTTTAGGCCTCCGTTTCGACGCGCTAGTACGATTCGACGGTATCAAACAGTACAAGACAGTTAAAACTGAACTTTAACGCCAGAAGATATTGATTTCATATTAACGTAATGTTCTTCGGAGTAACAAAAGGCATGTATCTAACAAAACATTTACACTCGTCAAAAGACAATGGCCGCTTTTATTCTGCAATAAAAGAGAGAACGAACGGAAATATGCGTGAATACACGGAAACGTCACATTTATTTCAATTTTTTTTATTGTCACACAATTTCAGAGAATATAGGCATATAACGGCGAAGCTGTATATTTGTATACACATTCCAATGTATTTGATAGCTACTTCCATGTATTAGTGAATTTGAATTAGGTAAAAGAAATGTTCAGTAATCAAATATATATTTTATTTTAATAATAAATATTTACCAATTAACCTAGCCCAAAGTAAGCACGGTAAGGCTATGTTATTGGATCTAGAGCAACATATATCTATACATATATTACTTGATTTGACAGCAATATATATTAACAACCATGAATAAGGCACAAATGCTCGCATTCATTACACAAACATCTGCCACCACCTGGACTCGAACTCGGGACCTCAGAGATGGTCGTCTAGGATCGATTTTTCTAACTATGAAGAATTTTTTAAATATAAACTAATATAAATCTAATAAGCATTGTATTACATTCATACTAATATTATAAATGCGAAAGTCTGTCTGAATGTCTGTCTGTCTGTCTGTTCCGCTTTCACGCCAAAACTACTGAACCGATTTAAATGAAATTTGGTACACAGATAGTCTAGAGCCTGAGAAAGGACATAGGCTACTTTTTTATATAAAAAAGGTTGTAAAAGGGTGAAAGGAGGGATAATAGGTTGTATGAAAATATTATTAAAACCACTGAACCGATTTAATTGAAATTTGGTACACAGATAGTCTAGAGGCTGAGAAAGGACAGAGGCTACCTTTTAAAGCAGAAAAGGGTTGTAAAAGGTTGAAAGGAGGGGGTGAAAGGTTGTATGGCAGTATTGTTAAAACATATCCTTCCTGTGGGAAATTCGAATATAACGCGGGCGAAGCCACGGGCGGAAAGCTAGTTGTTTATATGTGTGGATGTTTAATATTGTATGTATAACTTTTATTTGACAATAATGCAAACATTGCAATGCCGTTGTCCATCTAACATCTAATCCACCATCTAATATTATGAATGTGACATGCAATAAATAAATAAATATGTATGTAGAACTTATTGAATTTGTTATCCTTACTATTATTATAAATTGGAAAGTGAGTTTGTTTGTTTGTTCCACTTTCACGCCGTAACTACTAAACCGATTGCTTTGAAAATTTGCAGACGTAAAGATAAAAATCCGGATTAAGTAATAGGGTACTTTTTATCTCGGAAAAATTGACAGATCCCACGGGATGCGCAATAAAGGCTTCGCTCAAAAACTACTGCACAGATTTTTATGCGGTTTTCATCAATAGATAGAGTGATCCTTGAGCAAGGTGTCGCGGTATTTTTTATCTCGGAAAAACCGATAGTCTCACGGGAAGCGCGATAAAACCTTCGCGCCATAAACCGACTTCCGCGCATATGTAGCCGTGGACAAAAGCTATGACCCTTAACCCTCTATAAGACCCAATCCCGAAATCCACGCGAGCGAAGCCGCGGGCAGAAAGTAGTTCTTATTATAAATGTAATGGTCTACATGGAGCGTCGGTAGCGTTGGGTCTCTTCTAATGATGGAAAAAACGTATCTTTGTTGAGATTGGATCATTTTTATCCGGATCAGTACAAAGATTCAAATCAGTAAAGTACTTCATTTGCGTCATTTGTGTCAGATAAAATATTCTGATATCTGATACAAATACACTGACATAAATATTAATATTGATTCATTTGTATCAGTGACTCTGAGTCAATCGTGTAAGCGTCGCGTATCGAAACAGAGATGCAATTGAGCGAATGATTCATTTGAAGCGCTGCCAAAGATTTGAATCAGTGAATCACTTGGAAGAAACGACCCACTGAGTCGTTTCTGTAAAGATTGACACATCTCTATTCACATCTATTATTGACACATCAATATACATATGTACGAAGACTAGGTCTCTTCGTACATATGTATATTGAGATTGGGGAAGCCCAACGTTTCACCAATATGACTTTCGTTTATCCATTTTCAAATGCATTTTCACCTGACGTTCTTCCAGTGAAGGAATAGAACCTACATACACCTGCGAAGAAACTGAAAGGAGGATGTACAATGGACTAAAACTATATACCATTGACTAAGGCCTTATGTCCTAAACATAGGCTAGGCTCGTGACGGATATGAACTATGATGATAATTTCTTTTATACCTATAGATCCATTTATGAAATTACATCTGGCACACAGCCGGCAGTGTGGCCGCACCTAAGGACGAAGCGATATTGCGGGGATATCGATAACGTTACCCGATACAGTATCGCTCGTCAAGCATCGATACTTACTCGGTATCGATTGAGATGTATCGGATACCTAATATAATATGTATCGATTAAAATTACATCTGGCACACAGCCGGCAGTGTGGCCGCACCTAAAGACGAAGCGATATCGTGGTGATATCGATAACGTTACCCGCGATAGTATCGCTCGTCAAGCATCGATACTTACTCGGTATCGATTGAGATGTATCGGATACCTAATATAATATGTATCGATTAAAATTACATCTGGCACACAGCCGGCAGTGTGGCCGCACCTAAGGACGAAGCGATATCGTGGTGATATCGATAACGTTACCCGCGATAGTATCGCTCGTCAAGCATCGATACTTACTCGGTATCGATTGAGATGTATTGCATACCTAATATATGCAATGATGTTTGACAACCGACTTCCAGATAAATCGATATAGCAGTACTGGCCAAATACATGCGTACAACGGACAACAAGTTGTACGAAAATTCATATCTGTCGAGATTGGCGGCCAAATAAATTACTATGTAAACTCATATCTCTCGTGTATATAAAAAATGGAACGATATTTTACTCCGAAACACGGCAACGCAAGGAGGACTTATCAGTTTTATTTAAATTTATAACTGGCTTGTAAAACGTTTGTGTAATGAACGAAGGAGCATTTGCAGCTTAGTCATTATTCTTAATATATGTTTATATTAAAAATGTCATATATGTATAATATACTACTACGTTAGACTAGATATCATAACTCAAACCTTACAGAGCATACTTTGGGCTAGGCTAATTGGTATAAGAAAATATTTATTATTAAAATAAAATATGTATTTAATTACTGAACATTTCTTTCAAATTCAAATTGACTAATACATGGAAGTAGCTATCAAATACATTGGAATGCATACATACAGCTTAGCCATTATATTCCTATATTCTCTGAAATTGTGTGGCAATAAAAAAAAGTTGAAATGAATGTGACTTTTCTCTGTATTCACGCATATTTCCATTCGTTCTCTCTTTTATTGAAGAGTAAAAACGGCTATTGTCTTTTGATTAGTGAAAATGTTTTGTTATACCTTATGTATATACCTTTTGTATTAACAAAAGTTCAACATTACATTAATATGAAATCAATATCATCTGGTATTAAAGTTCAATTTTAACTGTCTTGTACTTACCGTCCCGTTTTTTTATTCACAAATAATTTCGTGAAACATTTAAAGACAAGTATGTTTATGCAGTTTTTAAGCATCACACAGTCATCACCATCATCACAGCCCATATACGTTGCTGTATTCCCCTGTGAATTCAAACTTATCAAACAGATTTTGTGGGCATATCATAATTCAAATACTGCCATGTTTCTTGGAAAAACAATAAAAAATCGACGCCAATTTTCAAATATAAGCTGTTCCGCACGGATGGAAGCAAAAATAACGTTAGTGCGTAAATTTGTCCCGAGTAAGATGGCTGGTTTTGATTCTACAAGACTCATCTGAAAAAAGCAGAAGCAAGTTGAAGAATCTGTCACAGAGAACAACAAAAGAGATTATCTTGACCCTACGAAAACCGCTGTTATTTCGAGCGACATAAGAGTAATTCAAAGGTTAAACAGACAAACTTAACGCTGAAACTACATATATGTTACTTTAAGTTGACGTTAAACTACTCGATGTAACTTGATGAAGAAACATCAGCGACGATTGACTCAATCACCGCTCCCAGTATGTTGTTTAACGCCATACAAAGCAAATATGACATGGGAAATTGCTTTGGATGGGACAAATATTTACTCATAACGGGTCGCTACCGTCCGCCAGAAGTGTTGTTATTTTTCCTATACCTATATATTGATAAACTAGCAGACTGCTTCCCTATAGGAAGTGGCTCATTAGTCTGTAGTATTGTATATGTGGCTCCTCTGAACTAAGCAGCAAACATGTACAAGCTAATAGAACCAAACTGTACATTACCAACTTGTGAAATAAGATATAAAGTGACAGAACCCAATCATTTCATGTTTCTTATTAAAATGTAATTATTATGGTCGGACATGAGATGTCGCGGTAGAATCGCGTAAGTGCACCCCGCCACACGCGCCCCGATAGGTATGGGCCTAGAGAACACCGAGGGCAGGGCTTTGAATACCGTTAAAAATTTGGTATCGTTACTTTCATGATCTATGGATAACTTAAAAGCGGAGGTAACGTTATTCCATATAACGATACTTTTACCGGTAAATGGACTTGTTGTTATTGATTTTTTTTCGGTAATTAATAACGTTACCTTGAAGTATCGTACTTTTTAACGTTATCAAAGCGTTACCGTTACTTTAATGAAGGAAAGAGGTAAAAATATTGTTTGTCTCTTTAAGTCTTTCTCCTTTCTAAGCAGTGAAGCATCCTCGCGTCTGTATTTCGTGATTTTTTACATTTTTTACATGCACGGGCTGGCAACAGCGCCTCAAGTAACGAAAAAGTATCGACTTTTTAACGTTATTTGTTAACATTTTAATATTGTAACGATACCAAAATATCGTTACCACACCAATTACCGTTATTTTTCTACAGTTAAATTTTACCGGTATCTCCAGATATCGTTAAAGTATTATCGTTATGAAAATACCGTTACATAACGATACTTTTAACGTGAATTTGTAACGTTACCAAGCTGCGGGTTTTAGTGGGTAGGCCGGTCTTGTCAGACCGGAGAGCCCCATCGGCCACGCCTAGCCAGCGCAGTGTCACGGTGCACTAGGAGCATTTCCCCCGAAAAAAAAATGGTCGGATGTGAGATATCAAATTTAAATCACTAATGGTGGCTAACTGCTTTATTGAGCAATTAAACAACATTACAATAAAAATATTAAGAGGTACAAATTTAAATGGTCCAAAGGCGGACTTATCTCTCAAGAGAGATTTCTTCCAGCCAACCCTAGATGATTATGTGATTTTTTTTTAGAAAAAATTGCGGGGACTCAATATTTATATATAATTGTTTTTTTTTAATATAAATAATAGAATAGTCATATTTATACTCCACACAATACATACATTATTAAAATAGATATGTTTAATTAATTTTTATACATCACACGTAATCATAAATATATAAATATACTTGCCCATAATACATACATACACATATACATATATATATATACAATATGATCAAGTGCAGAAAGAATCTAAGACAAACTACATAGGTAGTGTTCCTTTAGATTCCGCTTAAAAGAAGCAATGGATTGACAATCTTGAACTGGCTGGCAGCTCATTCCACAATCTAGCAGCACGAACAGTAAAGGAGCGGGAGTAGAATTTGGAGTTCGAAAAAGGAACATTATATATTAACAGGTATATATTACGTTGATTACATAGGATTCAATCAAGGAGATTTTTTTAATTTGCGACTCGGAAGCTCTTACTATTTTACGATGCTACTCTTCCAACAACTGCCGAAATTAAACACGATTGCATTGATAACTTTCTCTCACGTTTACAACTTTTCTTATCAATAAAAGAAATTGACATAATATTCATTATTCTTTTACTGATATGTGGATATCTTATCGCCGTACCACGAACAGAGTACATCTATTAATATAATTTATTTTATTAAATTGCCTATGTCATAAATGCTGGCCCTAAAAAAATATTTTTACATCAAAGAGATATAATAAAAATAGAAAGTACTATTTCATTAGAACAGAGGGTGAAGCCTTAGGCAAAAAACTAATTTAGTTATGTTATCACAGCTGAAATTGCTCTATTAAACCGACAAATTCGACCTTCACATTAAATAGTTGCCGGAGGCTATGAAGTTACTAGAAGCAATAACAGTAATTATTCCACAGATGTAGATGATTTATGTTAAAAAAATGAAGAAAATATTTTTAATAACTAAAATACTATATACGGTGTATTCGCTCCCAGACTCTGTAGGACTATAGCGGGCTAACGCGCACCGCTTCGCCGACTGATGTACTCTTATAATAAACATTTTGCTGATATAGACTTATTTAAATTGTCTCTTGGCCAATTTAAAAACAAAATTTATTTAAAGCTCAAAAAATAATCATATCATAAAAAGGCGTGAGTGTATGTATGTATGTATGTATTATTTTTATAATTAAGTTTAATTCACAATCTCACTACTGGTAAACTAGTACATTGCGGATTCATGTTATATACTATAGTGTATGGCATGACTTAGTATTGTGATAATTTCAATATCAAAAGGATTCAATGGTGGGAACTTAGACTTAGACTATTAATATACAACCATACAACCAGTTTATACCAAATTACATTGGTTGCATTAAGGGACTTGATTACGATCACTACATGTTTTATTTTGTAATTTCTGTTGTGTCTCTCAGTGCTGGGCATTTAAAAATATTAATGTTTCTATGTATTATATCTGCGGACAATGTTGTTGATTACATAATAAGTACTTGTTTTATATCAACTCATTTTTGTAATAGAATTATGTAATTGTTTGTTGTTCTAAATAAAATAAAATAAAATACTAGATTATCCTTCAACGTAAAGATTCCTAGATCGATAGTAGTATAGTTTTTCCTCTTGATGGAGAGGCTAAGAATCCTCCTGGATACCACCGCCACCAAGTGCCATGGTGGTTATGTCGGACTTTAAACCAACCGAGACGACACAACCGGAATGACACACCGACTAAGCACAGCCTAAGTCTTAGCCATAAGCCCTACAGCTTCGATGCAAGGGTGAACGCGCCCTCAGGCATGGTCAGCGCTGCCCTATAAAAAGGACATATTATTATGCGCTAGAAAAATTTCGTTCCTACTCGTGCAGAAGGCTGCGATGACACAGTTGACGCAGAAGCCGCTGCTAGCAGGGCTTAATTGATCATCAACTAAGATATGCCTGAGTCGGTGATGGCCGTGCTCATTAGCATTGTCTTAAGGTCGGGGCGTGTACGCTACCTGCCTAATAAAGGGGTCAGACTGCTCTTCTGTGCTCTAGAAAAACCGCTGGGTTGCTCCAAGGCAAGTATATCTTGCATAGTGTGGAGTTTGAAATAGCGATGGAGGTCGCTATTTTGAACATAATATGGGGCGCTGGTCAACCTGCGTAGCAAGACGTGTTGCAACCATTGGATGGCGCAGAAAATTAGCGACGCAGTATGTGGGAATACCGGGTACGCGAGGACGTTAGTGGTAGTACGCAAACATTGTACAGTGTACACTTATTTCGAAAGGACATAGGGAATAGTAGCAATCTATTCTGTAAATAAGCTTCGTATGAAAGAAGTTCGTATCGAGAAAACGAAACTTCGTAAGAATTGAGGAAAGAATTACAGACGCAATAGGAGCGTACCTTATTTATCGGCAGCTTTTTAGGTGCGTTATTTATTTGTTCAGGTTAGTTCTTGTAATATATGTTGAAGTTTGTACTGAAGTTCTATATTTAGATCATTGGCTAAGTAAAGATGTAGATTATTAAAGCCGTGACCTGTATACTTCCGCGTAAGCTGTAACTGCATTTTTATTTTCAGGTCACAGATAATTACTTTGAATCAATAATGAAATTACACTGTCGGAAGCAGTGATGGATTAAGAATAGATGAGGTTACCGCTCTATCTCTTCTTGTAGGTGTTGTATCTAGTAAGGAAACTGTCTGCAAAGTAATTGGACAGCGGCAATAGCTAGAATGTTGCTTACACTGTGACAATAAAAATCAGCAATATATTTTAAGTAGCAATAAGTTAATCACACCTCGGCCATACCTTTTGATGAGAATCGGTGTGATTAGATAATAATAACAATATTGTGCCCTCAGGGCGAGAAGACCGTATACCACCCGCCTCTGTCTTGCTATAGCCGGCTAGCCAAAGTGGAATCAAAAAGTTCGAAGGTTGGAAATATAAAGACTCAACACCAATTCTTCTGCCCTCCAATTCAACCCTGTTCGCGACAATAATGGTCTGCTTTTCTAGCGAGCTTTTTAAAATAAATAAAGAGACGTTGAAAAGGCACGTTACTAGAATCTCTTCCTATAGCCAAGTTCTGATTACTTTTAAAATACAACAGCCTAAAGGGGAATGGCGATTTTTGGCCCAGAATGCACAACAAATTGAAAACGATAAAAAATTATTAAATACTAGTATTAAATATTCATATTAATTTTTTCATCCTATTTAGATATCGCCATAAGATTGCATTTTTTTATTATCATTAAATAACATTCAAAGGATTACATCCACGGAATTGACCATTGTTGTTATTAAAAACTGAGTTGCCCGTAATGAATATTAAAATCGTTACATAACTGTTATAATCGATGCAGAATCGATAACTTTTAGGAAACTTATTACAATTCTTTTCTTCATTTGTAGGCGCATCAAATAAATGTAATCGGCAGGCAGGATTGATTGTAGGTCTCCAATTCTAAAAAGACAACAAATCAGTGCCGTAACCACAGCACCGCTGACGCTATATGAATTAAGTATGACAGTATTTTATTTAAATAAATGCAGTTGATAGATAGTAGATAAAAATGAAATATTTGTGTTGTCAAGCTGACCACGCTGTCTCATGCTGCAACCATGCTGTCACCTAGCTGAAATGTAGACGTAACTAAAAACAAATTATTTACGCGATCGTTACCCGTTCCGTTATACGAATAACGAATCGTGTATTCGTGAATTCGATGTTTTTATGAAATCATGAATTCTAATCGTGTTATTTTTAATATCAATATCAACTGTTAAAGTTAAATAAAGTTCTGTTTAACGTGAACAGCGGATATGGTTTAAATAAAATTAATCGTTGAATATCGATTATGATATTGATCTTATTGATTTTTGTTTATAATGGCAACACCAAAACGACGCCATCCATTCATCTCTTTATTATAGTAATCTGTGCTCTTTGGCATTCCCGATTTCTCCGTTGATTGTTATTGTTCTTCCGTGTTCTGTGTATACCAAATATTTACGAAATGGCTACGAATATTGACTCCGACGATTCATCCTTGCTCGATGACCCCAGCCTGAATATTGACTCCGCTACTGCTTTGAACTATCATTCATTCAACCTTATAGATTTCATAGAATAACTAGCGACCCGCCCCAGCTTCACAGTGGTCCAGTGCTGATACAAATTAACTACAGAATGTTTTTAATGTATTATACATATAAACTCCAACTTGAATCACTTTATATATTGAAAAAAAAACTGCATCAAAATCCGTTGCGTAGTTTTAAAGATCTAAGCATACATAGGAACAGACGGCGGATAGCGACTTTGTTTAATGATGTTTAGATAGTAAATATTTAAATATGCCAAGTTCTTTTGAATTTTTCTTTTTACCAATCAAATATTGGTATTATTCACTGTTACTTTCACGAGATTCTTTAGGTGTGCGTTCTGGGCCAAAGTTACTATGGGGATCTGCCATTCCCCTTTTGACCAGTAATCGCAGTATTCGTCTACATGTGGCTGGATTTAGTCTTTATCTACATTACTCGATGTGCAGGTAAATACCTATCTTTACCTGGGTCCTAGCCCAAGTACGACACTTTGTCAAACGCAGAAGTTTTGACAGTTTGTCTCAAAATGGCGGGCGATTAAAGCAAAAAAAAATACTGCTGCGAACCCCGAAATAGTTCCGCCCTACCTTATCCTTTCTAGTTAAACCGTAGTATGGTAAACACAAAAAAAAAAAGAAGCAGCTAGTAATTTTATAGTAAATGACTTATTTGTAATTTTATACTTTTTTGGTCGTTAGTTAGTTAAAACATTTTTTGTTTTATACGATCATGTCATTTATTCAGTTTAATGTATGTTAGCGTGCCTGTGAAAGTTTTACAAAATTAGCTACATTGATTGTTATATAAGTAATATAAACGTTCTCTAAAAATCTCCAAACTAAATACCAAATCATTATTGTGGAACTATATCTTGCGTTATGTCAAGAATTACAAGAAATAACTTTAATGCGATTTGAACTATTAGCTTATATTAATTATTAAGAAATGTTTCATACTTAAATCGCGATCTTTCCAACTCATACATACACTATATTCGAACGCGACAGCTGACTCAAATACTGACTGGGATTAAGCGCAAAAAACTACGTGCAAAGTTATTTATAATACTAGACGGCCAAGCAAGTAGGTTTCTCACGACATTATCCTTCAACGACTTCGCTGTGTAATCTGTGATCGGATTTTAGATAGACTTTATCTGACACGTCTTTAGGTCAAACGTGACACCTTGATCACGTCATTGTTGAATTATTTATAGAACAATTTTGCGATTTTCGGCCGTTTATATTTATCGGACCTGTTGATTCTGCCAATTATCTTTACTAAGGAGCATTATCACTAACAAACTTAACAGAATATTTTTTTTAGATTCGTTCGCTTATGTACCTCTTATTTCTGGCAATATATAGTATTATATATATATATATATAGTTTCGCTTGGCTCCGGTTCCGGCGTGAAAGATTAGATAGGTAGTGAAATTACTGTACATCTTATATCTGTACATCTCACTTTGGCAACGTACGCTGTGTTTTTTTTTTGTGTGGATTACAGATAATGCTTACAGGAATCGCATGGACTATAGTTGCATGTAATCATTACCATCAATATAAAAATATTGCAAAGCATTTTTATTTATCACATACAAAAATAACTATATACGAGTATTCGTCTACGGTAAACAATTGTAACTCTCTCTCCATTTTCCTTTGCGAATTTTTCACTTCCGAAAATTTCACTCACTTTTGCAATATCGCAAAATGGAAACCTATTTCTCATATTGTCTCGTTTAAATAATAAAAAAATAAACTCACTAGAGATAAGTCAACGGTTACTGAGAAATATTATAAAAAACCGAAGTCAGCTGTTTTATTATTATAACATTTCTATCGAAAAAACTATATACTTGTTCTAATATTAAAAGCTTATGAAAACGATAAAAAATTACCGTTCAAAAGCTCTCAATACTTGCAGATAAATGAATCCAGGGGATTTGTATCGGTCCGGAATCATCTTAAGGGACACACTAGCCGCCGATAGACTCACTTGTGTGCGCCGTATTGTGAAAAGTGATAGGATATTTACTGTAATATGCCTTCCATATTTTTGCGGTTACAGTCTGTACCTAATCATTGACTTAACAATTTTCGCGTGGGCACTTTTATTTTGTATGATAATACCAAATCGATTATAAGATTCGTTCATAATATTCGTATTAAATTAATAACGCTAACATTAAAGCAATTACAATAATATCGAAAATCTCCTAAGTTTATCCCGATATTAACACTTCATCTTATAAAAGTATAAATCTTCTCTCGCTTATCTATTAGGTAAGCAAGCACATAGATTAGTCAATAACACCTGCACAAAAAGCGTTAATAACTACAATACGTAATCAAGTTCAAATACAAAACCAAAATACTTCCCACATCGCAACTATTCAATGTCACACTCTACATTACAATATTTTTATGTTTGCGCCTTAAAATATTTGCATTCGATTTGTATTGTTCTAACAACGATGTTCTAATACACGTGTTGTGACTTATATATTGTATATAATAAATGATCAAAGAAAATGAACATCGTTTCCAGTAATCATTCTCAATTCTCTAGAGACAATTCGAAAGCCAGGAAGTCGCGTAGTTCCCCGAATTGTTGCTTGACACAATGCACAAGGTTTAGCGAGGTACAATTACACACGACAATCTGTACAAGGCTTCATAAAAATGCCTCTTCATCATTGGATACAATCATGCATAATTAACTACGATTTACATTAATAACTGTATATGCAAAGCGGTAATTTCAAGGTATATGCACCAATTCCATAAAATGAGGAAACCAACTTGGAATATTAACAATAATTGGGATAGTCAGTTCATGGAAATTAACCTCAGGAGGAAAGTATTTAATTAGCGCGTATTACCAGTGACATATGGAACTGAAATCTGTCCTTCAAGTGGGCCTTATAAGGAGCCTCAAAGTTACCCAATAGGCAAACTAGAGGACAATGCTCAGAATTTCTCATTTAAAGAGAAAAGGTTCATGAGAGGGCGACATATGTCCAGAAACATATCGTCGGTACAAGGTGTACGGATGGATTAAAGAAGATTGCAGGAAGGCATTGGATTCTAGCGGCACAAAACCCATAATTGTGGAGATCCTTAGCATCACAGCTGATAATTAATAGATGAAATACTTACCGCATCTGAGTCAATGAAAAGCCAGGATAGTGGCAATTGGTTCACCCGCTTTTACAATGGAACTTACGCGTAATACAAAACAGTCTAAAGCGGGTGCAACATCTTTGCCTAACTTAAGCTACTTAACATTAACTTGAATGATAATATTAAAGTAAAAAGGTAAATTCTTTGTACGGCCAACTCTCAAGGGATGGTTTAAGAGAAGCATATAAGAATTGTTCATTTACAAGGCCGACTCGTCATAGCTCTCCCCTTCTCAAGGTCACACAAGTCAGGTGACGCTGTCAAACCTATCAGCAGCTATCATAGGTCTATAATTATACTAAACAATCTATGTGTGGTAGGAAAGGTAATTTTATTCTATAAATAATCACAGTAAAGATGATATGGACTATTATACCTTTGCATGGTTTTAATTTTAGCCATTCGTAACTCTTGTTACTTGCACCGCAGACATTAGCCAACTGCTCTAGCGCTTCCCGAGCGTTTCTCTCACGACATCTCGCATCAGGCAATCTATGAAAGTCGGAAACGTGAGTTCTTAACGATTGTTCATCATGCTTTTGCTTTTTTAGTGCTTATCTTTAATGCTGGTCGTGTTCATTGTTCTATGTCAGTATCGTCAATGAACGTGGCTAACTTAATTATCGTTCAACTGTTTTTATTGGCACATGACGTGGAGTGTTTTATTATTAGCTCTAATGAAATCCTAGATGAAACTGTGACATCTTAATTCAACCTTAAATACGAAATTAACACTATCTATGTGTTAGGTTTTCACGTCAAAACTGTTGAAACTAATTCCGATAAAATTTTATGGACTTACGGAGTATATGAATCGATTGATAATCTGTGAAAGACATAGAATACTACTCACCAAGCTAAAATATGTGTTTACTGGGATAAAATTTGATATAACACGGGCAAAACTGGAGGTGGCAAGCAAGATAGAAATATAACTATTAAATCTTCTATAACTATAACTATTAAGTCTTACATGGAGGAATGCTGGCACTTACGTTATGTATGAGAGTGAATGTTGAGTACTATAATATAAGAAGAATAAAAGAAAGATTAATACAATAGAAATGAAGGAGTTAAGAGGAATGACTGGAGAGTTGATGAAGGGGAAAATGGGTGGTGTGAAGGAAGATATAGCGAATGTTTCGATAATTTTGATAGATAGAAAATATGGACGAAAAACGACTGACGAAAGAAATTTATAAGTCAAATGTGAATGGGCAATTTTTAGGGGACGACCTAAACGAACATACTTGGACCAAATAGGAGATATCCTATAAAAAAGAGTGTCCGTATTCGAAAAGCATGTGCAAAGTTTTTAATTAAAGTCGTAGAAGCTAGGAAAATAAGGTTGCAAATGAAAAACTGTAGTTTCGGCGTACCCCCATGGAGTAGATGATGTTGTTTAAATAGCCAAGTGGTTTTCGGGACCCAGGTGAAAAATGCAAAACTATTGGAAAGATATACCGAAACTGAAACTTTTTTACCGAAACTTCATAGCCCCCTGGCGGGAAAATGCGTCGTTAACTTTTTATGAAAGCTCGTCAAGGAGAACAACATATCCAAAAATCTGCTGACTCTGCCGAAAACCACGATTTTCTAATTCAGACTTCAGAGCCCCCTAGCGGGAAAATGAGTCGTTAACTTTTTTGCAACCATTTAATTTTTTACTTAGCTCGACCAGGAGAACAGCATATCCAAAATTTAGACCTGGGTCCCGAAAACCACCTGGTCATTTAAACAGTATCATCTACTTTGGCGCGAGCATATTATGTATACATTAAAGTTTTGAAAGCTTATGTTTTTATGATATAGAGGAAAAGTTAATGACCGTGGTATTTTCTTAAATCCCTACTTCAGGAAAGAGAGAACAAATCTACTAGACGTATCAATAAATGACTTTATCAGAAATGTGTGTACAAATATTATTCTGGTCGATGCAGAAAGAAGTTCATGACGATGAGCTGAAAAGCTTATTTTAGAAAAGAGGTAGAAAACGAAAAATGTTTTATGTGCAACTGAATTATGATCTCACCACGATTGGTTGCGGAGTTACATAATATCCCGACGAAGTTGTAATGTTAACGATGTTTTGGCTTGCCGCATTTTAAACGGGGACATTTGTTGTCCTGTAGAACTTGATGTAAAACAGTTTCGGGGTAAGAGGGTGATTTTAGAAGATGGCGAAATATCCATTAGGAATCCTCCTCAAAATCATCCTATAAAAAAGTAAGAATGGGAATGTTCAAGAGAATATTACCAAAACAATAAATCATAACTGTAAAATATTTTGGGTACTTAATGAATTGTGTAATCAATATGTAATTAACTTACTTCTAAATCTTTACGCATTTTATTGTTTTAATAACCATTAAATAAAATATGTAAAATTAATGATAAGTTGAGTATAAGTTACATTACTTAAAGTATGTATAATTTCACATACTGCTTTTCTTATATTTCTTAAACTTCCGGCAAAAGAACATTTGGTTGAAAAGAAGCGCACACAAAATGGCCGAAAAATGAATGTATAAAAGCCCTTTGCTTTTATAAATTCTTTTTTCACTTCAGTAGCTCAAACATGAAGGTTTTGCTGCTTAAAATCAGTGAGTAAAATCGATTTTTACTCACTAGTGAGACAAAGCTAACTACAGATTATAGTAACCTAATAGTAACTAATGGATAACATACAGACTATGTTATTTTGCCCTAAATAATATGCCCATGGACATTGGATCTGCCTGACACTTCTCGTTGTTCCGTGTCACGCATAGGTACCAGTTTAAACTAATGTAAAATAAATTGGCAAGAAATCAGAAAAATAATTGTTAAAAAAATGTCTCTTCGGAACGGAACATAATAAGTACTTATTAAAATCTCAAGAATGATGCGCGGAACGGAACTATTGACAGAAGTTCCTTCCACGCATCATACATTCTTGAGATTTTAATATATTTTTTTTATTTAATTCGCTTAATTTACTAACAGGGAATAATATAACAATAAATTACTTACTTATTTTTTGAAGATATATTTTAACAATTATTTTTCTGTTCTTTTGACAATTTATTTTACATTTGTTTAAAGTGGTATGCGTAACACGGAAAAACGAGAAGTGTCAGGCATAATTGACGTGATATTTCCAAAGTAGGTATGATATTTGTTCTCGCTGCTGAAGTGAAAAGTTATGTGTGTCACACGAGAGCAAAGTGTTTGCATCTCGTGCCTTTGAATCCTCGACACGCTCAGGATTCTACTCTAGAATCACTCGCTTCGCTCGTGATTCAAACAGAATCCTTCGCTTGCTCGGGACTCAAATCAGCACGCGCAGCAAACATCAACTTTGCTCACTTGTTGCACAAATAACTATTTATAAATTATAATAGAAGTCCTGTATCGAGCTGTCTCCAGCTATAATAGATAATTGAACCAAGGCTTAAAGCCGAGTTTAGTTGATACCCATATTGGTCGAGCCGCCACGCTGACATGGAGTCAGCTCACACGTTTCCCTACTCCTTGTAGGATTCTCAGTCTCTCTCTCTTAAGAAAAAAAGGGGGTGGCTGTGTTATGGACACGGCCGTTTGTTATACCTACGTGAATACGTCTCGTAACGGGTAATAGTACGCAGCAAAATGGCCTTCAAATGGCGGGGCTCCCCCTCCACGCGCGCGATGTGTTACAGTCTTTACTGGGCGTAATAAATTCTTTGATCCTTTAGCTATCCAGTGGTGTAATTGGAATTTGGATGAGGATGATAGATATGTAGCTACAACACTAAACTGTATCCCCCGATTTTGTTATCATTCGATTTTTTGATTTGCGTCCCTATGGAAGCAATTTTAAAGACGTATTCACGTCAAAAAAAGTACAAGTCAGTATCAATATGTCATTTGTAAATACAGCAAGCGATCAGTATACTATTTAGAAAGCGTTTTATTTGTCCCTCCTAAACTGAAAATAATTCAGAGAAATCGATAATAGTATATATATTTGTGTTTATATTGTCCTGAATAATAAAAAATCACAAATATTATCGAAAAAGAAATTGGAAATAGATCTAGCTTAAGGACATTCTAAAAATAAATTCTTACATGGCATTGTGTTTTAACCGGGACAGATATTATGTGTTTTATTTGCACAGATGATACAAACTCATTCTAATTCTATTAATCATAGAGTTACTTTTCCAAAAAACTAAACTACACTGGATTTCCAGCAACGATTATTACCTTATAACAACAAGTAAGTTTACTTACGATGTCATTTATTAGATCCGAAACACAGACTATAATTCTGAATACGAACTCTATTTTTATGTGTACAAGAGACTATTTTAGTACAACCCAATTTACATACCGTTATTTATGTTTCGACGCGAACCCTTTGCGAGTCCCGTGTATATAAAACGCACGCCAATAAAAACTTTTCCATCAAAAGGGCGAAGTTTATTCGTTTTTAACGATGCCCAAGAGAAAAGTTCTTAAACACGATAACTTTGGCTCACAATACGATTGAATGATAAAGCGTCAACCAGAGAAAGCATTAATATTGATAATCTCTCAACAAAATAAAATTTCGATATGATATTATTACAAGTTGATAAAGGCTATTGAACTTTCCGGCGAGACTACAGTGAGTCCATTTTACATTAGTCACATAAAACGCTATGTCTGGAAGCTTTGAAGCGACGTCTCTTTATGTGGCTACTTACCTTAAAGCTCTTGTGACTCCCCTTTTCTAGCTAGTCAAAATGTCATTTAAACTAAAGCTTTATTAAATTTATTTGCTTATACAACATAATACAGAAAGACAAAACATAATAAACAACATAAAATAACATAAAAATATATGCCAACCAGTATAGCTGTTTTATTCCTTCGCAGTTGATATTGATAGCATATATCCATACTAATATAAATAAACGCGAAAGTTTGTAAGGATGGATGTTTGTTTGAAAACTACTGAATGGAATTATTATTTAACAAAACTTTACAATAATATAGCTTATACAGCACATAGGCAACAATTTATAAACATATACGCCACGGCCACTTGAAATACTATCTATAGAGACATTTTAAAGCGCCCCTAGCGGAAACATAGGGAGTTAAAATTGTACTGATTGTCAATATCTATCGAAAACTAGCGGACCCGACACAATTCGTCCTGTCAAAAAGATTTGTACAGTGGCAGTTTTTTGTTCCTAATTATTTTATAGATAATGTCGCATAGCCAACCAAATCGCCAAAGTCTAAATGACCTATTACATTTTGTGGCTATTCAATTTCGAAACGTGACATTAAATCCTCCAGCGATGTATTCTGTGCTCCAACGCACGCACGCACACTGTTTTGATAGATATGATTGGATTTCAACTATATGTAGCGTTAATAAAGCGCAAATTGACTCTTTGATGTTAGGAACACACCTTCATTGCTTAGACAACAGTGAGTGCTTGCAATATGAACTTTATACAATAACAATAAAGCTCAATTCGACTGTACGTTTTAGTTAGAAAACGTTTGCATGGGAAAATAAAAGGGCTGTTTTTAAGGTATTTCCGATAATTATTCGAATTTTCCTCATTGTAAAAACCCTCCTTGAACTTCAACGAACATTAACAAAAAAGAATTGGCCAAATTGGTCCAGGCGTTGTTGAGTTATGAGCTTACCAACACATTTTGCGATTCATTTTTATATATAAGATAATAGTATTTTTTTGACAAAACCACAGCATTGAATGAAAAATTATGCATAATAAAAAGTTTTATTACATCACGATGTGATCTTGTACACACAAAAAATGTCTTTTTTTAGAGGGTAAATACTCCTTGTGCACCATGACGCCGCGCTGGCAAGGCGCGAAACAATACAATACTTTATAAATTAGATAACAATCACTATTATATCATAAAATGAGCAAAACTCATTACCGACTTCGTAAATAAGGGGGCAGCTTAAATATGTACAGTTAAAGACCACAAAAAAACTGTTGCAACAAAAAAACTTGACCATCTTACGAAGGTGTCATGTACCAATTGTGTCTGGAACAGGAACAATTTAGAAAGCCCTCAAATATAATGCGAAATATTTGGGTAAGAAGCTGGAAAAAAACCAAATCTGGTTCCATGAAATTAGGAAACAGTTACGCAAACAAACTATTTCACTAACATCCCACAGAGTTCAACCATCTTGTTACTAAACCATTACGTACTCACCGCACGTATTTGGCTAGTAATATCAGGTGCAGAAATAATTGAACTTTGTATCTACTAATCTACGCCATTAAGAGCTAACTGATTTTATGCGAATTGAATATTAATGACAGCTATTAATTTAAACAAAGTATTACTTGACTACGAAGACAATTGAACAATAAGCTCTATCATATTTTACATTCTAGTAAATTTCGTGCTATTATTATCTATGAAAAACCAGGCATGAAATATAAATTACTAGCTTTCTGCCCGCGGCTTCGCCCGCGTGGATTTCGGTATTGGGTCTATAGAGGGCTTAGGGTCATAGCTTTTGCCCACGGCTACATATGCGCGGAAATCGGTTTATGGCGCGAAGGTTTTATCGCGCTTCCCGTAGGGCTATCAGTTTTTCCGAGATAAAAAATACCGCAAAACCTTGCTCAAGAATCACTCTATCTATTGATGAAAATTGCATGAGAATCTGTGCAGTAGTTTTTGAGCGAAGCCTTTATTGCACATCCCATGGGATCTGTCGATTTTTCCGGGATAAAAAGTAGCCTATGTTACTCTTCATCCGTTCAACTATCTCCACGTAAAAAATCAAGTCAATTCGTCGCTCCGTTTTGCCGTGTAAGACGGACAAACAGACAGACACACTTTCCCATGTATAATATTAGTATGGATAGAAAAAAAACAAATCAGATCAAAAATGCTTTTTTCTTGACTGTGGAATTTATTCTTAATATTTATGTAGTCTTATCTACAATTACATTCTTCAATAAAGCATTAAATAAACTATTACTATATCGCTTTTCTTACATAAGCTAAAAGAACTTTACTTGTTTTTCTTTCAAACTGTTGTTTGGTTGGTGAACCCTTACTAATATTATAAATGCGAAAGTAACTCTGTCTGTCTGCGTGTCACACTTTCACGCCAAAACGCCAAAAATGCGCTGTGTTTCGCCGAGTGAGTGAGGGTACCGGAGGCCCAACCCCCCTTATTCCCCTCTATTCCCCTTATTCCCCCTATTCCCTTTTCAAAGGCCGGCAACGCATCTGTGACTCCTCTGGTGTTACGGGTGTCCATGGGCAACGGTTATCGCTTACCATCAGGTGATCCGTTTGCTCGTTTGCCGCCCTATGCTATAAAAAAAAAAAAAAAAAAAATGACCGATTTAAATTAAATTTAGTATAGTCTATGACTTGAGATAGGGCATAGAGTAATGCGAAAAAAGGATTGTAAGGGTTTGAAAAGGTTATGAAAAGTTGTATGGAAGCAATGCTTGCAAAAAATTGACCCTCAATGTTATTTCACACAATAGGGAATAGGTGATAAAAATTAATGTTTTATAAATTAGCCACAATAATTATTGTAATAGCAAAAGTAATTCTGTATGTCTATTGAAACGAAAAATAGCTTATTAAAGTACCAAAGTAAAGTACCAAATACCTTATTTCTAAAATAATTAAAAATGCTATTCAGTCATTATTCCATACTATCGAACTCATTATATATTTTCGCAATTAAGTACTTTCTACATAGGTATATCACTATATATTAACAGCGCAGGAACGATCGGTGTGGAAATCCTTGGGGGAGGCCTGCAATGGGCGTTTCTCGGTTGTATGATGATATTTTATTAACTGTTAATCAATTGTCGTTATACTAAATTTTGACGGCACGTCTGTAGCTCGCCAGTCTATAAGGCAGAAACTAGTGGATAATATACTTCCTCTTCATTATTTGTATTTATTTCATCTTTACTACAACAAAAGACTGTACTACGGAGAGTGTTTAATATCAAAGAAATAATAATTTGTGAAAGTACTCGTATATAAATGTTCAATGTTGTAAGTAATCCACTTTATGAGTTCTTGACTTGCCCATGGGAACGATGCCCGGGCAATTTACGTCCAACGACAAAATGAGCACGAAGGCAACGGCGATCCGACCCTAATATGATTTTGTTTCAGTAAAACTCATTGTTTCAAACTCTTTGCTTATTTATGACCTGTACCTTTATGTAAAATACACATCATTATTTATGTCAATCTGATTTTGTATATAACTTAAATATAGCATTTTCCCACAACCTTTGACCCAATTTGAATTAGCAAATGGTCATATCTCTCTCTAACGATAGGCTCTATGTTAGGGTGGTTCGGCATACATATACATAGATTGATATTCACACAGCCGTTGATCAATTGTATTGGAAAAAAATATTTCATAAACAAATGACAGGTATCAATGCTACCGATAGATAAAAACGCTCATTCCACATAACATGAACAACGGAACAATATATGACGAAGTGTTTATCATGCGATATACCCGCCATATTGAAAAATATATTTTGACAGCATAAAGGAATACATCTTTCTATCATATCGCTTTTCGCTAATCTTGCGCACTTATAATTTTTTCGCTACCAAAAAGTCATAACCGCCGTTGATTTCATGGCGCTTACGCGTTTCTTTCGACGTAATCGACTCCTCACAAAGTGTAAGGATTGCAGTTACAGTTCAGCCGTTCAGTGATTGAACTGGTAAAGTTAGTACTAGTAATAGAGATCACCTATCTGAATTGATCTTCAGATAGATGATCTCTATTCCCTACGTAATTAAAGCTATTTTCGCATTTAAAGTACCTTGACGTGCTTCTGACTGTACATGTAAATCGATTACTTAAATAAATACACGTACATCTCTAGGTTCGTCACCTTCAGTAAATAATCATACAGTAATAAGACGTGCTAAACAAACATTAGCTAAAGAAATATCGACCAACTGTGCATTGTGTCAGGATAATAGTCCCGAAGCTTGGGTAAGACAACGTAAACCCACAATTGGTTCTATTGTTTGACCGAGTGACCTTTCAAAGGAAAGACCCGTGGTTAGCATTGAAATTTAAATAGCTGATAAGTATGTATGTATTCACCTCTGAGGTCGTTGGTAGCTGCTACGAAGTCATAAATAACTTCACTCTGAAATCTACGTTTTTCGTTCTTGTATATATATATATATATAATAATATTAAATTGCAGTTTTCCAATAATTAACTAATCAAACTTTCTCGAATGTCCCGAAAATCGAATTTCCCCTGTGGGTTCAGTTAAAGTCAAGTCCTGACCAAAAGCAAGAACTTCTCTCTATAAAAACCTACCTATTTAAAATACTCGCAATTTAGCTCTTCATTTTGCTGCGCAAGTTTAACAGACGAGCTGTAGTGAAGAAGCTTACTACATATGTATATGTACATAAACTAGAAAACTATCTAAATGAGGACAATGAAACAAAATGTCTGCAGGTCTTTCATAAATATCATCTTATATTTGTTCCACTCGGGAATAGAGCCGTGACCCGTTTCGCTGTAGACAACCATACGACCGCCAACCGTGTCGTAAACCTATATCGTATCTATAATTATTTAAAAGAATAATACCCAAAATAGTCTATTCCAAGATTTAGTTTCAGCTTTTTATAGAATTCAATAGTTTAATAATCAAAAAAACCCTCGAAGTGAAAACGAGATAAAAGAAAATTCTAAAGACTTCAAATTACCTAAGTTATCGTCGTTATTCTTAGGAGCTAATTACTAACCCGACATAAAACTTAACAACCCATATGGACAATAAACGGGATTAAAGTCAAGAGTCGCCACAGTCGTACCCACACGTAAAATCACACAAATGCCATAGCTTAATATATCACTAAATATACCTCTTACGTTGCGTGGGATAATACCGAGATAGAATCGGTTATCTGAAATCTTTCATTTGCTTCTAGTGGATTCCATTTAGACGAAGCTACAGTGAAGCCAATTTTATCAATCTTATTATTTTCAACAATTGAATTTGGACTTGAGGACTTACGAGCTTTGTCGTTGATTCTTGTCTTTTTCGCTGGACCTTATTAAGAAGAATAGAAGAACGAATTTTCATCAGAAACAACAGTTATCGTTTAAAACGTGATAAGAGTCACAATTTACTAAAATAGACGGTATAAAAAGACAAAGCGAAAATCCATGTATACTGTACTCGGAGACAATTTATAGGTACCGTAAGACGATATAGAGTATGGATTTTTGCGTTAAGTCCGTGATATGATGACTAAATATTGAAACAATTATATAGATGATATAGGCTGCAGTGTATTATTTTCAATGTAAAGTGCACAAAATTAAACATGAAGTCTCGTTAAAGTATAATTTAAATGAATAAAATTCATCAAAAAGCTTACGTCACAGACATATACTGGTCTTTAACATTATTTGTTTTCATAGATACAATAAAAGATAATAAAGTTTTTATAGCAAACTTACGTAATATTTTTATGACTTAGCCAGCATTCTGCCATCTAATACCTAGAAAGGTCAATAAATAGAAACTGTTTAATACACTAGACACAATCAACCGTTCACCTTTACAGTAACAGCTGCGCAGACGCAGTGAAAGCGCTTCCGATTGCGCAAGTTCGCACATAACATGACATTGACAGATTTGTCATAGTAAAATTTCAGAAAGAAATTTATTTTAATTTTTTTTTAATGCACTGAGAAAATTACTTGTACAATATTAAATAACAAGCAAGAAAATTAATACTTATACAGGGTTACCTGGTAAGTCGTGCGAACCCCGTTAGGGGGTCGTGGTTCCCACCATTTTTGACAGATTTCCCCTTGGAACCCCGCCCCCCAACTTAACCCTTTTCAAGTTATAAGGCTTTAAAGACTTTTTTGAAAAAATGTCCGATTTTTGTCTATTGGCCCATTTTTTTTGTTTATTATAATTCAAATATTTAGTTTTATACTATTTTTGTGTAGCAGATTAGTTTGTTCATCATAATCTATATATATAAAAATGAAACCCGTTTCGCGTTGTCACGGCATCACGTGTGAACGGCTGAACCGATTTCGATAATTCTTTTTTTTTAATGTTTGTGGAAGTCCAATGATGGTTCTTACGGAAAAAAATATTAAGAAAATCTCTCAGAAATATTGAAAAGTATACATTTAATTTTGCATATTTTAAAAAACGCGCGTTACGAATGTCAATTTTTTTTTATACAAATGTCAACGTCATTCACAGCCATAGACTATATTAAAAGAGCATTAGGTCAACTATACAAAATAAAGTAGTGCATCAAAGCTACGCTAAGGCGGTACGAAGTTCGCCGGGTCAGCTAGTGCAAAATAAAAATAGAGTTACCTCAACTAAATAGGTTGTAGATAGAAGATTGATAGTTATAGCATCAAACAAAAATCAGTACAAATCAAACTTCAACCAGCAATAGTAAAAATAAAATCTATGACACGTAGGCTGCAGACACCTTTAAAAATATCTACGTTTCATTAGCTATTCAACAAGGTATAACAAGGTAGGCTGCTATTAGATTTCTTGAAATTGGGGCGGGGTTCCAAGGGGAAATCTGTCAGAAATGGTGGGAACCACGACCCCCTAACGGGGTTCGCACGACTTACCAGGTAACCCTGTATTCTTATAATGCTTGTTGGTGTAGTAGATAGAATCAATAATTCTTGTTTAAGTTAAAATTCTCACGTTTACAGTTTATGTAGATTCAGCAGTTAAAAGCGAACTATATTCCCCAGCACGTGCTACCTGCCACACATCAAATTGAATTACATGCTACATACACAAAACTGCTCTGGTCTCGTAAAAAGTTCTCATACCCCGAGCGCGATCTATTGTTAGATAACGACTCACACAGTTATAAGGGTTGAAATACTTCATGCATTGAAGCCGGACTGAGTCGGAAACAGGTGGGTAATGTCATATCACGTATAAAATATTAATTCACGTCCTTTATTCTGTAATTGCACGTTATATTCATCAGCCTATAATGTGCAATTACAGTGCAGAGAAATTCAGTAAAGAATAGTATAAATTTGCAGGAACAGATTAAATGCACTAATTAAGAAATATTAAGCCTTCAAGACCATATCAGAATGAACAGACACCTTCTGAGCAAACTCACTCTATCGTAGGCCTCAACTTTGCATTCGTTATCGTATTGCAGAATCGTTAATTTTCTAAACACATAAATATTATATATATTTGTGGGTCGCGCCACGTCCTACTCTAACTTACTCGTACTTGCACACAGTAAAGTTAAAGCGAGATGCAATTTTAAGAGTACGAGTTTCTGTGATGTACTTTTAACGATTTATTAGTGCTCGTTGCTTAAGAGTACTCTTGATCAGGAATTTCGTCAAGATATCGCCTATTTATGCCAGATAATTTCGTCTAGGTCTTCCCTTACCAAATTGTCTTGTGCTTTCGTCTGTCATCTTTCGTTCTTTTCTTCATGGTCAACCTATCTGCTCATACACTTCTTGATTTTTTCCACTATAACTGTCGCATCGCACTTTTCCCAAATCATACTATTTCGTAATTTATTATACGAGTACTTCATCATCTCTGCGACCATTACCCTTCAAGGTTACTCTCCATAAACGTTGTAGCCAGCAGCACGCCCGTAAGTACTGGCAAGCATCTCATTTGCTTTGTTTCCTACCTTTACTCTTCTTTCAAAATCAGACTTATTATTATTATATCTACAAACTGAAACGGATTACAAATATTGAAATTTTTCCCTTGCTCTATGTATTAATTTCCGCTCATAACATCACATTTTGACATCATTTTGAGATATAATTACCTTAGTTTTACATATACATTTATGCTCTTTTTCTAATATGCCATACATACAACTTATAATGTCTTACTAGTCTCCTTCGATCTTACCAAAATCATTCGTTCGTTAGTATATAAGAGGCAATTGTTAACTCGTTCATTGTTACCATTTCAAAATACTTCATATCTTTCAAACAAGTATGAATAAATTAAACAGTCTGCGGATTGGTTTACTACATTCATAGGCCTTTGAATTTTATCACTGGTATATATAAATGGCCTCATGACGTTTTCCTTCACCGTAGAAGCGGCAGATAAATCCGCATAAGAAATTCAAAAATATTTACCCCCGAACCTTCACAGCGCCACCAACTTCCAGTTTTCTTAATAAATTATTCCGAAAACAGATTACACAAACACAAAATATACCAATTTCATTATTTATTTGCCATACTGCCTTCGCCGCACTATAATTATAAACGTTCATAAAATATTATGATGGGTGTGTGTACGTGTCTATCCATTAATAAGCCTACCTGCGTTCATTTTGTGAACACTAAAACAAAATGGATGCCTGAATTCAATTAAGTTTTAAGGTTTCGTGTGAATTATGGTAAGATGTAAATTTTTACTCTGCCCTTAATGTATTTCTTCGAGATTTCACAATAATGCTTTCATCTGAATAGCAGTTCATATAAATTCGCAATTTTTTTGGTATTTACACGTAACGAAGTCATAAAATTTATCTATTAATTCATAAACTAATCATTCAATACCTCAAACCTCGTACTATCCAATTTCAACTGTTTGGAAGGCAATTAAGTGTTATAAAACAACGGGTAAGAAGTAAAAATCAATATTTATATTTCTTTTAGACTTTTCACTGCTTTTGCAATTTGTTGTGTCCAATTTCCAGAAAGAGGTAAATCGGCGGATCCAACTCGGCTGGGCAGCGTTTGGGAAGCTACGCGGCATATCCTCGGCCCATCTACCGCAGTGCCTCAAGACGAAAGTCTTCGATTCGTGCGTGTTGCCAGTGATGACATACGGAACAGAAACCTGGCCACTCACAATGGGCCTTATAAGGCGGCTCAAAGTCACCCAGAGGGCAATGGAGAGGGCTATGCTCGGAGTTTATCTGCGTGATCGAATTTGAAATGATGAAATCCGCAGAAGAACCAGGGTCACCGACATAGCCCGAAGAATTGCGAACCTTAAGTGGCAATGGGCGGGGCACATTGCTCGCAGGACTGACGGCCGTTGGGGCGGAAAGGTCCTGGAGTGGCAGGCATTTGCTGGACACCGCAACGTTGGTAGGCCTCCCACAAGGTGGAGCGACGATTTGATGAAGATCGCGGGAAGGCGCTGGACGGTTGCAGCGCAGGACCGATCTGCGTGGAGATCCTTGGGGGAGGCCTATGTCCAACAGTGGGCGTCTATTGGCTGAAATGATGATGACTGCTTTTGCAATTTGTTACCCCATCTTGTTACACGCAGTCCTACACTTCGCTTGCCCAAATATGAATTCCACTCACATACTCGTCAACGATTGTCGGTTCTACGAGAGATATTCTGTTATTGTAGAAAATCGATATTGCGTTTTGTTGTACTAATCCTTACATATATTTTAAGAAGTGTCTAAGTCAATTATCAAATTATCATACACATAAACTCAATTAAACTATTATTTATATTCCAGTTTAAAAAAATACGTGTATATTTCATATCTAAAGTTAAATAATTATATTAGATAACTTCTTTGCTAAATCTAATTATAAATTATTTATAATAAAGTCACTTGTTTGCCGTTAGTGCTTGTTTCATTAAGTAAAGGGCAAATTTTTGAAATACAGCAAAGAATTGATATTTGGTCAAACTATAAAATTAATACAAATCTACAATTTTTGGATGATAACAACAACAAGAACATTGACACGGAGGTGGAAAAATATCTATCGTTTTTAATTTCGTAATTTCTTCATATAACAGATATTTGATATGATATTAAGAACGCAATGCTCTTATTCAGTTTATTATCGATACAATACTTGATTCAGACCCTAAGAAACATGTCTAATTTCAGTAAAGAAAAAATTAATAATTTCCGACTTAGACATAATAGCAGTTCTAATATAATTTAAATCAAACCGATGCTCTTAGAATTTCAGTAATCAGTTCTGAGTCATACCGTTTTATTTCCTGCCTATAATATCATTAAGATTAATCCACTAAGCAATCAAGGTTCGGGTGTCAATGTGGGGTGGCGCTTCGAACCCGTCACCGATGCAGGATCCCGTACTTTAATCAGGGACAATGAAGCTTCTAAAGGAGAAATAATTTTTAAAATCGCACCATTAGTCATCAAATTTCTCATAGGAAATATATATTTTGCCGCTGTAAAATTGATTACACATCCTATTATCCTTAGGAATAATATAGCATTCTATTGATATAATAATTATGTAAATCGGTTCAGTAGTTTTTGAGTTTATTCTATACTAGCTTTCTGCCGCGGCTTCGCCCGCCCGTGGATTTCGGGATTGGGTGTATAGAGGGTTAAGGGTCATAGCTTTTGCCCACGGCTACATATACGCGGAAGTCGGTTTATGGTGCGAAGATTTTATCGCGCTTCCCGTGGGACTATCCGTTTTTCCGAGATAAAAAATGCCGCAAAACTCCTCAAGAATCACTCTATCTATTGATGAAAACCGCATAAAAATCTGTGCAGTAGTTTTTGAGCGAAGCCTTTATTGCGCATCCCGTGGGATCTGTCGATTTTTCCGGGATAAAAAGTAGCCTATGTTACTCGGGGAGAATGTAGCTTTCCAAAGGTGAAAGAATTTTTGAAATCGGTCCAGTAGTTTAAGCGTGAAGAGGTAACAAACAAACAAACAAACAAACAAACACACTTTCGCATTTATAATATTAGTTGGGACATACATTTCCTCTTTTAGTAGTAAAGATTGAACACTATGAACAAAAACACAACCACAGATTAAATATGTTCTAACTGTCAGTATGATCGATCAAATCAAAAATGATACTTTTTACTTAAATAAGTCGACATACATAATTAACATATCCCTTTATGCTTGCTTATTTTCAAAGTTATGTCAATAAGTTTGTTTCTGTGTCAGATCACCTAATTTAGAATCCAATATAAATATAGGAACTTGTACTAAACTACATATCTATATGGATAACAAAGCAACATATTGAAAGTTGCAATCGACTTCCGGCCGTTACAGTCACATCTCAAGATCACAAGGCATCCGGTACTCGAAAAGAAACTCGACGATTTGGTACAAAGGGTCGCCATAAAGGAGCGACTGAACCGTGGTACCGATTTGGGTAATGTGACACACAAAATAGATCCGAATGCCGATAACTTTTGGCTCTTTCGCTTTCCCTTTGCCTTCACATCCAATCCTGTATTAGAAATTAGTTCGCCCGACCACTACTACACTTCCATCAAACATAAGGTATTGACAGTTTAATTCTCAGAGGGTTTACGTTTTAAGCATTTTGATATTGATTTTTTATACGATGGGGCAGCAAACGGATCACCTGATGGTAAGCGATAACCGCTGCCCATGGACACTTGCAACACCAGAGGAGTCACAGATGCGTTGCCGGCCTTTTAAAAGGGTATAAGAGGGGAAGGGGGGGTTGGGCCTCCGGTACCCTCACTCACTCGGCGAAACACAGCGCCAGCGCTATTTTACGCCGGTTTTCTGTGAGTCCATGGTATCACTCCGGTCGAGCCGGCCTAATTCGTGCCGAAGCATTGCTCTCCCACGGAAATTTTAACTGATTTTGCTACTGAAATGATATTAAAATATATTGTGTGCTGTTGTGCTCCAAAAACACGACACAGGTTGATATTAAAGCCCTTAAATGTCGTATAGAATATTAACGAAATGCTATCAATTCTTTACGAAGTTTTTCAATAATTTTAAACGCGACTAAGTAAAAAAAATCAATAGAATCATTAATTATTTCTACTAAGCGAACCATTCGATCAGATTCGGCGCTTTAAGTTGAAGGTTGAAAGTTAATTGATATTATTCGTTCAATTTTATATGAATACTAGCTGGCCCAACAGACGTTGTCCTGTCAAATGTCTCAAATGTCAAATGTCTCAAATGTCACGTTGTCTCACGTTGTCTCAAATGTTTTTAAATAAATAATTTAGCTGAAAAACAATATCTATATGACCGTATTGTGAATCTAAACCATTCTCAAGCCCCCTGGAATACACACAAAAAATTTCATCAAAATTGGTCCAGTCGTTTAGGAGGAGTTCAGTCACATACACACGCACACAAGAAATATATATATTAAGATTTCATACAACGATATTCCTGGTTAAACTAAGCAATTCCTAAATGAATTTCATATTTTACGAATAGTGTAGATTCAATTACGCTCTGCAAATATTTACAAAATAATATAGTAAAAAAAAGATATGAACAAAAGAAACTGAACAAATAATTTTGAGTCATTAGAAGTGAATCTCGTTTCCGAATGCGAATACAAATCATGTGCGAAAGTATCTTCAAATTTTTATAGATGTTCAAATAACTTAAATTGAGTGTTACTATCAAAAACAAAATCTATTATGAGGTTCGGTTTAATACAGACATAATAAAAACCTGCAATGAAACATATATTCAAAGTTTAACTTACGATCATTCAACTGACAAAATAGTTATACTCTGTGTTATCTTAAATATCTTATTCTATCAGTAATGTGCCTTTTCACACTTATTTAGTACTAGCGACCCGCCCCGGCTTCGCACGGGTGCAATACTGATACTAAATACACTACAGACAGACCGGAATCTATACTAATATTATAAAGAGGAAAAATTTGTTTGTTTGTTTGTTTGTAATGAATAGGCTCCGAAACTACTGGATCGATTTTCAAAAATTCTTTCACGTTTGGAAAGCTACATTATCCCCGAGTAACATAGGCAACTTTTTAAATCCGGAAAATCGACAGATCCCACGGGATGCACAATAAAGGCTTCGCTCAAAAACTACTGTACAGATTTTCATGCGTTTTCATCAATAGATAGAGTGATTCTTGAGCAGGTTTTGCGATTTTTTTATCTCGGAAAAACGGATAGTCCCACGGGAAGCCCGATAAAATCTTCGCGCCATAAACAGACCTCCGCGGATATGTAGCCGTGAGCAAAAGCTATGACCCTAACCCTCTATAGACCCAATCCGAAATCCACGCAGGCGAAGCCGCGGGCAGAAAGCTAGTGTTGTATAAATTATAGTTTAAAAGAACGCTTTTAAAATTGATAAAATTAAAAAAAAGAACTGTAATAATCAATTGAATAATTGATATTATGTTATTATTGTATGTATGTTATATAAAAAAATCCGCATCGAAATCCGTTGCGTAGTTTTAAAGATTTAAGCATACATAGGGATATATGGACAGAGAACAGCGACATTGTTGTATACTATGTAGTGATAGTGAACATTTATTTATTACATAATAATAGTAGTACATATTCAGCAAAATGTAAAATAATAAGAAATTCCCGAATTACAATGTTAATAATATAATAAAATATCATAGTTTTAACAGATAAACTATGACGACAACACAGAGTATGTAATTAAAATGCTGTAGGTAGGTAGCTCTTTTTTTTTACTTCCGTTTATAGACGTCGCTGCCCTAAGGCCCTATCGTGTGTTGTAACATGCGGCTGTCAGTATTTATTTCAAAAATTGACCCGTGTACAATGAATTCATACAATGAATAATCAAAAATTGGAAGCTTGAAAGTTCGTCTTCGAATCTTCGATTACGAATGTTAATACGAATTCTATTGTTGTTTAAAAATGCGCCTGTTGAAAAGGATAACGTTTCGAATATGAATCTATAATGAACCGAGAACCTTAATTTATTAATTGCATTTGTTGCAGCGTTCCTGGCGTGCGTTACACTAGCGTCATGCGCGCAAATCGAAGACCCATGCAAGACAAAATCGCGAGTTGTCGCCGACGACAAGTACTGCGACAAATACTGGGAGTGCGACAACGGGCAGTCAGTGCAGTACGACTGCCCCAACGGGCTGGTGTTCGCTGGCAAGCATCGCGGCGTCACTGAAGGCTGCGACTACCCATGGAGGTCCAATTACTGCGAGTATCCGAAGACACAAATAAGTAAATACCTGCTGTTCAATATCTGCATGATTAATCTAAATTTCTTATTATTTATATCGTTATTTTAATTGGTAGTTTTCTGACAATAGACTGGCTCGCTTGCCTCGAGGGTTTCCAATATAGGGTTCCAATGTAGGGTCCAATATATATAGGGTGTCCAAGATTCAATTGAATATAATCAATGTAAACCCATTTGAAGAAAGCCACTGCTTTGTATGACTACTAATTCAGGTCACCTTAGTACATGATAGACGTAAACAAAACGTGACATAAAAAAAATTTGATCATTTTTCTCCAGCTGTCATATTTTCAGTCGAGGCTTTGTATGCTCTTTTCATGTTTACTACCAACAACCTGACTCACGCCGCCATAAAACATTTTCCCCAGACCCACCGATTGGCACCGAGCACTGTGACTGGCTTTACGGAATCTTCGGCCACGAAACCTCATGCACGCGCTACTGGACCTGCTGGAATGGTACCGCCACCGAGCAACTATGCATCGGTGGCCTGCTGTACAACGAGAACGCGCACTCCTGCGACTGGCCTGAGAACGTAGACGGCTGCCAGAAGCATCGTGAGTAACTTTTCATTTTTTACCCGCGCGACCTGCTGGAAAGTTAGCTCCATCGAGCAGATGCCGCACAGCAACTTGTTGTCAAGCAAAAAGAGCAAGCGACTCTTGCGACTTCCTTGAGAAGGCAGGTGGTTGTCAAAAACACTATGACTATATACTTCATTATATAGGCGCAGTAAATCTAAACCTACTGGAATCGCACTGCCATTGAGCAACTATACGTCAGAGGTCTGCTCAATAATTATAATGTCACTCCTGCAAGAATTAAGTATTGAAGGAGGCCTAATGATGAAATTACTGGTACAGCATGTCCACCAAGCAACTGTACATCGACGGCCTTTTCTTGAAAAAGAACCTGGCAGTTCGGTAAGTACCCTGGAAATGAGAAAAGCTGGTAACAACAGCGTGAGTACCGATAATATTTATTTACACTCTAATATCTGCGGGATTGGCGAAAACTACGCCGCCACCGAGTACCGAGTAACTATCTGTCCACCATAAGATAGCGCACTCCTGCAACTAACAGGAAAACGTAGACGGTTAACAAAAACATCACGAGTAAATTAGTAAGTAATATGAAGGCTTGTAGCTGAGTTCATATAGTGACACTAATACTGACCGGCTGCCGAATCCAGCCAGAATTATTTCATCACATAGTACAATGAAAACTTCTTTAAGTTATTGAATAGCCTAGGATCATTATTCTGAATATAGTCTTCTATAGTAGTTTACTGTATAAGAACTACTGAACTATGTGCTTGCCCATCCATCAATCTCATGGATTAACCAGTTCTAGTTCTACAAACTAAATGTAAGAGGTTATATGGTAACTTTCTGACTCATATTATTTAAAAGTTAAATTTGGGGAACTCATCCACCCACCCTCTCCCGTAGCCGGTGTATCTACAGAGGAACTGATTAAAAAATGTTGTAATTCTTGTACCATTGATAATCTCTGTTTAATTATTTACTATACCTTTAATAACCCACAATTAAACCTTTTCCCAATGCTAGTTATTAGCTGACACATTAAAGTCTTTCACTAGTAAATAATCACGGAGCATCGGTTCATCTCATTTTATACACTTAGTAACAACTTATTCTTTAAAATCTTTTATTCCAACTATTCTCACAGCAAAATCTCCCTTTGAAAAACACTATTCTTCAAACCACACTTATAATAGCTTAGAAAAACCAAGCTTTCAATATAATTTTCACACGGAAACACCGGCCTATTCTACTCGTATTTGTGCTCGAGTCAATTTCCTGCGCGACCTCAATGAAACTTGCTTTATATTACGCTCTCAGAAAAAATTGTTTTGCAACCAACTCGATTATATTAACGACGTTAGCTATTCATACTTCAGTGTATGCCGATAATCGATCAACAATAGAGCCTTTTCACTAATCAATCAACGCGGCTTTCACCCTAATCGCTCGAGTAATAAAGCGTATAATAACGTGGCTTGAGCGCGCCAATAGGTATTTTGATGTAATAGGAGTGAATAATCGATAGTCTATTATTATTGCAGATAATCGATTCGGCCAGCGTTGACAAATGAAATCAAAACTATCTGCTTTGTGTGTGTGCTTGTGATAGCTGTAATATATATTAATTAACTGATGACATGCATCTGACAGATAAGACTATTGACGAAAATGACCCGAAGTTTATGGATTGGCGATTTCGTAATTCGAAATGTGAAGTCATAATAACAGAAAAATTAGCCTTCAAATAATTGTTATTAAGAGCCTCAGTATAACTATGGCTTTAGCACTGATGTTCGAATTGAGAAACTCGGGAAGCCACGGGTTGGGTTATCCTGAAAGGAACCAATGTACTTTTCGCTTTTAGAATTATATGTGTACATTTATCTGCCGCTCCTACGGTAAAGGAAAACATCGTGAGACAATCTACATATACCTGCAAAGACATTCCAAGAAGAATGCGAAGTCTACCAATCCAGATAGGCTCAGTATGATTAACTAAGACCGACCCTAACATAGAATACGTTCGTGCTCCTCGTTGGAACGGATATGAATTATGATGATGAAATACCTGTTCCCAAACGAAAAGATCAAAATACTACCTATATTCTGAACTCTCTTATACAGACTCACCAACATGTTTGCAAATTTATTTGTGAAAGCAATGCTTATATGAATTAAAGCGAATGTACGTTTAAGTAACTAAATGTAAATGGAATCTCGAAATTACACAAACAATTAAACACAAGTGCCATGAATTAAAAAAAGAAACGAATTTCTATGCATTATCATACAAGTAAGTTGTTTGAGATCCGGTTCCATTGTGGTCCAAATTGATCTCGACAATATTAGAAAAATTAAATGAAATTGTTCAAAAATAACAAACATATATTTTCTCTTCTTAAAATTAATTGTTTGACATTCTTGTTACTAAAAATATACATCCGTTGCTAGGCAACGCTTTTAATCCCGAACATATTTGTTACCATTCTTTTATTCAAATAAGTGGTCAATATAATTATAAATGTATTGAACACTATATATGAGTACGAAGTACATACACATGAGAGATTTAACGTAAAGACACCGCTGGTCGACCTTGATGTAAAGACAGGGCCTGACAAATTGCCTTTACCACTTACATTGATTAGAGCTAAGGCTTTATAAGTTTATAGAAAACATTTAGAGAAGACATAAGTCTACAGTAGAGGTATTCCGTGCACGTTTTAAACATGTAGCGTTAAGAGAAATAAAGGATTTAAATTCGTTAAGCACGTAAATATATTTATACAGTTCGAATCACAAACCCTTTCCCGACTTCTTTACGTCTTATAGAAGATTGACACGCGTATTAGTCCCTTCGTCGAAGACTACACACGAAGAGTGGCCGCTATTTCTTTGATTTTCGCCCTCGAAGGAGGACGTCCAAGAAGTCGTTGAATATTATAAGTACGTGTTGGCCAACCGTAATTAAAGATCCTAACTCCTTAGGTTTACAATTGACAATAATGAAACAAAATTAAAAAGAAAAATATTATTCAAAAATAATATTGACGAGAACCTATCTATCCGCGACTGAATCTCTGGTTAATTAGGATCCGGTGCCAGAAGTGCTTAATATTATATAATCATTGGCGTATTTTTTATAACATATGTTGACAAACAAGCAGACTTCCCATCTGATAGTAAGTAGTTATATTCGCCTATAGTAGGTACATGCGGATCCTGTGATTCATACACAAAAACTAGAGTGTATGTCGCAAACATATGACAAGACTGAGTACCCAATAATGACGTTGTATCATGATAAGGCCAGCGCCACTTTGGCTTCCCGCGCCTCTTGAAGTTTTTTTTTTTTTCCTCGAGGGAGGAAGCATTGAATCCTCATAGGGGGCGCGCCACCACAGTGGTTGCTATGACAACCCCCTGGTGCTCGGACGACCTTGCACCGGATACCACCCGCGCCCGATCTACGGCGGGTGGTTATGTTGGACTCTGACGGAAGGCCAGCCTACCAACTAAACACTGCCTAATGTCTTTGACCGAGCAGAAAGCCTGGGGCCCTGTCGGCTCTATCTGAGCGCTCGCCCTCTCAGGGGAGGAGGCGAGGCAGAGCCTCTTTAAGTACTTTGGGCCCCTTTTATGTGCCTGCGCTGCATCTCCCCTCTCTTGAGGAGTAGGTCACGTAGTCAGACCGCTCTGGCCGCGTGAAATCCGACATAACCTCCGTAACACTTGCCGCGGTGACGGTATCCTAGGCTCATTTCGTCCTACGAGAAAAAACCAATAATGACACTGGAACATATCATTGCGAAAATTTATATTTTACAGCAAAAATAAGTAAGACGATTCTGTTATAAAGTCTCCCTCCGTTGTCGGAGATGCATAGCGCCAATTGGACAACAAGATTTTACACATGTTAAATAAATTAAAAATCACAATAATTCAACAATTCGCCTTTGTACAGAGTCCGTTGTACTAAAATACGAATTATAACTATTCTCCTCATTATAAAACTAATGTTTCAAAGTCTATGCAATATTGAATAGAGATTGCTTAATGAAATGGATAATAACTAAAACAATTCTGATGCATTTAAGCCAAGAATATTATTTAATTCATAACGATAGTAAACGTTTTATATTGTATAATAAAATATAGAAGGAATGCAATTAAGTGTTTACGTGCGAGGTGAATACTCTGCTTTCTCACTCATGCGAGAAAATTGTGCAACTACGAAAGTAATGTTAAATATATTTTTTAAGCATAACACAACACACATATAAAAAACAAATGAATTTCAATAAATATCTACATTGATTACTCTTTAAAATTACATAAACACTACCCAATATTTTTCAAAGCCAACGCACTGTGAACTACAGGAATAAAAATATCTGGCGAAGTGAATAAAATTCTCAGTTGTTCCTAAGATCATTCAACTAAACAAAATAACAAATTACGCAACTACCTAACGACTTTTAAACGAACTATCTACCAATTTCAAAACAAAGCAACCAAATGATTAATGTGATAATATCACGCACTACTTAATGTATTTTTATTGATTACTTATTTGTGTCACTTGGCTTATTTTTTCTCTTTTGTTTGTTTTCTCTTTTGTTCGTCTTTCACTCTAATACACCAAAATTAACTCAACATTAGGTTTTGGATATATATAGACCAGGCAAGAAATTCGAAAAGCCGAACGTTTTAGCTTCGATTATCATTATTACAATAATCATAAATGTAATTACACAGTTTTTCGAAACTATTTAAAAATGCTTGTCGAAATTACAGGAACAGTTCCCCAAATAAATTACATTAAGTGTAATTTATGAATGTTAAATTCGTTATATAATACAGACAACTTTGTATTAGATTAAAAACTTTATCCCAGGAGTTTCTCTTAAGGATATGTCAGTGCTTTATATCAAATTTATTTACATTTGGGGCTTTATAGGTATTGTATAGACAGACTATGGTTATCATTATACTAAAACCCAATTATATCAATCCGTTTTCATAACCACAACACAAAACCAATACGGCTCCAACAGGATGTGCCAGGGTAAAGTCATATTGCCGAAACTGTTCACATCTACGCTGAAGGCTATGTTAAAAGCTTTTGGCCAGGGTATTAACACAACGCATCTTCGTTTTGCGATTGATATCGAAGTCATATCTTACGCCATGGAAGACTTGGGTACAATATTCGAAGACCTCAGTACAGCATCTCAACAAGATAGACCTTAAAATGAAGGTGAAAACTATCTTGAATTCCTATGTACCTCACTCACTCTTGTGAAGATGGGAGGAGGCTGTACACTGGAAGTTGTTGACTAGGACAGACAAAAATTTTACTGATTGCATTCTTGGCAATATTGATCCCTAATCACCCCCTGACAGTTATTTTGGAAATATATTTAATGTACAGAATTGACCTCTCTACAGATTTATTATAAGTATAGATTACTAGATACTTCAAAGTGTGATGTTCAGTAAATAAATGTTTTTTCTCTCTTTCCTTTTGCTTTCATTCGTGTGATATTCAAAATCTGTTAATACCATTTCAGCCTTGTGTAACGACGACCCTAACGGCAATGTGCCCCTCGGCAAATCGTGCAACCGGTACTGGCAGTGTCAGGGTGGATACCCGCGTCTTCAGCGATGCCCAGCCATGCTGGTATTCGACAGGCGCTCCTTACGGTGTGTGGTCCCACCTACCGAGGAGTGCGACGTGCCCACTACAACTCCAGCACCGCAAGAAGATGAGCAAGAACTGCGACCGGTAAGATATTTCAAATTCTAGAGAAATCGTCATCACAGCCGTCTAGTTACTACAGACGTACAATAAAATTACTGGGTGCTGTAACCACATATTTTTTTCACATCTTGCAGTTTCCACATTTACTGGGACTAAACAACAGCATATATAGTTTAGCATATATAGCAATTTTACACCAAATAAAATAAAGCTTATTTATAATAATAACTAATAACTTAAGGACACTGACACATGCAGATTCTGCGAACAAGAGCGTGAAACACCAATACACCTCTTGTGCTACTGTGAACCGCTGATTCACAAAAGAAACAGACACCTGGGGAAACACATCCTTGACCCAGATGAAATAAAAACAATCCGAACTGGGAACATCCCATCTTTCTTGGTCAGTGCCCAGTTAAGGGAGCTACTGTAGGGCCTACATAGAACTTACATATTAGGAGGCTGGTCACAATAGATCTTAATAGGTCGCAGTGATGCATATCAGCCCCAACTTACACGAATAATAATAATAATTATGCACGTATTGTCCGGAGATTTCTCTGTCTGCAGCCCTAACCACCGGTTTGTTTGGGCCTTGCCTTGCTACCGGCGGCATACTAGGCTTAAGTTTTTTATAGTATTTATATTTATTTTATATATCTATATTGTAAAAAACTTAAATTTAAGATTATTAATCAAATATATGAATAATATTTATAATAAAGTATCATGCTTATATGTCAAATTAAAAATTTCATTTATACAGATAAAGTTTAAAATTTACAGTATTGTATAATTGCGCCGTACCATATAAAAACTTCAAAGATCTATCGTCTGAGTTACAGTTTTCCCATGATCAAATTAAAGTTGTATGCGTTGGTTAAAATTAACTTTTAACCGTGTCTCATGGCTGAAGTCGTATAAACTTGTCTGTATACAAACGTTAAAGTGTTATAACTTAGTTGGCAACTTTGATGGAAAGCATAACATATCTTAACTACACCGCGTTAAAACCGTTTTACTCAGTTTCTGTATTTTAAATTTTGTTTGTACCACGATACCTTATTTTGTTCGTGTGTATAAAATTGTTATTTGTATCTGTTGTAAAGATAATACGAGTATTCACGTGTTAAACGTTGCTTCAATTTGGGATTCCATGTCGATAGTATGTCAGACGACTTTGGATCAATGTCTCTATCTGATTGATATATGAGTTAACTGTCGTTTTCGATAGTTATTTGACGTATAGTAAAGTACAGAAATCATGTCAGTTTAATACGAAATAGTAGTACAATTACGTTCCGCTAGGGGCGCTGTATAAAGGTTTTGTACAAAAATTTACGCTGTAAATATCGTTGCAAACGATTCATGGTAGCCACACTATTAAAAATATATTAATATTTCGATACTTCGACACTAGTTCTTAATATTTACATAGAGAGACCATTCGCAACGTCGGAAAATGGGGACCGAAAGAGAAGCTATGATAGAAGTTATAATTTATTTTCAATTAAACCCGCAAATTATTGTTTATCGAAACCAGATAACTACATATATTTCAATACTGAACCCCTTAATAGCGATCTCGTCTGACCCTTTATAATGAAACAAATTTCAAATTCACCCATAAACGCTAACGTAAGTGTTTCAGTGTCGCATCTATTTTCGGGCAAATGTGGGTGATTATTTTAAATTACACTCAATAATATAATTTCAGGCCCAGCAGAAGCGACCAGGCAACGAATACCAAGAACCACAGCAAAGCCGCACCAGACCAAGGAACTAACTTCTAGGATTTTCTAGTTGTCAACATCCTTCAACATCTTTGGAGATTCAACTGGAATCTTCTTTTCTTCCCACCACGAGTTTTCATTGACATTTCGTTGAAAAAGATTGTTTTAATCGGCTGTAAGGAGTAAAAAGTTATTTGCAACTGACAATTTTGATAAATCAAACTAGAAAATTTAGAAATCTACTCTATTATTCCTCGATATTCATCTAAATGTCCTTATTAATTCTTAAAACAAAAGTAATAGTTATTCACAGATTATTAAAGATTTTTGGGCATTAAGGAAATATACTTTTAAGCATTTATGTCAAATATGTAATAAAAAATAAAATATATTTATAATAATTGAGTTATTCGCGATCAGTGTCTTGATTATCATTTAAATAAGATACTTTTTCCGTCCAATCCTATAACATTAAAATTAGTCATATAAGTTCTTACGTTTAGTATTTAATTTAAGTGTATAAATAATGTGTTTATGTATAATACTCAACTTAAATAGTGTTGGTGTGTTCAAACAAATTCTGACTTACCAAAAGTTTTTAGTATTGTTCTCTAATTTGTATAGATCATTGAATGTATCTGGTAAATAAATACCAACCTTAAAACGTGTACAATTACCTAGCGCCTTTCAAACAAATTATAAAATTTTAAAAAGTTCCCATTCTTGATATACTTTAATAATAATAATCTTAAGACTCTTTCTGAATAAATTAATATTAAGTGAAACAACTTTTTTATTTCTTATTGAACCAATAAGGTGTATTTATTTTGTTATCTAAAACATATTAACATAGCTACAAATAACGCTTATAAAATACTACTAATCTCTATTTGGTATTTGACAATTTACAGTATACAGCTTTCAACCTTCCTTAAAGTGGGAGCGCTATAAGAGAATTAGATTTTTTTTTCTTTTTTTTATGTAAAAAGAGGCAAACGAGCAAGACGGGTCACCTGATGGTAAGTGATTCACCGCCGCCCACGTCACCAGCGACGCCAGTGCGTTGCCTACCCTTCAGGTAAGAAATATGCTCTTTTCTTGAATAACCCAATGTCGCAGTTGTTGAGGAAGACAGCTGATGGCAACGAGTTCCAGATATTTACTGTGCGTGGCAGAAAACTGTTTTTAAAACGCATTGTAGTGGAACGCCAACCATCCAGATGGTGCGGATGATAGTTCCGGCGAGACGATCGGTTGCGAAAATCAGCGGCTTCTATTAAATTGAACAACTCCTCGGAACACTCCCCATTGTAGACTCTGTAAAGTATGCATAGGGAAGATAGATCCCTACGCAGTGCCAAAGGATCTAGCCGATCGGCAAGTTCAGGATCGTCGACGATCCGAGATGCCCTACGTTGGATTCGGTCAAATGGAGATAGCTGATAACCCGGAGCCCCGGCCCAAAGGTGGCAACAATACTCCATGTGAGGCCGCACCTGTGCCTTATACAGTTTAAGGCGGTGAGCCGGCTTGAAGTACTGTTTGGCCGTGTTGAGTAGTCCGAGTTTTTTAGAGGCCATTTTAGCCTTGCTCTCCAAATGACCGCCAAACTGGACAACACTCGAAATATCGACGCCCAGAATACCAATGTTTGGCTTGGCACAAAGGTGAGTGTTTCCGAAGAGTGGCGATGCAACATAGGGGGCTTTTTTAGAGGTGAACGCGCAAACTTGAGTCTTAGAAGGGTTAAACTGGACAAAAAAAAAATATTTTCGTCTTCTCTGTACTTAAAAACCAATTTCTGAGAAATTTTGCCGAGATCATGGAACATTGAGACCAACTCTTTCATGATCTCAGCTGTAACTACGATGACATCAGCAAAAGAAACGCGGCGTTATCTTCCCTCTGTTGATGTTGATGCTCAGTCCTCTTCAGTCCAAAAGTTTAAGCACATTCTCCAACGCAGCTGGAAACATTTTCGGCAATAACACATGGCCTTGTCTCATACCCTGGTCTTGAGTTTTGGTTAAGTATAACAATATCGTATAAATGTATCATTTACAAAAAGTGAATACAGAATTATAATTATTTATAATAAAAAATATAATCTTCGGATACTATTATGCAAGAAAGCTGTAATTAACTAAAATTAAACTAGAGCTAGCTTGAACAAATAATCAAGTTTCAAAGAACCGTAGCATCTATTGTTTGGTGCTTTATCTCTGCCGCTTCTCCCCTTCAGCTGTAATTTTGTAATTCGATATTTTGATGTCCGTCGTAATTACAAAATACCGCACTGGGTTTGCTTCAAATGAAAGCCCTTAAGCATTTCTTTGTTTATATTATACTAGCTTTCCACGCACGGCTTTGCCCGCGTTATATCAGATTTACTCATAGGAGATATATATTTCCCGCAGTAAATAATATCTTATATTATTTGCCGGCAACTATCCTCAAACGTAATTACATCTGAATACATTCATGTGGTTTTTGAATGCCCGCAGGAAAATTAGGAACCCCTACCCAAAGATGAGAACAGTTTCAGTGGTCTACTTCAATAAGACTTTCTTTAAAGAGTTCTCAATTCGATACAATTTTCTAAGGCTCGCAATAACGTCGTTGAACCGTAGTCTGTTCCCGCAGGACAAATATATTTTCCCGTAGTTAAAATTACTCGATGTTCTTCCTCAAGTCGTAAGCTATCCTTATACCAACTTTAATCTAAAGCAGTTCGGTGAAGTCAGATCCTCTTCATTACAATGAAAATTTTTGTCTTTGTAATATTAATATAAAATAACATAGATAAATTGAAAAAATGTGTGATAAGGTGTCGTGTGATATAAGCAAATACAATGCAAACTTTTTTCAAATTTAATTGTTACCGTAATCTCGCAAAAACGTATGCATTTATGTAGTTGGCGAAGGCCTTTCTACTGACTGCTTGCGGCGTCTGTATTGAATAATATAACATACTAGCGGACCCGACAGACTTCGTCCTGTCAAAAAGATTTGTACAGTGGCAGTTTTTTGTTCCTAATTATTTTATAGATAATGTCGCATAGCCAACCAAATCGCAAAAAAAAGTCTAAATGACCTATTACATTTTGTGGCTATTCAATTTTGGAACGTGACATTAAATCCTCCAACGATGTATTCTGTGCTCCAACGCACGCACGCACACTGTTTTGACACAAATTGACTCTTTTATGTTAGGAACACACCTTCATTGCTTAGACAACAGTAAGTGCTTGCAATGAACTTTATACAATAACAATAAAGCTCAATTCGACTGTACGTTTTAGTTAGAAAACGTTTGCATGGGAAAATAAAAGGGCTGTTTTTAGGGTATTTCCGATAATTATTCGAATTTCCTCATTGTAAAAACCCTCCTTGAACTTCAACGAATATTAACAAAAAAGAATTGGCCAAATTGGTCGTTAATGAGTTATGAGGCGTTGTTGTTGAGTTATGAGCTAACCAACACATTTTGCGATTCATTTTTATATATAAAATTATTAACGCTTGTGACGTTTTTTAGTTGTCGCGCCAAAATTAAAAGGTAATATAATCACGCAACAACTATAGTCAACAATTATTTATTTTAAAAATATAACTATCCCGGAAGGGGTCGTGGGCGGTCTAGCCTGGTCTAGATTTGCGGTGGCTAGTACTATCCTGAGCTGGAAGGGTTCCTCAGCTGGTATGTGCTCAGCTAACAAGGGCGAACAGGAACGGCAGTGGACTCTTCCAACCCTGCCGCTGAGATGGTGGTGTGTGCGTTTTGGTTCAGGAGTAGGTATGGCATATACCTTGCACCATATACGTAGCACCCTGTGATATTACACAGCTTTAAAATTTATTCCATCTTGCTCCGCCTTTTCTTTTTTCTTATGAACACCCAGATCTCTGATGATGGAACCACGAAAGAAAGTCGGTGCAGAAATGTAAGCATGTTTGTGTTCACAAGCAGAGCAGAGTCACAAAAAAAAGAAGCCAAGCAATTAAAATTAGTTGATGAAATTAACGTTAATTTGAAAATGTAATGAATTTAATGTAGGTAGATATGACACTAGAAAAAGATATGGAACTTTAAAACAATTATAACAGCGATAAATTACTAATATAAAGCAATTAGCAATAGCCTACACTTAATGACAAATGACAACTTTAAAGCAAACATTAATGAATCTACTTAAAATCTAAAAACCTAACGTTCAATACTTTGTACTTTACTCACGAATATGTGGGTGAAAATCCTTATATGTAATAGGGTATTACGCACTATGAAAAATAAAATCTAAATTTATGTTTTTATAGTTCATTTATGAAAAAACAAACGAAAAATATTAATTTCTATTCATAAAACTGCAAAATAAATTAAATATTTCAATTTGAAAATACAAGTTTTTTTATCTGTGCTTCGAATGTCAAAAACGCTGTACGCCATGTTTGCATTCGCTGTGACGTCACTGGACTTGTAAATAAACAACCTCGGTTTTTGTTGTACATGTCTACTGTGTAATTTATTAGATTAACGAAGTTTCTCAGTTATTATACGAAATATTTATTTCGAAATATTTCGTTATTTATTTCGAAAATATGTTTATTTCTTTCAGCGAAGCGTAATGTTTACAATGCCCGTGACGTCACAGACATGGCGGCCTGAGAATTGGCGTTTTCGCGCCCAAATTTGAATTGTAAAATTAAAACACGTTTTTATGAAATAATTGGAATAAAAAAAAATGTATTTATATTTTTTTTGTGGTATTTTATCAATAACAGATTAAATTAAAACACTTTTTGAATTAGACTGTAATACCCTATTATATATTTCACTGTAGCTTCGAATAAGAAGACGAAATATGTAATCTCAATTGACGTAAGGCACATTTTGGTCAAATTGAGTTATGTATCTCATCTTACTTTGTTTTTTTACAAGCTTTTTTTACTTACCTGTCCCGTTGTCTGTCTGTAATCAAATCTTGCAACTTAAATTTGATCCACTTCCCGGTTTCCGATTGAGCTGTTTGGTATACACGTTTAGTTCGGATGACAATGCATGATTAACTGTGTGACGTCATTCTAAATGCAACATGGCGGCGTATCCAATATGGCGGACCAATTATTTTTAATGCACTCCTACAATATGGGTATCAAATAAAAGGGCTTGCCAAGAATAACTAGAAAAATAATGTGACGTCATTCTAAATCCAACATGGCGGCGTATCCAATATGGAGGACCACTTATTATTAATGCACTCCTACAATATGGGTATCAAATAAAAGGGCTTGCCAAGAATAACCAGAAAAAAATAATGTGACGTCATTCTAAATCCAACATGTGATAGCTGGAGGAAAATGTTGTGTTGTATTAAATGTAACACGCTTTTATTTATAAATGGGGACTATGATAAAGAGGGGGGACGAGATTGAATAATTATGTATGGTGAAAAGTTTTAGTGTTAATAATTTATTTTTAACTTTTTAGTTCATTCTATTTTTAACTTTTTAGTTACACAAACTAATAATACACAATTTGTCAGAAAAAATAATTGCTGCAAGAAAGCATTTAATAAATGACACATATTCCATTACCGCTATAGTGAAAACGGGAGCTAAATGTTCTCAAATTTTGACTAGTTGTAATGACTTAGAAAATAAGTTAGGTAAAGATGACATAATAATATTAGCATTAGGGATGAATGACAAAAACCCCTACTTATTGTTTTCAGAGTTGGGGATTGCGCTATATAAATTAAGACATTTTAAGGTTTTCATTATTAATGTACAACATAATTCATATTTAAATTTGAATTTGTTAAATTATAATATAAAATTATTGACTAAAACCTACCCTAATTGCAGTTTTATAGAATTGAATTCACAATACTTTTTGACAAATAAAAACCAATATCTAAAAGAGCTATGTTTAAAAATTAACTTTGAAATTGATTTTATTACATACTATAACAAGTATCTTACACCAAAACAAGTAAAATACCTATTACAAAATAATAAACAAACAAATTATACAAAAAAATCAAGTCATAAACAAACTTTAACTCAAAAAACAATACTATCCTACTTTAAACGTTGTGATACTAGTTTAGTTCATGATAAGTCGGATGTAATAAATACTGACATGTTTTTTCGTACAAAAAATACAACGAGTGACCCTTGTGCACCAAAATATTGCGAGTATTCTCAGTAAATGTGATATATTCCAACAAGCTATGAATGAGCTAGGAGATATTGACATTATATGTTTGACTGAAACATTCATAAAAAAGGTTCTGAAAATAATTTATATCTAAATGGTTACACTGTTGCCACAACGTTTTGTAGAACAGAACGAAGAGGTGGCACCTGCATTTTGTTGAGAAACACATTAGACTTCAAACCCTACGACATTAAAGAATCGATACCATTTTCATTTGAATGCTGTGCTGTAGAAATATTGCAGTTTAATTTAATTATAGTCTGTATATATAGGACACCATCATCTAAATGTGAAATATTTTTACAAAATTTAGATAATTTGATAAGCAGATACTTACGAAAACGCAATAAAAAAAATATTATATGTGGCGATTGGAATATCGATGTGACACAATCAACTAAATATTCACAAGAACTGACAAGTATTTTATCTAACCACGGTATGGTGAATCATATCACGCAGCCTACGCGAAAAAAAGCTTGTTTAGATCTGATAGTAAGCAATGTAGATACTAAGGTTGATCCGAAAGTACACTATATGTGTTTATCGGATCACGAGACATGTCAGACTATTGCGTTTGATATCGATACTTCGTCAAATTATAAAACGAAACCTAGGGTATGGTTGGAAAGGAAGCGGGATATGAACCCTCATAATGTTGAAAGGTTTATAAATTGCATCTCAGCATTATCTTTCAGCGAAGTTTTACATGAAGTAGATACCGAAAAAGCATTTAGTAAATTTTATGAATTATACAAATTATTTTATTATCTTTGTTTTCCAATAATAAGAATCAAAAAAGTCACTAAACCTATAAAAAACGCTTGGTTAACTAAAGGTATAAAAAAATGCTGTGTTAATAAAAGACGTCTTTATCTTAAATACAGACTTGACAAGTCAAATAAAAAAATAAATAAAAATAAATACATAAAATATTCAAGAATATTAAAAAAATGTATATACCAGTCACAAAGAAGTATTAATACTCGATACATTTCCAAAGCAAAAAATACCTGTAAATCAGCATGGGAAATAATAAAAAATAACATAAATAGAAAGGACATTAGCAGTAATATTGAGGAAATCAAATTGAGTGACAATTTATATGTTAATAACCCAATAAAAATTTGTGACAATTTTAATGACTACTTTATAAATGAAACCAATAATAATAAATTTGACGAAAACGCTGACTTATCTAGTGCTACTCGTAATATATCTCATTACCCAAATAGTTTGTATCTGACACCCATTAATGAATCTGACATTTACAAAATAACTATGAATTTAAATAATACATATTCGACAGGTTACGACGAAATTAATACGAATATATTAAAAAAAAGTGCAAAATTTATTTGTAAACCGCTTACTCATATCATTAATTTGTCCTTAATCGAAGGACACTTTCCTTCTTGCTTAAAACGTTCGCTGGTCAAACCACTTCATAAAAAAGGTTCTTTTAATGAGATGAGTAACTATAGACCTATAACATTAATTCCGATATTGTCTAAGATTTTTGAAAAAGTTATGTATGACAAAATTTATAGCTTTATTACATTTCATAAGATCCTTCGAGATGAACAATATGGATTTCGTAAAAACAGAAATACAACTCTAGCGTGCTTCAATCTTGTACAATACATTACACGTAGTTTGGAATCTAAAAAAAATACTCTCGCAATATTTTTAGATATGAGCAAAGCATTTGACTTCGTATCACATAAGCTCCTTTTGAATAAACTCGAACGGTGTGGTATAAGAGGTAGTGCTTTGGCCTGGTTGAAGAGCTATCTTGAAAACCGTGTACAATGCGTTGAAATATCAAAGATACAGGGTAAAGATAGGAAATCCTTTAGGTCTAAATATAAACAAAATATATGCGCTGTGCCTCAGGGCAGTGTTTTAGGACCTCTACTTTTTCTAATCTATATTAATGACTTGCCAAATATAACTGACCAAAAATGTATTTTTTTCGCAGATGACATAACTCTAATTATTAGTGATAAAGATGGTAATATAGAAAATAAAGCAAACACGGAATTAACAAAAATAGCACAGTGGTTGAAAAATAATAATCTCTTAATTAATGTAAATAAAACAAAGTTCATACACTTTAAAACAATAAATAGTAAACATAAGAAAATTAATATAACTATAAATAATCACCCAATAGAAGAAGTATATGATACCAAATTTTTAGGAATTACTATAGATAAATTCTGTAATTGGAAAGTACATATAGACTCAGTTACGAATAAACTTGATAGATTTATTTATGCTCTTAATAGGATAAGTGAGATAGCATCCCAACAATCGGCACTCATAGCCTACCATGGTTATGTTTCGTCTGTATTGCGTTATGGTATCATACTGTGGGGTAATTCAGTAAATGCAATTCAAGTATTTAAAATCCAAAAAAAATGTATACGGTCACTCTGTGGTGCAGGTTACTTGGATTCTTGCAAGCTTTTGTTTAAATCACTTGGAATATTACCAATTCCATGTTTATATATATTTGAAATGGGAGTGTTTGTTAAAAAATATTTCCACTTATATGAACAAAAAAAAGATTTTGTCTATAGAGGTAGAAAAGGAGACGATTTATATGTTCCAGTCCAAAAACTTAAGGTGTTTTCAAAAAATGCATATTGTATGTCTATTCGTTTGTATAATAAGTTACCTTCTGACATAAAAAAATTGACCTTAACTAAATTCAGAACAGAATTATTTAAATATTTAATGAACAAAATGTATTATTCAATAAATGATTTTCTAAATGATAAAGTGCCCTAATATTTTTATGTTTGACATCTATATGCATCTAATTTATAAAGAGATGTTAGTGTGAATGAATGTTTTTATTTTGACATTTTACTAGAATATTAATAATATTATTTTGACCATAATGTATTTTTTTTAATATTTCTTATGACATGTTTATTTTATTAATTATTATTTGTAATAAATTTTAATTGAATTAATATGACGATTTTGATAGTACTGAAGCCTGATTAATATTTTAAAATGTATAATATTTGCACATTGAAATTCAATAAAATATGCTGGAAATCAAATAAACTGTAACATCTTATGTAACCATGTTTTAGCAAATAAATTATTATTATTATTATAAAAGCTTGTTTTTAAGAAGGCTTTTTTTCTCTCTCTTTCTGTCTAATCCATGTAATATAAGGCCAATAATAACGATTTTAGACACATAAAAAATATAACGTAAAGAACGTACTCATTGTAATACGATTTATTACTACCACTATTATTTTTCTTGTAGGCTATGTATGCTATACCGCCTAATTAACGAAATAAGTTAGTTCTATAATTCAAAATATGGGATTTCATTTTCTTGTCATTAGCTTTACACATGTTTTCGTTGTCTATATGAACAGTTTCCGTTATTTTTTTAGGGTGTAGATAATACTATTGTTTCAATCGTGCTTTACGTCCAAAACCAATAAGAGCCTCATAATAAAAATGGACGTAAGAAGCTTTCTAATGAATTTTCTTAATTGTATAGCACATTTATTTTTTAAACTAACAAAATAGGATTAAAAAAATTGATATACTTTGCTTTAACCACTTTTTTATAACTTAGAAAAAAATAAGCGTTACGGATTTTATTCTAAAAAAAAAAACTATTTTGGCTCTCCTGAAAAGTGGGGATTTGTGCCTTACGTCAATTGAGATTACAAGTAGCGATATGTACCCGCATAAGCCAATATACAATTATTAAACAAATTAACAGATCGCGAGACGACACGTTTTTATTTTCGTGTGCGAACTGCTAACGTCCTTCATTGAAGCTGTCTTACCCGGACTTGCTGGACTCGCGGCCGCGGGCCATACGGCGACTTGAAAAAAATGCTTAACCGACCGTCTTAATAGGTACGCTCGCGTTCTACGAGTATAAGCGTGAACGTGAAGGAAAAAGATTTCAATGTTGTATATTTTTATGTTATGCATTTATTCAATTGATATATCAAAAAATATATTTCATTTTAATTCACTAAAAAAATTTACATATTATACTTTATTAAAGATTTAAAGCTAAATTCCCACAAAAAGTCAATTAAATAATATAAAATATTAAATTTATATTAAACATGTACGTGCAACGTTACACGCTGGCATAAAACAAAACATTGTTTCCATTTTATTGGATTCTCTTTTGACTCGTCAATAAACATGAAAGCTATGTAGTGCCTGCGGTCCGCACGCGACTTTACTCACTAATAGTTCCGACGAGCAGCATCGAACGTTTATCTGTTCCCTTGGGAATAACAGTTGAACCATTTTTCCCCACTTTACCATTTTCAAAATTTCTACCCTCTCTGCCGGAGTCATAAAAGTACTTACGTTATTAAAGTCTCGGGGGACGCACTCTTTTTCAGGGCGAATTAAATTAAGTAGAGTAACCATTCATTGTGTGGATGTAAGAGATAAAACTGTACATTATATTAGCTTTACGGATAATTATTTTAACGTATTATGATGTATATAACGTATAATTCGATGATGGCGGTGATGATTTTATAGTTATTTATGCAACTGTTGTATAATCCGGGTACACTCATGTGATACTATTATCAAACCCACATTCGTATTTTAATACCTAATTATAACAGTTGCATACAAGACTTTATCTACAATCATGATGTGAATCCTCTATAAAAGATTCTCATACCATAAGGTGTTGTACAGTGTTGTAAGAACTATGTAAATTCAAGAAAGTCTAATTGCGAAGCATGTAAAATAAACAAACCTTAATAAATAAAAGAATTATTTATTGTAATAATTATTAACATTTTGGATCGTACAATTATTGAAATGCACTTGAACATTTGCACCTTGTTGAATGTTGGAATATTCAATTACGAATTCAATTAGTCTAAAATTTATTGTTCATTTTTCAAAATTTTAACGATCTGGTGGTGAAAATGTCATTGCATGAGAATGTTCTTTTTTTGAAATTCATAATATCACGCGTTTGGATGATATAATATCATTGAGTATTTTAATATTGGCAATAAGCTAATAATTGTTATAGGTTCTTTTATAGAGGATCTCGAGAACCGTGCTGTCCTAGATTTATGCTGATGAACTCGCAACTTATTTACCAACAATATTACATACTTACACCAATTAGCCTAGCCCAAAGTAAGCTCTGTAAGGCTTATGTTATGGGATCTACGGTAACGGATATACACATATACTATACATATATAAATAAATTTGTTAGAAATATATTATAACAATCATGACTAAGGTACAAGTACTCGCATTCATTACGCAAACATCTGCCCCCCACCGAGACTCGAACACGGGACCTCAGAGACGGCGACACCTTGAAACCGGTATACACTCGACTGCGGAAATGACATGACATATAGTTTACTCTTAAGAGTAAAGAGCGTCGGTGGCGCTGTGGTCTCGGCACTGGTCTGTGCGCTGCATAGAATCGGGAGGCCCGCGATCTAATCCCCCCCGTGTACTAATGTGTTTTTCGTTCCGAATTTCATATACATTTATCCGACGCTGCTACGGTGCAGGAAAACAAAAACATCTTGAGGAAAGCTGCGTACATCTGGTGAAAGGTGTACGTAGTTAACCAACCCGCACTGGGTGAAGTTAATCTACTAAAAAAAATGTTTAAATAATTTTAGCCTTTCAAAATTAGGGCTTAACGCTAGAAAGTCGTTTCACTTAAGTACAAGTAAAACATTTACGAGTAAAAGTTTAATAGCCGATAATTAAATTTTACTATTTACTGTGATGTTTGCACTTAACTTTTTAAATCCTGTAGCTTTCATTACCATGAGCTTTTAGAAAAAGAAATTAAAGCTATAGATATGATGACGCACGCCCAATCAGTGCGATGCTTAAAACTATACCTCTTTGCTTATTCACACACTTATCTTTTCTCAAGAGATTAGTAATGAACTACTCGTAGCTGACCTGTGCCTACTTCGTTGGGCATAATACTACGAGTAATAAATAACCCTTTTTTAATACAGAGTGTTATGTTCTAATTTCTAATTGTAATATTAATAAAACTACTTTTTGCAACTTAAATATAAAAATTAGACATATGCTGTCGTTGACTTTTTGTAGGCATTTTCAAGCTCCACGTCTTTTCTCTAGAACTCAAAAGTATACAATATCTTTCATAGTTAAGGCAGCGTTCGTAAAAATCACTCATCTTCATTCTTTTTTCGCTTCATTCGACCTCTCCTCCGATTCACTTTGCAAAACGGACTACCACGTAAAAGCCTTTTTTATTTTTCGGTTTAATAGATCCCGAGATTACCCCTTACAATTTAACAAATATACAAACACACAAACTTTACTTCTTCATAATATTAGTATAGATGAAACAGATCAAACAGAGAGTACGGGACAGAAAAAAACAGCGGTAGTCAAACAATATCGCGTAACAGCGAGAAACTACGTCTTCCTTCTCACGCTGTTGATAAGCGACTAAATGAAATTACAGCAATTGACCGCCACACAATTCCAACACGTTAGTGCCATATCCACCTCTTGTTAATAATAAATTAAGTTTAAATACTTTTTTTTACAGAAGAGTCTCTCTTGTATTCTGTTTGCGTACCGACTGAAAAAACAATTCAATTAATCCATACAGAGAAAAGGAAATAAAGAAAACAGATGAATTCAATTTCGCGAGTGAAACATGTCGAAATGGGAAATTCAATTTATAATAGCATTGTGGCAGCTTCTACGGATCCTTTTAGTCACTGCGCTTGACTTTATTCGTGTTATTTTTGACAAGGAGACGCTTAGACTTTTTATTTTAGCTACCATGAGTTTAATTTCGTTTGCATACGACATCGATAGCGTACATTTTGGTATGAAAACTTTGTACGGCGCTTTTGGGTGAACATAATTGTAGTAATCTTTCATATTAAACTGATATGACTTCTATAGTTTATTATATGTCAAATACCTATCGATAACGATAGCAAACTCGTGGAAGAAGTACAGAGGGGCTATCGCACTAATAAATCGCAACCAAAACGCAACCGAACCGTTCGGCTTAACCAATCCGAACGCCACAATATCACGTATCTGTTCGATGACGTGATATTCTAGCTCTCGGATTGGTTGAGTGGAACGATTTGGTTTCGTTTCAGCTGCGATTTGTTAGTGCGATTGCCCCCCTGAGGGGCGATCGCACTAATAATTCGCAAGCGAAACGCAACCGAACCGTTCGGCTTAACCAATCCGAACGCCACAATCTGTTCGATGACGTGATATTCTAGCTCTCGGATTGGTTGAGTGGAACGATTTGGTTTCGTTTCAGCTGCGATTTGTTAGTGCGATTGCCCCCTTGATCTCCTAATGGTAAGGCCTTAGATAAAAGCAAGCTTCACTTGTAGTCTGATTATGTAACTCTTTTGCTATTAATGTTTTTATTAAAGCCAATTAATATTTATTTTCAAGATATTATATATATATTTATATGTCTATGCATGAATTTGTGTATGTATTGGATAGTAATAGTTTAGATCTTTGACTGCGCCAAATGCAGTTCTTTGTAATTAATCACGCGGTTGACTGGTAGAGAATGCCTTGTTGCGTTAAGTAAGCCTTTTGTACTTTATTTATATTGTACAATAAAAATTGGATTTCTGACCTGCAATTTTTTGACTACTTGATTTGGATAATACTAGCTCAAATCCAAAATAGATAAAAAAATTTCAATGTTTCTTAGGTATTAGCAGATCATGATAGATAAGTATCCTATGACTACACTATAAATTTCGTCATATTATGATTTACGATAGGTATTTGTATAGTAAACTATGAAATAAAGAATACCTTGTTGCGTTAAATCCGTCTTTTATATGTTATTTGTAATCCTACTTTTATCCTTCTTATGTTCTGAAAACTCTGCACAGCTGGAAACGTTCAGAGCTGCCCCCGTACTAATTATAATAATAATAAAATACTAAATATTTCTTACACTTACTCCAATTAGTCTATATCTATGTTTAACAAGATATCTATGTTTAACAAACTGTACTGGTAGTTATAGACTGGTAGACCTTCAGAGTTTCTTGTCTGTTCTTCTCGAGAAGGCTCTCCCAATTTCCGAACAGGTGTAGAGTCAATATATATTGTTTTTCCTTGATCGTACCGTACGGACAAGGTTTTTGTTTTTTTCAAACTTTTTTTTTGTTTTGAGGTCAATACGTGTCTGTAAGTGTCTGTAAAGGTCTATGTTGAATAAAGATTATTTTGATTTTAATTTTTTTGATTAGCCTAGCTCAAAGTAAGCTCTAAGGATTGTATCTAAGGTAACAGATAGATATACAAATATTAAACATATATAAATATTTTTAACAGAAATATATAATAACAACCGTGACAAAAGTACAAATAATCGCATTCATCACGCAAACATCTGCCCCCACCGGGACTCGAACCCGGGACCTCAGAGATGGTGACACCTTGAATCCGGTATATACATATATATATACCACTCGATTACGGAGTTCGTCAAATTTTAATTGCTATATCAATTTTATTTCACCACCCACATACCTACGGCTTTATACGTTCATAAAACACGATACGTTAATGCTCAAATAAGTCTGTTTTTGCACGGAGCCTTTAACATTAACTCTTCAAAACAATGACTGTATAATATTAGTGAAATGAGGCGTGAGTACCCACCACCCACTTAGCAACACGTTATCAATTAAGTAAATTTCAGAGATTTACATATTGTCTTGCCCAAATTTTAATATTTGTTCCTTGTTTGATACAAAAAGGCTGTTATACAGCTGCAGAGCAAATAAACGAAATAAAATTGGTAAATAGGTGTCTGTAATGTAGATATTTTTTATCAAATTTGGAGTACTAATTAACCATCTCGTACGAGGCGGCGACGGTCATGGGACGCTCCCCCCCATTCGACATCCGGGCCGACATGTACGCGGCGACGTATGCGTCGCGGCGTGTCGACTGGGGGAGCGACGGGGGGAACGCCCCGGAACCCGTGCACGAAGTACCTAGGCGGGAGTGACATCGACGAATTGTGGCGGGGCCTGGCCTGCACAGCTCGAATAACGGATCTGCGCGCGCCAGCGGGCCGTCGGTGCCGTACTCCCGCACCTCGAAGTTTGGCTCCGCGGGAAGGAGGAGGTCACCTACCGATTGACTCAGATACTCACCGGGCACGGCTGCTTCGGTGAGTATCTGTGTCGAATAAGGCGAAAGGGATCGATGCCACCACTGCGCATCCGACCTCGACTCGGCCCAGCATACTCTGGCGGAGTGCCCCGCGTGGGCCTCCGAGCGCCTAGTCTTGGTCGCAGAGATCGGGCGAGATCTGTCTCCGCCGGCATTTTTTTGATGACTGTGGCAAAGCTGGCGGACGAGGGAGGTTGGAGGGCTGTGGCCTCCTTCTGTGAAGCAGTGATGCTCCAAAAGGAGGCCGCCGAGCGGGGTCGGAAGATGGCCGATCCCGCTCGAAGGAGACGGCGGCGGCGCCGGGCTCGCCGGCAGATGCAATAAGTCGCGCCCCGAATACGGCGACCCGGGAGGGACCACGCCCCTCCCATGGCCGGGGGGCGTCGTCGGTGTAGGAGATCGGAGGAGGTAGTTGTCTCTCCCGAGGACGGCTCCCCTGGAGCATCGCAGGGGAGCGGAGACTGGGGGTTCCCGGAAGTCGCTTAGCGTTTCCGGGGGCTCCCTACATGCCTGAGGGAGGCTATTGCTAAACAAGGCTTTTTAATTTAAATTAGGCTAATATAATTTATAAATGCACAATAAAGATAATTTGGCAGGGTTAAAATTGTCCCTTGTCGTTCTCCAAGACGCTAAACTATCCTAATATAAAATTACATCCGAATTAATGAGTGTCTTAATAGAATATTTATCTACAGAAAAAATATATTTTCCGCAAAAAAAATATAATCTAAATCTCAACCTATCCCCATAACGAATTTCCACATAATATTTTGAGCTACTTTAAAATAAAATCGTAACATATATTTTTACTTTCACATGTTTAATATATTAATATAGAATATTAATTCCCTACTACATTGTTTTCCAAAAAAGGAATTTTAAATATATTCTCATCTTCGTATGTTTTTCATACATAGGTACTTATATTTTTTATTCTTCTCAAAATCAACTCGGCTACGAGTTGTGTTCCGAAATTCGTCTTGTGTCTTAAGTTATGAGGCCTCATTAACAGGGAAGCTGTTCCCTCGTGATGACTGCCGACGTCTATCGCGCGATGTTTACGAGTTTAATTAAGAAAGCCAGGTGAAGGCTGGGCAACCTGAGAACGCTTGAAGGTCAAAAAACCTAAGGGAAGTACTGAAAATTTATGGATTTAAGTACGACGTAGCTAAAAGGGCCTGTATCTAGGTCAGTAGTCTCCATGGAAAAACTTTTACTTTGCGCCATTTTACGTAAATATTAATATTACTTATTAATATACTGACGACACGTTTGACGCAACGGTTGAGTGATCGGTTTCTATGCAACGCGTCGCGGATTCAATTCCTGGACGGACAGATATTTTGTATGACCTACAAAAATTTGTTCCGATCTGGATGTCTGTGCATGTGAGATATCTATATTTCTAACTACACGCCCGACAATAAAACTACTAGTTAGAGCCTCCTTACTACCTCCTTTTAATATTTGTATTATTTTACACGATTTTGTGATGACACGACATAATACATTTATGCTTCCGAGGTTCTTACCTGTTCTTCTCTAGAAGGCTCTCCCAATTTCCGGTATGTCGAGTATTTATTTTTATTTATTTATTTATTAGGGAAACAAACAGTTTACATTTTACTTACAACTAAAGTACATAAAAACATATATCAGTTACCAGTGAAGTTTCCACTTAATTAATAGAGCATACATACAAAATAAGTAGATCGCAGCACAACCTATTATGAATACAATAAACAATAATAACATTATAAATCATTCTCACAAGCATTTCAGTAGGGACATAATTTAGAAATCTAATAGTTACAATATTATTAGAATATTATGTTGTGATTATGTATACTTAGTAACTTATGGATACGGATATTCAAGATGTATGGTGTGCACGAACACTATTTCTAAACTTTGCGATAGTTTGCCCAAAAATATCGAAAGTCACAAAATTATTATTATACGAAGAACACGATCGATGCAGAATAGTATTCCTACAATATTTTGTTCTTCTAAGTGGGGGTACAAACAATGACGACATATTTCTGGAGCACAATCGAGGACATCTGAATGAAATATTACTTAATAAATAAGGAGAATCCAAATAATTGTAAAGCAATTTAAACAAAAACAACAAATCTCTTTCCGTACGTCGATTTTCCAACGAGATCAAAGTGGGAAGCGTACAATCGTTCCGTAGTTTATGGCACCTGAAGGCAAGGTACTTCACAAACTTATTCTGGATTCGCTCAATTTGATTAATATATTTTTTTATATTGGGGGTTCCACACTGTAGATGCATACTCTAATATGGAGCGGACAAATGAGTTATATAGAATTATCAGTGTGGAAATATTTTTGAAGTCCCTTCCAATGCGAAGAACAAAGCCAAGCATGCGATATGCCTTTGCAACAATATTATCATAATGCATCGAATAGGACAAAAACCTATACAAATGGGGGTCGCATCCCTCACCCCTATGAATGAGAGCTATTTTAAAATTTTATTTCTCGTATTTTAAGGAGTTTATTAAATCTTGCTGTTTTACGATTTTATTTGGTCTACATACACAAAAGTGGCCTTATTTCAAAGTTAATGAGCTGTGCTAGCATTTAACAATAAATTTGTTAAGAAATTCTTTACAATAATAAACAAAATCCTTTGATTTAGACGGAAAACTGGGTAAAATTATCTATTTTTTTTTTAATTATTGGGCTCTACCTAAAATTCCGGGCCCTTGACATATTATTTTTTTTGTTTTAATTTATTGGCAATGAGTTGAGCTTGTAAATAAACCTAAAATAAGTACCGCTAAACAGGCAAATAGTTAAGAAATGGGTCTAATAAAACAAGTCAAAATTGACAATAAAAACCCTATTCATAAGAAGGTAATATTTCTATTGTGTGTGAGAGAGAGAGGTACTTTTACGATTAGAAGGTGTAAGTAAGCCATTAAACTACACATTATTTGAAATAAAAGCAAAGAAAAAGAGAGCACGAGAATTTATTCAAACCTATTTTTTTACAAAATTTGTTCGAAGTGACCGCTATTATTTTGAAGGCATGCGATTGCTCTCAATCCAACTTGTTGAGTGGCTCTTAATATCATATCTCTGTCGTTCCGTATCTCTTCAGCTGTAGCCATAATCAACTCGATTCGAAAACCAGCCCAGAGACAAGGGCGGATCCAGCTTTGGCGCCAGGAGGGGGTCACATAGTCATGGTCAAGTCAAGAACTTATAATTTAATTTTGATAACAATGGATACAAATAAAAAGTTGGTATTTTATTAATCCTGGCGTGCGCAGCTCGAATTACGGATCTGCGTGCGCCAGCGGGCCGTCGGTGCCGTACTCCTGCACCTCGAAGCTTGGCTCCACGGGAAAGAGGAGGTCACCTACCGATTGACTCAGATACTCACCGGGCACGGCTGCTTCGGTGAGTATCTGTGTCGAATAGGACAGGAGGGATCGACACATAGTGAGTCTTGGTCGCAGAAATCGGGCGAGATCTGTCTCCGCCGGCATTGATTGCGGCATTGCTGGCGGACGAGGGAGGTTGGAGGGCTGTGGCCTCCTTCTGTGAAGCAGTGATGCTCCAGAAGGAGGCCGCCGAGCGGGGTCGGGAGATGGCCGATCCCGCTCGAAGAAGGCAGCGCCGGGCTCGGTAGCACAGCTGCGGCGCCGCCGTGGGTCGCGGGCGGGCGCGAAGAAGTCGCGACTGACCCACGGACCGACTGACCCACGGACCGACTGACCGACGGAACAAAAAAAAAAGGTATTTTATTAATGTACGTAAGTACTGTACTTAAAAATATTTATTCTTTATTGTAACTTCACTTGAAAAACTTAATACATAATAACTTGTACATATACACGTACATATTGTCCACCATTCTCACCATCTTCTCTTGAAGACATCCAGAGAAGCACTATCACGCATGGAATGAGGCAGCCTATTTATATTCCATAGCCGTGGTGAATGATTTGTCATAACAACTAGAGGTATGTCGAGGGGTATGACGCGAGTTACATAAAATCTGTATGATGACAAAATATATAAATAAAATCATTATTCAATTAGTGCTCCACCCAAGTCCTGAACCCCCTCCCCCTTGGGTCCGCCACTGCCCAGAGACCAGAACTACCTATGCTCTACTATAAATATAATACACCTAGGTTATAAAGAACTTCCAGTAATATTTATGCCTGCATTCAAACAGCGCGAAGTTTGCTGAAAACTAATTTCCCCCGAGCACTGCCTGTTAAATTGTCACACGTTCGCATACTCAAATTGAAAATAGTATTTCCCTACAGTCAGATTTCAAATACGTGCATAACAACTTCAAAGCAAGTTCTGTTGTGGAATGTAGACCGCCGGTCAGATTGAAACTCTGTTCAGAATTTCAATAATGAAATACTAAATTGAGGCGTTGGCCTTTGAATGATTATATAACTGCATACACCTGTGAAAAAATTCAAAGGTGAGCCAGCGCGGTGACTAGGACCTAATCGCCTTAACATAGTTAGGGTAGGCTTGTGCCCCTCTTTGGGGCGTATATGAGCTGTGATGATAATGATGAATACAAAACATTAAAAAACATAACTTCAAATATTATATCACTTTTTATTAATATTTAATAAGTTTTTTAAAAATATCTCGTTATATATTTAAAGACGTGCACTCTATTAACACTCAGAGATTATTATCTCTGAGCGATCTGGTTTAAAGTTTCAAGATGGAGGCATTTTTGAGTCGCGTTGCTGATCAAGTTCATTTCATTTTTAAACAAATGTGTTAATTTCAACCAAATAATTGACCAGTAGAATAATATATATTATTAGATTTTTCTTAGAATTTTAGAAGAAAAACGATTTTTTTTACTGGGATATTTCACGTTTGACTCAACTATACACCTTAATACAATGAAAATAATCAGCACATAAAAGCGATACGTTGTGTTTCATTAGTGCCAGAGAACCAAACCTTGAAGTAACAGAAAATTCTAACGTTTCATGCATGGACCCCATCATACGATTTCTTGAATAGAGTGCTATAGTTCTGACTATTTAATAATTAAGAAAATCAATGGCAAGAAATAAAGTGAATAGACTATAAATAGACTATAAATAGCCTTATTGTTAGCCAGACCTTGTCAAAAAAGGTACGTCTGGCTGTGCATGGAGACATGTTGGTTGTGAATGCTCGGTGTTGCAAAGAAAGATAAAAGCAAGATGAATGTAGTAGAAATGACATATTTGAGGGCAATGGCTGGAGTGACAATGAAGGACAAACTGGGAAATAGTGTGATAAGCGAAAATTGCGGTGTGAAAAAAGATGAAGTACCAAAAATTGAGAAGGAAATGCTGAAATGGGTTGGACACGTAGAAAGGACGGACGAAAGACGACTGACGAAAGAAATTTATAAAGCAAATATAAATGAGCCATCTGGTAGAGGACGATCTAAACAAACATACTTGGAATAAATATACTAAAGGAAGGTCACGCCAAGTGTACTCGGAACCGCATGAGCAGCAGAGAGCGTGAAGTCGAGGAAGTTATTAAAATATGTTAAGATCGAAGCAAGTGGAGAATTGTGATCTCTGCCCACCACGGGAATGAGGTGTGGGTACATATATGTATGTACCTAATAATACAGAGAATACAAGCACTACGTTCACCATCTACATTAACTCATCGCTTCAAGTATATTTACTAAATTTGAATTAATCTGGTTTTAAATTAATGTGTCAACACATTCACGACTTACCTATAAGGTTCTTAGAACTTAGGCACAGGCTGAGTCCGACCTCGACTCGGCCCAGCACACGCTGGCGGAGTGTCCCGCGTGGGCCTCCGAGCGCCGAGTCTTGGTCGCAGAGATCGGGCGAGATCTGTCTCCGCCGGCATTGATTGCGGCAATGCTGGCGGACGACGGAGGTTGCAGGGCTGTGGCCTCCTTCTGTGAAGCAGTGATGCTCCAGAAGGAGGCTGCCGAGCGGGGTCGGGAGATGGCCGATCCCGCTCGAAGGAGGCGGCGCCGGGCTCGGTAGCACAGCTGCAGCGCCGCCGCGGGTCGCCGGCGGGCGCGAGAAAGTCGCGACCGCTACGGCGACCCGGGATGGACCACGCCCCTTCCGTGGCCGGGGGGCGTCGTCGGTGGAGGAGACCGGGGGAGGTAGTGAGCCTCCCCCGAGGAGGGCTCCCCTGTATCGGCGGGGGAGCGGAGGCTGGGGGTTCCCGGAAGTGGCTTGATGTTCCCGGGGGCTCCCTACATGCCTGGAGGCCATCCCTGACATGTAGGGAGGCCATCCCTGAGGTTTTTAGTGGGTAGGCCTCCCCCTTCTGGGGAGGAGAGCCCCACACAACCGCCGGCTCGCACAGCCGGGGTATGCAATTTAATGCATTTTCCTCAGGGGAAAAAAAAGGCACAGGCTGAGTTTAGTCGGTAGGACACGTGGTCAGACCGCTTTGGCCGCGTGGAGTCCGACATAACCTCCGTAACACTTGCCGTTGCGGGGGTATCCTGGGCACGTTTCACCCTCCTTGTAATGGATTCCCAGCTTTCCTCTCATGAGGGAAAAAAAATAGTATATACCACAAGCTAATTTGTGAAAGGTCAATTTTGTTACGTTGAACCTCTAACCTTTTATCATTGTATATGTATGTTTCTGATCGCAGTCTAGTAAGCCAGTTTACATTAGCAGTATGAAACACACAATGTTGTAGCAAATCCAATAGGAAACAGTTTGAAAACACTTTGCATATGTTGTGATGAAACACAAGCATTTGGTTTTGAGAACTTGTTCACAATATATTTCCATTGATCTACAATGCTGTACAATATCACTTCTTACACTAAAGATATGAGATAAAATTGCTACTTGAACATGATGTGCCATTGTCATAGTATATCAATATTCGTCGTCAGAACTAGGATGGGTGACCAATAATGTATAACACCTTCGGCTGTGTGCTGTTCTCTGTTACAGACACAAATTCCAGTAACCTTGGTAATGATTTCATTGTTATGGTATATGGCTGTAAATACTGAATGAGACAAATTCAATTATGCAAATGCGCGTTCATATGCTTAGGTAACAGAAGCGAGTGCCCTCCATACCTAAGTATATTTAGCAGCACTAAGAGAACATGCACCTTGCTAGTGATACTCTAGTATCATATAATCTCAGCACAAAACCTGAAGGTTAGGTTAAGCTGCAAAACAGAATTCATCCCATGTTCTGTGCTTATCACTTTACCCCTTGAAATTCGGTCAAGAGAAATGTTCAATTTTTTTAATTTTCCGTTAGTTCACCATTCTATCGGGCCGTATACCTAATATTCACTTTAAACGCTAAACACGTGCCGTGGCATTCACTCGTGACCCTGCCGTAAGCCCGTGGTATTGTATCGCCGAAGGAGAATTCATATAGAGCCGGCCCATACGTACAGATTGCGCCACGTGAAACTTTTCATTTGCTCTACGAAAACCGTCTCTACTATTAGCAACATATGAGCGCCCAAAAATCAAACATCAGTTTACATGGTGGCGCCACTATACTATATAACTCAATAGCCCAAACACATTAATATTCATGACGCCTGAAAGTTACGAATTGCGACCCCCATGAATGATTGGAAATAGATTATGCGAATAAAAATTTAAAATTTCCTTGGGGGATAGCAATGTACACGAATGGCAAAACCTAAAATACAAGTATTTTCGGGACTGACTTGAATCACGCAAATTCGAACCAAATAATATAATTAAAGTCATCACAAACTAAGAAGTCATTGCCAAGATCCTTTAGATACCTTATCGAAAAAATGTTATAGTTTCGCCAGATATACTATGACATGGCAGCTGCCGAAATTCACTTTTTACACATTTATTTTCACGCAGTAAAAATTACGAAAACAGGTACAAATTGATCCTTCGTAACTGCGCACCGGAGTAATCGCAGATTATTATGATGGACTCATTCCAAAATCATATACGCCTGATAATATTTAACCAGTATTACAAACAATTCCACCACGTCTACACTATGCAGATTTTAGACTTTAAACCAAGGTCGTTAATTCTGCTGCAAACAGCAGTGTTGCGTTTTCCAGTGTGAATCAGTAACATAAGCAGTGTAATTACTGGGTACCGTTAATTAAAAATTTAAATTGATTGATTTTTAAATTAACTGGACACTTCTTAGTCGCCTTTTAGTAATAAAAAAGTGTTTAAGCAGTTCTAAATCGTTTTATGAAAAATTCAAAAACATGTGAATCAACATCTGCTTAGAATCGCCAATATGGATTCTAAAATGGATGATAAACTAGTGATCTTCGCGATAATGTTGTCCGTATACAAATGAAGAGTATCGAGAAACATGACGATACCTTAGTCGGAATGCTAGACTTATCAATAGTATGTGAATATTGTACATTAGATCATCTTGTTCTGTCTTTAACCAACTTCAAAGAAAGAGGGTAGCCCTAGATTCGACGTTATTTATATTAATTCTTCTTTACCGATTTATTTACGGCGTGTATCGTACCGTAATAAGCAATCAGTCGTTACCGTCAGTGTAGTGCGCAAACATATAATTGATCAGAGATCTGTGTCGTATCACCGCTTCCTTCTTTTGAACCCACCGCCGTCTTAGACTAAGCTGGGGCCCTTGAGCACACAAGAATTGGAGGCCCTTTTGGAACGCAAATTATTCTAACATTTTTAAAATAAGTTTGTTATGCTCGCAGAATAAGTTATGCTCGCGCCATCCTGCGGTTGGAATACTACACTTAAATAACGTTACTGATTAAGTAATTTCGACGCTAGCGCTTCAATTGTTGGAATCAAAGACAAATCCATTGACGTCTCTCGGCCTCAGCTCATAGAAATGAGCCTTATTGGACCGTCTGTCTTCGTTGATGTAATGGCGTAGTATATGCCATGTAAATACCTTCTTATAAAGTAACTAATTTGTGAAAAAAGTAACGTCTACTGTGTCCGACAAAAATGATTTGAGAATAAATGTGTGGAGAGAAATTGTAGATCCTGCGGGGGGGCCCGAAGGACCTACAATTTCTCTCATTTCTCTCCTGAGAATGGGGGCCCTGGGCAAGGGCCCCGGGTGCCCTTATGATAAAGACGATATTGTTTGAACCCAGTGCCGGTTTTAGCACTACCAGCGCCCTGGGTGAGATAAGTACGACAGCATTCCCTTTACATATAAATACTTACTTACTTCTTTTTTTTAATTTTATTGTATTAAGTATTGAAATTAAGTTTATTGTTAAATGGTTGCATGTAGGTATATATTAGGATAGTTATTAGATAAGAAAGTACTATTGTTAGATAAGTAAGTGCTGCGCAACTCACGTTAATGTTAAGTCACGGAATAGTATTATAAGATAATATGACGCTGTACGTACAGTACGTAGTAGATCCAAACGAGGACAGTTAAAAAAGGCACGGACTACGAGTCCATGAGTGACATATATAAAATACTAGCTGCCCAACAGACGTTGTCCTGTCAAATGTCTCAAATGTCACGGGTCTCACGTTGTCTCAAATGTTTTTAAATAAATAATTTAGCTGAAAACAATATCTATATGACCGTATTGTGAATCTAAACCATTCTCAAGCCCCTGGAATACACAAAAAATTCATCAAAATTGGTCCCGTCGTTTAGGAGGTGTTCATCACATACACACGCACACAAGAAATATATATATTAAGATAAAAAAAAATACTTACTGCGGCGCCCCTTTGTGGCCGGCGCCCTGGGCGGTCGCCCAACCGCCCAGGCCGCAATACCCTAACGCCGCTACTGTTTGAACCCCTATAACTTGGGTTGATATACCAGTATTGTATGTTGGTCATAGTGAACTTTTTATTATACATATAAAGATTTGCATAACACTTATTCTTGAGAATTTAGATGTACTAAAAACCTAATTTTGTGACTGACACACTGGTAATCATCAAAATTCTAAGGACATTTCTTAATGCCCTAGAAAGATGAAATTTGGTATGTGCGCTGTATTTACTAAACACAAACAAAAAAAATGAAACTTGTAACTTTTATTTACTGACCATTTAAACTAGAGGCTATATTTCTCTTAAATCTAAGCAACTTGCAAAAAAATCTCACGAAAAAGATTTTCATATAAAATGTTGCCTGGACAAGAATATATCTCTCGCACTGTCAAAAAGTTATCACATCTAATGTAGAGCCCACACAAACTCTACCAAGCCTAACTTCACAAACTTTACACTTTAATCAAAATATGTCGCGTAGCACATTACGAGTGAGTAGTGACAGAAACTATATATTATATAATGAAACAAAAAGTGAATTAATAGACAATATCTCCTTGAAGATCACTAGAATCTCGTATACAGAAATCAGAAAGCTAGTTTCCAACGTAAATAGTTTGTTATTGGCCCGGAAGATATTTTGCAAACCATTTCAATACCTACTGGAAACAAATTTCGCGAATGATATATCATTTTATAGTTTCTATAGAAAAGCCAACTATGTTTACTATTTCTTTATTTGACTAGCAAATGTTAAAACCGAGTCCAATTGTTTTAATTTGTAAAATAAAGTATGATTTAAATTTTGACAAGCCATATATAAATATGTATCAAAATGGAAATTTCAACGCAAGCTCAAGTTGGATCGACTGTTCAATTTGTAGGGTGTTGGTATAAAATTTCATTACTTCAAATATCAAGTGCAATGTCTTAATCCAAATGTGAAAAACGTCTAGAGATTATTTATTCAGTACTCTGGCGGTGTATAAAATTTTTGTGTACATAATATGTGAACTCCCCATCGAACTGTCGACAGAAAGCGCAAAGAAAGTTAAGGTATTTCTCTTTATTTTTATCATACAACAGATGTAATTTAAAAGAAAATTGCTTCTTGAAAAATTACCCAAAAAAATTTAAATGTATACCAATTGGAAATGACTGATCAAAAAATTTGATGTTAATATTTAGAAAGGATCGCTTTCTAATAAAGATAACTATATTAATTTTATAAACTGATATAGTGATGTGTGAACTATTGTATATTATTGTAGGGTTTCATTAAAATCCATACAAACATTGAGTTTATAATATTTGTAAGATATATATGTCATATAAGTATTTTTTCTTTTTTTAGGATAAATTGGCCATATAGTATTACATACTATGTATAGTATGTATCATATAGTATATTGTATATGGTATTTATAACATATTTATGTGTGACTATTATGATGGAGTTATTTATTGATTTATAATTATTTTGTATGTCAGTTTTTGTTTTTAAGTAGTATTAATATTAAGACTTAGTGAGCTACGGCTTCGCTTGTGGTTGAGCTAGTGTTCTCTTCGATCGTGTATCTGGCCCCACAAAACATCAGAGGTCGTGACGTAGATGTCACGACGGTTTACTGAGTGGGCACCTTTTTGGTACCGTTTTTTTTTTTGTTCCCCCTGAGGAAAATGCGTTAAGTTGCATACCCCGGCTGTGGCGAGCCGGCGGTTATGTGGGGCTCTCCTCCCCAGAAGGGGGAGGCCTACCCACTAAAAACCTCAGGGATGGCCTTCCTTAGGTATGTAGAGAGCCGCCGGGAACACCAAGCTACTTCCGGGAACCCCCAGCCTCCGCTCCCCCGTCGATGCAGGGGAGGCCTCCTCGGGGGAGGCTCCCCTGGCCTCCCCCGAGGGAGGAGGTCTCAGGAGGATCCTCGGGGGAGGTCCTCCGGCAATGCCGCCGGAGACAGATCTCGCCCGATCTCTGCGACCAAGACTCGGCGCTCGAAAGCCCACACGGGGCACTCCGCCAGTGACCTTTTTGGTACCTATATACACAATTATATTTATTTATGTTTATACTAGCTTTTGCCCGCGACTTCGTTCGCGTGGACTTCAGGTTCGTCCCGTCTAGTCTAGTAATAAGTAAGAAATACGGTAACTAAGCACTGCAGACCCTAATCATAGGCCTATAGGTAGCTACTGCAGTATGCTCCTATAAACAGACACAACAGACAATTTGCAATGTAAGCGCAAAAAATGTGTTTTTTTTTACGACCTCACATTAGAAACCTCAAAAATTGTAGCCTATGTGTTATTCTGATGTATAAGCTATATTGTGGTAAAGTTTCATTCAAATCCATTCAGTAGTTTTTACGTGAAAGAGTAACAAACATCCATACATCCATACTTACAAACTTTCGCCTTTATAATAGTAGTACGATTGTTATTGAGTAATAAGTACCAAATAAACATTTTTCTTTCTTTCTTATATTGAAAATATGGTTGAATTTTCTGGCTGCAACTCCCAAAAAGTATGAAGTAGAGTAGAACACAATATCATCTACATACTGTAAAATGATTATTACAGAAGGAGTCCATACATGTCTCAAATATTCACCATGGAGACGACTCTAAATTGATCTAGTCATAAGTATTAGTATATAAAAATTGTAACCCATTTAGGAATATCCAGTTGCTGCATTTTCTGCCTGAGTACGTGCAAAAGAGACAAATAAAAGAGATCCTGGTAAGAGTGAAGAGAATAACTAAATTATTCATGGTACTCATTCCTCTCCTAAAACCAAATTGAACGGAGCTAAAGCGTGATCAATAGAGTATAGATATTGTACATTATTTAATATTACCTATATACATACATACATATATGTCACGCCTTGTTCCCAATGGGGTAGGCAGAGACCACCTCTCTCCACTTGCTACGATCCTGGCACACTTCTCTTGCTTCCTCCACTTTCATGAGCGTCTTCATGCATGCTCGTCGGTTGCGAGTACCCTTGACCCGGCCTTTCTTTAGGACATTTTCGATTTGATCGAGATATGTCCGCCTAGGTCGACCTGCACCGATTCGTCCTATCATTCTTACCTATTATAGGATTCTACTATAATAGGGTATTTATAGTAGAGTCCTAATTTAATATGGGTACTACTAATTTATATTTCCAGAGCTTAGGAATTGTGCCTAATCATCGCCACCGTCGTACCGTTTAATCAAATCCAAAGTATTTGATATAGATGAGTATGACACACCATCCGACCCAGAAAACGAGTCTTCTAAGTATTCCAGAACTAAAAGGAGTTCAACCATTATAAATCGGTTATTATAGGCATTATGAGGAAGTGATCGTTAGATTTTTCTACGTTTTCTAATATTATCAACTCTGTTTCATTTAGTTATTCCTATATCAAACGGGGCTAACCTATGTAAGTAATCCTCAATCCAAATCTTATGATTGTTTGATTCTGTTGGTACCGAAAGAAACCTATAATATGTTAATAAATATAGTTGGAGTGAAGGAGGTAGGTTTATACATAGGTCTAGCCAACCAGAAATTTTCCTTTTCTTTTTTTTGTAATAGGTGTTACTTTTTTAAATTTGTTCATTGTTTTTAAATATATATTTTTATATCTAACAAATCTACTAATTAACATGCTAGACAATCATAATATAAACCGGCCCAAATGAGGTTAAGGTCACCCGTTATTAAAAATTCATTAAATATGTGACACTCACATTTTAAAATAAACAAGAAACTATGAAAGATTATGGCTATGGCTATTAGGCTGTATAAAATAAATCCCTTTGCTTTCGCATAATAGGAAGAATTTTAGAAATACACAAAAAGTCAATGTCAATGTGACAAATACTGTCAAAATGATAATGTCACAAATTTAAAAGACAAAACAAGACTTATAATTAAAATAAACTGATCTAATTTACACAAATTATAGATAACAACTTCACTTTCTGACTATTTTCAAGAATCTATGATAAGAAAAATAGTTACAGCGACATTATTCTCACTTATCGCAACGGTCTGTTTTTGTGTTTTATCCGTGATGTCAATGTAGGTTATGTATTTACACTGATTTTTAGACTGAATTTACGTGTTATGATGTTTAGTTGGAGACAAGCGTTCGTTAGTGTCGCGAGAAGCTCTGCTGACCAAAAGACCGTGAGGCGAATAAATTTTAAGAAAGTTATTGCATATCAAAAAAGAACTTCGTCTTCAATGGCTGACAAGTTTAAATTACCTTCGCGATATGGTGCCGGTGAAAAAAGTGTTTGGTAATTTTATTATGTAATTAAAATATTCTGTCTACTGAACCTGAAGAGATAAAACCTAAGAACCGAAATTTTGAATCGATTTTTTAACTTATCTCTCTAGACTACCTTTAAACTTTGTACTTAACTGCATATTATTATAAAAAGGAAAACCACCAAGCAAAAAAGAAAAAGATGTTATCAGGTTAACAAATATCGAGTTGTCTATTAATAGGGCTAAAGTAAATAAAGACTACTATTATAATATATTAGAAATTGTTTTATAGATTGAATAATATTATGTTTTGTACTCTCACTATCCAATAACCCATTTGCATTGAAACCTTGGTGGAGTCTTCTATCATTAGTGTTAAGTTTCTAAACAAGCACTAAAGAACATTATAATAAATAAATCACATCTCTTTGTAATGATAATATACCTGGTGTTGTAGGTGCTTATAGACTCAGTGACTACCATTGTATAAAAAGTACTGTGTTTTGATGAGATTGAATTAATTAACAATATAAACCAGATGGCTTATAATTGCATACCATTCTAAGTGAAGTATGACACAGGAGATACTTTATACCAGAACTGTCTGAGCACCTCCATCTTATCTATTTTTGCTGGAAAATGGCAATATTCTCATTGCTATATTCCAGTGAGAGAAATATAGCAATGAGAAGAGAATGAGAAGAGTAAGCTAGTCAGTGTACAGTGACATTACAACAACAATGTTAACAATGTAGTTTATATAGTGCTGTGGCTGATTGCTGTGAATCTTATAGGAACCACATGTGCTATGTTATAGCATCTTGTTCACTGTTACTTCATTTAAAAAATGCAAATATCACTTTATTTAACTGTGACATAATCAGAATAATGTTAATCTGATTGTAATAATGTAGATCTACTATATATGTTATCTTTTGTATTGATACAAAAGATAACATTGATAGTAGATCTACATATCACAAATGACCTTTACTTCTGATGGATACACACTACTCAATATTATTTTGCCAGCCATGAAACTCTGTATGTATATATCTCTATGCATGTTTTAATCTTTTACACCTAACTTGCTTATGTACCTACACTGTGATATGAATATTGATATTTTACCAAAACATTACAGGGTAGAGTACATACAACTGGCAGCTGAATACAAACCAGCTGTCAACCTTGGCCAAGGCTTTCCAGACTATCCTGCTCCAGACCATGTGACTAAAGCTCTCGCTGAAATAACTACTGGTGACAACCCACTTCTTAATCAGTATACAAGAGGATTTGTAAGTATCTATTAATGGTTTTATATTCTCTCTTAACTAATTTCTTCATATTTTATTTGTTCTATTAAACATTGTTCTACCATATAAATTTCAGAATTAGAAACATAGTATTTAAGGGGCATGTAAATTAGATATTACTTGAACTTTACATGCTTATCTAAGTTGTGAAAATCGAATATGAGATAATCTCCAAATTAACTGACTTCAAAATGAAAGCATCTTTCAAGTTTAAGTATCGCCCCTAGTGAACTTTGTATACTCATGTAGGGCTGTCTATTCCTGGAACAAAAGATGGCCATTTAGTTTAGTAAGGGAAAAGAAGGAGCTTGAGTATTTCATCTCTTGGTAAAAATTCCAGGGTCACCCAAGACTTGTACAGAACTTATCAAAAGTCTATTCTCCATTGATTGGGCGACAAATAGATCCAATAAATGAAATATTAGTATCGAGTGGAGCCTATGAGGCACTATTTTCTGCAATTTTAGGTGAGTAACTAAACATTAAGTTATATTTATATTTAATGATAATCTTATTTTGTTATTTACCACGACACAGTGCTTTCAGTGGAGACATTTATCAAAACCATAAGTGGTATTTTAAAGTAGACCAGTTGAAGCAGTCTCGTTTTCAGTCTGACTCCATGTAGTGTGAGGGCGACCCAGTTTCCCGTTTTGTGTCAAATACGAATTTGGCTTTGCTTTGGTATGGTCTTTCCAGGTCTTCAAAGTGCACAAGAATGCCCGATCCCACAATATTTTCTAACGAGATTTCATTGCTGTACAGACTTCGGATCAGTGAGTCTCCACAGCCTTTCATTAGATATGGCTTGTAATCATTAAATCCCCAGAATGCGCCATAAATCTTGTTCACAAACACTTGCAGTAAACTGGTTGTTTCATTTTTATCTCAACTATATCCGTGTTAAAATTCTGACTCTGTTTTAAATTTTAGGGTGGACATGGAATCACCAAAATTTGTTTAAATCCCTTATATTTTTTCATTTTAAATTGTCTCATTCTTCTTTCTTTCTCTTCTGTTCATTTTAAATATTTCAAAACAAAAACATGCTGATTCGGCCCCAATTTCAAAAAATCAAGTCAAATCAAATTCTCATGTTTAATAAGACTAATGTAAATATATTTGTATAAATTCATAGTAACTATTTGTAAATCAAATCCACTTTATAAACAAATAACTAATATTTTGCAGACAGTAATATAAAAGTTCCATGACTTATCTGACCTTAAGTTATCTGTTAAATGTGTCACATTATATTACAATTCAAATGATAAAATTATCATCTGGAAATTATTTCTGTACTTTATAATGAAGAAGATGTGGAAATTTTAATTAAGAAATATATTTTCATTTAAGATTTAACAAGCTCGCTTTGCCCTTGAGTGTAGATATAACTACGCACGTATGATTTGTGTGACAATATCAGTAATAAATGTAGAAATTATAAATTTAAGATATAGATTAATATTTGGTTTAATTAAACATTAAATAAAATCAAAAACAGCATTTTGGCCTTCCAAACCAAACATTCAAGTTTTACCCATTTAAGAGTATACCAATTAACTTAGAAGTTGTATAATTTATTTCCTATGAAAAGGAGAGGCTGAGAACTTTGACTACTTAACTTTGAAATACTCAATTACAATAAATACATTAAAAAATATATATTTTTACACTCACACCAATTATCCTAGCCCAAAGTAAGCACTGTTTAGGTTTTTGTTCTAGGGTTATGGATAGACATGCATAAATTAACCATATATATATATATATCTTTTACTAAAACACATGCTTGTATTCATCACACAAACATCTGCCGCGTCCGGGATTTGAATCCGGGACTTCAGAGATTGCGACACCTACTAGGCCACGGAGGTCGTTAATAGCTAATTTATTAATTAAATAGTTACATGATATATTTCAGGTCATGTGGACCACGGCGATGAAGTAATTGTGATAGAACCATACTTCGACTGCTACGACTACATGATAACATCGGCTGGTGGGAAAACGAGGTTTATCGCTCTGAAACCTGTGCGTATTACTATAAACAATGTAGGCATTTACTATTTCTAAGTGTGGTTAACGTATTACAAATAAAAATACTCTTTCAGAAATCGCATAGTGAAAATATGACTTCTGCGGACTGGGTTTTAGATGAGAAAGAGTTGGTATCTTTGTTCAATGATAAAACCAAGATGTTGATATTGAACACGCCCCACAACCCATTGGGCAAAGTTTTCAGTCAATCAGAGCTGGAGATGATCGCCAACCTATGCAAGAAACACAACGTTTTATGTCTAAGCGACGAAGTATATGAATGGATGGTGTACAAACCTCACAAGCATATCCGAATTGGTATGCATACTATTATTTGTTATAATCTTACAATTTGCTATTAGACCAACAACAGCCTAAAACATACTTTGTATCTGAAAAGCCACAATTTCAAGTGGCTATCACGGCATCCCTACAAATGTAGTTCTATTTTTCTTCATTGTTCAAAAAAGCAGTTTTTGAAGAATCGGTAATGCATTTGCGAGGTTCATAGGCTACAAATACTTACCGTCAGACAGGCCATAAGTCTTTGCTAGCGCCATGGTACAAAAAACAATAAAAAAGATATATAATCTGCAATGGACATTTTCCAACAAGATTAAAACTTACATCTATAACAACTGTAGCATAATCAACAATACTCAAAACATTAAGTATTTCTTAGACTTCACTAATTAGTCTAGCCCAAAGTAAGCTCTGTAAGGCTTGTCTTATGGGTAGGAATGGTCGTTATTTCAATAACAGATAATATAATGAATTATTTTCCCGTAACGAATAACACATTATTTAACAACGGCTTATACTGTTATCCTGCTGTTGCTGTTGGCAAAAGAATCGCCTAATCGCATTGTTGTTGTTGCCACTTAAAACCGTTGTGTAGGCGTAGGCGCTCGCTCTGTTGCCTGACTGCTTATTCTTATAATATTAACCTTGCTCACAAGGAAATAAAGTTCCTATTTGTTTATTTCTTATAGTAATTTTACTAATACCAAATTCACAATTTTGTACCTTCGCGCGTATGACAATTAGACTCATTTTGATTTACAGTGTGATTTGATATAACAATTAGGTAATCTGTTGCTGGCTTGTTGGTGCCTAAGCTGTTGTCAGTTTTTAGTTACGCATTATTTGCAGGTGTGTGATCGTTGCAATAATTAGTGTCGTGTACTTTTGTACTAATAAATAATTTGAGTAGATATTGTAAATAAATGGAAATGGAAGAATATTGCATGTAAATAATGTAAATAACAAATTGTGTACAGATCAATGAAATTTTAAATACACCAGATTATATTGATTAATTAGTTTTAAGTTATTTAAATTACTGCCTAATATTCTGACAGTCCTGAACCTGAAAAAGTATGAAGAAAAGTTCATTGTTAAGAATAACTAGCTATAATAAGCCAGCTATAATAACAACAACAATCGTACTCAACAACATTTGTCAAAACAGCAATATAACAGGATAACAGACAACAGTTTACAATAACAGTTATCGGAAAATAACACAACAGTGTTATTCGTTATTACAAAACAGTCGTTATTGCCATTACTAGTTATGGGATCTAGGGTAACGGATAGACATACATACATATATAATACATATATAAATATTTTTGATAGAAATGTATATTTTAACAACAATGACTAAGACACAAATGCTCGCATTCATCACACAGACCTCAGAGATGGCACCTTCGAACTGGTGTACTATCCACTGGACAAAACATTCTGTAACGTAACTGTTGAGTCATTAAAATTAATTGTTATGATATTGTTTCTAGCAACTCTGCCCGGTATGTGGGAGCGAACAATAACTGTGGGGTCAGCGGGCAAGACGTTCTCGGTGACCGGTTGGAAGATCGGATGGGCCTATGGTCCAGCTGAACTCATACGCAACCTGCAAGTGGTTCATCAGAACTGCGTGTATACTTGCGTCACTCCTGTACAGGTACACCTTTGTTATATAATAGTATAATATTTATACTATAACTAGCTTTTGCCCGCGACTTCGTTCGCGTGGACTTCAGGTTCGTCCCGTCTAGTCTAGTAATAAGTAAGAAATACGGTAACTAAGCACTGCAGAGCCCTAATCATAGGCCTATAGATAGCTACTGCAGTATGCTCCTATAAACTACATTTAACGATCTTTTTCCTTTTGTGGGTTATCCTAAGAGATAAACATATACCATCACGGACTTTTTTGTAGACCTTTTTGAGTTGTACAATACTGTAGTAAATTGTTTTGATCTATCTTGTAGGATTCAGTCAGCGTTTGCAATGTAAGCGCAAAAAATGTGTTTTTTTTACGACCTCACATTAGAAACCTCAAAAATTGTAGCCTATGTGTTATTCTGATGTATAAGCTATATTGTGGTAAAGTTTCATTCAAATCCATTCAGTAGTTTTTACGTGAAAGAGTAGCAAACATCCATACTTACAAACTTTCGCCTTTATAATAGTATAATAGGATTATCTGATTTGTGCAATTTATATCTAATGAAAGTATGTCAATATAGAAATTTCAGTTCTTCGGGCTTCGCTCAAAAACTACTGCACAGATTTTCATGCGGTTTTCATCAATAGATAGAGTGATTCTTGAGCAAGGTCTTGCGGTATTTTTTATTTCGGAAAGACGCATAGTCCCACGGGAAGCGCGACAACACCTTCGCGCCATAAACCGACTTCCGCGCATATATAGCCGTGAGCAAAAGCTATGACCCTTAACCCTCTATAGACCCAATCCCGAAATCCACACGGGCGAAGCCGTGGGCAGAAAGCTAGTAACTTATAAAATGTAAACATTGACTAACAAATAATATATTAATGTTACAGGAAGCCGTGGCACGTTCGTTTGAGTTTGAGCTCGCTCGATACAACTCACCAGATTGCTACTTCTTTTCACTTGCAACAGAGCTGTTGCCGAAGAGAGACTTTTTGGTTAAGACTCTGAGAGACAATGGCTTCAACCCAACAGTGCCCGATGGAGGATACTTCATTATCGCAGATTGGACGAAATTGGGTAGGTTTACAGCCCATAGAACTTTCTGATCAGATCTGATCTCCCTCTTATCCACAATACTTAAAAGAACGTTTTAATTTTCTAAGCAGCTTCAATTACTCGTTAAGGTCATCAGAGAATTTAACTCTTGAATTTCCCCAACATAACACCAGTTTCTACAGTTCCTCTTTTACTGTGCAGGCCATTCGGCTGTGGAACTCTCTCCCAGTTTGTATTAGGCGTGCACAAACGGTACATTCTTTTAAAAACCAAGTCAAGGAATACTATTTATCTCTTTAGCTTGTACGATCGTTGCGCTACTTATTATCAGCTTGTATTACGTATTATATTTATCAATTTTAGATTTCATAGCGCGTTTCATCTTCATACATACATTTATTTATAAATAAAAATTATATCATTAACATAAAGTAATTCTGTATGATAATGCTTATTGGCTGATCGATAATATTCTGTATAATAATATTTTGCTTTAGGTTAGGTAAGTCGGTTAGCTCATTATTATTTGATTTTAAGTATAATGTTTTGTCAGTATATTTTTAAAAATTATTTGTTAATATGTAAGTATCTTACACCCCCGTCTTTCCAGTTCTTTGTATCTCTCCGTCCGTAGGTTGTCTGGAAGAGATCGCTGTTTGAGCGATAAGACCGCCAATTGTACAAGTAATTTTAAGTGTATTTTGTTATTTTCTCTTTCTGTTTTGTGGTGTATGTACAATAAAGTGTTATCTATCTATCTATCTATTGTTTTCCTGCAGCCAATAAGATAGACCTGTCAACGGAGCCAGATAAGTACAAGGACTACAAATTCACAAAGAAATTCGCCAAAGAGGCAGGCGTGCTGGCCATTCCACCGACAGCCTTCTACTCCGAGCCTCATAAGCATCTCGGCGAAGACTACGCGAGGTTCTGCTTTATCAAGGTGAGATGTCTGATGGGAGGTGAAATACACTTTATATCCTCTAGATCAGAGGTTCCCAAACTTTTGCCATGTTTTTTCGGTTTTGGGTAGACCCCTTACTTACCTGATATTGAATGCCTACATCCTACAATTTTTTTTAATAATAATAATAAATCATTTTATTTGCCAGAATATGGTTACAAAGATATTACAAATAGTATTTAATCAACATATTCTACTGAATATATCAGTGTGCAAAAAAGTAAGATACAATAACCTTTATAAATCAAAATAAGGTAGCACACTTTTTCGCAGTTTAAACAATCATTCATCGCATATAGTGTTATATTTAAATTAAACAATAATGATGTCAACTGAATAGCAAATATTAAAAAAATACAATGTTAATAATGCCCATGGAAAACTAAGAATAAATTATAACGTCAACTAAGAACTATAAGTAATAACTATAATGTCTAAGGAAAGAAAAAATGGTATTATAAAATATGTTAAATGTTATCAATCAAAAATTCATCAATTGTATATAATACATTTTGTTCAACAAAATATCAAATAATTTCAAAATTAAATTTATTGAAGGTCATAAGGTAGTTTATTAAAAATCCTTGTAGTCATACAATAGGCGTTCTTTGAAAAAAGATGTAGTCCTCTATAGATTTCGCAATCCTTATTCCTGAACATATATATAATCATTTTTTTACTTCATAGGTACTTTTATAAATAATGTATATAAGGCATATATTAGAAGATTATGCATATAAATAAATACTATCATGAACCTTGTTGTTGAAATGTTTGATGAGATCCATTATCGTGAACCCCCATTTTAATTTCATGGACCCCCAAATTTGTTTTTCGCTAACGTAAACCCCTTGCAGGTTGTCATAGAACTCTAAGGGTCGATTTAGACCACTGGGAATCACTGCTCTAGATCTTATGTGCTAACCTTTAAACTGAGGTGTGAAGTCACGACACCATTGAATCCACCGTTATCCTCTAAATATCCTTGACAAATGTCAAAATACAGTTATGCGTTACACTAAACCACCACTACCGTTCAAGGTGTGAGGTAGGTTTTTCATTGGTGGCAGATGAGCAGTGGTGGCAGGTATACTTGATTCAACTATCGATCATAGATATCTGCAATTATATGAAAGAGGAAAAGTTCAGCCATTGCCTACCTATTTTTTTTTTTTTCCTTTTCCGTTTCCCTGAGGAAAATGCATTAAATTGCATACCCCGGCTGTGGCGAGCCAGCGGTTATGTGGGGCTCTCCTCCCAGAAGGGGGAGGCCTACCCACTAAAAACCTCAGGGATGGCCTTCCTCAGGCATGTAGGGAGCCCCCGGGAACACAAAGGCCACTTCCGGGAACCCCAGCCTCCGCTCCCCTCTCTAGAGGAGAGCCCTCCTCGGGGAGGCTACCACCTCCCCCGGTCCCCTCCACCGACGACGCCCCCCGGCCACGGAAGGGGCGTGGTCCATCCCGGGTCGCCATATCTGCGGGCGCACTTCGTCGTCGGCGTCGTAGCTGTGCTACCGAGCCCTATTCTCCTCTCTCTCCCGTCCTATTCGACACAGATACTCACCGAAGCAGCCGTGCCCGGTGAGTATCTGAGTCAATCGGTAGGTGACCTCCTCCTTCCCGTAGCTATTGCTTACCCTAGGGAGCAGAAATATTTCTTCGGTTCGTTTGAAGCCGGAAATATTGTAGACCCCTTCCGTGGCCGGGGGGCGTCGTCGGTGGTGGAGATCGGGGGAGGTATTGTAGCCTCTCCCGAGGAGCCCCCCTGTATCGGCGGGGGAGCGGAGACTTGGGGTTCCCGGAAGTAGCTTGGTGGTCCCGGGGGCTCCCTACATGCCTGAGGAAGGCCATCCCTGAAGTTTTTAGTGGGTAGGCCTCCCCCTTCTGGGGAGGAAAGCCCCACATAACCGCCGGCTCGCCACAGCCGGGGTATGCAACTTAATGCATTTTCCTCAGGGGGAAAAAATACAGCAACCAGAACATTCCAAAATGACCAATTTATTTAAAATCCTATGCTAATGTTAGTAGCAGCAGCTTCTGTAATACTAGTGTAGAATTTGAATGCACATTTGAAATTTGTTTTTTACAGAAAGACGAAAACCTGCAACTCACTGAAAAACTTATCAGAGAATGGAATGCTAAGAAGTAATTAGTGAAGAATATACGATATTACATACAGTCAAACTGCTAAAATATATAAATATTTTTCTATTTTAATGAAGTGATGCCGAATATGGCATAGAGGCCATTAAGACGCTCCATATGATCACTAATTACCCACTCAAATAGGGGTATTTTATATTACAAACAACTTATCTGTGATCTGTTGTCTATTTGATAAGACAATACTATAGGACAATTTTATAAAATATTTCTATGTTTAATCTTTATGTTTATATAATGGTTTGAGGTTCGCTTTTGTATTTTTTTTTTCTATATGACTGTTACTTAGCCAATCCCCATAACGATAAATGATTTACAAATTTTGTATTTATGCGAATAAATAAGTAATTTTGCGGTATAGTGTGTTTATTTCATTTAACTGTTTACATTTCATGTTGATTATAAACTTAGAATTTATGATTTTAACACTTTTAAACATATTTTTTTCTTTTCGTTATATCAGTGCAGCAAATTTAGGTGAAATCTCCACGCAGCCATCGTTTCGCATCTCTGGTGTCGTTTCCGAAAGTCTTGCCAAATCTGTAATATAAATACCCAAACATAGTAACAACAGATTTATACTACGAATATTTTTAATTTTGGAGATAATCTTCGATAATGATAAAAAAAAATCTGAATGTTGAATTATTCTCCGTCCTCGCAAAAATATTTCAGGTACCAGTATACGCAAGGAAAGCGTGCGTTTAACTAACGCTTACGCAGAAAATTAATATGTATTGTGAATTTGGACCACATTATTTTTTTGTGGAGGGAAATATAAATGTACAGCCAAGAACTCATTACCGTTTTATATGAGGCTTTTATACAGGTTTTTCCTTATTTATACACGATGTTTCTTGGCCGATGAAACATTAGATGCGTTGTAAGTGCTTATTAAAGACCTGTAAACCTAATATTTTCAGAGGAAACAGTATAAAACTGAAAGGATTTTTTTTTCAAATCATACTTCTAATTAGCCGTTAACACAAAATAAATGCTAGCTTGTTTTAGATGCATTGGCGCTCAATAAATCACTGGGCTGGGCAAGGGCTTTCGATATTTAGGATCAAAAAATATTATATATAGTTTGCAAGGGGAAAGAAGCAGATTGATTTGACCTAATATGTAATGTAGTCTCTTCACTTCTGATGGATACATATCACTAAATATTATTTCGCTGACCCTGAAACATTCTGTATAAGAGAAACCACAATTTGCCAAACCACATTTCAAATGATAATAATTTGCTAAATAAAGTCAGTGCAAAAATGAACTGTAATGTAAAAATAAAGGGTATTTATAAGGCAATTTCATAGATAAATACGCTATTAGTCGAAAATTCTATTGCCACCAACCTGAAAGTACACCCCGGAACGTGACCAGCGTAGTTCGGCAGCATGCCCACGTGCTTGTGGTAGATTTCAGTTGGATTAATGGACAGAGGTGGATCAGGTCTGGAAAACAAGGCAATTGAATAACAAAGGCAAACAAAAGGAAATCAATGTAACTCCAAGTGATATTGCTACTATTTTCAAGAATAAGATGTCTGGGATACCCTAAATGAATTCATAACTTGTTAATACGTATATTATATTTCAAAGCAATTAATAATATTGTCAATGGATATCGAATTTATTGTGTTGGATATCTACATATCCAACAATCCAGTATAAAACAACTTACCATAGTTAATATCGCTACCGATATTAACTATGGTAAGTTGTTTTATACTTCGTGAAATTTAGGATGATCACTTTGTTCCACATAGTTTGACATATGACCAAATAAACCATTTGATTTAAAATCATAGGAAACAGCTGTCAAAATTATCTCATTTAAGAGTACCAGCCCTGAGTTAGGTTTGTGTTTTTGAATTGTGTCTACGAAAAAACAATTCGATAAGACAAACCTAACTTGAACAATAACGAATAATAATATACTCATTGCATGAATCAAATTTCAGAATAGCCTCTGTTTGTCAACAATACAGAAAAAAGGTCAATCAAATAGCTCCACTACATAAAACAAAAACTTTATTAGCTATCTATTAATTTACATTTTCTCTTAAAACTATTTATTTACAAATCAATAATTAAAATTCTCATCAATTTAACATCTTGACCATATAGGGTCCCTCCAGGTGATAACCTATCTTCGCATAATAATTCCGAGTTCCGACACCAGAGATTACAGCTATTTTATCAGAACCATGTTCTTCACGCGCTATCCTCTCCGCCTCCTCCATGAGAAGCATACCGAAGCCTTGGTGCTGAAACTTTGTGGGATCACGGGCATTTACCTAAAAAATATACATTTTAATTTAATAACGAATATTGGCTTTTAATTAGTAACTATTGTTACCAGATGAATATTGGAGCAATAACATTTATTAAAATAATTAAAAAGAAATAACACTCACAGGGACTACAGATCCATAAACATGCAACTCTCTGACAATACTGCATTGTTTGAAATTAGAATTAGGTCCTGGTTTCAACTCAGGTCTATAAGTGTCAGATCCACATTTCCTTAAGCGTAGCAAGCCGACTAGAATGTCTTGATCGGGATCCTCATATGCAAGGAATGTCTCCCACCCACCATTAGCTGTATAATCTCGCCTGACTAATTCAACCTAGAAAGAATTCTGATTTTAAGTACTGAAAACTATGTATACAATCAAGGTAAATTAATATCTTTACTAAAATATAAGTATATGATTTTTTGTAGCATGTGGCCAGAAAATATTATGCAATTCGCTTGGGAAAGTCAAAACAAATACTAAGTCAACTCATTAGGTTAGCATAATGTAGAAGGCAATTTCCTCTTATCTACAAGTGACAATAGATGATAAGGATAAATTTAAAATTAATTAATTTGATTGTCATGATAATTTTTTATCAAATTGCAAAATATTTTTAAATTTATACATATAATATTACTTACTTCATAAGGTCTGACTTTGTTGTGTATCTCTTGTATACCAACTTCCCGTGTTCGCACATCTCTGCAGTCTGTACCCAGATCAGCCATTCGAGCCAGAGCTAACTCCCTCAAATTACCATGCTCTACACCAGATGACACTAATGGCATGGGTATATCACGTTGCACTCTGTAACATAAAGGAACTTTCAGCTAACACTACTTTTGCTTAAATAACTTTTAAAATATGTTAAAGAAATATAGACCATAAACAGTTTACAGTTCCACTTGGAATTAAAATGTTAAATCCAAAGCATAACTTATTATTAACCTTTCAGGTTATATACCTACTGCTAGTTTCCTTCAAACAGATTATTTCTAATCTCTGTCAATGAAAATATAGTTTCTATAATAGGTTTTTACCTGTACACCCTAGTCCAAGGAGGTACTAATGCTAGAATTTTAGCTATCAAGTCAATCAAAGTAGATGGTGGATAGCTTCTGTATCTACCAGTTTTCCATAACTCGTATAACCCTGTACCTCTGATTACTAAAGTAGGGTATATTTTAAGACCATCAGTTCTAAATGCAGGGTTCTCAAAAAATTCTATAAACTGCTCCACATCCCTTTCAAAATCAACATTTGGTAAATCTGGCATCATGTGTGCCACAATCTGTAAACACAACATAAATTGATATTATTAAGTGAAATATAAAAGGTTATAAAATTTAATTGAGAGTAATTCTATTCACACTTAAACTAGAAACAGAAGAAAATAAATTACAAATACCTTATAACCAGCATCTTTAGCCAGATTGAAATTCTCACAAACAGCTTTAACAGTATGCCCTCTATTAGTATCTCTGGCAATATCCTCATACACAGACTGTACACCAATTTCTAGTCTAAAATAGAACAAAATGATATTTGTGCCATTGTAATTAATGTATTATTCTTCTAATGTGCCATCTCAATCATAATTTTGTTGATATTTCGTCCATTACAGAAATAATATTATAACTTTCTCAGCAGGTTGAAAGTAAGTGATAAATAAAGTGAAACAATTTTAACATCAGTAATAACCTTACCTAGTACACCCATAGTTTAACATATCACTCATGTGCCTTTGCAAACAGTAATCTGGGCGTGTCTCAATTGTTATCCCTATACACTTAGTTTTTGCCTTTTCTGAATATTTAACAGCCTCTGCTACGCAACTTGATGTATGACCAGACAGAGCATCATGGAGATTCCTATAAACACACACATAATATAAAGTAAATATTTGGATTCATCAACATTAATTTACAAAACTAACTAAAATGTCATAAAAAAGAATTATAATAACCTTATGAAGTAGTCCCTATAATCTTCAGGTAAACTCATAAATGTGCCACCCATTACTATAAACTCTACTTTGTCTACACTATGACCTAACTGTTTCAGTTGTTCAACTCTATGTCGGGTTTGAAGATAAGGATTGTATCTCGCACGTATGGCTCTCATGGATGTAGGCTCATAACCAGTATAACTCTGCGTAGAATATTCAAAATCAGAATCCGGTCCGCCAGGGCAATACACACAGATATTGCCAGTAAAGTTGATATGCGGACAGCGATGCGGCTTACACATCACAGCAACCACAGCAATTCCTGATGCTGTGCGAATTGGTTTTGCTTTCAACTTTGGTAGCAATACACTTTTTGATTCAGCTGGGACAGCTGCTATAATATCCACCAGTCGAGGCGATGTTCCCAATCCATATTTTGATGAAATCCTCGTCTTCATCTTGTTGAGGTTAACATCCTTCCTTTGTCGATGGGCAACAAGCAGCTCCTGGATAATCTCAGATATAACCATCACCATTTTCTCCTCTTTGGAGAGGTTCGGAAGAGGCTTTTTCTTGCCCATTATTAATTATAATGTTAAAACAATTTAATTTTGAATAACGCGTGTTAAAAATAATGACATCACAATCTATCAACTGTCAATTTGACAGTGACATGTTACTTTTTATTTATTTACCATGAAACAATAACGAAATCAAACATCCATAATATTTAAAATATTTTTTTACTGTTTTTGCAACTGCATATCACGTAATCTAATAACTAGCAGAACAATTATTTGTACGCAAATTTTAAGAAATTATATTAATTCCATTATTCCAAAAGCAGTTACTAAATCACTTATAGTAATAATTCATTAAAACAGAAAGATAATACTTACTTGACTACATTTACAGGCGCCCATTCTGTACTTTGCCTACGCCTATAGTTAGATGAGAAATCACAAAGTGCAGAGTTTGTCAGTTTCTTGGAAGAATCGCCAAATCGTTGGTAGCCATAGGGAATGTGACCAGCAAAACCTATAAATCCATAAAAATTATGAGTTGGTATGGAGTTTTGTTTATAAATATATGGTTACCTACGTAATAATTACTCTATGACATAGAAAGATATGACGTTTATTAAGATGATTTTAAGGAAGTACTAAAATAGTCAATAACAATGAACTAGTCGTGTTGGTTCGACTATGTATAGATAAAACTTGATTTACTATACGACTTACAACTTACGAGATGAATTAGCTGGATTAAATCCCCAAATTTGATTTCTTATAAAAGAAGTGTGAGCTTTCGAGTAGGACATTTTTTATTTTAATAATCATTTAAAATGCTGATTGTTTCTGATTATGACAGACTGTGTCAAAATTTTTTTTTAAATAGCTTTATGATGTGCCTAGTGATAGATTTATAAACCTCTTTTCATAAACATATCTTAGTAAAATAGTATCTTCTTCTTCTTCTTATATATAAAAATGAATCGCAAAATGTGTTGATAAGCGCAAAACTCAACAACAACTGGACCAATGTGGCCAATTCTTTTTTTATAATGGTCGTTGAAGTTCAAGGATGATTTTTACGGAAACAATTATTAAAAAAGCCCTAAAAACAGCCCTTTTTTCCTATATTGACGTTTTCTAACTAAACTAGCAAGCACTCACTGTTTTGTAAGCAATGTAAGTGTGTTCCTAACATCAAAGAGTCAATTTGCGCTTTATTCACTCTATATAAAGTTGAAAATCAATCTCACATATCAAAACAGTGTGCGTGGGTGCGTTGGAGCACAGCATACATCGTTGGAGGATTTAATGTCATGTTCCAAAATTGAATAGTCACAAAATGTAATAGTTCATTTGGAGCTTTTTTGCAATTTGGTTGGCTATGTGATATTATCTATAAAATAAGTAGGAACAAAAAACTGCCACTTTACAAATCTTTTTGACAGGATGAAGTCAGTCGGGTCCGCTATTTAGTAATATTTTTGTAACAAAATTTCTAAAAATGAGCACACATGAGATACAGGTATCTAGTATTTTCTGACATTCAACAAACCACCGAATTATGGTAGAATATGATAGCAAGGGCATCTTCTTTTTACCCAATTAAAAAGATTTTATATCTTGAGCAGGTGCAACCGAACCGTGTGTTTAAAAAAGTGAAAAATATGGAGGGTCAACATGCCCCTGTATGAGGATCAACCCATCGTCTACACCTCACTCACACAAACCGCCTACACACACATATTTGACTAGATATTTCAAAAGTTTACATGCGAGTCTTCGGAGTACCGCAAATTCTATTAAATCTGGATTCAGCAGTAACATCTTAGTAATTACTCAGATGGTAAATCGTCTTCCCCACACACAAAAAAACTTTGGCCATACTTACTAGTATGTTGAAACTTAAAAGTTGATTGATTGTCGTAAACAAATGACTTGCTCGTTCTTGACAAACATATAAGCCCTTACTTTACTTTAAGGGCGGGTATAAATACAATCTTTCCCGGCTGCAAACTGCACATATGAGCAATTTACTCGACTAGTTTTGAGTGTAGCGAATGGAAGTAAGCCCTGAAAAAGCTCAGCGGTTTCCTAGAATTCGAAACACTGGAGCCATCTTTTCCCTCGTCGTCGGTGGTTGAAAAGCTCATCGCTGGTTGTGGTTCCAAGGTGATTTCTCACAATGGTTTATACTCAGGTTTAAAAATACAGGCAAATCAGAAGTGTCACTAAATCATGGGCAACTGTCGAGATTGGAATTTCTGACATATATAACACAGGGCGTCAATAGTTCTGTGGCAAAACACTTAAACACAATTTAAAGTTAACCTCTCTGGATAGTGCGTCGGTCAGTTAACATTTTGTAGATGTAATTGAGCTAGTAATGCTCCGAACGAGCACTTACCCCACTCCTCCACTTTCAAACAGAACTTCTAACACTACACACCCAAGAGTTGTACCCATACAACGCTCTCGTATGATAAATTTCACTGGCAATATTGGCCAGGGTTCATTTTTATAGATATATATTTTCAAATATCACGCTTGTGTGGCATTGATGTTGGCTACCTCCTCGTTGCCAATTTTGTGTCCATGGGTGGAGTCAATTTAAAACAAACTCCAATGATAACTCCGTTTATAACATTGTTACAATTAATATATTTTACACAAAGGGCGGTAGTAATGCATGTTACCAAAGACAAGCGAGACTTTTGACATAACATCTGCATAAAAATGAATCCAGATTAATGTTGGCAGTGAAATATAGAATACTCAACAGCGCGAAGACATGAATCTTTTTTCTTTATTTCGCGATTGGTGATGCATAATTGATATAAATCTCCCGGTGTTGTTGGCCTACAACGTTGAAGACAGTACACACTTTTGCCAAATAATTTTCTGATAAGATGTAGCCGCAAAAACCATCTACGGCTTGCAGTACCATATAAATACAAAAGTAAACAATCTGAGATTAAAGGTATCCAGGGGGCGTACTCTTAAAAACGATATTCGATATATCGCGGACTTCGTCGTGTCGTATCCTACTCTTAGTTACTATCGTTTAAAACATTTCAACGGACGATCGAACGAACGATATTAATTTTGACATAAGAAAGCCTCAAATGACAACGATGAATTGAATTTGACAGACGAACATTCGCATAATAAACGTCAAATTTACGATAATTACAACGACACCTCAAACCGTATCGTATTACTTTTCGCAAATTTGGCGTAAATTTTGCTAATGTTCGTCTGTCAAATTAAATTCATCGTTGTCATTTGAGGCTTTCTTATGTCAAAATTGATATCTTTCGTTCGATCGTCCGTTGAAATGTTTTAAACGATAGTAACTATACTCTGTCCATTATATTATTTTCTTTTTGACAGTTTAAGATATTTTGAAATCAGTGATGAACTCGCAAGTTACCGATTCGATTAAAACAGAATATCGATTTTATTTAAGAAGAACTTTTAATCGATTTAATGCAGCGATATTATTTTTATTATAAATATTAAATTCGTTTATCTGGTTTTTTCAAATACATGAAATAAATTGTCATATATTGTCTATGGGGTTGTCTAGGCAACGGGAGTTGTGAGGAGTGACTATGTAATAAATAATGTAAATAAATTTACTTGTTTAATTTTTATATTATATATTTGGCGAATTACCCAATTGGGGTAATTCGCCAAATATATAAAATTTTGCCTAATTTCCTTGGCATGTGTAAAACTTTATTTTTTCGTATATTTCTGATCCATTTAAGAAAGATTTCCTTTTTCTCTCTTAAATGGATCAGAAATATATGAAAAAATAAAGTTTTAAACATGCCAAGTAAATTAGGCAAAATTTTATATTTTTGGCGAATTACCAATTACCTAGCTAGTTTGTTAAAAAAATGGTATGTATGTGATTTTCTAAGTATTCTTGATCATAATTCTTGATTTAAACTTGACGTAGATGTTATTAACTACATATGCGTTTTAATATTAAAATTCACATACCTATAAATAATGTAAGGTAGCTGTCGAGAAGGAAATAAATAAATTTACAAATATTTGATTTGAAGACAATTTATCGATTTATCTGATTTCAAGAACTGCTTATTGTCTGTGGTAGTTTGTTATGCACAGAGCACTTCACTATGTGGGCGTTACCCGTCTAGAAAGTATATTATTACTGTAGTACTATAATTTGAAAATAGAAACAATATTTCATACGCGCGATCTGTCAAAAAGAAAATAACATAATGGACAGAGTATAAGAGTGGGATACGACACGATGAAGTCCACGATATATCGAATATCGTTTTTAAGAGTACGCCCACAGTATCATAATTAATCGTCGGCCATAATTCTTGATCTAACCCACCTTTCTTGATAAATTTCTCGGGGTCCGTGTCTTCCATGAAGTATGGGCTAATCGAGTGTGACGGCGGTGACAGCTTTGCCTCCTCCATAGGTACATCTCGTAGTATACCAGCGCACTCTGGCCGGACCACCATCAGAGGCAATTTAAACTCTGCCGTCGCTGACTGAAGATTTAAAATCGTATCTCAAGCAATTGTGTATTTGAGTGTTAAGTAAATCTTACAACTCATTTTTTTTTCTAAATTGAAACGACACAGACACACTGTCGCAAGATAATTGCTTAATCCCATAGGAAAAAAAATATATTTCGCAATGATAACTCAGTAAACAAAAATATGGTAGGTACTTCTATCATTAATATACTAGGCAATATATACATACCTAGAACTACTAGTCTTAGACTGGCAATTATGAAATTATATCAACCAAAGTCAAGAGAAATATCTTCCACCACATCCCATCGCTTCCTTCGCTTACTCAGATCACTCCATTTGTAAGATCGAGTATTAAGATTAAGGTAGGTATTGAGTTCATTTACAACAGTCTTCAGTTGTAGCTCTCTTTTTCTCTTTTCTCTTTCTTGCGTCTTCTTTCTCAAAACCAAACAATATTAATGTCTTCAAAAAATCTTCCACATTCTCTTGGTAGTATCTACTTACAAATCTATCAACTAGGTCCCATTGTCCTTTCCCTGCTTGTAGGTCCACGACCCTTTCCAGTTGGTTTCGAGCCGCGCGCTGGTTGAGCTGCGACCTCTGGAATTCCGACAGCCCTTCGGTGGCGGCTACTGTGTACCGCTGCCCAAACTGCCCGCTGAGCCGAGGTAGAAACCCTAAACACACGTGGAATTGTGTTCTTGCTCTTTCAAAATAATTGCAATGAACTTTTCATGAAGAAAATTAATGTTTACTCGTCCGCCTGATCACATTTAATTCCCACAATCAGGCTCCGCAAAAAATTTTGCAATAAAGTTGGGTTAGGCAGTCAGTGAAAATTCAGATTGCATGACGATTCCGTGTCATCGCGGGGGGAATGTTATGGTATCAACGAACTCGAAAGTAAACGTCGTAAGCAGCATTTTTTTCAGAAAGTTAATAAAAATATTTGATTGTTATAAAATCTAAAACAATCACTAAATCGAATTGGTGAATCGATGTGTTTATGGTTTTATAGGAATCGTTATTGTAAAACACTGTCGTAATGTGCATTTTAAAGGTACCTCGATCAAGCAAAATTTTGGCCATTGTGTTTTGGAAATAGTCCTCCCATCACACGTACAGCTTGCAGTAAGTAGTAATAGAAACAACATTAAAGTAACAAACTTATTTCACAAATGAAAATTGTTCTAGCAGACCTGCGAGAGAAGATTTGTTTAATATTTATTTGCGTGTATGACAAAAAATAATATATGTATGAACCTACATATATAACATACACAATTACATATTTGACGACTTCCGTAGCCGAGTGCTTGGTACAACGGTTACAAATTGTCGCCATCTCTGAGGTCCCGGGTTCGAGTCCCGGTGGGAGCCGATGTGTGTGTGATGAATGCGAGCATTTGTACCTTAGTCGTGGTTGTTATGTATGTATGTCTATCCCTTACCCTACATCCCGTTACACAAGCCATACAGTGCTTAGTTTGGGCTAGGCTAAGTGTGCGTCGGTGGCGCTGTGGTCTCGGCACTGGTTTGTGCGCCGCATAGAATCGGGAGGCCTGCGATCTAATCCCCACCGTGTACCAATGTGTTTTTCGTTCCGAATTTCATTAAATTTATCCGACGCTCTTACGGTGAAGGAAATCATCGTAAGGAAACCTGCGTACGATTCAAAGGTGTACGTAGTCAACTAACCCGCACTGGGCCAGCGTGGTTGACTAAGGCCTAATCGCCCTAACGTAGTTAAGGTAGGCTCGAACCCCTCGGTGGGGACGTTTATCAGCTGTGATGATAATTGGTGTGAATGTTGCTTATATCACGCGTAATTTTTTTTTTCCTCAGGAGAGGAGGCTGGGAATCCATCATGGATACCAACGCAACAGGCAAGCAGAGATGCGTTGATTATGTCGGACTCCTGGTGCTGTCGAGGCGGCTCGACCACACAGACCTACCGACTAAACTCAGCCTAGCCTTGGCCCTAAGGGCCCTACGGTTTGAATGGAATGGTACACGCGTCTTTACAAGACACGGTTTTTTATAAGGAGTGCACGGGGATACAGATCTAACGGGTAGAGGTCATTTAAGCGAAATTTAATGAAAATGTGCATGGAGTGTACCATCTGAGTGTAATTTCTAAGTGGATCATAAAAGTAGAGCTAAAGACTATACTCAGTTAGGTGCTTAAAAACTATTGTCATTAGGGATCAAAACGTTTGTGGCCTATTGCATTTCGATTTTGGTTGTAATGAAAACCGAGCTACGGAAGAGACTCCGGTCACCTGCCTTCTCAAAGCCTCCAATTGATTTTAAATATGGCAGGTGGTGACTCGCCGCTCACTAAATGGGCCCCCCAAAAAAGCAGACCAATATTGATGCGAAGAGAGCAACATTGGTGTGAACGGCTAAGGGTGTAGAGAGGTGTGTCTGCGATAGCGATCGAGACGCCGCGCCGTCCGTCGTCGGCGTTATTATGACATATTATTAATATTAATAGTACGAGTATATGCTTAGTTTATTATGTAATTTAATCACTACTTGATAAATAAATATTTATAATCAAGTAAGATTTATAATAAAGACACGTAGAAACTACGGACGACTGACGAAAAACCATTTATAAACCAAATGCGGATGAGTCGATGAGTTTAAGACGACTTAAACTAATTTACTCTGACTTAATCCCAACAAATATTATAAATGCGAAAGTAACTCTGTCTGTCTGTCTGTTACGCTTTCCCGCTTAAACCTCGCAACCGATTTTGATGAAATTTGGTACAGACAATCTTTAGACCCTGAGACAGAACATAGGCTACTTTTTATTTCGAAACAAAGGGATGAAGGGGTTGAATAAAGGTTGAAGGTTTGTATGGGATTTCTTAATTTTAAAAGATAAAACCATGTAACTTTATATTTAAGCACTTGTTAAGAAATCATTAAACATTAGTACTAGCATTTTTGAAATTTCGACCAGCTAGGGGGTGAAATGAAGGTTGAAAGTTAGAAACAAAAAATCGTTTGTTCTAGCATTTTGAAATTTTTACCAGTGTGGGGCTGAAATAAGGGTTGAATTGAAGATAAGACCATGAATCTTGGTACGTAGGTCATAGTTGACAAAAACTAATTTCACGCGGGCGAATCCGCGGGCGGATCTGGTATAATATATATTGGAAACAGTGTGAATTATAGTATTTTTTTAAGTCACAGCAAATAGGAAACTCCGTAATGAGGGTCTCGTATCTAAACTATAGCTAATGCTACTACAGTACAATCATTTTATTTGTACCTTTACTGACAAATATCCTAGTTGGGTATAAGTTGTATTATTAAAAGGAAAACAAAAAAAAATCTCAGGAGAGGAGGCTGAGAATCCTCATGGATACCACCGCAACGGCAAGTAGAGATGCGGTGATTATATCGGACTCCTGGTGAATCGAGGCGGCTCGACCCAACAGACCTACCGACTAAACTCAGCCTAGCCTTGTCCATAAGGGCGCTACGGCTTGAATGTAGAGGTTAAACAAAATTTAAATACAGATAAAACTTAAGGTAAAGACAATCTCACAAGTGGCAGCACTACTACATTGCAGTACAAACATCTTCATAAAAAAGGTAATTCCACCACATTAAAAAACGGTTACACCACGACAATCATAAGAAATAATTATTGACGTGTTTAATAAAACGAAACGGGGATGAATTAACAAATGTTACAAATTTTAATTCAATAATTTACACAATATATCAAGTGTATTGTCTTATTTCTGTGTACTATTTACAATAAAGAGTTTACGAATAAACAAACAGCTGTGAAATGATAAAATGTGTCAAACCAAACAACAACTGGGTCGCTGCACACGATTCACTAGGTCGAAGCCTCTGACTCATTTCTACTGTTATAATATCCACATGTGGATTTTTGAGGCAGCAGTGTAGCCACCATTAGTTTACATTCGATTGCAACGATTTTTAAATTTGTATGAAAACGTACAGCGTGACTAGCGGAATGAATTGTACTATTCTTTCATATAAAATCGACATGAATTCTGTAGTTTGCTATACGTCAAATTCGTATCGAAAACGATAGCAAATTTAGATAGGTAGAATCACTGATTGTAGGTTAGTCTCAGAGTATCGAGTCGAAGAGAACTGAGAAGAAAATCAGCGCTATGTCGTAATGATGTAGCATCATAGCAGAGTTGTAGCTTTTTTACTGTAGGCAATTACTGTTTCCTAGTTGGTACCCGCGACTTGGTATGCGCAGGATACTTATCATCATAATTGAAATAATTCACACAATATCTTTATAAATTTTATCCTATATGTTATTGTAGTGTATAAGCTATATTGTATATATATTTTAGTTGTATATATATATATATACATATATTACCTAAGAACTGGAGCTATATAAAAACTAAACCACAGTCTAACCCCACCAAGAAAACCTTTAAAAATAATTCAAGCAAACATTTGCAGTTCCGTTAACGTTACTGGTGCAGCGTTAAAATCGTTATTGCATTCAGTAAAACGTCTTACTTTTGAAAGGAAATATAACGCATATTTGCGGCAGGACCGGTCCATTCTGACTCAGCCTGTGAGTCACTGAGATCGCGTTTCATTTCTTTGTCTAGGTAGTTCACACCTAAACGCTTTAGTGATTTCATTAGCATCTATTATTCGGAGGTGACCAACGTCAAACAAAAGCCAAAAATAGTGTACAGATATTCTATGCACTTGATTGCTCCGTCAAATGCATTCGATTACGATTGTCAATGTTCAGGTGATGAATTCAATAATCGTAGATAATTACCAGAAACTATTTAATAAAAATAAAAATATTTATTTATTATACATACACCAATTAGCCTAGCGGCTAGGCTAATTAGGCCGTAGGCGCTAGTTCAAAGTAAGCTTGTAAGACTTGTGTTTTGGGATCTATGGTAACGGATAGACATACATATATTTTACATATATAAACAATTAGCTACTTCGATAAATGTAGTAAAGTAGCCTAAAAAGTGTATTAAAATAATTCTTAGTCATAACAGCAATATAACTCTTACATACTTATATTTATAGGTAAATCACAAAAACAAAATTAATAAAAAGGAAACAAAACAGTATCAAAGAATGCAATACATACATGCTTACATATAAAGTGTGCATTTGTTACCTCTTTTAAGTTTAAATAAACATAAAACACATAGAATTCACTTTTTAATTGTGAGTCTCACATAGAAGAGGTATCCCGCCCTTTTTTTCGCCGCACGCAGTCAAATCCTAACCTTGCCTTAAAATTTAACGTTATTGCAATGATTTCTTAAATTATGAAAATTTATGTATTTAATTTTTATGACAAATAATTTAAGTATTAAATAAATAATTGGCCTTCCTTAGGCATGTAGGGAGCCCCCGGGAAAACCAAGCGACTTCCGTGGAACTCCCAGCCTCCGCTCCCCTGCCGATACAGGGGAGTCCTCGGGGGAGGCTACAATACCTCCCCGATCTCCACCACCGACGACGCCCCTCGGCCTCGGAAGGGCCATAGCCCCTCCCGGGTCACCGTATCCGCGGGCGCGATTTCCTCGCGCCCGCCGGCGACCCGTGTCCTTCCTGTGGAGCCAAGCTTCCGAGGTGCGGGAGTACGGCACCGACGGCCCGCTGGCGCGCGCAGATCCGTAATTCGAGCTGCGCACGCCAGGCCGCCACAATCCGCCGGTGCCACTCCCGCCTAGGCACTGCGTGCGCGGGTTCCAGGGCGTTCCCCCCATCGCTCCCCCGGTCCCCCGGTCGACACGCCGCGACGATCTGTATGGCCATTATTCGCTGCAGGCTCCGTAGCAGTGCTCTGCAGCGGGGCGACCTCGCGCAGTCTCGCGACCACACGGGGGCCCCATACATGCCCTCGTACAGGTGGCGAACTCCATCCCTCGGTCCCCCGAGATTGGGCAACAGGCGATGCAACGCGCCCGTCACCCTTTTGACTCGGGGGACCAACCGCACGAGGGCTCCTCGAAGCTCCAGCGGCGGTCCAGGGTGAGGCCCAGGTACTTGATGTACGGCCCCACCGGGACCGCCGAATCACCTACCCGGATCCGGCAGCTAGGTGGTTCCCGGCGCCTCGGAAGGCCGAGGAACCATAGCGCCTCGGTAGACTTTCATGTCTGTTCTACTCTTTCAATATTTGAACAGGTGTATATTAGTTTTTTTTTATTTTCTTACGTATCCGTGTACAAGGTTATGTAACACTTAAGTTCTTTGTGTCATAAAATTTTATATATATACATATTTAACGTCGTAAGTGCTTATAAAGGCCTATGTTGAATAAAGATTACTTTGATTTGAATTACCAGTAAATGTGGATTACTTACCACACGACCCTAATGCGTCGGCAATTGTATATAATTAACAGCAATTATACTTTTTGTTTAAAAAAAAACACGTCGCCCCACAATTGGATTTTTTATCCTGTGTCGTGGCTGCAGTCACAAATATAGAAATCTCATATGCACAAACACCCAGACCGGAACAAATTTTTGTAGGTTATACAAAATATCTGTCCCGTGCGGGAATTGAACCCGCGACCCGTTGTGTATTAGCCGATTACCCAACCACTGCGCTAAAGTGTAAAATTATGCATAATTACTAGATATTTACATTTACAGTAATATAAATATTATAAATACATTAATATTTTGGATATGAATTGGTAAATATTCTAACACGTCGAAATTAGCGGCCGGAAGGAATTTAAGTTTCGTGGGAAGGATCAAATGGTTGAACATACAAACAAATTCCACAGGTATTTTTTGTTCACGAAGGGGATAGTGTTGGTTGAAAACATGATTCTTGACCCACTGATCTGACAAATAATCTAACATTTAATGTAACAAAAGTTTTCATGATTTTAGGAAGTTATAGTTGTGATTGGACCGTAACAATTTAAATATATCAGTATCAGATATCAGTCCTGTCTAACTAATGACGGATTTTCTGACTGCAAATTAAAAAGGCAAAGGCTGTACTCGAAATTTCTTTGGATTGAAGCCGCTTATGAACCTGAGTTACCGGTGTAGGCCGAAAAATTGTGATCCTTAAATGGCAGTGAGCTGGACATATTGCTCCCAGGGCTGATGGATATTGAGACTAATACTTTTTTTCTGGAATGGCAAGTAGTGGCAGGCCACCCACGAGGTGGACCGACAAATTCGTTATGATCGCATGACAGCTCTGGACGTTAACATTGAAGACAAAGACTCAATTCTTGCAAAGATTCTCGAGAGTTATATGCCCTATGACCACAGCAATTATGAATAATACTGATAATAAACTAAAACGGTGTTTTTCTTCAACTTTTTCTTTGTCACAAATTAATATAATTTATTCGTAAAGAATCGTATCTATGATGCATAACGTAATCAAGCTAAATTTTGTTTTTTTTTAATTATCATTAAGTAATGTATTAAATCTATGATATCTTTTGTTAGAGCTGTTCTATGTATACTTTACCAACATTCTGCATTACTATTTCATGACACAGATGCATTCTAGATTTAATAATAATTTATCATGTCTAGTATACCTACCCTCATATCCTGGTATCATAGGATGCTTATAAATAGGGTCCCCATTTCGGAACCTTGCGTTGACCGCATCTACAGCGGTCTGAGGCGGACGATAGATCTGTGGCAAGTAAACATAAACATATCAAAATAATATAAAATATAAAGTTAACTGATAGTAGTTATAAAAATGGTTGCTATAAAATTAATAGTTTATGGATATCGGAAGTGACATTAAGCCCGTTCAAAAAGACGCGCGGGCGGACGCGTGACGACTAGAGGTGTGTTAATCTGCTTAATTTATATAATGTAGCATAACGTTATGCTACATTTAAATATTATGTAATTTTTTCTGCTATAATTATAACACTTACTTTATAAAATAAAGTAGTAGTAAAGCAATAGTATGCTATTTAATTTTAATACCCATCTAAATTTTATATTTACAACATTAAACTGGCCAATTTACGAACGAAATGCACATTCCCGAGCGCATGAAACTCCAAACGTCAATCTTCGCGATCGAGTCCCGCACATTATTGGGGCTTAAATTTAAATATAGCAGAAAAATAACATCTTCATTTAAATTGAATGTTATAAGTTATCACCTGATTTGCTTATTATAATCTAGTCATTATTGACAACTCAATAAAGTCTATCCAAATAAAGTTTTGGACACACGTAATTCATGGAAATAGAGTTCAATTTTGAATGTCCGTTGTAGCGCCATCTTGCCAGTCCATGCTGGATTTGGTGTGATTTGGCAGTTTTTCTCAACTACGCTAGATGTCGCTAACTCAAGCATTTGGTTTCATTTAGTAGTAGATATTTAACAGTAGCAGTAAAAGTTATAATTTTATATTAGGTGTTATCATTTCATTTTTATAACGTTAAAACTTATTAGTTATATGTTATAACGAACACCTTGAGTGACGACGGACGCGGGCGGCGCGATCGCTTACGGTCTTCACGGACGAATCTTTTGTGTATCGGGCGGGGTGCGCTAATCCAGTAATTATGGTGTCTATATTTGACAAATAATTAAATACCTTATGTACATACACAGCTATAAACGTAATGGCAAGTGTCACTGGCGCGAAAATAAGCACGAATGGGATGGACACCGCGGGCTCCTGTGGCTCTACTATTAGTTAGATGTCGTTTTCGATACGTGTTTGATATATAGTAAAGTACAAAAATCATGTCAGTTTAATATTAATTTACAGTACAACTAGCTGTTGCCCGCGACTTCGTCTGCGTAAATTTCGAGTTGAATGTTATTGATACACAAATCATATTAATATACGATTTTACCGATTAAAATATTTTTGGCATAAAGCAATTCCTTGAGGTAAAGTAAACTCAAAGAATTTCTTTATATACCACATTATTCGTTTTTCCTTCAGGGGCTAAAAAAAACAAATGCTCTGCACTGCTGACTCGTGAGCAAGCCACGTAAAGTTGGCCGTGGGAAAAACAGTTACATCTCAAATCCACTCCAGCAGCTTTTAAAGTTTGACCTTGCGACTTATTGATGGTCATAGCGAAGCAAACTGCTATAATACATCAAAAGAGCGTTATGAAGTTGGCAACACACCAATTAAACCCTAAACGCAAAGCAAAACAAAAGCCTAAAACACAGCAAAAGTCCGTCTTGAAATAAACTCAACCAGTAACACCAAATCCTAAACACAAAGCAAAACAAAATCCGAAATCAACACAGAAGAAATTATTAAATTAATTACAGCAAAATTCACAGAAAATTTCCTATTCGATTCTCAGCGCAAAGATCATGAAAAGATACGAAGGAGATTTTCGCCTTATGTCGAAACACATTCCTTTATTAGGCTTTATTTGAAAAAACTACAATAGCGCGTTGTAGAAATTGATTAAATGAAACAGCGCCATCTAGTGATTTATGAAAAAACTAACATGCGTGATGAAACTGATTTACACTTAAATATTTTTTCTGTTCTATTATATGTATAGATTAAGCGTGAAGAGTAAAATAACAAACAAACTTTCGCATTTATCATATTATTTTGATAAAAACTGGTTTCGTTTCATCGTATTTTGGTTCCCGTTCCATCTCACTGCCCACGAACATGCTAAACGTGGCCTTTGGGGTCTAATAACCTGTGGCTCTGTCTACCCCGCAGGGGATAAAGACGTTATCTTATGTATGTATTGTATCATGATGATGAATTGTCTTTAGATTTTAAATTTCCCATGTAACTTATGTAAGAATGGTGTACATTATAATTCGCAATATTATCATGCCTTGAGTTCATTAAAATGACGATAACTTTTTTTTTAATGAACCGATTTTGATGAAACAAAGTTTAGATATTATTCTGAGTTAAAACAAAGCAAATAGTGAAAGTTTCAAGCAAATCGGTTCAGTACTTTCGGAGATAAACGTGAACAAACATACAGACAGACAGACAGACAAAAAATTCAAAAAAAATTTTTTGCTTTCTAATAATCTATTTAAGTGCCCCTCTATCCATTTCAGTCAAAAATACTAAATGTACAGACAAAATATTTTTACTGTCTTATTATATGTATATGTATAGATTACGTTCTGCTAGAGGCGCTGTACAATGTTTTCATACAAAAATTAATGCTCGCTATATCGTTCGCAAACGAATAAGAACTCATGATAGCTACACTGTTCTCCTGGAGACGTATTTTTGAATCATTAGACGTAAATTTGGAATTGGAATACGAATACAAATCGTGCGCGAAATTATTTTCTACTGTTTACAATTATTAGATTTTTGAATCACTCGAATTCAGTGTCGTCATTAAAAACAAATTCTTAATTAGAAAGAAAGAAAGAAAGAAAGAAAACATTTATTGACTCACACAAGACAGATAAGCAAGAAAGGAAGAAACATACAAAAATTACACACGACGAGAGAAAAAATAAAAATAACAAAATAACAGTAAAAATGTCCTGTGCATGGTCAAAAGGCACTGCCTCAGCGTATGCTTTTGTAACATAGGTCACAAAAGCGCTGGTATTATGGCAGCCCTCTGTGACGTACGGAATATCAAGATAAGTTGATAAATAAATTCCGTTAAATTCCGTTTCACGCAGAAAAATTCAAAATCACAACAACAAAAACAAAAGAAACCGTCGTTGACCCACACGTGAAACGGAGTTCAGAAATGGTGAATTCGGTAATTCGTATAAGAATCTCACGTTTGGAATGCGAATTGGTTTTCTATTGTTTCAAAAATTCATCTCCTGTCCTGCGATTTGACGAAGCGTGCGCAGTGAGTCTGTGTTCCTGCGAGTATCAACAGCAATACAAATACAGACAGAGCCCCATAATATTTGTAAGGCATTTTGGAACATATATTTTTTCCAAAGTAGGTAGATAATTTTAAGACCTATTATGCTTATTTTTACAACAAATAAAGGTATACTAAGTATAATACAACAACAACTAAAATTCTAAATAATTGACTCTACCTGGAAGTCATCAGGCGTTCGATCGGACAAGACGAGCCTCTCGGAGTGCTGCACACTAGGGTCCAATAGTATCTTGTGTGTAGTAGAGCCGTAGGTGTCACCTATCCTGTACTTGTATTCTGGACAGTGGCCTGTGTATCTGGTGAAGAACTCTATTTTAAAATCAGGGATCAAGTATGGTTAACTAACTTAGCACTCCGTTTACCAAGTGGGTTATAACATACCCCAGTTCGACGAAAATCCATACTAATATTATAAATGGGATAGTGTGTCTGTCTGTTTGTCCGTCTTTCACGGTAAAACGGAGCGACGAATTGACGTGATTACGTGGAGATAATTGAAGGGATGAAGAGTAACATAGGCTACTTTTTATCCCGGAAACATCGACAGATCCCACAGGATGAGCAATAAAGGCTTCGCTCAAAAACTACTGCACAGATTTTCATGCGGTTTTCATCAATAGATAGAGTGATTCTTGAGCAAGGTTTTGCGGTATTTTGTATCTCGGAAAAACGGATAGTCCCACGGGAAGTGCGACAAAACCTTTGCGCCATAAACCGACTTCCGCGCATATGTAGCCGTGAGCAAAAGCTATGTACCCTTAACCCTCTATAGACCCAATCCCGAAATCCACGCGGGCGAAGCCGCGGGCAGAAAAGCTAGTAGTAATTATAATTGAGCTATGATAATAGCGAAATTTGAATTCTCATTAGCTGGAATTACGGACGTAATTACTTTGATCCGTAGTTTAGCCCGAAGGCGACCGCTAAGTAACACGTCACTAAAGTGTGTATGAGTATAATGGAGTTTCCGAGTTTGTTCAAATAAAACGATTGATAAACAAAAGTGCTATTTAAAACTATACACACAGCCACACTTTGAACCTTACATGTTAAGCTTGAGACAGTTCTTATGTTGCTCGTAATAACGGCGATTTTTATAATGCAAATGTAAAACTTGACCTGTATACTAATAGCACATACAAATTTGAAGATGCGACTAATAGGAGCGAAGAAATAATGGAAAACGTGGGAAAAACGGGGAAAATTATTCATCTTTGAGGGCTTTCGTTGTGTGCGCTGCGAAAACGGTTCTAGATACCAAAAAATTATGTATGAAAAAATTATTCCTCTTAAAATGATCTAAAAAAAATTACCGCGACAGTATATGTCTATCTTTTAATGTTAACTCACTAGAATCGTTTTTATGGTAATCAAATTTGGATATGTCGCGTTGTCAAGATCGGGTAAAGCTGAGGTGGTTGTTTGCAAAAATAAATATGATGCTCAAAATAACTATTCCACGCGGACAAACTCGCTGGCACAGCTAGTATAATATATGTGTGTCTATCCGTTACCCTAGATTAATTGGTGTAAGTGTAAGAAATATTTTTTTTATTTTTTAATTTACCTACATGGGTTCTTTTATAATAGCAATGTTTTTGTATATTACTACTAGCGGACCCGACAGACTTCGTCCTGTCAAAAAGATTTCTAAAGTGGCAGTTTTTTGTTCCTACTTATTTTATAGATAATATAGCATAGCCTACCAAGTTGGAAAAATGGTCCAAATGAACTACTACTATTACATTTTGTGATTATTCAATTTTGGAACGTAACATTAAATCCTCCAACGATGTATTCTATGCTCCAACGCACACACGCACATTGTTATGATAGATTTGATTGAATTTCAACTTTATATAGCGGTAATAAAGCGCAAATTGACTCTTTGATGCTAGGACACACCTACATTCTATAGACAACAGTGAGTGCTTGCAATATGAACTTTATATAATAAATAGCTGACCCGCGCCCACTTCGTTGGGCATAATATTAATAATCCCCGAAGCGAGCACGAAAGCGAACTGAATTAAACCCGAAGCCATCGCGCGCCGTCCGCTGATGATGATGATGATGATGATGATGACACTCAACAATAATGTGGCTTTCTATTGGTGAAAGAATTTTTAAAATCGATGATGATGATGATGATGATGACACTCCGCAATAATGTGGCTTTCTATTGGTGAAAGAATTTTTAAAATCGGTTCAGTAGATCCCGAGATTACCCCTTACAATTTACAAACACACAAACTTTACTTCTTTATAATATTAGTATAGATGATAAAGCTCATATGGAGTGTACGTTTTAGTTAGAAAACGTTGGTATGGAAAAAATGCTTTTTTTAGGGTTTTTTCGATAATTATTCGAATTTTTCTCATCATTCAAACCATCCTTGTATTTCAACGATCATTTAAAAAAAATTGGCCAAATTGGTCCAGGCGTTGTTGAGTTATGCGTTTACCAACAAATTTTGCGATTCATTTTTATATATAAGAAGATGTATATAAAAATATTGAATATGATAATTTTATCAATTTTGTATTTTTGAGCATGTCATACTTCACCTAGTATGAGGCGAGATATTTAGGCACCTCGTATGCGCAGGTTGAAATTCAGTCTCGTATAGTATAATACTTATTAATTAAGTTTAGTTTATAGTGTTTTAGAAGGCACCTCAATGTTAAACTGTGGGTGACACTAACCTGATCTACGCCGGAGGAATTGAAATGCACTTGTGTTTAATAGAGCAGACGCTTACACACAATAATCTTTCCCACGTGAATCATTGTTGATGTGTAAAATTTTGAAAAGTAATTGATCCTCCTAACTATGTACTAACCTAGTTAGAATTAATTGCTAGATGGATCACTAGGTTCATTTTCGCTTGTAAGATTCTGATTTTACTATCTAATCAATTGTTGGGGTAGAGTCTTGTTTAACCTTAACAATATTTTTGGTATGCTAAATAAATATGCAAGTTGTATCATATAATGTCACTTTTTGGTCTTACGAATAAAAGTAACACTGAGAGGAATTAGGAGAATGTAAAGGAGACTGCAGCTAAATAGAGATAAAATAAATTTTATCAAATTATTTAAACTAGTACCAAAAACTGGTGATCGGATAGTGATGAAATTCTATATGCAGATAGTCGAAGATTTTTATTTTGATTGAGTTTACGCAATTAGCAGAATTTATGCTGGCAAGACAATCAAAATTTATAACTTAAAATAATAATGATTGCGTAATGCAAAACAAACAAAAGGACGAAACAGCACTAATACTCCGCTGAACGCCTTGACATGTCCTTAAAAGCACACCGAAAAGAATTCAATATCTAAATAAATGAAGACACAAATGGAGTTTAACATTTTCGTTACAAAGTTACAAAATACTATAAGGCACAGATTATGTTTAGAACGCAAATTATCTTAGAACTTCCATTCCCCGAATGATCTAATTCTCGGTAACATTGTCAATTACCCAACATACACCGTTATAACATATTACGTAAACACTAGCCAAAACGGCGCGAGCGCATTGACTAACGACTCATCCATTTCTTTAATCCCTTGATGGATCGAGCGGCGGGCAGTTGTGAAAAACAATCCATATACTGCGAAAAATCCGTGTGACTTACGACAAATCACCCACGCAACGAGATCACGCAACACTTACAAATCTCTACAATCGTGGACAATGCCATTTTATGCCATCAGCGTAAAGCATGGTCGCTCTGACAACATGACAGATATACGGGACCGCACTGTCGTGCAATATTGCATAACTTGGGCAGATTTAAAATAAGGATTTCGTTCAGACTATTACGTTATCGGCTTAATTTTACACACCCGATTTATTTGACTGGACATTATAATAATGCTGGTTTTCTTCTGCTGCTAAGAATCCACATATGTCCGTGTTGACATCTGCTATTCTGTTATTGCACGTGCACGTCAATTAGTTATTGCATAATCTTATGCAGGCTGTACACATTAGCCTGCCGAGCAGCACTTGGTACCAACGTTGGCTGGCCAACCGAATCGTGTTGGTATTTCGTCCACACATCACAGAATATGTGACTAACGTGACTGAACTAGACTAACGTGTGCAGCTGGCTTTATATATTTCCTAATGTTATTAAGCTACGTAGCATTATTTTAACAAAGTGTATTTTTTTTTTGTTCCCCTGAGGAAAATGCATTAAATTGCATACCCCGGCTGTGGCGAGCCGGCGGTTATGTGGGGCTCTCCTCCCCAGAAGGGGAGGCCTACCCACTAAAAACCTCAGGGATGGCCTTCCGTAGGCGTGTAGGGAGCCCCCGGGAACATAAAGCCACTTCCGGGAACCCCCAGCCTCCGCTCCCCTGCCAAGAGGGGAGCCCTCCTCGGGGAGGCTACTACCTCCCCGGTCTCCTCCACCGACGACGCCCCCCGGCCACGGAAGGGGCGTGGTCCATCCCGGGTCGCCGTAGCAGTCGCAACTTCCTCGCGCCCGCCGGCGACCCGCGGCATCGCCGCAGCTGTGCTACCGAGCCCGGCGCCGCCTTCTTCGAGCGGGATCGGCCATCTCCCGACCCCGCTCGGCGGCCTCCTTCTGGAGCATCACTGCTTCACAGAAGGAGGCCACAGCTCTCCAACCTCCCTCGTCGTGTCGATCCGTCCCGTCCTATTCGACACAGATACTCACCGAAGCAGCCGTGCCCGGTGAGTATCTGAGTCAATCGGTAGGTGACCTCCTCCTTCCCGTGGAGCCAAGCTTCGAGGTGCGGGAGTACGGCACCAACGGCCCGCTGGCGCGCGCAGATCCGTAATTCGAGCCGCGCACGCCAGGCCGCCACAATCCGTCGGTGCCACAACAAAGTGTATAGTATCATAATCATTATTTCAGCCAAGAGTCACTTACTGTTTGCTACTCGATGTATCTCTACCACTCGATAACCTCTCTACCCTAAGGCCGGTCGATATTGCGAGCAATGTGCCCTGCCCACTGCCATTTAAGGTCGCAATTTTACGGACCATGTCGGTGACCCTGATTCTTCTATGGATTTAAAAATTTCTGATTCCATTACGCTGAGAAATATAGCCCTATCATAGCTTAAAAGCTATAATAGCAATTTCTCACTCCAACCTTAATAGATCTATTGTAATTCTAGCTCTGTTTATTGTTCCTCTGTAAGCCCTAAATCCTTCGTGAGCTGAAGAATTTTCTGGGCTTTTAAGGGTGTTTATGTTTTGATAGGTTGTGTTACCACGTGGTGGCTGGACTGACGCGACAAATTTTTTTTTTCCTCAGGAGAGGAGGCTGAGAATCCATCATGGATACCAACGCAACAGGCAAGCAGGGATGCGTTGATTATGTCGGACTCCTGGTACTGTCGAGGCGGCTCGACTACACAGACCTACCGACTAAACTCAGCCTAGCCTTTGGTCCTATTGACCCTACTGGCTTTATTGACAAGGGAGCCGCACCTCAGGAGAGGCACGGTGCGCTGCCCGCTGCCCCATGGTGAGGGGCATGGATTGGGCATATGCGCTAGAAGAAGGCACGAATCTCCAAAGTGGGACCGGCCTGTATTGACGGGAACCTACACGTGGCTAAGCAGAAGGCTGCCGATTAGGGGTTGTCAAGGGGGGGCGACGGCTCAGACGCCGCCGCTTCGCAGGTCCGCAGGTCTAGAAGTTCCTGCGTGAGTTGGTTAGGGGGGTCGCTAAGGACATGTCACGGTCTACGTATCCTCTGCCGGTAGTGACTAGTGTTGCCTTGAGATTGGCTCACAGTTGGTGGTGTTGACGGGTGACGCGACAATAACAGACCGAGCTATATATGTATATGCGACCCGCGCCTTTGGATTTTAGTCCCATTTATTGTGAGAGTATCTAAACTGTGCCGGTGAGAATATTGAAGAGAAGAGAAGAACTGAGTGAATAATCCCTATGGTCGACCTAGGGTTCTCCAAAGGGGTAGTGAAAACGCGGTAACAATTTGATTTGACAATTAATAAACAACGATAACAGGGCCCAGCACGTTGTTTTTTATATATATAATTTTTCCCTAACATTTCTGGTGGCAGAGCGTCGTTTTAGCGACCTTAAACTATACATGTAGTAGTCAATATTCCCGATATAATATTTAGTAATTTATTTTGTAACTTTTGTAATTCTTTAAATATCAATTGTTGTCTTGAAATTTATTTCAACGCGTTTTAATCGTAAATTACCTACTTTATGATTTAAACTGATATCTAATTAGCATTTACATTTGTATACGAGTTATTGCCGAGTACAATAAAAGTACCGGTAGCTAGCCGGTAGCTCAAATGTTATTTTAGTAGCTACTATCGCCTCGTCCTATGATCTATAGATGATAGGATTACGCGAAATCACGAGACGAGGGGAATGTAAAGGTATAAAAAAACAATGGGTTGTTTAAAAAACAAAACCTATTGTTATTATTATACCTTTACATTTCACTATTTTAAGATATTTTTTATTAGAAAAATTATTTTATTAACGGATTCGCCTAGATATTCTTTTCCGGACTTTGCCTATTTAACACAATACCTATTATCCCAAAACAATGTCAAATACAAAGAATCTAACTGTAAGAACAGTTGTCTTATGTACCGATACAGCGCACAACAGTACCAGCTAGCATTAATGTCGTTACCTCATGGTTCTATTGGACCTTCTTCTTCATATACCAAAATCTAAAATACGCATATAACTCTTTCATTATGAGCTCTTAGGTCCCTATCTTAGGTCACTTTAAGTAAGTTAAATGCTGGCGGATGAGGGAGGCTGGAGGGCTGTAGCCTTCTTCTGTGAAGCAGTGATACTCCAGAAGGAAGCCGCCGAGCGGGGTCGGTGGTGGAGATCGGGGAGGCATTGTAGCCTCCCCCGAGGAGGGCTCCCCTATAATCGGCGGGGGAGCGGAGTCTGGGGATTCCCTAGTAGCTTGGTGTTCCCTCAAGGGGAACAAAAAAAAAAAAAAAACCTCTGTTAACCAGGCTCTCCAGGGTCTACTGCAGGTTGATCAACACACTGAGTTTCCCCGAAAATGTTTTAAAATTAGCTCATTATAAGTATTCTCCGTTGTTGTAGAACAACTCTTTGATATTACATTGGCACATGATTGGAACGCCAATGGCTGATACACAGTGCCACTGATATCCAATTCTTATGAAGATATTCCACCAAAAATCATGTGAAAACTGCCCGAAAAAGGAAACTACTCCTACTTCGCTGGCCAGTGTGGGTTAGTGGAAAATGCCAAACAAATGCCAAAGCTTCGCCTATCCGTAGTCAGAATTATTACTAGCAGATGTACGTTATTTTTGACTCTTTACTCCCCCTAACACAAAAAAGTATTACTTCATACAAACCCAGGTATGTAGTGCGGTTGAGCGATGCTAACTAAATCCAAAGCCATGACGCCGAATTGTATTCCAAAATGATAAGTTAACACATGATAATTTATCACAGAAATTGATGATTTAAATTAAGTATGTAATTACCACATGGTTTGTATTTTGGTACAAAGTAAATATTGATGATTAATCATTTTGACGTATTAGAAAACGTGACGACAAATGTATATTGATACATTTGTCAATCATTTAATAGACAAGATGACAAAAACGTTGGTAAACTTTATTGATTAACAAAAAAAAATTGAAAAATATTTTCCAAAAATTATTATTACAGAGTAGGCTACAGGTTTACTAACATCAACCAGAAATGTTGTAGAAAAATATAATTATTAGGAAAAGCAAAGTTTGAAAATTGGTGAAGTTCAGTCAGTGTTAATACTAATTACTGAATAGAATTTTAAGAAAGAAACAATTTATTTTGTTAAGTTACGAGATCACAAATTAAATATTAAAATAAATATTTTTTCAAATAACACGACTGCTGAATATAATGTTATTTTGCAAAATATTAAGAAAATAGAACCTTTATTCATAATTGATTGATAACGATCATAGAGAGCGATTTAACACTTACTTTTTAAAAATAAAGCTGTGTGTAAATGTTCGATTTCACCAAGTACATAACCATATCTTTTGGATTTTCGAATTTCATCTTTACATTTATTTGACGGTCATGCGGATAAGGAAAAGAGACGTAGGTAGAAGTAGGACCGTATGTATACACCTGGGAAGAAACGCATATACATACATACATACACTCACGCCTTTTTCCCACGGGGGTAGGCAGAGATTACGTCCTTCCACTTGCTACGGTCCTTACATATCTCTTTCGCTTCATCTACTTTCATAACATTCCTCATACATGCTCGACGATTGCGGGTACTTCTGACCTGGCCTTTTTTGAGGACACTTTCGATTTGTTCGAAATATGTTCGCCTAGGTCTTCCTCGTCCCGTGTCTCCACTCACTCCAGCTTCATAAATCATTTAAAACGCATATGTGTATGTAATGTCGATCGAGCCTGGGCCAGAGTGGTTAATGAAGACCTAAATATCCAAGATAGACTCAGGCCCCTCTTTGCAAAATTATAAGAGCTCTGGATATTGTTATTAGCTTTTGACTTGCAATAAATTTATGTAATGCATGCTAATTTTACGTTTTTTTTAGTACAATATTATTTTCTGTAATGTAAAATAACATAATAAGCAACTTATTTATTCCGTATAAATATAATGCAATCTTAAGCGAAGAACGAATAGTTAGTTAACCGTTCACTACGCGGCAATGTATAGCTTTCAAGTGCACGAAACCTATCCATTCATTCGTTTTCTTTCACCGCCACTGCCATATTGAATTGAGCCGCAGCAGTGTGCGGCCGCGCTCGGTGCCAATCTTGCGCGTCACCGATAGTAATAACGATAAAAACCAAACTTCAAAAACTTTGTGCTTCTTATCATTCAGTTCACGTGAACTTGAAAATACTGTGCAGTGTTAATTAACATGTCATAAAATTAAATTAAACTGTAACGTTGCAAAGATCCGACTCAAAATGCATGCATTCCATAGAGACTATTGAACTTTTGTTATTTTTTTGTCATTCCGTGCACCTTTTTGATTCTTATCAAGTATTGTTTAAAGATTTTTATAGTGCATCATATTTTTTTACGTAATGATAAAAGCAATGTGGTTTGTGTAGAAACTGTTGGCTTGTGTTCTAAAGTTGACGTTATTTAAAATAATACAACGAGGATTGCCGAAACATTCAAGGTAAGATTTTTTTATTATAACATCTGTGGCTGTGTTTAATGTTTCAGATTTTCTTAACTATTTATGTAAGCCTGTGTAAAGTATTGCTTACTTGAAATCATAAATAGACACCAAATGATAGGTAACTTCAGTCAACAAAATTTTAGTCAGTTATTACCTAATAAAGTTAAGCTAAGCCTCACTTAGTTAACCGACATTTTCTCTTTCTAACTTAAGATATTTATGAAAAAAATGAACAAGACCACATATTGATTATTTAAACTAGACAATATTGATACGGACCATTGTGTTTGGTCCGTCTCCAACAGCACTAATATCAGTACATATTATTGCTAATACCTACATTCTTGGTGACAGTTACCGGTCAAATAAATAAATGCAATTCAAAGTTCATTCGTTTATTTGAAAAATAGTTTACACTTACCCAGGAATTCTAAATAAAGCAACTGTAGCTTAATGCAAAATGTTTTCTGAGCAACACCTACAAAGTTTGAATATAATGTAGACAGAATTAACCTCATTCCATAATTTAACATTTTTTTTTGTCGGCGATTTGTTTGTTCATGGTTTATTCATGCACTTTTCATTCGGCTAGCTTAAGTGCCGAAGGGGAACCGATCAGTGACCTAGATTGCTTTTGAAAATCTTTTGTATCTTAATATTTGTGATAAATAGACGAAAGAATATAGAGGTAAACAGAATTTCGTGTTATGATTATATTGTTTGATAAGATAGATGTATATATATATACACTTATCAACCATATATCTATCTCTGAAAAAAATATCTGTTGACATTATCAGGAGCTTGACGCGAGCTGATATGACTATGTACTGCTCTTATTTTCTGCGTAACTAATATACCTACCACAATTTACCTTGGCTCTCGTCCCAGAGGACCTCGGCATATTTTTTTAAAGTCAAAATATAGGTTAATTTAATGTAATCATTTAACTTTATTAAACTAGTGAGTATTTTAGTACTCCTAAAATACTCACTAGTTTAAATTTCTATCAAAATTATATCTACTTTTTATAATAAGAAAAAGTACTTTAACTGCTCTAAATGGAACATTAAAAAATACGCAAAGACCAGTGGGGTTATAAACAAATAGCTCCAAAGTAACTCGCAAAAGCAGAACATTTTATGCTAGTGACCATAAAAGTTGAATACAATAGAAAAAATAACATAAAGAAATGCACCAAATATCGTCTTGGGATCGGTGTATTTAGGGAGGGAATAACCCAAATATTCTACCTCTTCCACGTTTCAATGAGAACATTTTAAAATCGATTGATAAAATGTAGTCTTCGGGGGTTATTTAAAAATATCTTCTCTTTTGAACATATTTTTTAAGATCCGTTGATTAGATTTTCACGCAGTTAGTTAAGAGAGATATTGCGATAATTGAAAAATTCACGAGTGTTATAAATTCGCAATAAAAAGCAGCTATGCTATTAATTTTAACGAACCAATCTCATTGGCCAACTAAGATTTCAAAAGGAGAAAGATATCGAGGTCTTAATTGGAAACATTTATTTCTTATGGTCTTATCTGATAAAAATTTTACCTAATACATAACGAGTCTGCGAACCAAAATGTGTTATTGGAGGTAATGACAGAAGTGTTGTTATAGATGTAACGGCTATTTCACCTATTTAAGAGGGTAGTGATTAACACTCGTATAAATATAGATAATAAACCGATACAGTCAATCAAAATTAAATTCGATCGGGAATTCGTAACATTTGTCTTGCGGTTAAGACTAATGCGGCAGCGATAGACTCTTCACTATCAGGCCATTCGAATTTTTGATAATTTTATTACCTTTGCATCATAGGTACTCGAAGGATATAAGCGCTAGAAAAGAAACTAAAAAAACGCACACAATTTAATTAAGACATCCTGCTTTATAGTAAAGTTCTAATGAAGCAGCGTTTACTGGTCACACTGGTACTAATTACAGAATTTTCTGCAAATTAACGTGTCTAACTACGTCCACAAAACAACTTATTCCAGTGTTTCTTTGTACAATGAAACATGGCACCCATTTCACAGACGAGTAAACTGTTTTAAAGGAATCCTGTTTGGTTGCCAGGAGAAACAAAACATAGCGACGACATCCCGGCGATGTCTTGCCCAGGACGGCGCTCCCACACATAAATAGCTGATCCAATTTACATCTTACCACCTTACAATAAAGACTTACTTGCAACCAAAGAAAAAATACCACAGCCCGACTTAAGAATTTTACAATCCTACAGATATTTATTATTCAGATGTATCTCGAATTGATTACCCTTAGACTATGACTTTGATAAAAAGCACCCAAGGAAAGAAGACATTTATCTATGCAGCTGATTCTGATATAGATTAAGTGACATTTTGTGTTCTTTTCACAAAACTAATTATAGATTGTTTGATCATCAAAAAAAGGTAATGGCTAGAACTATCTTAGCTTAGTTATTTATTATTAAAATGTTTATTAAAAGGCCAGGTCAGAAGTAGGTACCCGCAATCGTCGAGCATGTATGAGGAATGTTATGAAAGTAGATGAAGCGAAAGAGATATGTAAAGACCGTAGCAAGTGGAAAGACGTAATCTCTGCCTACCCCCGTGGGAAAAAGGCGTGAGTGTATGTATGTATGTATGTATTAAAAGCAGCGGACTTTGTGCATGTTGTGTTCGTTACGAAGATTAAATGGAAAAACAGATTCTGCTGTTTCACGTTTGATTTCGCAACCCAGTTAGGACCAGTCGCCAGTACGCTTGTAATAGCTTCATAAAATGTTCTATAATACCTTTTTAGATTTTAAATCAAAATGGTGGTAAATATTTTATAGGTTAAACGCATAGGGCACGAACGGAAACGTTTAAGCGCATCGGACTTTGTGATCGGTTCGTTACGAACCTTAAATGAAAAAAGAAGACTCAACTGTTGACATTCGAGGTCGCAACCCAATTGAGACCAGTTGCCAGTACGCTTGTTGTAGGTACACTTTCTCCGCTGTGTGACGCGCCCAGACATTTCACTGTACGAATCTACAGGTGTCTTCCGAACTGGCAATACGTTGCGAGAGTTTTATGACTAACGATTTGTTGCCCACGTGCTACAATAATCATCTGCCAGACTTTCTCCTCCAGAGATAAAACAAACTCAAAATGGTATAGAACGCAGCGGCAAACCGTTTGAAGAGGACGCAAGAATTTTTGAAATCGCGCAAGTATGTGGGCATTAGAAAATCGAGATGCTGATGTTGCGTATGTGGGTTTAAAGAACTGGGTAGTGTAATGTGTTCTAGATAAGTATCAAGTATTTTCTTTTCGCGGAAATCTTACCATCTAATACTAGTGGCATGATATGTTAGTTAGTTAAGCACATGTAAAGACATGTTAGCTTAAAAACAGCCTTCCGTCATCTATGAATAGCTACTTCGTTGATTCTAATTCATAGTCGTCTTATAAGAACCGCGTCTTAAACGTTAACCATTGATTCAACATTTTGAATATTAAGTTTGTGATTTAATTAGCTATGCGTAATTATTGAAGGTAACAATATCTTTATACTTATAAATGCCAAAGCGTTTCTAATTATCGACACATTAGACGGTTTTTTACAGATTTCTTCGTTTGAATCGCATAATAGAATTACTGCGATCGTTTTAGCAAAGTTCGTAGAATTAAGTACCTGTTTTAATATTGAGTTTAGTGGTATTGATTTGAATTCTCACCTTCATATTTCCGATTCAACTGTCAAATAAATCGATGACGTCGTAGTACGAATTTACAATTTTATTCAATTTAGGTCTTGTTTAAAAAAAGAACTTGTTTCAATTGCGGCAAAACCACTCGTGGATTATTCAAGCATTTTTAGATAATCATTGAAGATCGTTGGAATCGTTAACGCTTCGAATCTCATAAAAAGTGGTCCGACTGTTGCAGGCAACAACCTCTTAGCTTTGACGCTTGTTTGCCAATTGGTCGAGGCATTTGAAATGTTTTGATCGCGCTTCATTTGCTTTACTCGACTAGATCGATTAACTGATAAAATATCTCTTCTCTACTATTACTTCCACTAATAGACAAGAATGGAAGATTTGTTATTACTCGACTGCTCCAGGAGGGTTATCTTAGAGTAAAAAAAAAGTATAAACATATCTATAATTCTTGTGGCACGGGTGTGCAGGGTGAACGGCACGATCGATTTTAGCATGAGCGGTACAACACCTCTAAGTAAATTCATATTTACTTTGAGAGTGACACTGGATATATTAATATTAAAATAAAAAACAAAATGACTGATTTTAGGCGCCGAATTCAACTAGCACGCTCTGCAGCCTAAATTTTAAATTTCAAATTACACAGAAACGTATTCAGGTTTTTTAATTTATTAAATTAACCGCTTCTTGTTAATTTGAACCTTAATAGAACTAAATTAGTGTTAAAAAACAACGCATGAATATCCCAATGTTTTGTAAATAAAAGCATGCTTGGGAAGTTTAAGATCATCTTCCTATTGTACATTTTATGCTCAACGGTTTTAGATTAACACTAGCAAGTGTTAAGCAATAACAATAGTGTTGACAGTATTGTATCGGCGCGTGGAGAGACACATGTCATACATTATGCCGAGGAATTTTCACGAATCATTGACTGCTAATTACCTACACAGATCGGCATTTGCCACGGTTGTCTTTCAGCCGTGAAATAATCGGTTTTAAAAAGTTCAGCAGCACAATAATATGTTATTCCACGTAATTGAATATGTGTAGAACACGTGTACAGTATTTTTTTTTTTTTTTTTTAAATAAAAACTTAAATATCCCAATAACTTAATCACATGTGTTTTGATTAATTTATTGTTGGACAAATAGGGAGTCCAATTTTTTTGTGTTGGATTTAATACGGCTTTGTTTATTTATTAAATTATCTATTTGCATATATGACGGGCCATGCTCAGAGGAATTGTTCGGATTGATCCCTGCCGCCAGTTTCCGCCATCGTTTCATGCGATAAAATGTCTATTCCCATCACCTAGACGGCTAGCAGTACTAAACTGGAATGAATTATCGTTTGCAGTATTCACGAATCGATGCGATATCTAAACCTTTAAAAAAGAGTGTACGAGGGTTGCCTTTTAAGTCGTGTCGTTTGGAATAAGTATAGAGAATCTAATACATTATTACCATTTATTCTTTTTCGAAGAATTCTCCGCGTTATTTAACACACTTTTGCATGCGTGCAAACCAGTTATTCAAACATTTTTTCCAATCCGAAGCGGGGATGGTCAAAAAAGGCCGATTTGTATACATCAATATAGCTTCTTCGGGTGAAACGTTGACCACGAAGACTGTTGAATTTTGGGGAACGTAAAAAAATCGATAGGGCTTTAGTCAGTGATGTAATGCGGATGGTCTAAAAACTCTATATTTTGTGTATTCTATATGTATGTATTAGTGTTGTGGGTATCTGGGCGACGATAATCGCATAACATCAGTTTACTCGCTGGCTGCATAAATTAAAAAATATATATTTTTGTCAGACCGAGCATCATAATCACTTCCAAAAGAGGTCGTATTCAATTTTAAAATATGCATATACTTATTACTCAGTGAATTACCTGTTTACACCTAAACTGGAATTTAAAATTCTTTGCACAATGCACCGGAACTCTGTAGAGTTTGAGACGAGTCGAATACAAAAGCGGACGGAAATGTCTCGAGATAACCTCATAGAGTCCTCGCTATCTTTTACCATTGAGAACGATCTTCAACCCCTTATTTAAAAGTGAATGAGGACACCAAAGTGTGTCACATTTCGCAGGTTATGCCAACATTGTGCCATTCACTATTATATTGCTATTTTCTGGAACTAATAATAAAACACAATGGAATAAAAAAGTGTGTGAACTCTACGTTTGAATAATAATTGTTTGAATCGCATAAAATATCGAAATAGTAGGACAATGGAGATTAATATATAATTCAAAACTATAGGATGCGTATTATGTGTACATAAACAAATAATTGAGCCACGTGCGATTATTATGATGAAATAACGCAATATATACATGTACAAGAAGAACCACATTATGTGGAGCCTGTACACGAACCGTTGAATAATTATATGGCATTTGTTTTAAAGTAAGCAACACCTACTCGTTGCGCCATAGGAATGCATCACACGTGAACATCGAACAAGTCGGCGCTGCCAGGGTCTGATCGATCACGATCTAGATCGGTTGCGCAACGATCGAACGACGATGTGTACTTATCAGCCGATCAGTTTGAAAAGCCGTTGATCTATTAGACGGATGGTAGATTTAAATGAACGGATAATGAACTGTGGGAAGCAAGTGGCTTAGCTGGTGACATGGTTAATGACTTCGTGTTTATGTATATATCATTTGTATATATCATTCGTATATACATCATGTCGTGTAGATGCGATTAGAAAATTTACTCTTACATGTTTGTCTACAACTTATCAGCTTTATTTCAATCTATCTAAATACTAGCGGTTACACCGCCTAATCCAATCTCGCTGTCAAAAGACGCATTGCGAGCTTGAAACTCTCGATAAATAAAATTTGACAGCTTAAATCGACACTCAACAAAAAATTTTTACAGATATTTAAGGAGTGACCAGGATGGATTCTTTTATCAATAAATATATCGCACTGATAATACAATAGTGTATCAACTCAAAACGTCGTACTTGACATAATACTATAAACACACGCAAAATTTGATTCCTTACGCGTGATCAAGTTCGATTAGTGCAAAAACAGAATAAGGATAAATTAAAAAACTTATGTGACAGTTATTCAATTTGCAACTATTACATGAAGTGAGTAATAAGTTTTTTGTTGATTCTGAAAAATGTTCGATTTTGAGTTGATACACTATTGTATTATTAGTGCGATATGTCGATCGATACTAAGTCTATCCTCGCATACAAGATATGCGATGTAATTAAAAAAGAGCTTAAATATTAAAGAACTAAGGAGCTTGTTACTATGTCAATGCGAGAGTGGCGTCACAAAAATGACGTTAGACTGTCAAACCTCAGTGGCCCGATTCCGCTATAAAATTACATTCAAAACGGAACTGAGCGGATAGTTGACCAATAGAAGCAGGTTAGTTATTGATGTCGTGATAATCTGTCCTTCCGATTGGTATGCTGTAACTTATTAGTAGAATAGACCTCCAGGACTTCATTCATTCAGTCTGTAGCAAAATGATAACGATACTGGCTGATGATATTGACAGCGAAAGTAACATACCGACCGAATAAGTTGTAATGAGGATTATGTTCATTAATAACTTGAGTATACTCTCGTAATTTATGAACAAGTATAGAGCTATTTAATTTATAAATAAATTAAAGTAATTCTATTTTATAACTGAATCCTATATTTACGATTGACGTTAATATAAAGTAGAATAAATCCTATTTTATTTTTATATTGAACACTTACATAATGTACCTACGTCTTTACTATATAATTTGTAACTATACAGTGTGTTAGGGATCGGACTTCCGATACTTTACCAACGTGTTGTATGTTAAGTTTTATCGACAAAAACCTAAACAAATGGGGGTCGCATCCCTCACCCCTATGAATGAGATCTATTTTAAAATTTTATTTCTCGTATTTTAAGGAGTTTATTAAACCTTGCTGTTTTACGATTTTATTTGGTCTACATACACAAAAGTGGCCTTATTTCAATGTTAATGAGCTGTGCTAGCATTTAACAATAAATTTGTTAACACACTGTATATAATTTATAGATTATATATAAGTATTAAGTAGAGTATATATACGTTTATAGATTATAGCTTCATAGTGACTGTTATACATACTTGAACGCCCCTTTTCACCTCTACAAAAAGAAAATTTCCGAAATATTTCTGAGTGAATCCAATTCTAGTTGTTATGGATTGTGCGTCGATAAAACGAAACGTATTTTTTCCACCTTCTAAACATCATTGAACAAAGACGTTTTCTTACCTAACAAAATAATAAATAGATCTATTTGTTGCTTCGTGCGTACTGCACTGCATCAGAAAGGCTTCGGCTTACGTCAAATTTGTAAGTGAGGCAGGGATTGGAACCTTGACCCACACAAGTAGGGCACAAATCCAATTTGTGCCCATACCTGCGAAGCTTACTAAATGCTAACTAAAATCAGTGCAGTAGTACGTAATGACACGGCGACAATTTCTTAATATTATACTGAATACTCAAACTATTCGTCCGTTAAGTAAATGTTATATGTAATTTTGTATATAATATTGATGTATGTCTATATGTAATAACTAAAATCAAACTAAAAAGACTTATTTACCCGTTTATGTACTCAAAATGTATGTAGTTAGTAACATCACTTATAAACAAACTGTCTGTCATTTTATAACAGTTGTTTGGTCAAATGAGCACCACAGCCGTTAAAAAAATAAACAAAAAAATACTTATAATTTTGGAATTACACTATTTTCCATAGTTGACAGCTCAAGACGTTGACGTTAGAATTCGCCGGAACAACTAGAATAATTAATTACCTTCAAAATTTCAACACATTTCAACACTTCAAAAACAAGGCGAATCCAACAAATAGGTGCGTTCGACCTGCGCGTTCGTGAAAAATTATAATATTGTGGAATCATGATGGAATACACAAAGTCCTAAATTCTACATCTGGTGGTGCTAGGAAATCGGAGCTCTACCGCGGAATTTACCAGTCCAGCACTAGCATCATTTTTATTTCTACTCATACGAATGTATTAGATTCCTCCTTCCCTCAAAATAAAGGCGTCACTTGGGCTTCCCGCGCCTCTAGAAAGCCCGCTATTGCGATATGGCTTTCTTTACGGACAATTTGACTCACAATTTGCCTACGTGGTTCTTAGAACTTTGGCATAAGGCTGAGTGTAATCAGTAGTTCATACCAATTTGACCGTTCTGTCTGGAATGAAGTCCGACATATTCACCGTAGCACTTGCCGCTGTGGTGGTATTCTAGTTATGTTTCGTATTCCTTAGTGAGAATTTGCAGCCTCTCTCTCCTAGAATAAAAAGAAAGTATTATATCGATATATCAAATTTGTAAATATAAACAAAACGATAGAATCTATGATATGCGTACAATTATTTAGGTATGCAAAAGTTGCATAAACACATTCAGTTTATACAACAAAATTTAAACACTCAATGTATTTAAAAGGCTAAAGTCCAATCACTGACGTAGTTAACTAATATGATAATTGGAGCAGTTTCGTAGTAATCATCCAAGGCACACAATATTTACTTTCTTTTGTAGACTAAAAGTGGTACGCAGTACATTATTCCATAGTTACAGATGTTGCTGAAATGGCATCATATGACGCAGTCAAGCGAATGAGAATATTAGTAACATGCGATACATCATGGTCAGTATTCCGGACACAATATCATTAAGCCTTGTGGCGAAGCAAACCTTAAATTTTCTGTACAGAAGGTACATTTTGCATTAAAAGACAAATTTTAGTCACCTTAACCTCAGATAGCTACTATTTTGCATGGTTCTCTGACGGCAATAACTTTTTTCTACCACAGCGGAGATGCAGTAAATTCCCATGATTACACTACACGGCCGGCCGTCACACTTAACAACTGAAATAATTAACCTTCGTTATACGTTTAATCCGTTATGAAAGAGTGAATTTCGTTAGTGTTATTTTTAGAATATTTAACGCAAGTTAACGTTAATTGTTAAACCGTTGACACATGATCAAAAGAACATTTTTTTAATCGTTGCAATAGCGATGTACATGAATATATTGGTTTGTATTCTGGAACTCAGTTAGGTAGGTACTTGATAGAACGCACTTGTCGCAATTGTGAGGTCACAATTATTGCAAAATATTTCATAAGAATTCCGTTTCCTGCTAGGTAGCCTGTTGGAAATGAACCTGTTGTGGGTTAAAATATTTTAGTCCTGTTTTGAGCCCATAGTATAATAAGTAATACAATTTAAAATTATCGGTTTTTATTTATGATTAGTTATATTTTTGGGGCTAGTTTCCGTAGAGTATTAATACCATTTTGGAATCTTGGTTAGTTGCGTCAACTTTTTAAATAACTTTCCATAGTAGTGTCGATACAATTTTTATACACCACGATGGGTGAAAGTGAATTGAAAGTAAAAATCTTGGAAAATTTTAGTAGAAAATAAATATTTTGATAAATTTTTGTGTAAAAACTATCTGTATTCAGGTATTTTTGAGGGTTTTGGTGGATAGCAATGCTACGTAGGTTGCCAATACAAAAAAAAGTGAATTATTTGAAAAGTTGTAATAATGGTAGTTAAAAATAACATAAGGGGTGTAGATTTTCGAAGAATTTCATTTTATTTAGTAATTTAAAAAAAAATATGAGATATTTTTTCTTCTATTTTTTCTTGAGTAGCCATGAGCGGACTTACCACTCTCTGGTGGCCGCTTATCGTTGAATTTTGGGTCACGTATGTACACAGTGACTCTATTGACCATATGAACTGACTTATTCAAACTATCTAGTGATTGTTTTCAATCATGGGGATATTTCCCTACTGTTCTCTTGTAAAACATTAGTAATTAAATAAATTGTGTCATGTTTGGATAACTATTGTTGATGCTTTTTACTGAGTCACTTCGAGAATTTGAACTGTCCTGATGAAATTTCTATAGGCCACGTATCGCCTCAAGCATTCCCGTGACCGAATAAAGTCACCAGGTAATTTGACTCTATACTGATAGAGAAGAGAGGAAAAGGAAGACATGTTGCGCCGCCCCAAATAAAATTGGGAACAGGCCAAGAGAAAGAAGAAATATCGATCTCTTTTCTCGAACGTTTTTGCTTACCAATGTGCCCAATGTCATTGATACGATTAATGTTTAAATATTGATTTAATTAACGACGTTTTATTGAAGTTTGTGCGTCTCGTCACATTGTACACATTCTATGTACGTAAACAATGGGCATATTGTACAATCGAGTTCTTATGAAATTAGGTGGCTTTTATTGGATTACGTAGATGTGGGTGTTTAATATAAGTATTTGTTGATAACAACTTCTTGTACGTACTTGTACACATAATTCAACAAACGTAAACGAATATTTTTATAAATTTTTAATTATAATACATATTTCATATCTTATAATTATAAATTAAAGCCCAAGATAATAAGCGAAATATTTAATTAAATGCACATAAATTTATTTCTCATGTTTTTTTATGTCCCGATAAAAACTAACAACAGGTTATTTTTTATTTAGTCGATGTACGAACTTTCATTGACACTTGCCTATTTATGTGATTGTATCTTTTGTATGTTGTATATTTACCTTTAACTAATTATTATTTATTTGTTTCTATTTCTCTGTGTGTAGATGTAATATTATATATATATATATATATATAATATATATATATAATATATATATATATGCAAGTAACTGTCTGTCAAGTAACGTAAAAACGGTTTTGTGACGTTACCTGTATATGATCGAACTGAACCAAATTTGCTATAGTTTGATTTGTTATAAAATTTTTATATCTAATTTTAAATATTAATCTAATATTTGTTATAAGGATAATTTGAGAGCCGTACATAAGATATTTTTTACAGTGGGAAAATATATTTTTCCTATGGGGAAATTTAATGTAATGTAGGCGAAGCCGTAGGTGGAATAAAAAGCCATATCAACTTTTATATTGCCCTACCAAATTTGTTCGTTATTGTGAATAGCATAAGGGCGATCCAACAGTCAAACGTTTGATGGACTTTACTTTCTTTTAGGTAAGTACCTACGTAACTTGAATTTTCTATGAAACGAAAAACTTTTAAATTGATAATTCTGTCAATGCTAAATGAGGCTAGGGCACAGATAATAAAAAACCATTATAGTGTAAATGCACTGCACCTCTTTTGTGTGGTTCATAACCACAACTCAACAAATTGCGTACAACCAGTTCTCACCAGATGTTTGAAAACAGCAGTCCAATGATACTCATAGTATCTGTTTGCAGATACAATAATTGTATCTACCTACTACATTTTCATGCTATTTGTACAAGCAACAACATTTATACGTCAACATTAATGCTAGCAATTCGATCAACACCATTATGTCCACAAAAATATATTTAAAAGAAATTCCAGTCTGAACGGGGATGATATCCGACCTGGTACCGCCATCCCGCCATCGGATTTCACCCCCTACGACACGGCGATCTTGAGCCGAGCCAGCAGACGCTCGCTCAAGGTGCGTCGACTCCCTAGTGAGACCCTAACGGAACCGCGCCGAGTCCATTAGTAGACAAGGCGCAGAACCTTCAGTTCTCGTGCCTCCCATAAACACACTTAAGGTAAAACTAAATATAGCCAGCAGCGGCTTCAACATAGGTTAGTCCAAAAAACAAATTCAAATGAATCTTTAAAATCGACCGAAAATAGAATGAGGGTTTTAGGTAAGAGCAATTAAACAGAAAGTTTTCAAATCTAATAAATATGTAAAAAAAAAATCTTCTGATCTGATCATTTGAATTTTGGCAAAACTCATGTAACCAAAATGTTTGCTTTGAAAGACTATTCGAACCTCTCAGTACCTACGCTTGCAATTTAATTAATTATGACCATACTTTTAATGTGATGCAGTTCTATTATGTGTGTGGCTGTTTTAATCACAAACCGGCTGTCTCTGTTTTCATGCAAAACGTTTAGTGGATTTGAATCAGTGTTAATAACCTACATAAACTCAAAGTTACTGAAGTAAAATTATAACATTTCATTAATTGCAGTTTTGAGGTTAAAGGCTTAGTAGCAGATTTAAACATTTATAACAAAAGTCATATAAAATTTACTTTAAAAGCAATACCTACTTTTTATTATACCAAGTCAATATGATCGACCGACGTGGTAACACTTGTGAAACAGGTTAATTTTATATTATTTAAATTTATTGGGGCGTTAATACACCCCACTATACCAGAAGGAGGGTTATGTTTTTCTACAATATATGTATGTATGGATGATGGTAAGGTAAGGATGATTTTAGCCTGAAAAGTGTCGTTAGATTCATATTTACTGTGAGAGTGATACTGGGTAATATCAAAAGAGACGTTTTATAATATTTCATAAGCGTTGTTTAATAAAACGAATTATTACACAGAAACGCAGTTGGGTATTATATTATTTTTTATCACTCTTTTTTTTTTCGTAATTAATGAGTTTAGTTAGTTAAACAGTCGACAGACAAAATTGATAGCCTGTTACTGCAAACAGACAATACCTAAGTATACTAAAAAAACCATCCGTTGGCGGCATTCTTCTTCCACGTGACGCAGGCGCAGCTGCGTAAACCAATAACTGCGTACTACATAATGTCCTGTGGAGTTTCTAGTTCGACACACCCTATTGTTTGGAATCAGACAACCAGCTATACGTACAATATTTACAAGGTGACAATAAAAGAAAAGTACGAAATAGTGATACAAATACCTTCAATATTAATAAAATATCGTTATAGCATATTTACTGATTGATATGATACTACCTGAAACATCATCTTAAAATTTTCTGACAGTTTATATTGTGTCTATGATATCCTCTTTTATGAGGTCACACCACTACGTGGTGGTAGGGCTGTTTTAAGTTTAATATGTCTGGTGTGACGTATTGTAAAAGTCGTGTAAATCGAATGCTATGATCGACACTGGTACCAATAAGGTTTCAAAATATATGATTCTGAATTTAGATTTTAATATGTTATTGTTGCAAATACCTGAATATTTTTTTAAATATATTTAATATGATGGGAATCGGTTGGCCTAAACAGCATAGGCTAAATTACAATTGATCGCATCTGTATTTGATCCACAGATTACTTATGGCTCCTCATTTGTAGTTTGACATAAGTGCTTGTGTGTGACATTTAGGTGTCATTTACTAATCAAGTCCACGAAATCGTTAAAATGCAATTGGTCACACATACCGGAGCAACGCTAACAACTTTTTACATCAATCAAAGTTGATAAATAATCATTCACGTTACTTGTCTATGGAATTTTCATAGACCCACGCCTAGACTTGGTTAGACGGCTCCTAGAATCCGTAATGGGGTCTGAATTGACACATGCGCCTGCACTCGCCATGGTGCGACGCCGCCAGGGCTGTGATCTCATAACTCTTAAGAAATTATTATGTTCTATAACTGATAAATTGGATATGGAAATTACTTACATATAATTTTAAATCAAATAAAGTTTAGCTATGAGCATAATAAAATTGTCTTATTACTTTTCTTGTGTTTTAACTCCGCGTTTTTTTTATTTAACTCTGGTTTTCTGCGGACTATTTGGTCCGCACTCTTTTTTGAGTATTAGTCTTTTTTTTTACATTTCCTTATATATTATTTATTCTACAAGTGTGTAACTTCGCGTTAATACTATTAGGTAATGGTCATTATTATCCATTTTTACAAATTTATGTAATACATATTAACATTTTTATTTTTTAAAACGACAATATTGTTTCTTACATTGTCTGTCATTGTGGCAAGATCTGTTTTGTTAACGAAACAGAGCCACTTCTATAAAGAAATTCCTGTATTACTGTGTTCCGCTGTGATAGGCAGTGAAATTTAGCCATACCATCGGTAGTCCCCGCGACCTCTGGCGAAATGAGAAGAAGGAACACCGGCGGAGTTTTTAGTGGGTGCGAGCCCCACATTCCTCCTCCTGCCCTATCCCAGAGGAGGGATGCAAAAAAAGGCAATGAAATCAGTGGATACTGTCTTTTCATCTTATGTCACATGCTGGCAACATATACTATTTTTGTGGGATTAGCTGAAATTCTCACAGGAACCACATGGACTATGGACGATTATAACTATTCCCCATCGGGTGGTAGTTTGTCAATATATTACACAAGAAAACAGTATAACATATTTCATACAGGTCTCCTTTTGAATGTTCTCAAACAACTTCTTATTCATTGAAATTCGTATTTGTATAGTGTTCTTGTTTAAAACCAGTCTACAAACAAACGAAAATTGGAATCCATTATTTGAGTAAGGGCAACCCTAAGCCCGAGCGAACATAGCGCGTGACCCGTTTTCCACGTGTATGGATATCCGGTTAACTTATACGCAAGAATAATGGGCACACTAAACCTAATTCGACGTTGGCGAAGGCCTTTCTACTGACTGCTTGCGGCGTCTGTATTGAATAATATAACATACTAGCGGACCCGACAGACTTCGTCCTGTCAAAAAGATTTGTACAGTGGCAGTTTTTTGTTCCTAATCATTTTATAGATAACTAGCTGACCCGGCGAACTTCGTACCGCCTTAGCGTAGCTTTGATGTACTACTTTATTTTGTATAGTTGAAACGATGCTCTTTTAATATAGTCTATGGCTGTGAATGACGTTGACATTCGTATAAAAAAAATGGACATTCGTAACGCGCGTTTTTTAAAATATGCAAAATTAAATGTATACTTTTCAATATTTCTGAGAGATTTTCTTAATATTTTTTTCCGTAAGAACCATCCTTGGACTTCCACAAACATTTAAAAAAAAGAATTATCGAAATCGGTTCAGCCGTTCACACGTGATGCCGTGACAACGCGAAACGGGTTTCATTTTTATATATATAGATGTCGCATAGCCAACCAAATCGCAAAAAAAGTCTAAATGACCTATTACATTTTGTGGCTATTCAATTTTGGAACGTGACATTAAATCCTCCAACGATGTATTCTGTGCTCCAACGCACGCACGCACACTGTTTTGATAGATATGATTGAATTTCAACTATATGTAGCGTTAATAAAGCGCAAATTGACTCTGATATTAGGAACACACCTTCATTGCTTAGACAACAGTGCTTGCTTGCAATATGAACTTTATACAATAACAATAAAGCTCAATTCGACTGTACGTTTTAGTTAGAAAACGTTTGCATGGGAAAATAAAAGGGCTGTTTTAGGGTATTTCCGATAATTATTCGAATTTTCCTCATTGTAAAAACCCTCCTTGAACTTCAACGAACATTAACAAAAAAGAATTGGCCAAATTGGGCCAGGCGTTGTTGAGTTATGAGCTTACCAACACATTTTGCGATTCATTTTTATATATAAGAAGATAAGTGGAACTTATTAATACGAAGCTCTTAGCTTTCTGAGCTCGTATTTAATTCACCATTTTTTTACGAGGTGGAATGCTGTTGTGCGCCGTATCTGTCGATGGCTAGTCGATAGGCGTATATAGGAGTCCCCGTATAGTGCGGGGCTTCCTTATTCAAACACCTCGACATAAATTTTGTCCTTGATCGAGGCGAACCAATTACTCCGAATCCTACCATAGGACAGCTCAGCCATCCTGGACATAGAGGTAATATCCAGATGGGACGGCCTATGAATACGCTCATCAGGAGCGACCTTAGCGTGCAGGTCGCCTAGGGCGATGTATTTAATTGCCCCTTTCTCCAAGCTTCCAAGATGGGGCTTTCCTACTATTGCATACTTTGGGGATTATCAACCTTCGCGCATCTTTCATTATTAAACTGAATGTTAATTGTATTTAGGTTTTGCAACTGACGCTAGCTGAATATAACATGACTAAATATCTCGTCTTTTATAATACGTGCCAGGGAGGATATAAATGTAAGACGTGGTATTCATTTAAGCGAATTTAAAAAAATATGCATAAATGTCCGAAATGGATCTAATCGAAAGGAGTAAATAATCTATCTGCTTATGAGGAATGCAGCTACGCCTAGAACATGAGAACTGCATCTGGAGAAGAAACTCCACTCAGCTGCCTTCTCAACGTGTTTTGTTTGATTTAGTAGAAGTAGAAGCGACCTCCATAGTCGAGTGGTTAGTACACCAGTTTCAAGGTGTCATCATCTCTGAGGTCCGGGTTCGACTCCCGGTGGCGGCAGATGTTTGTGCGATGAATGCGACCTTGTACCTTAGTGATGATTGTTATATATATTTCTATCAAAAATATTTACGTATGTATAATATAAGTACGTCTGTCCGTTACCCTCGATCGCATAACACAAGCCTTACAGAGCTTAGTTTGGGTTAGGCTAATTGGTTTAAGTGTAAGAAATATTTATTAATTATTATTTATTAATTTAAATATGGGTGTATTTATTTAAAGTGGTGACTCGCCACTCCGAGGCACCTTCTAATTATTCTAATTGTAATCTATTTGCATAACTTATGGTATGAACAATTAGTCCTTTAATGACTGATACATTCTGGTTAAGTGCGTTTTTATTATTAGATCTTACCAAAACACTCTGAACACAAATCCAATTAAACATCAATTGCTTACTAGTAAAAGTGTCCACATGTGCAATGGTGCGTTATCTTTATAATTTTGAAGGATTTTCTTTATAATTTGAAAGAACTTTAAAATAATTAATAATCCGAACAATACAAATGATTAAAGATATTGAAAACCTATTATTGGTGTAAAATTCATGGATTAGGTACTACTAATATGCCGCTACAGAGAAATTTGTAAAGAATTGTGAAAAATACTATTTTACGTTTGAGTTTAAATTATTATATTTTGAATAACATAATTTATCTTTCATGATCTATTGTATATCATACATTTACAAGACTAAAGAGTTCCTGTAAAACTTCAACTCACAGTATTTTTGCTACCTAAAATAATTTCCTTAAGGGCAAAGCGGACTTTCTCTTTAAAGAAGCTGTTAGTGTAGTCTTCCATCAAGAGCGTACGTAAAGATTACATAGGCAAAGATTTTTAAATCTAAATGAAGTAAAATATTGAAGAAAGTAAGAATTTGACTTTAAAACAAAGAGAACAAAAAAAATCATCAATGAGTTGGGCGAAAATTATAAAAACATATTACAAAAAGTATCAGCCGGCTAATATCTAAAGCAAACTTTAAACGGACCCAGACACTTCATAATCATTAAATTCTACAAAAAAAAGTAAAAAAAATTACAAAATATAAGTGTGTTCAAGGATAAGGCACTTGGAAACCTTTAACATAGAACTTGAAAGGTTTTAACATATGACGTTCTACTTGTTTATGCTCTTCAGCTGGTGGAAGCTATTTCGACTCTTATATATGTAACTGTACAGATGTTAATTGCTTTTGCTCCTGACACGTGAGCGATGGCTTCGCATGTCACAGATACTACATATGTTGTTCTATGGTCGAGTATAGTTTTTCTTTGGCGCCAAGTCAATCACTGGATTGGCGGCTAGTCAGACTGCGGTTAGAACTTGGATTACAGAATGTTAATGAGTCTTGCGTACTTGGTGCAAAACATACGCTTCTGGACATTGATTCCACAGTTAGTACAAATTATTCGATTTTTATATTTATTTTAGTAGCAAAGAAATAAAAAAAGTCATTAATCTTAATGCACCTTTAAATCTGTCTTGATTTAATGACAAAAGGTCATTAAGTGATAGAATGTGACAGCGTCAACTTTATTGCAAAATTAAATTTAATGAGATTTGTCCAATCATCTTTTCAATTTAATGTGTGATTGACAATCACTAACACATCAAATTGATTGAAATCACTAACACAATTTGTGAAGCTTGCTTTTATCTACATCAATTTTCAAAATTATCTGGAAAAATGCATGCGATTTAAAAAAAAAAGACATTGCATATAAAAACAGTGAATATAGTCCACTTTCGCTTAACTAAGAAAACCTGAAGAATTCATAGAAATATTCGATTGGCATGTTTAGTGCGTTTTTGTCAATTTCATAGATTTATTAATCATTTTTAAATAAAATTTAAAGTCACTGAAATGAAAAAAAGATTTGAACTTAAATGATTTTATCGTTTAGTAGCCGCATTCAAGTAATTAACATTTTTAATAGGAATTTTTAACATCATAGTTAATATCGGAAACGATTATATTTTAACATAAATATTGTTTTAAATTAAATACATACTTTACCGCAATAACATGCTTAAATATTTGCTGTCTTTAAAAATTGTATTGAAATACAAAATGTGAAAACCACGATGATGATAAATTGTTAAAAATTGAAAATGTTCTAGTTGGAAGCAGAAAACATTCTGCACTGTACTTTTTTCTGAATATAGCAAAAAAATGTCGTTATTCCCATTAGAAGTAGTTTATTGATGTATTTGTATGGGTCAAATATGCGAAGATTCCACAACCACGCAGGTAGCGCGGGTGGACTGGTTTTGAACACGCCTTTTTTGTTAATAATCGTTATTGTCGTGAAATTCAATTATTCTGATAATAATCGTATACGTTAAATCAATCAGTCAGATTTAATAGTTGCCGGTGTTTAAAATTAATAAACGCAACTAATTATATTGCTCTTATTATTTTTTTCGTAAGTTTATAAACGTAGAAGTAATTTTATTTTTAACTTGAAATTTACTTTTCATTTTACCTTTGTGGTCAATAGGGTAGATGACTACAACTGATTATGTCCGTTTTTATACTATAATATCTGATTTGAGCAATTTATATCTCATGAAAGTATGTCAATATAGAAATTTCAGTTTAATTATTAATTTATATTGATTTTAGATTTCTAAAAAATGATCAATTATTATTTACGTTATTCTAATGAAACGAACACATTTCTAACATTCTCACATTAAATGTACAAATAACAAAGTTATTTTAAAATTTGTTTATAATTACGCTCATACAGATTAGGCGAGTTTACTCAGTTATGACGTCACGACTGCAGTGTTTTTAGTATGGAGCGTTTTTGAGCGACCCGCGACAGCGCCGCAAACATGTCGATGTATCTTCAAAAGTAATAGGTGCAGGTGTACTGTTGGTTCTACAATATTTCTCACTTAAAAGAGTACTCTTATTATATATTGAATTTAAAAAAATTTCGTCTACTCAATTATCCCTACTATAAACACGAAATATTGTGAGTATGGATTGATGTTTGTTACTCTGTCAGGTATAAACTACTGAATGCATTTTAATGAAACTACAATAATATAGCTTACACATCAGAACAACACATAGGCTACAGTTTCCATTTATAAAGATATACACCACGCTAATATAAGCTAGTACTAAGTACGAGTGTTGGGAATATTTTGCAATGTAAAGAACATATGTACATATATATTTCTTTACTTCAATTTAAATATAGATTCGTATAAATGTGAGTGTAAATAAAAAAGCTTTTCATATTTCCATATATGTATACTTTAGTCATTCGTTAATTGAACAAACAATTTAATTACTTGGAGGTTTAGTCAGCTCTTCCAAATCGTCTATTAATGAGTTGACTACTCACTTCTATTAATTACTGTATTTTAATGTGTGAAGATGAGGAGGCGCAAAGCGTATTATTATCTGCTTCAAACGATGCCTATCTCTGTCATGAGGAAGTCACCGTTGCCCATAAAACGGGCTCACTCGGTTTTATTGCCTGTCAAAGATGTGATTTCTGGTGGAACCAGTTTGTAAAGCTAAGCTATGGTCACTGACAGACGAAGCGGTCATCTATCGGGGGCCTGGGGTAGGTAGACCGTTATCAATCAAAATTATATATCGCACACACAGCGGTACATTTTAAGAAAATGTTAAATTGACTTTTTCCGGACAAAATGTTTTAAAGAACAATATTATAACTAGCTGGTACCCGCGTTTTCGTCTGCGCAGGATTGGTATTAGGTTTTGGCAGCGCAGCTCCGAATAGCTCACAGATGGTAGATATTCTCCTACTTGCTTAATACTTATCGTTATATTTTAGACAATTCACACAATATCTTTATAAATTATCGCCTATGTGTTATTCTGATATATAAGCTATATAAATGTAAATATTTATTAAAATCCATTCAGTAGTTGTTAAATGAAGGAGTAGCAAACATCGATCAACACTTACAAACTTTGTAGGGATAATTATTGATATTTCAAAAAAGGAAAACAATATATCATCAGTGTCAAGGTTTTCGCTGACACTCGTCTTCACTGATTTATATTTTCGATGAACATACGAACTAATATTAGTCGTAAAATTCTGTCATTCTGCATTTTGACAGGTCCTTTCTAAGTATCAAACTTAACAAGTCTTTTTTACCGAGAGGTTAAGATTTACCTTGAGGATGTTTCGAAGGATGTTAAATTAATGAATATGTGGTTCATTCATTATTTAGATCTATTCATAATAATTCCTGCTCAATTTATGCATACAATTAGCTATTAATTGAAATTTCCAGATAATCATCAGTGCAAATACCTTTAAACCATTAGTGATGATTTGATTAATTTTATCTCGACTCCTAGCGTCGGTGGTGATAAGGTCTCGGCACGAATCTACGAATCGAATAATTCGGGGGTTCCATAATCGATCTTACCATATACCAATTGTTTTTCATTTTTCAAATTTCACATGTATTTTCATGATGTAGTTAACCAATCCGCACTGGTCCAGCGTGGTTGATTAAGGTCTTATAGCCGTAACGTAGTTAGGGTAGACCCGAGCCGCTCGGCGGGGACGTATAGTAATGATCTCGACTCTAGGTTCTTCAAATTGCAACTGCGAATATTGACTTCAAGGAATATCTCCAAGCTATTCTTAAATATTAATGTTAAATCTACAATAATCTACATAAAGTAAATATTACTCAGTTTGATTTTCTAACAGAAACGCACTGGTAATTGGTCTATAAATCGCGGTCGTGACCGGATCGACCCCAGTCTGGTATGAATCGACGCAGGCGACGGTTTTGACAGGACCAGGATCTAGTCAAGGGCGGTATATGTTCTAAGGCCAATTCTATTAATGAATCACTGCTGATTCGATTGAAACGATGCATTTAACCAATCAGAACGCTAAATTATGACGTCATTTTACATGTCACAGCTCCTATTGGCCGAACGCGACTGTCTTTGTGATTTGTTAAAAGAATCGGCTCTCTATCTGAACGGCCTCCGTGCTAGTCGTGACCTAGGCATTTGGGCCCGAGTAAATGGCTCGTTGTCTTGACATATAGCAAATAAACCTGAGCGCTGGGAATGCCAGCATAAGCTTTTCTATGCATATTGCAAACATACATCACATTCTTTGGACGTTATTATGCGGATTTATCGAGTAAATAATATGAGTGTTCTTACAAGTTTTAAATGATGCAAATTTATTTGTTTACCTTAGACTTCAACATTACACGAGAGTGAGAGGATTTTTAACAAAGAGAATGAGAGGATTTTTAAGTTGCTTCGCATGTGCCTGAAGTTCAGTCTCCATATATCTCACGATATTTTCTTTCACCATCTATAGAAATAAATAAACCGTTGTATAAACGTATATATGAAATCCAACAAACAAGTAAAAGACGACGTACAATTAATAGTAATACCTATCATAATATAATTATTATTTTGATCTCGTTGTGATCAACGAGACTAAAAAACCATACAATTTTATCAGAACCTGCAATCTTGACTTATCTTCATTGCGCTCTTCGAATGACATTTCACAAACACGAACAAGTGTCCGTTTTTTTTAGTAGATTTTTTTGCAGATACGTTGGATTGGAAGACCGCACGCATTGTTAGACATTCCATAGTGTAACAAAACGGCCGAGGTGAAATTCTACGAGTTAGACCGTATGTCGGCCTCGGTATGTTCGGTACCTGTATCGATTGTGTTTCTCTAATCGAGAACTCGTTTTACGAATACCTGCGGATGGAATTTGATTCGAGTTAACAGCGTTAGTCGGTAAGTGTTATATGGGTTTGTTTGATTTCACTGTCGAGTTAAAGCTTCTCATGTTTAACGCATTCGATTCGATGATAGTGAAACAGTTTGGTATCACGATCGATTTAGAACGATAAACGTATATATTTATTTCGATATTATTAAGATACATAAATATTGATACTAATTGGCGTCAATCTAGTTGTCTTTACATCTATGTCGCGAAATTTGAATTCAAAAAGAACTTATAAAGTCACCCATGACACTAACTGAAGGAAATAATAAAGGACTTTTAGTAACTGTAGTAAATATTTAAGAAAAATATTACTAAGTACAACCACTTGTAATGGATAGAATTTAATTTAAGTATGTTTCTTCTATACACTACAAAAGAAACACATGTGTTCTTGTGACACTTTCAAGCAGTGACCTCCAATTCCACCGTCAGACCACTTTATCGATTTTGATTCACCCATACGGGTCGCTATCGAAGCAGAAATGCGTCGTAAATCTTAAATATTTGACTGTTCATTGGTGCTAAACGACGATAAAATGGAGGTTAATTTTTTTATAATATTTTTTAGTAACAATTTTTTGTTTCCCTATAATAAAGATCACTAAACCAATCCATATTTGCCTCTTAGAAGACAGTATTGTTTTAAATACATAATAGATTAAGATATTTTTTACGATAGAGTTTACTTATGATTCCTTTATCATAGAGCAGAGAAAACAAGTTCTGTTTTCTTTCATAATTACTAGAAACAAGGAAATAGAGAATAATAAATGACTAAAGTAGCCTGCTCGTTTTCAGATTACTAAAAAAGAAACTAAGGCGTGGCCACAGGGCAAACTGTCCGGTTTTGTGATACAATAATAAATCAAGGGCTCAAATACCAGCGGGCCATTATTGCCAAACTTGAAGTATTAGCTCGTCTTTATTGAAATACCCTACAATTCAATACATTTGGTTCTTGCAATTTTTTTAATTTTAAAAATGAATCATTGCAAAGCTGATGGCTAATGGAATTATAAATGTTTCGTAACGTTCAGTGAAAGTGTATAACTCAGGTTACCAAAAAAAAAAAAAAATTACATACTGCTTTTCTAGCTTATTACACGTGAGCGCGACCGCATAAACACATCTAGTTTTAAGTTCTCAAAAATGTCATCAAGCTAAAATACTTTCTATTTAATAATCTGTGATCGCGAATATAATCATTGATCACCTGAGATGTGATTTGTGGTTAAATAAATCTTTTTTGTTTGAATTTGAAGTGGGTGTGTTAAAAGTGCTGTAGAAAGCTCAACTTTTGATGACATTTTCAGAATCTTCAAATGATCCCGCGACAAGGTTAATAAAAACACGTATTCGACCGCCGTAAAATATGGGGAGCGGGTCTCACCATTCTCCGTAATATTTTAATTATGGAGAAAGTTACTTTTTACAACCGCAGCCGAAAAACTTACGTGACGCAAATTTTAAAAATACCATTTATGACGGAATGTAGGAACTTTGATTCCATTTAATTTACGTGGGATAACGAAAAAGTAATCAAAGCGACAATGTAATTCGCCCAATTATTATTTTATGATCGAAAATGAGATAGGTATTACGGAAACCGCAAGATTTTTAAATCTCGCACCTGACCTTAGCCAGTGGTCGTTGAACCGAATTTTTTAACGCGCGGTACAGACCGAACGGCGCTACGTCACGCTTCGGCAAGCGGCCATCTTGAAAAGTTTATTCATTCAATTTTATTGTCAAAAACTTTGATTTAGATAAGTAACAAAAACTTGTTCGAGTCTGTGCGATTATCATATATGTATACATAGATTTTAGTATATATGAGAGTCTACGTCTGTATATGTGTTTAACGTATTACATGATTTAAAAAGAAATATTATTTCGATCTCTAGCACAAACAGAGAAAATACTGATAATGAATATTTTAACAAGCAAGCAAAAATTTGCTTCTTTAATATGTAACTGGATAGGCCAAATATTTAATAGTATAATTCGTGCGTAAAGTATGAAAAAGAAACGAATCTAAAATGGCGGCGCATTAAAAAATATAATGTGACATTTGATAACAGTATACCGTGTTTTGCTGTCATTCAATCCTTTATAAGTACCCAGGGGTAATATTTAAGTTTGGTACTGATCATATTAGCAAAGAATACAATAACGTCATTTTATTCCAATAATAGTTAATATTAAGTCGTAATATATCATAAAATACAACCTTATCTGGGTCCAGAATGTATCTTTCGAGATGTTTGTATAGAACTAAACTATTATGAAAATCAAAGAGCGATCAGATTTAAACCTTACTTTACTGGAATGCTTTTGTCACCGAGTAAACAAAAGGCTTCTTGTTTAAAAAATACTTTCTTTAAAATGACTAAAGTATGAACACACATTAAAACGGTAAAGTCCCTCGTGTTGCATTCCAAGTACGTTAAGGCATTCGGCATTTGTTTGTCCTAAATACAACGACAAATGTTATGTAAGGAAACTGGCTACTCTTCAGTTATCCCGATCGAGCAAATATAGGCACAATTTAAAAGCAATTACGTTAATATTTTTAATGAATTAAATAACTTCCGTTAATATTTCTCAAGTGCGTTAATTGTTCATTCAATGCCTACTAAAACTATTTTTTTCTAAAGACAACATAAAAAACCCCAAGAACTTAAAACTTTAAAAAAAATTTCCTCTGTGTTTTCACCAACAGAAGAGGTTCCGAATTTTTATCCTTGCTACGTATCCTTTCCCATACATTCTTTTCCTTTTTCATACCTAAACGCTAACTCTAAGTGGCTTTAGTTTAGAACTAGTGGAGTCATGTTCGACAACCATACCGAAGCAGGCAATGAGCTGTGACCGCACGCACCTAACTACTCTCGGCACGCCAGGTCTGACGGCAACCAAAATTTGTGCCAACTTACCGTTGACTCTTGAATCTTGACATCGATTACTGATTGCCGATTAAGTATTTCACAGTGCCTCTATCGTGGGAATATTATTAAACGCAAGCAATTAAGTTGACTTCTTTTATCTTTAATTGAGCTCTATAATGAAAATAATGATAAAGCCAGATTTTATCCTGGAGATTTAAATCTTAATAAAAATTGTAATACCCTCGAATAATAATGTATGCTTTAATCGTTCATTTAGATCAAGTTAAGCTAAATAGACGTCTTAAAGATTCGTTTTAATCTACCCAGTTTTTATAGGGAGACAACCAATAAATTTTCCATTAAACTGAATGATGTAGTCAGCTCCAGAGAAATGTATAGTAAATTAGTTTTTACCTATCTGTGGCACTGAACTTTTTTATTAGGAAGGCAGTAAATTCTCCACGGCCGTCCGGACGCATACCACTAAAGTCTGCCTGGAGCCTCGGTTCTATTAAATAACTTCCGTTAAATAACTTCATAGGCTTGAAGTGAAAACCGCAATGTCAAATGATCGTGTTTCTGTGCAAATCAATTAGCTAAATACGCAAAACCTGCATATAGCACAAAACAAATTTTATGCATAAAATAGAACCGAATAGATCGATCACAGATCGGATCGTTGGTATTCGAGCACTAACTCAATCGACCCGAGTTGTGAGATAAGATTTATCAGTTCAAATATATATGAACTATAGATTATTCTGTGGTCTGTGCTAATGTGACTATAGTTTGCTCACTGATAATCTATCTATTTTCACTTTGAGGATGTTCGGGCCGAAAAAAACGAAATAATCTTTATTCAATATATTTCCTCCTGCGGCTTTGCTCATCTCCCTCTTATATTATATCAGAATTGCCATAAGGAATAATATTTTTTTTTGTGGGAAAAATGTCCCAATGTTCTTTTCCTTGTCTCAAAATAGCTCTATACAAACTCATCAAAATCGGCCAAAAATAGTGAACCTATTCAAAGACAATCTTTTATTCCTTTGTTTACCTCCCTTATGGTAAAATGTTTACTATCAAACTTGTATCTTTAATACGTTCCCCTATTTCAGTTCCTTTCAGCCCATTTTTTCGAGTGCACCAAATATAAAATAAATCGACAGACAGTCAGAGTTACTATCGCATTTATAAGAAAAGTAAGAATTTATAAATTTACGAGCCAAAATAAAGTTATCGTCAAGTTATGGGAACGTAATGAGGTAACCTTGAGTGTGTGTTCTCTACCTACTCAAAACTCGGATGCTCTATTTTTTTGTCTTCTTTTCGTCAGTTGACATTTATAATCGCTAACATCTTACACCAAAATCTATCAGTTAAGCCGTGGCTTAGATGAAAACGTGCTAGACGCATAACAAAAACTTACATCTTATGTAGAGATATTTGAACGTACCATTATTAAGCGATTATAACTTAATCGATTAATCGATTCTGACATGGCGCTTCCTGTGGACGCTGCGCCGTCGCGCCTTGATTAACACTAATGATATCCCTGTATCGCGTGCTCCGCCATTTTCCTCGTGAAAAACTGAACATCATCATATTTATACCACCGACACACAGAGTAAAAGTTAGTTTTACATTCAAAAGTGGGAAATACGGTGGTTGAAACACGTGTTAACGGTTATGGTGTGAAATGTGATATTTATAATGAAAAGTTAATAAAATGATACTTAACGGAATCCGATTAACGTAAGTAATAGAAAAATCGATAACGCAAATATTAATATACGATTAGTCTATGTTCGAGAATGTTACACAAAATGAAAATTTCAAAATAGGCAGTCGAGAGGAGACCGTTATAATAAAATATTTTAAATTAGTTTCCGTTCTCGAGTAAAATCGTTTCATTACGTGATGCATTTCGATCGTTATTTCAATTCTGTTATCCGATTACTAGTTATTTTGTGTTAATCAACAATGATTTTATTGTTTGTTAACAAATGGTTACAGCTTTTAGTTACAAATTGTTGTTTTTATGTTTAGTGCTTCAATGCTCGTAAAAATATTATGAAATCAGTGCAATTTATTGGTTTAATCGTCGTATTGCTACTGTGAAACTATTTAGTCTGTCGTAATTTTTGTTAAATAATCTATTATAATTGTTTTGTTACATTTAACGTTAATTTGTTATCAATATGGTATTTACAACACTGTATATGTAGAACAATGGGTAATATTGAATATGACACTAATACTATGACATATTCAATCTTTTATATACTTACTTATAACAATGTCGTGTTCTCGTGTGATTACATCCTATGAAACATGACTCAATAACACGTGAAATAGTCACCTATTTATCGGAATTGTCTATGTCAGGATTTAAAGAACATACAAAAGAAAAAGCATGGAAAATAAATTATAACTAAAACTAATTATTTATTATAATATCAGTTTTATAACTCTGCCATCTTCTGCAACTTACCAGCTTACGTTATTGACTGCAAAATTAACTAACTTCCCCGCCGAGCAGGTAAAGGTAATTATCTATAAATTAGACAATTCTTAGCTATTAGATATTAGGTTGCCTGGAAGAGATTACTGTTTAGTAAGAAGGTCGCCTGTTGTTCATTTGTTATTTATTGTATTTTTTTTGTCTATGTCCTTGTTTTTAGTGTGCAATAAAAAAAAGCTATGTTATGTTATTTGAATATCGAATTAAACCATGAAGCATTTATTAATCTATAAATTCATTGCTAGATGCTAGCTAATACTCCTTCTTTGGAGTAATCTTAATATGCCTTTATGAGGTCGGGTACTTAAGCCCACGCCGCATCGTGACCATATTGTTCTGGAAGCATTCACGCGAAATTTCGCAACAATTTTCTCATACACGCCTTTGTTGCACTTTCCTTTGTGTGTGTGAAGGACACGACTATCTTTGTTCACAGTGTACATACAGTGTATATGCGTATACTTAGCTAATTGCAATATTCATTAGTATAATACTCTAAGCAGAATATCATAAGATTATTAATAACTGGATTAATATGAAAATGGGATATTCTGTAATATCAGATTTTCATGTTAAAGAGCTTAGTGCTCTACTCTCTACTTTGTGCTCCTTAAATTTAAATCTTGTAGATAATTATGGTTTTCTTATATACTTATAAATAATACTGAGTATTTGTTATATCGCTTATAATCAAGATTGGATGAAACGTAATGATTTTTTTTAATTTATTCCAAAAATCATCATAGATACGAAAAGGTTATTTCTTCTTAGAGTTAATTTATTTTTAACTTTTTTAATAATAAAGCTTGTTATTTTCTTAATCAAATAATCTAGCTTACAAAATGTTATTTAATGTATATAGATTGAAATTATGAAATATGCATAGCTAAAAGGTATTCATCGATTTTTTGACTAACTAACTCAGTTAGATAATAAAACGAAGTAGTAAGAATGTTGCCTACCTCGCACAATTTTTTAAAATGCGTTTACGCATTGAGTCTATATTTCCGCACTTATACACTTTATAAAGGACAGTATAAAATTTGGTTTAGTTCAAATAAATTGGAATAATTTTAGATAACAAATTTAGGTATAAAATTTGTAAAAGAAAGAAAGACTATTTCTTATATAGCCTATAGAACGTTAGCCTAAATTCATGGCTAATGTTCAAAAGTCGAAAATGTAATATTTTTTACAAGAATCGGTACTTAATATTGTTTCAAATTTCATTTGCAATATTCTGTTTACAAGACCCTAGCAAATATTTGAAAGTTATGTTTTCGCTGAGAAAGTATTGTATTTTAGCTGATTCTGATTCGATCGCTCCAAAGGTCAGTAAACATGAACTAGTAACACAAAACCTCATTACAATGTCCGTTCGCGTACTTCGATCTCTTACAGTGACTATTGAAAGATGCGCACTCGCATGTTTCTTATTGTCCATTCATAATTGCTGGCCGAGCAATACACACGATAATACGTCCTCGATGAACACAAAATAACTTAATGAAGCCGCTTGTGGTGAAATGAAAGGGTCTAAATAAATGATTTCTTTGTATTTTATTTATCTCTCAAAAACATTATTACAAAAAAGACAGCATAACTCACTAATACTAACTTAATAAACCAATAAGGTTTTTGACAAATGTTATAATGATTTAATTTGCGGTAAGTAACATATTATTTCAAATTGATTTTATAACTTAACTTTAATACTGTTCGGTGTAACATTATGCACCGAACGCAATTCTGGAGGTACCTTTTTTATAAGCCGGCGAACCAGGTAAGTAGTCATTTGTTCGCCACAGGTATTGTTCATGCCGATTATTCTACGTAACTTTACTGATACCTCTTGTCAAAATTCCGAACTATGTAGTACGTAAATGTAAGCTAATAACTTTCATACTAATACTGGCATTTAGACCTAAAAGTTCATTTGTCAATGTTTTGTTGATTAAAGTCTACGATAGATAACATCAATAAATAAGACGTATTTCTTATTATAAGTAAATAAATATAAATAAATATTTGTTACACTTACACCAATTAGCCTAGCCCAAACTAAGCTCTGTAAGGCTTGTGCTATGGGATCTAGGGTAACGGATAGACATACATATATTATACATATATAAATAATTTTTATTGAAAATATATATCAACAACAACCATGACTAAGGCACAAATGCTCGCATTCATCACACAAACATCTGCCCCCACCGGGACTCGAACCCGGGACCTCAGAGATGGCGACACCTTGAAACCGGTGTACTATCCACTCGGCTATGGAGGTCGTATATTTTAATTAAAACCATTTGGACTCTACTCACTGTGCGTAAACGATTTCGAAAAATAACTCACTGTTTTTCTTAAATATTTTACATTCATAGATTTGTGAATGATATAGTTAATCTGGATCAAAATTTATTCCGTTGACCAAAACGAAACGCTAAACTGTATCTTTAATCCGGAAGATTGTGAACAACGCGCAATGAACACGAACAAGCGCATGCGCAAATGTTCCCCGCTATTACGTAACCTAACTGTGCTTTAGCCTAGATCTTTTATTAGACTTTTCTGTTGTTATGTCTATTCATTCATCATGGGCAAATAGGTCACAAAACAAATTAGACGGTACTTTGTCATGTCAATGCAACATGCACATGTACATAAACAAAAAGGCGGGACAGCCTTTCCGTCTAATTACTCGTTCGAACAAAAATCGACTTTATCGTGGTCACATATGCCTTTCGAAGATAGTACAATCGAAGCGACCTTGATAATTACATATTTGCACTACGAAAAGCGTATTACGTACACTAAAGAGGCTTAAGTTAAGTCCACCATGTTGCCATGTGTACATGTAATTTAGGTATAACATGATTTTTATATAAGTTAGTTAAGAATCGAGCTGGATTTTTAAAAGTATGGACTTTATATAACTATGGCAAGGGAGGGACTAAAAATATATATATTTATTTAAAATATACAGAATGGAAAAGGACTGTAACCTATAAAGGTAACAGGATTCAGGAAAGTTTCCTAGGACGTTCACTGCTTGTTAAAATATTGAGAACTGCATTCAGAAATTTTGTAACACTAATACAGTCAGAAAAAATTTTAATCATAACACTATGGGATTATCAAAGATAAGTATAAATACTAAAAATAAGAGACAACACGAAAACATTATCATACAGAGAAACGATAAATGAACTCGAAAATATTTGCTAACTGTATACTTTCTTTTGAAAAATGTTATGTATTTTTTGTTTTAAATAAAATGACATACATTGTAAATATATGAATTCTTAAGGCCAATAATACCAAAACTCTATTGTGTCTGACGTAGAGCCCTTTTTACCTGGCTGCATCAAAAGGGCTATATTTTTCCAAAGTATGTATTTCTCATTTTAGCTTGAGAGGTGTCGTAAGATTCATCTTTACTGAGAGAGTGACACTGAGTTGGATACACCAAATAAAAAAAGGATAATTAAAAAAACTAAAACACCGGGCTGCGTTTCTATGTAATTTAGAAATGAAAAAAAATAAACAAGGAAGTCATTGCAAACTAGGTTTTTTTTTTATGTTGCCTTCTTCTGTGAAGCAGTGATGCTCCAGAAGGAGGCCGCCGAGCGGGGTCGGGAGATGGCCGATCCCGCTCGAAGAAAGCGTCGCCGGCGCCGCCGCGGGTCGCCGGCGGGCGCGAGGAAGTCGCGACCGCTACGGCGACCCGGGATGGACCACGCCCCTTCCGTGGCCGGGGGGGCGTCGTCGGTGGAGGAGCCGGGGGAGGTAGTGTAGCCTCCCCCGAGGAGGGCTCCCCTGTATCGACGGCAGAGCGGAGGCTGGGGGTTCCCGGAAGTAGCTTGAAGTTCCCGGGGGCTCCTTACATGCCTGAGGAAGGCCATCCCTGAGGTTTTTAGTGGGTAGGCCTCCCCCTTCTTGGGAGCAGAGCCCCACATAACCGCCGGCTCGCCACAGCCGGGGTATGCAATTCAATGCATTTTCCTCAGGGGAACAAAAAAAAAAGTTTTTTATGTTATAAAAGTTACCCTTTTTTACTGTTTCATTATATTTTTGGAACTTTATCTACCTTCCATAAACACGTGACTCGTTTGTATTTACGTATTCTGTTTTGATAACACTTGATACAGTGATTGAAACATCTTATTGTTATCAATCTGTGTAGATAACTGTAGAAATATAGATCAACATATATTGCTACATAAGCAAAAGTTTAAATGTATTAGACATCTGTCAATATCTAATATTTTCTAATGAATTACTGTGTTAAAATTATTTAAATACAAAACAAATGCCACACGCTCAATCAAAGTTGAGTAGTGTTAGTGCTTATCTGAATTCTCAATTTAGAAACCGATTAAAATACAATAAACACTAAATTTATTTATCCAGCGATAAGTATTTCTTGCCACACGTATGCAACCTTGTCTTCCAATATCAATGAACATTGTCTATCTATACGACCGTCCATCTAAACTTATCGTTCCCAATCTCCCTAATGGACTCCATCTATCAGCCAATCGACTAACAGTCGAGTCCTTGAGGTTTCCACACAATCGAATCGCGTAGTGAAACTAGATCAATGCAACGCAAAAAGAGAGCTAAAGAGCACCTCTTGTTTCGTAAACGACACGATTTTAATCGATTCAAAGCGACTTCTTACATAAAGAATTACTTATGACAGTGTGAGTTAGTGAATTGGGTAATGTAAAACACATTACGATTATTATTTCTAAGAGTTTCGCGTGTATTTCTGTTGAATAAGTTGCTGGGAATTTGGATGTAAGGGCTTTCGATGGCTTGACAATTAAAAAAACGTGAGGTAGAATTACATACGAAAATAATTCTATTTACACTTTTACATAATTGTAATTAATCATGAAATTTTAACAGGAAATGTACCTATTAAGAAGGAAATGATAGTGTAGATATGTAGTTTGTTTAAACATACATTATTAATGTACCTACTAATTAACAGTAAACACTAGTGTATGTAATAGAGAAAGTTAATAAGTTGATCAGTAAACTGGTTTATATAATTACAATACAATATGTACCGAAGAATTCGTACAGGACATGAACAACTATTCATCATTTCAAAATATTTCTTATATAGTTTATGGAAATGTTTGTTACGATTAGTCTACTCTTGTCACCGTAATCTTGTGAGCCTCCGACTAGCTCTTCTTTGCAGCAAATAAGACTCCCGGATATATAATTAATATATTGATAAAAGATTCATTACAATTTTTATTATCGAACCAAAAGCTCTGTCTATGACAACTCTTGACATGTCAGGAACACCGTTCAAAGTGTTTTCCAAGAACTATAAAGTACAAAATTCGACCTATAACGATATTGCTGTTACACCCTCTTTATTCTATTTATTTAACCAATGCAAAACCGTTTACAATATACCCTTAAGTTTTATTAATGAAAGTATTGGAATTTTTAATGTTTGAATGTGTTCTTGCTTGAAAAGGCCTAACAACCGTAATTTTCGTAAGATTATCATTTGGTGTTTATTAATGAGATTATTAAAGAGTTTCAGAATTTATTTAACGTATATCAATCGCTTGTTGCAGGCGGAACAAGTCAGCTGATTCCGATAGCGGCCTGACCTCGGAACAGACATTGGGAGTCAGGCTTTGACACTCCTAGCTGTCAGTCACGAAAGCTGTCACTGTCTGGCGTGACAGCTTGCAAGTGCGGTTGGGTCAGACACTGGTGTGATGTGCCGGCAACACCACACAGCAGTGCAGCTCGACATCACCTGATCGTAGCGCCGGGCCATCGCCATGAAGTTCTCGTCCGGGTCCAGCTCCAGCAGCCTCGCCAGCGACTCGCTGTCGAGGAAGTCGACACTCTGCATCTACACGGAGGTGGATGTTGCCGCGATGCCTCCGCCTTGCGAAAGGGTAAGAATCTTTAAGCTATCTTACGCATGAAAGGCACAGAATAATACCACATAAACAGCCACATAAGTGAAATATTTATTATGTCAATATAAACTTTAATTTGTGGTTTAATAAATAAATAATAAATTTATTTGAAAATATCAAATCTAGAGCAACATCTTTTGCAAATATAATTGATATTTAAAAAATAGAAGGAACTATTATATTCGATGCATGAAGCAGATGTAGTGTAATGTAAAAGTAGTAATGAAACTATTCTAGCAGCTCTTATCATAGAAGGGATGGGTTCTAGCGGAAGCCTTCACACTTCGACTCACCCTCGACCTTTTGTACTACAGACAGCTCGTAAAATTAATGCCCTCAAAATAGTAACTGACAAGCGCAAATATACTTTAACAGTACCTGCCCAAAGTTCTGAGCTTGGCAATTTGCTTTCGATTATTCTCGAACAGATAAAATACATTAACTTTCAATTTCTTTTTACGGATAATAATAATATCATATTAACAAAAACAATGCAAAACTCGCGTCCGGGTTGGAGAACTTGAATCGAGAGAAAGTAGCATGTCATTTGCCGGCTTGGAGCGTCCAGCCGGCTCTGCTCTGGTGTTTGGCAACACCTTAAATATTTTACGTATGTATCTTTTTCACCGTTCGCTTATCTTATATGGACATACAATCGAACTTTTACTTTATTTCGGAAGCCAAACAAATATTGTACACTAGCTGTCAGGCTGCCTTTACGCCTACGTATAGTTTTCATTGATTCTCTATTCATATTTGTCCTTTTGCTTTTTCGATAAATTGGCTATCCAACATTAAAATCTATTTTTGTAAATTCTAACCAATTCCTGATATGTTTGTATACAAAATTATAAATAGTGTAGATTAATTCTGTTCCTAAAACAAGGCATAGTTAGGTCATTCTTAAAAATCTATTTCAAATGTTAAATAAACAGAAGGTGTTCATTGTAAAGCAACGTCTGTGACCTCAACGTCAAATTAAAATCTCTTGAGCTCAACATGGCATAATCGCCTTGAAATTACTCGAAGTTGATGCACGACATAACGTATTAATCTAAGTTATTGATCTATAATTGAAGACCTGACTATAAAGACAAATCATGTAATATGACAATAAAAAGATTTACTTTATGATTTATGATACGATGTCCTTAGCAGTGGCGCCGGATTGGCCAACAGCTTACGGATCGGATTAAGAGCTGCATTGCGAGAATCCTCACTTGTGTCGTCACTTGTTCATCAAGGCTGTTCATTGTTTCTCTGAACTATCACACGTGACGATCGCATTACACTTTCACGTTTCAAATTAACATTAATATTTATACGTCAAATTCCTTTGCAACATTTGTGTTAATATCATTCGTGAAATATTTATCAAATGTTGCAGCAATCTTCTTAAATATTACAGTCGCACTCTTTAAGTTGTACAATGTTTTAGATGAGTCTGATGTATTATAGAGATACTCGTCTCGTAATATACATTGCGTTTATCTCGTATCATTACAATACAATACGGCCTACACGTGTTCTACAAAACTGGCGGGCGTAATTCAGTGGTCGAAAATGTAATTATCTAACACGACAATCACGTTCGGATCACTTTCGCCGACGTAGGTGTTCAATCATCAAATCAAAGAATTTAATCTTTGTTCCATTGTCGAGAGAGTAGGAGTTAATGAACTTTTACAGTTGAATGTTGTATGAAAGTAAACTAATAATGCCCTATTGGAAAACTAATTGATTGTTATGGGTAATGTTTAGATGTTGCGCAAGATTATTTATTATGGTGTTGGTACCTTTGTCGATACGTCGCCGATGGCCGTGCATAAACTGATTAATTGCCAATATTTTATTAAAATTCAAAAGCGTGTTGAAGCATAACAAAAATATTATGGCTCAATCAAACGTGTTTTCAATTTTTAGAAGCCATAGCAAATTAATTGTATTAATCTCTGACGTAATGGTTTGTTGTCGTCAGTCTCAGCTACACAACGCAGTGCGGTTGCAGCAATCATGTGCCCGTTGTATGCACTCTCAGTGGACACAAAGAGTCCCGTCATGCTCTTGTTTCCATCTACAAACATGAAAACCCAATTTGTGTTAGCCGTTTTCGTCACGGCCCACTCTGTTACGTTCTGCATGTTTATCGGAGTGTGTATTTACGGTCCTTTTGCTTTATTGTAATCGGATATCGATTCATTTGCTACCTCGTTGCGGTTAGAACCTATTTCTTTGCAGTGCACATTAATAAACATGTTTGTTTGCAAAACTTGATTCTCCAGCGACAAAAACTCAGTTCGCATTCATTGATTTATCGATTGCGATAACATTATCAGGCGGAACAATAATTTCAGCGATTACTCATTATATTTTTACTAGTTTTGCTTCTGGAAATTTAATTCGATCATGTGCCGCGAGACCGGTTCAGCTACTCACTTCGTAGGACCCTAATAACATAGAAGATAATGTAATCTTTCTAAATAACATTGGAACGAGTAGATAATTCAGTAAAATAGCCTTCTGTGCGTTGGAATGCTTTCGCACCTGCCTCCGGACTGGAATGTTGCTGTTTCTCATCATAATCTCCAATTCCATCGTATCTGAGATCCGACTATTATTTTAATAAGCTTTTCTGTTCTATAATGCGATGGTGCGGGAGTCGCGTGACCGGCCTTGGTACGCTCGTGTTGATAAGCACGTTTATTTTCCTAAAGAATTTATAAGACTACTATACTTCAACAAATCACTCATTATTGTTTAGAAAATTTCTCGGAATAGGGAGTTACAGATTTTTCTGCCATTGTTTCTTGTTAGCTATTCTCATGATGAATTACTGACGATCGTGCCTTAACAACGCACGTTTTACACGGCTTGTTGTCAATGAAAATGACAGCAAAGTCAGCGATAATTCTGATCAACATTAGAGATACATCGAGTGCATTGTTCTCGTAAACTCTCCAATTTCTTAAAGTTTATCAATGTTTTCATCGCGCGACCTCGCCGTGACGGTTACATGTATTGTTTATCTGTACTTTTCATATTTACACATGACTTACCCGCTTGTGTACAGCCATAATGGTATGTCTGTTGCGTGCTCGGAAATTTATTTACTTTGTGCTTTCCCCTTTTGATATGTAGTAAGAGGGAAATGTTTAAAATTCGTGAGACATGAGTAGATATATGTATGTCTATATGTATGTATGTATAATTATACTAATAATTTGCTAGTAATATCATCAAAACATTCACTCGTTTAACATTAAAGCCAATATGAAACGTGAGAGTCCAACAGATAGATTCGAAGTCTTATCTTGGATCGATATGACCTTTAGTTTGCAAACGATTTGATCAGTTATTAGATAAGACACATAATTGGACGTGAACAGTTACACTTCGGCCCCAATCAAATCACGCTTTTGTCATTAATGTTTTACGTTTCTTTTTGGGATATCTCGAATTTGCCTAAGGTTCGTGGTATTACTTTAACATTATCTTTTTCATTCCTTTGAGAGGAATTAATTTCTGAATATACCACAACATTCTATCTTTCTACGTACTTAATAAGTTATTGGTATACATAAGTTATATCTCAATAAGAAAAAATGTATAAAAATGAGAATGCTCCACTGAAAATGCAGTCCCGGTTTCTCTCAGAGCTATTAATTAATATGTTATTTTATATAAATGTTCAAAAATCTTTAAAAATGATCTGGTTTTTAGTACAATTTTTTTTGGTGTATTTTGTTTTGGTTTCATCGGCAAATAAATTTTACGTACTTACTTTTTGGTCTCCTTTTCATAGTTATTTTCTGTCTGAATTGTTGTTGTCCCTATCTCACTTTACAGGCGACTTCTAGTACAGTGTGACAGCAATAATTTATAGCTGGCTTTTTTTTTATTCTCTTTAAGAGGAACTTTAGAAAGTCGGTTTTCTTCGATGTATAGAGAATAAACTGCAGAAAAACGATAGTTCTTTGAACCTCGAAGATTCGTGATCACGATCCTTCAAAAAATACAGTGAAATAATTGTTTTAATCGAAATATCTGTGCCTGTGTTTATTAACTCGTCCGCTGTTGTTTGTCAAAGTACTGGGTGAATAACCGTCGCGATACCAAGTCCGGTTTGCAACTCCCGCGCTCTTGGAACATGTGCTGATAGCCTCGTAAGTACAGAGAACAACACGTTAACGTTTTAATTTGCACTACTAAAACCGCCAGTATTTCGAGCGACACAAAGTCTCCAAGTCAAGGTGTAAAATCTAGCGTATCCTCGTTTCTATCTACCTACAAACTTGTACAGATATGGCCTGAACTAGTCTTAACAATGCTATACAATGTGCGATTACAAGGCGAGCGTCTATTGTTACATTTCTGGTATGAAAACAACATAAAAAGTAAATAAAAAATATTAGGTTATATAAATAATTTTATTAATATAAAACAAATATTTATGTTGGGCGATCCATACGCCAGACATGATTTTTTACCGTTTTTGTAGTGACTGATATACATTTTGACGGTTATTGTATGTAAACGTACGCTAAAACTCCAGTACTTTGTACCTATTCAGCTTTGGAAAGATGAGAACTGTAGTAGATCCTTAGCCTTACAACGAACCAAATATATTTCTATCGGTCACGCTTTACTTCGAGCCTTCCTCTATGCCGAGAGACACCAAACCGTTCAAGCCGGACGGAGTCGACGCAACATGAGCACGCAGCTACAGGCTCGTTCATGTTCGCCGTGTATCGGTAGGCTTATTATGTTACTCAGCAGCGGTAGTGATTTCGTCACAATCCATTTGAACGTCAACCATTGCTTGTTTTATTCTTGTAATACAAAATAAGTTGCAAGCAGACGATGATTGATGCGCAATGTCACGTCAAGCAATAGCGAAGGGATCGGGACTGGATTATCACGTAGAATGTAGACCAGGTATTAGCACACTGTACAAACTCTATTCCTGTCTGTAAAGCTAGACGACCCAACATCTAGTCTTTGGTGTATTTAATTTAGTCTCATAGTACTCGTAATAGCAAGTAAACCAAGTCCTCGTTCTTCGCTCTAGTTCTATATTTGACTAGCGCAACGCTATCGCCTTTCCGTTCCATACTTTCAGAAGGTTTTCTTCATCAATAATTCAATGAAATATAGCGTAACAGTAATAATATAACAGTGTAGATGCCCTTAAAAGGAACAATACCTTCGTCACGTCACGTTTTCTCCGTTACATCACCCAGCACCACAACTTCTTAGTACATGAGACGGATCTGGCTTACCACAGTTCAGATTTAGCGTACCTTTCTTCTTATAATCTACTTTAGTAGAACACTATCTGTGTGGAATTTTCTTCCTCGCAGTACCAATTTGTGGAATAAATTGTCTAAAAAAAGTGTATTCCCATTTAAAAGGCTGACAACGCACTTTCGACTTCTATCTTGTTGCTACATGGGCGGAGGTTATCGTTTACCATCGGTTTCATATCAGATCGTTTATAAAAAAAAACTTACGTGCAAACTCTCTTCCCGACTCTGATACTTCGTCGTAGTCGTAGCTCTTCCTACCAGAGAGCTACGATGTGTCCAAATTCCAGTCCATATTGGCAGAGGATACGTAGACCGCAATATGTCCTAAGCGACCCCCCTAATCAATTAACGCAGGACCTTCTCCTGCAAGTGGCGGCGTCTGAGCCGTCGCCTCCCTTGTCACCTCCTAACCGGCAGCCTTCTGCTTAGCCACGTGTAGGTTCCCGTCAATACAGGCCGGCCCCACTTTGGAGATTCGTGCCTTCTTCTAGCGCTTAGGTATGCCCTCGCCATGGAGCAGCGCTAACCGTGCCTCTCCTGAGATGCGGCTCCCTTCCATATAAGCCAGTAGGGTCACTAGGAGCAAAGGCTTAGGCTGAGTTTAGTCGGTAGGTCTGGTGGGTCGAGCCGCCTCGATTCACCAGGAGTCCGACATAATCAACGCATCCCTGCTTGCCTGTTGCGTTGGTATCCATGACGGATTCTCAGCCTCCTCTCCTGAGGAAAAAAAAAGTGTCCAAATTCAAACCAGGCTAAATCTTAAAAATGCGATTAATACGTAATTCATCAAGAATTGTTAGGATAAATAAATAAATATTTCTTACAATTACACCAATTAGCCTAGCCCAAAGTAAGCTCTGTAAGGTTTCTGTTATGGGATATAGATAGGTGCTAGATTTACATATATTATACATATATAAATAAATTTGGTAAAAATATATTATAACAAATAACAACCATGATTAAAGTACAAATGCTCGTATTCATCACGCAAATATCTGCCCCCACCGCGACTCGATCCCGGGACCTCAGATATAGCGACTCCTTGAAATCAGTCTTCACTACGGGGGTTATATAAAATCATCTAGTACATAGTATATTGTAGTATCTTAGATCAAAATCAATGTAGCCGCAGTGTTTACAATTGAGGTCACATCGTGTACGAGAAATGCGAGTCGTTTAAAATATATTCAAACTACAAACACACGGCGTCCATTAACAAATGAATTGTTTTCCCCGAAACTAATTGGCAGTTAGCTCTCGGAAGCATTGTCATAGCATAGAGCGAATGCATTCCTAAATCATAGTAGAAAGCATTCGCTCATTTCGAAGTCGTGACAAAACTCTCTCTTGACGTATCGATGGAATAACCAATGGGCAAGTTTCGGGCCACGCTTCGCAGTTCTGTTCAATAGCAGACTGAAACTTCTCAATATATATTATTATGAACTGATCATAAAAGTGATATATTTTTTTATGGACATAAAACTAAAAAAATTCTTACGCGTATATGCGGGAATTATGACAGCACTAAGATCGTGCATGATAGGCAATGAATGAAAAAATGAATTGTTATATATCTACTTTATAAAAATAAGTCGGGTTTTCCTTCCTGACGCTATAACTCCAGAACGCACGAACCGATTTCCACGGTTTTGCATTCGTTGGAAAGGTCTCGGGCTCCGTGAGGTTTATAGCAAATTCACGAAAAATTTATTTATCTATAAAATAAGTAGGAACAAAAAACTACCACTTTACAAATCTTTTTGACAGGAGAAGTCTGTCGGGTCCGCTAGTTCGGTTAATATAAATGTGTAAACTTGATATTCAGAAAGAAGAAACGACGACCTCCATAGTCGAGTGAATAGTACACCGGTTTCAAGGTGTCGCCATCTCTGAGGTCCCGGGTTCGAATCCCGGTGGGGGCAGGTGTTTGTGTGATGAATGCCAGCATTTGTACCTTAGTCATGGTTGTTGATATATATTTCAATAAAAATTATTTATATATGTATAATATATGTATGTCTATCCGTTACCCTAGATCCCATAGCACAAGCCTTACAGAGCTTAGTTTGGGCTAGACTAATTGGTGTAAGTGTAACAAATATTTATATTTATATTATATTTATTTGGTGATGACTTAAGTGATGGAAGTTCAATGGGCTAGTTTCAATATACGCATATTATTTTGTCTTAGATAACACGTACAGGGTGTAAAAGTACCCTCAGATATAGGGTGTTAAACTTAATAAGACCTGGTACTCTTTCCATTATTAAAATGATTTTTGTCTATGACACTATGGGAAATCAATAATTAAAATAGTATTACCTGTCAAGTTACTTTTTTATTTCCAATTACTTGCCAGTGTTTCTTGTAGAAACACAATCTGATTAGAGTTACTATATTAATTGGAGTTACTATCTGCACGTAAGGTAGTGCCCCATGCATGAGTCATGCAGAATGCATGACTTATACTGATTTAATGCAAAAGTGCATAGTTTATTTCCATAGGCGTTACCGGAGTTCCACGCAATATGTTACTTTGTAGGAAATAATTATGTTTTCTTTTCTATAATATACACTTGACTCCGTGTATATTATGCATTGGTAACTTCTACAATACAATTAAGATAAGGAAAGAGTAAAAAAATCGTTTTTATAATATACTGAATTAACTTTCCGCCTGCGGCTTTGCCCACATTATACCAGATTTAGCAATAGGAAAGATATTTTCCTGTGGTTAAATTTTATATTTCCAGTTCTATCCTGTGCATTCTCAGGGCTCAAATTATCGCCATATCAAATTTCATTCAAATCCATTCAAAATTGCATGAAAGAGTAACAAACATTCATCAAGTTTGTGACCGTAGATGTTCGTCGGATGTAGTAATGGTCGTTATTTCAATAACAGATAATATAATGAATTATTTTCCCGTAATGAATAACACGTTATTTAATAACGGCTTATACTGTTATCCTGCTGTTGCTGTTTACAAAATTATCGCCTAGTCGCATTGTTGCATTTGCCACTTGCGTGTGTGCGGCACGGAGCGAGCGAGTACGACTGTGCTACAAGCTACAAGTATGAGCGAGAGAAAGCAAACCGTTGTGTAGGCGTAGGCGCTCGCTCTGTTGCCTGACTGCCTATTCTTATAATATTAACCCTTCTCATAAGGAAATAAAGTTCCAATTATTTAGTCCTAGTTATCCTAGTTATCCTAGTTCCTAGTTTATTTCTTACAGTAATTTTACTAATCCCTAATTCACAATTTTGTACCTTCGCTCATATGACAATTAGAGTCATTTTTATTTCCAGTGTGATTTGAAATAACAATTACTTAGGTAAACTGTTGCTGGGTTGCTGGTGCCTAAGCTGTTGTCATTTTTTTAGTGACACATTATTTGCTGTTGTGCGATCGCGCGTATGCAAATTAAATTATTTGTTGCAATAAGTAAATAATGTAAATATTGAATGTAAATAACAAATTATGTACAGATCAATGAACTTTTAAATACACCAGAAAATTATATTGATTAGGTAATTAGTTTTAAATTATTTAAATTCTAAGCTATATCATTGTTAAGAATAACTAAGCTAGCTATAATAACAATAACAATCGTATTCAACAACATTTGTTAAAATAGCAATATAACAAGATAACAGACAACAGTTTACAATAACAGTTATAGGAAAATAACATAACAGTGTTATTTATTATTACAAAACAGTCGTTATTGCCATCACTGGTCGGATGTCAATGTTAGCAGGATGTTCGTCGAAGTAATACAATTAAGCAGCGGCCTCATTTTCACGATTATATTCGATGCTGACTTCTACGATCTAATTGCCAAGGATTTCTCGGATATTACCATACTGCTGTCATTCAACACGTGACCTAAATAGATGTGGTGGCTATAAAACTTTCATCTTATTTTCCAATCGTATTGCAACGTATTTAATGTCCATTACATTTCAAAATGGATATTGCTGAATGTAAGTTCTCAGCCTGTTCGTCGTCAACGCACCGCGTGGCTACGAAAATATTTGTCATCGCTTTCTTCCTTTCATTTGGTATGAAAAAAAGAAGCAAGGAAATACAGAAAATTCACTGTTTGGTTTTATAATTCTCTGTATTTCGGCGACATCGTCTGCTCAGGACTCTTGTCGTCATATTTTAGACATACATTATAGCTTATGTGTTATTCGGAGCTATGTTATTGTAAAATTTCTTCAAAATCCATTCAGTAGTTTTTACGTGAATGAATAACTAACATCCATCCATACTTACAATATTAGGGACTGTAACTGGTATATTTAGGAACCACACCTATATTATAGTGGTATTTATAGTTATCAATTATCATAATAAATATATAACAAATAAGTTAGCACTGTTATCCACAATATACACAAATAATAATATATCGATATCATTGATATACATTAACAAAAGACAAGAAACAAAGAAATGAGTTGAATTGGTGCAACTTATCTGTACATTACTTTAGAAACAAAGAAGTAATTTAAATTATAACACTTAATTAATTTTGATATAGATATTGCTTGACACCTTAAGACCTAAGTGTATTACTCAATGAAACTACGAGATATCATCAATTTTCATATATTCTTCATAAATTAAAATTGCAAGAATCCTTTATTACTATGTCATCTTGAACGAATATTAAACTCTCTACTGATGTTTTCAGAGATCAAAAATACAACAGTGAGTGCTTGCAATATGAACTTATATACAATAACAATAAAGCTCAAATTGACTGTACGTTTTAGTTAGAAAACGTTTGTATGGGAAAAAAGGTCTGTTTTAGGGTCTTTCCGATAATTAATCGAATTTTTCTAACTAATATTTAATAACTTTTCATTACAAGTAAAGAAAAGGCAGTGGACCCCGTACACCAGAGATATAATAGATATTAATCATAATAATAAACATCTCAAACAATTTATATTTGCGTTAATAGTCACACATAAAAATCTCACATACAAAAGGAAAAGTAGGAAGACATGTAATAATTACCGAAGCATAGCTTGGGCCGTGTAGTTACTCATTCATAAGACCCAGTTGCATATTATGCGCGCTCCAACATTCGTCGCGTGCGGCGTCTGGTTGTTACTGTCCTATTTACGCGCCATTATGATTTTCTAAAACCCGTAAAAAGATAAACAGCAATTTTTTTAAAAAGCATTCACTAGGATACAGTGAACTTAATCAAGACTGCTTGATGCTGCAATCTTTGGAAAGAGCAATCAACATAATTTAGACCAGTAGCCATCTATGATACATCCCTTTATTTGAAAATTTTTCTTTCTGATATATTTGGAATTATCGAAGAGTACTTTGCTTGCTTAGAAATCTGATCTTAAAGCAAAGATGTTTGTCTACGAATTGGTAAATCAGCTAATTTAATCCGATCAGATGACCCGATTAACCTTTTAAACATTGTCTAATCTAGTGATAACAGCATATTAAATAAAACTATAATATATTGAAGGTGTTTCTTTATTTTAAACGCGACTCCAATTTAACTAAACATCATTAAAGAAATGGGACCATTAAACCCACCTTTGTCATTCATTAGAAGCCTCTAAAACCATAGATTGCCTAACTATATATTGTTCCCAAATATGGCTCTGAATATTTGGTAAGCTCCTATTCAACATTCACAGGCACTTCGTGCATCGTTACTTGAGTACAGAAATCATTACTAGTAATAACAAAAAGGACCGGTTTGTGTATAACATTCGTTGTTGTTATAATATAACCGTTAGTTTTTTTATGGGTGCTCATGCGTTTGCGCAAATGATTATATTTCGCTTTACATTAATTAGTTTAGGGAAGATGTGAATTATAGAGAGCCTCGGCCTTGCAAGCAAACGAACCAGTGGATTTCTATTAGTGTCACTTCCAGCGTCCCCTGGACCGAGCAGTCATTGACATGTTCAAGTCGTACTTTGATGCAACATAAGCACGCTGCTAGAGGCTCGCTGTAGTGGAGAGTGGAGAAAAGCGACCTGGTATATATATATATATATATATATATATATATATATATATACTAGCTTTCTGCCCGCGGCTTCGCCCGCGTGGATTTCGGGATTGGGTCTATAGAGGGTTAAGGGTCATAGCTTTTGGCCACGGCTACATATGCGGGGAAGTCGGTTTATGGCGCGAAGGTTTTATCGCGCTTCCCGTGGGACTATCCGTTTTTCCGAGATAAAAAATACCGCAAAACCTTGCTCAAGAATGTGCAGTAGATCTGTCCATTTTTCTGGGATAAAAAGTAGCTTATTAGTTAATCCGGACTTTTATCTTTACGTCTGCAAAATTTCAAAGCAATCGGTTCAGTAGTTACGGCGTGAAAGCGGAACAAACAAACAAACTCACTTTTCGATTTATAATATTAAATAATATATATATTATACTAGCTGGCCCAACAGACGTTGTCCTGTCAAATGTCTCAAATGTCAATGTCTCAAATGTCACGTTGTCTCACGTTGTCTCAAATGTTTTTAAATAAATAATTTAGCTGAAAAACAATATCTATATGACCGTATTGTGAATCTAAACCATTCTCAAGCCCCCTGGAATACACACAAAAAATTTCATCAAAATTGGTCCAGTCGTTTAGGAGGAGTTCAGTCACATACACACGCACACAAGAAATATATATATATATATATATATATATATTATATATATATATATATATATTTGTTCTAGGAATACAGTATTTGGGACTACTACATCAGTGAATACTACAATATACATATTAGAAACTATTAGAGGGTAAGAGATTCTCTTTCGGATCGGAGGGTATGTAACCGTTGCAGAGCTTACCGCCATTTATGTTGTGCAAGCGGGCGCCATCTTGTAATTTAGGAAATGACACAGATTATGCTACAAAGATGAACTCTTTGCATAACAATGCGTGTGAACACACTTCGCGATGACAACATTAGCAGATTTTTATATTACTTATATATCATGAAATTTTTATGCCATGTTTGTAATCGTTACAAGTATAAAGTATTTTTGATTGCATGGTTACCTACTGTCAAAAATACAAAAATAAATCGAATGTTTCGCAGTATTTTCTTAAAATTCAGAAACGATTTTGTATAGAAATCATAATAACTTTTTGAGCCTCTCTGAAACCTTTGTCGTAACAATCACGAATTTTTAAATATCCAAAGTATCACTACTTCCACTTTTATCACCTCCTATAAATTGTACATTAGACTTATGGAGAGGTGAGGCTGATAATCTTCATAAATACCATCGCAACCAAATGCCACGATGATTCAGACATGAATCTAAACCGATAGAGGCAGCTCGACGGGATGACATGCAGACTAAACTCAGCCTTGAGCCGTTGTTGGTCCTGTTGGATGAAGGCTGTTTAATCAAGACAATATTCTTAGGGAGCGTTCAAGTATTACGTAACGCAATTGTTGAAGATGTTTGACCCCCCCCCCCCTTGTACCTTGCACCGTAACGTTCCATACTAATACAATCGAGGGATTCCCCGTAAAATGTAAACGAAAAGGGTTGCCAATTTGTTATAAAAAAAGAAACAATGTTACATACGGTGTTGTAAGAAAGACCCGCTCCTGTCCCTATAACGCATTGTAACATTTTACCGAGACCCCCCCCCCCCAAATTGCGTTACGAAATACTTGAACGCCCCCTTATAGTCTAGTCTTCGACTATACCTCAATCATAACCCACTAGTCGCTCACGACCACGACGAGACCACGATCATCTGTTTGGTTGCAGCCTATTTCAGCCGTGTAAAAAATAGCAGTACTAGCAGTGAAATTATTGGATACTGATTTCGTATGGATAGTATTTATTGTAGTTGCAAATTTGCTGCGAATATCACAGGAATATGTACTAAAGGCGATTTACCATCAGGTGGACAATCTGTTTATTTGTCATGTAACTAAAGAATTCACGGAATCGGCCCTCAACCCTATGCTTGCGCAGTTGTAATCTGCACCTCGGATCGCTTCACGCGTTGCGTTTCGCATTCGACTTCCCGATTCTATCTCCCTGTATCTCTCTGCCGTGGAAGTGGGTGATTTGCGCAAACGCAACGCTCGCGTGCTATCTACCGTGAATGAATGCTTTGCGCAAAACTTATTGCGCCGGATCGCCTGAGTTATGATGTTGGCGTATTTAGCAACTTCGTTTCAAATGTATCAGCTTAAAATATTATATAAAACATATTATCGGTTGTTGAATTACTTAACGAATCACGAAATGTCAGTATGTATTGTACATATACGCATCATTTTCGTTCGTTAAAATAATCACAAATCATGCATGGTATTCCCATTATGTTATTACTTTGTTGTATTGTAAAATATATTATATCATTTACACGTACTCAAGAACGTAATAATACTTTAAAGGTATTAAAAAAAATCAACAAAATCTTTATTCATCATATGCTAAGTGCAATTGACGTCAAAACACATTAAAATTTAAGAGCTATTTAACCTTGTATTTACGTGCATACCTCTATACAAGGATAAGAAAAAGTATATCATCAGAACTTATCCTCGTACCCATGGAGGGTCACGAGCCTACACTAATTATTAGGGGGATTAGGTCAACGACACTAGCATAGTGAGTATTGATTAAATCATAAACACTTGAATTTCTTCGTAGTATGCAGTTTACCTCATCATATTTACTTTCACGATAATAGCTTTGGATAAATGTACATATGACAATTGAAAAACACATTGGTTCATGGTAGGAAGACCCCAGACGTCCCAAATCTCGATTGAAGAGCAGTGCTGAGACCACAGAGCTACCGACGCTAAAAAGGATAACTGTTTAAAAATCAGCGGAATTTTCTTGAGAAAAAAATGCAACAAACTCGGACAATCTATTTTCTTTTATCAATCGTCGTTTACAATATTTAATTAGGTTTTGATGCCAGCTCACATAATATAATACAATCATATGTGTATTGTTTTTTTTTATATTTTTTATACATATATTAAACATAAAAAACAATAAATTTGAAATTAACTACATATATTGTTACCAGATCCAACCAGCATGATTTTTATTATTAAGATAATCGCTTCCTTTTCTCATGTGCATTTTTTTGATAAAACGTTATAAAACTAATGTCAACATAATTTCCTCTTAATTAACTCTAATTGAGCAATCAACGGATAGTTTTAATTGTTGCATACGTTGAAACATGGGCAAAAAGTCGCTCGTGACATTTAAAGCCGAGAGCCGTTGCCAGTCAACGTATTCCGTGCAGTGCCTCTATCATGAATGAGGTAGCTATCGTTTTTGATAGACATTTAACGGATAGTAAACTACAGAAGTAATGTCAGTTTAATATGAAAAAGTAGTGCAATTACGTTACCGTTATCTTATACAAGTTTTCCTTGTTTCCTTAATGTTTAATGAACGAGAAACGAATCTCTGAAACTTTTACACACTTCTCAATAGACAATACAATAACTAAAATAAAAAATATTCGCGCGTTTATGAAGCAACTTTTTTTTGCGGTGACTTGTAACAGCCCTTTTTTTTTTTTTTTTTTTGTTCCCCTGAGGAAAATGCATTAAATTGCATACCCTGGCTGTGACGAGCCGGGGTTATGTGGGGCTCTCCTCCCCAGAAGGGGGAGGCCTACCCACTAAAAACCTCAGGGATGGCCTTCCTCAGGCATGTAGGGAGCCCCGGGAACAGCAAGCCACCTCCGGGAACCCCAGCCTCCGCTCCCCTGCCTAGAGGGGAGCCCTCCTCGGGGAGGCTACTACCTCCCCCGGTCTCCTCCACCGACGACGCCCCCCGGCCACGGAAGGGGCGTGGTCCATCCCGGGTCGCCGTAGCAGTCGCGACTTCCTCGCGCCCGCAGGCGACCCGCGGCGGCGCCGCAGCTGTGCTACCGAGCCCGGCGCCGCCTTCTTCGAGCGGGATCGGCCATCTCCCGACCCCGCTCGGCGGTCTCCTTCTGGAGCATCACTGCTTCACAGAAGGAGGCCACAGCCCTCCAACCTCCCTCGTCCGCCAGCGACTTGTAACAGCCCTATCAGGGAAGTAACTGCACCCCACTCAAAATGTTGACTATTGATTTAGGAATCGGTAATATCTAAGTTATTGTAAATTACTTCGAATTGTGACAGATTGTAAGTTTACGCTGTTATTATATAATTTCATATTCGTCTCTACTTGCCTCACGTATTTAATTTGGTGTGAACCAACCCTAACTATAACTTCAAGACCACGGTTTACTACCGTTTGCATGACATCTATTTTTTATACTACTCTCTTAATCTATTGATGTATGTGACCTAACATTGAATATTAGGATTAATTTAACGAAGCTATAATTTAAAATTCCACATATAAGAATTGCATCATATTTTACTTTTCATTATGATAAGATCCCAATGCAATACACCATTTTGATCGCTATCGATTAAAATATTTTTATCATCATTATGATTTGATTTCATATCAGTGCAAATAAATAAAAAGCAAATTGGAATTCAACACGAAAAATCTAGGACATTTGTAACTAACATATTCAATTGTTTGTATTATAATGAGAAATAACTGTTTAGTGCAGATGCTTCATACAAATATATTTGCGACTCCGACAGATAATGTCCTTCCTGCAGCAGAGCTCATATCCGTTCCTTCAGAAGGGCTCGAATCTACCCTATATATAAAGACGTTTAGGTTTTAGTCGACCACGCTGGCCCAGTGCGGATTTAGTCGACCACGCTGGCCAGTGCGGATTGGTCGACCACATACATCATCACGATGTTTTCCTTCACTGTAGGAGCGTCAAATAAATGTACATATGAAATTCGAAAAACACTTTGGTACATAGCAAGATCTACCCTGGATTCCCCGATTCCAATCAGACTACAAACAAATGCTGAGACCACAGCGCCACAGGTGCTTCTTTCCTTGTATAATTCACCATATATATATATATAATATATATATATATATATATATATATATATATATATATATATAATATATATATATATGCAAACGAGCAAACGGTTCACCTGATGGTAAGCGATAACCGCTGCCCATAGACACCCGCAACATTAGACGAGTCACGGATGCGTTGCCGGCCTTTTAAATGGGAATATGCTCTTTTTTGTAGGTTTCGATATCGCATCGGTTCGTAAATACTGCAGGCGACAATTCATGCCACAGTTTAGTAGTGCGTGGCAGAAAATTCCTGGAAAAATGCACTGTGGTGGATCATATCACTCGGTCAACAAGGACGCTAAAAAAACAACAATCCCGTCAACAATCATTAAAAATGGTATAATTCCATATCCCTAATCTCCACCTTAACTAATTCCCTTCATAGCATTAGAATTCACTACAATCCTTAATTCCTGTCAGCTAAGATATCTAGAGATATAACATAGATAAATGGCAATCGGGAACATACCAACCAACCCGCGCGTGCTTACCTGACCTTTTATTTTTTGCCTTTCGCAATCAGGATTTAATTAAAATTCCTAAGTCGCCATCGCCCTCATGCAACGGATGAACTACGTGGTTCTATCGCGATATATTTAAATAAAGCGATCTGTGAACCTTTTAACGTGCACACCGGTACTTTACCTTCGAACCGCGGATACGGGTAGCTAACTAAAGTTAAGTGAGTCAAAAGTACAGTATGTTACGCGAACTTTATTTGACTCGTGAAATTTATTTATTACTTACTAGCGACCCGCCCCGGCTTCGCACGGGTGCAGTGAAAAAATGGTTATGGTGGGTTATCCCTAAGAGATAGACATATACCATCGCGGACTTTTTTGTGGATTTTTGTAAGTTGTACAATACTGTAGTACATTGTTTTGGTCTATCTCGTAGGGTTCAGCCAGCGTTTGCAATATAAGCGCAAAAAAACGTGCTTATTTACGACATCACATTAGAAACCTTTAAATTTATCAGTGTTTCTCTACTATATTATGCATTTATTATACATACAAACCTTCCTTAAGAATCACTCTATCTATTAAAAAAAACCGCGTCAAAATCCGTTGCGTAGTTTTAAAGATCTAAGCATACATACGGACATACAGCGAAAGCGACTTTGTTTTATACTATGTATTGATAATTTAAGATACAAGGAGATGTTATCAAGACGAAGGTTAAGACTGGAATGCTTAGGAAAGGCCCGCGTTGGTGTATATATATGTAGGGTGGAGACGTGAAGGGTATTAAGAGAGGTTTAGGTGAGTCGCAATACAATCATGACACTTCAATGATACTTAAGAACTACGAGTAAGTAAACTAAAGTAAATACATGATTAATTAGTTATTGACAAAAATGATACTTAAGAACTACGAGTAAGCAATGCTAAATTGACACATAACAAGTACAGATGTCATGAGTTTGTTCATTTTTAGTCGATTTTTTAAGACTCGGTTGGTGTGCGATACTAAGCTGGGTTTTGAAGACTTACAGAACTCACTTCATCCACTGTCACGTACCACGGATTAGGTTGAAGACACCGGATAGATACGTCGATAACTAAAAGATCTCCAGGTGACTAGTACATTATCTCGCGACGGTTATCGGATTTGCACAGACTATTAGGCTTGCCATTGGACAGATGACGTCATCACCCAAACAATGACTGCTTCCAGAACGAAAGCAAAGTGTGCCTCACCCAGAAAATGATTACATTTCTCCAACAGTTATGTTGTTCTATATTATCATTTAATTACAAACACCATAATATAATAATAATCCGTTGGTACACTCCATGCACACTCATTAAACCTTAACACACATATCATTAAATTTTGCTTAAATGGCCTCTATGCGTTGGATTTGTATCCCCGCGCACACCTTATAAAGGACCGTGTCTTATAAAGACTCGTGATATAAGCGACAATAATCTGTTCTCATATGGAACAGTTAGAAAACTAATACAGCGCCCCTAGTGAACTAAAATTATCACTTTATGTTTTATAGTTTACGATATGACAAACACATATCGAAGACATTCATATGCCTAATATTCGGCCAAACATAGAGGTCTATGTATTAAAAAAACAACAATCAGTGTAAACTATAAGTACCTATGTTTATGAATAAATGATTCTGATTCTGATTCTGACAATAGCGTATCATGATAAAGCATCTTAGTTCTTATACATTACAGTAGGTACGCGTTACATGAAGCGTATTCCTTGCACTGTGAAAACAACCGCTTCGCGACTAAAGAGCGGTTAAAGGTCAAACGTGGTTTATAAATTTCAAACCCAACGCGTCCACCGCTCAACCTAATCGAAATCGTCGCGAGTCTCGCTGTAAAACTAGAATTGCGGAGCCAATTCAAAAACAACTTTATGATAAGAAACTGAAGTGTTGATTTGATAGCCTAACCTAAGCCAACACCGCCGCGAAGCTCGCTTTTATACGAGACTCAAAGGTTCACTTCAAAACGATTTTTATTACAAGGAATTTAGGCGCTGATTCGACCGCTTAACTTGATCGCTAGCATCACCTGTGCAAATCTGGATGCCAAGAAACGTAATAAAATATTCAAGGACTCCGATCCACAGAGTTCTTCGAATATGCGTGGATTTTCAGTTTCCTCTGTTACGAATCAAATAAGATCTTATTGTGTCTGACTTTGCTGCGCAAAATAACTCCTTAGGTCAAACCCAAATTACTATCCTCGACTGCACCACGAAAACTTAAAGTTACAAGAACTAGATCAGAAAGTTGTTGCATTGCAACAACAATATTGCAAACTCAATGATTAATTAAATAAAAACAATGTTTCTATGACTTAATAGTTGCTTGTAAATAAAAATAGATGTATAATAATTGCTAAAGCCGCGAAAATGTATAAAGGAAAGTGTCACGTAAATAAAAAATTGTTATGGAAATTGGACTCAAACCTTTTGTTCAGAGGTCATTTCTAATTGACATTTAATGTGTATTGTTTTGATGTCAATAAAGGCTAATATTGAATAACTATTATTTTTGGTATGATTCATCACACCGCCATAAGCTTGAAAAATGAGACTTAAATATTTTTTTAATTAGGTTCATAATTGACTAAAAGACCACCGATTAAACACAGAATACCAGTGCCTATTAAAATGTAACTAACTGTAAGTAAACAAAAAGTTGTATTTCCTTTGTTGCATAAATTGAAACATGCATTCTTTCACAAGAACTTTTGTTTTTTTTACGTTAGAGGTATTTTTACACATGTGACATAAATTTTAAGTCTCTTGAATCATAAATAGAACGTTCCTTTGTAATTATACAGAGTAAGAAGGTACGAAGTTACTTACTGAACTATTTTTATCCAACAATAAATACAAAAGGTCTGCACGACGCCATTACGTAAAGTAGAAGTAATCTGTTAACTTAGTTACAGGTGATTTAATAAATTACACCATTATTGTTATTGTTAATTTAAAACAGTAAAACAAGCTTGACATGCGTTTTTCGTTTTGATGTACAGAACCCTATTATGGGATTACATACAAATTTTCATCCCTTCGGGGTTGAATTTACTAAACACGCCATATTGTCTATAACTATATTTACGTTCATGATATGAATGATAGTTCTCTTTATGTATACATATATCTATAATAACACACTTGTACTTTTTATGTGACATATTTACTATTACGCAACAGGTCGCGGATACAATTCCCGCACTGGACAGATATTTTGAATGACCTACAAAAATTTGTTTGAATCTGGAACGACCTCCATAGTCTAGTGGTTGGTATACCGTTTTCAATATGATGTCTGAGGTCCCGGGTTCGAGACCCGGTGGGGGCAGATGTTTGCGTGTTGAATGCAATCATTTATACCTTAGTCATAGTTGTTATAATATATTTCTACTGAGTTTATTTATATATGTATAATATATGTATGTCTATCTAGTTCCCATAACACAAGCCTTACAGATCTTACTTTACGAAATATATACGAGTATTTTTTGTTTTTAACAGGACCCACGACACATGATAAGTCTGGAGCGACGTTTTAAAAAACAAAGTAAAAATAAAATACTTTATATGTAGTAATAATCCGAACTAGCATCAATCTACTTCCAAGGATAATTAACTCGGTCAGGGCCTGTATTCTTAAAACTAAGTTACGATATATCAATACAATCGTTTGTCTCGCTTTATCTTTGAAGTGTGTACGTACATTAGAGCAGGACAAAGACAATCGATTTTTTGTATTCAAAGTTTAGTGACTCTACCATAAATTAACTTTCAATATTTTACGTATAGTAAAACTATAGTATATTAGTACATTATGTTACCGCTAGGGGCGCTGTACACAGTTTCCTGACAAAAATGTACAAAGACCAATTCTCTCTCGCACAATTCGAAAAAGTTCGTTTTCGAGATTTATTCGAGCAGAGTTATTTACAGCTCATCTTTATTAAGGTGAGACCCTTTATTTGTGTGGCCACCCCTCACACTTAGAAGTAATCAAGACATCAATTTTGCATTTTAAGAATTTATTTTTATGTTTATTTGTTCAAATTTGTTTGTCTTATTTTGTTTGATATTTTACATTGTCGCATTTGATTATTTAGTGTTGAACTTTCAATAAAAAAATTTAATCTCTCTTTAAAATTTACCCTATAATAAATGTATTATTTACTCAAATTAAACTTATCATACCGAAGATGCATTTTATAAATCATCAAAGTCGAACCGTCTACTCGCGAAATGTCAAGCGTTGCCCTTTTTAAAAATGGCGGCGCTCCTCATATCCAAAGTTCGTATTGGCTATGTGGTGATAAATGCTGGAGAACGATTTCGAATTCCAACTTTAATATGCAAGAATCAACCCAAGCGCTGAACTTGAACTAATTTTTAAGGCGTCGGTTGACCGTTGCTAATCCAATAAAAACAGGCGACTAAATCACTATATTTCTTAACGCGAAAACATTAAGACTTCACGCTTGAGCTTAGATTAATGACATCATTCCACGAAACCTATAAATGTACTTTAATGTAATATTATTAATATTGTTAGCTACAATATATTTGCATAAAGCTGTTAATGTGATCAGTTCGATCGTATGATTTAACACCACAGTTTTTATTTGTAGAATTATGACAAAGACAGTATGTCGGATCGATAGCAACCCTAAAACTCAAAATTTTGTTTATCCCGCCATTTTGTCAAAAAGTAACAAAAATTTTGAATAAACAATCTGACATCTATAACCGTAGTAGTGGTAGACAATTAATCAGATATCATTATTAATAATAATGAATAAAAATGTTTAATACATTTTAATTATCTATTTACGACATTGCTTTTATACAATAGAAATATGTGTCACTGTCATTTAAAAATATTGTATTTTTTTATTAAAAAATTAATTAATTAGCATTAAAAAAATATTAATATTCAACATAAAGACGTGAAAATATCAAGTCGTACGGTACAAAGTTATCAGTATTTTACAGTGGTTCTGCTGTAGACAGAGACTTTCAATTTTTGACGTCACAATTTCAGTGTAATAAATTCACTATGAATAGTATTGCTCGACTTTAAGCGTCTACGCAACAACGCCACAATTATGTCGCTGTATGTTAACTATACTACTATATAACAAAAACAATCTGGTGAATCTAACGCATAAGATTTTAAATCATTTTTATGCATCGAATTTTCAAATCGTCTAAGTACTCAATCTAGTACTACTAGACTACTACAAGTACTAACTTGAGTAATAACCAAATATTGTTGACCTACGTTAACATATTTTACTTATGTTGTTAAATGTCAAGCTTTACTGGAGACAGGGGACGGTGATACTATGCTGCCGCAATACAGGCTGTTATCGGTATTAGTACGAACGTTGCAATGTACCCACAACTTATAAATATATTATAATTAAGTAAGTACGTACTTGTAACAACCTAGGCATTGTTATTGGCAAATAAATCATTTCATTTCAATCAACATATATATATATATATATATATATATATATATATATATATATTATATATATATATATATATATTATATATATATATATATATATATATATTACGGTAAAATTGAAATATCGGTAATTACAAATAATTAATTAGTAAGTATGTATAGTACTCCAGTCTCCTGTAATTTATATATAGTAATTATCCATAATTACTTTAATTGACCCTAACATTAAAAAGTCTTAGTTACATTGAACAGCTGATCCTATTTACATGATCACACATGATCATTGGATTATTTAACAAATGAATTTTGAAACAATAAGTTAAAGTATATATTTACTATAACAGTTTAACTATTACTATAACAGGAGTTTCACCATCTGCCGCAGGTAACTCGTTGCTAATAAATCAACTAATTCACATTTCCTAAAAAAATCTTATTGCATTTGACATGAAGTAACATGTACAATACTGTAGAATATATATTGGGCATCGATTAACTTCGTGTTTCCAAATACCTCAGACTGCAGCAAGGTGAGTTATTTATAAAAATACTGATATTACAAAATCATATTTTTGCTTATCTTCAATTAATGTTTAGTGAAATTTTAAAAATCTGTGGATTTTCTTATATGTATCAAAAGATATTAAATTATAACTTATATATTCCAGCTGATTTTTTTGCTTAAGGAATATAACTAAAACTCCGTTTATGATTTAATATTGTACTGGTTAATGGCAGTGAATATCATATAGAGTTGACACAGCAACTCTATATAATTCTGTACAACGTTGGCATACTTGGTCTCTACGTCGGGTCTGATTGTCAATTACGTTTCCTAGAAATGATTGTAATACGTATTTTGTTCGTGATTAGGTCGAAATTGCTATTTAATTAATTAGAGCTGATTGTTAGAACCAGTTTTGTAGTAAAATATGAATGTTTGTTAGTTATTTATTCTGAATATTTGTACTAACTGTTTCGGCAATCTTCATGCCGCTAGTCAATGAATGGAGATGAGCTGTCAACTACGGATGATTTTGGATTCTTAAACATGATATTCGTATTATGTAATTTAAAAAATCTTCACCAAGATTGGTATTTGTGTGTAAAATAATTAAATAATAAACTTTTAGTTTCAAAACATTAATAGAAATTGCCAGAAGCTTAAATTAATGTAATTTAATACTGTTAATCTTGAGTTGAATATAAAATCTCTTTAATTACATATGTTTATTGCAAATGCATTTGTAATAAAAATTTGTAAAGAAAAAAAGATCGCCCAACGTGGGGCTCGAACCCACGACCCTGAGATTAAGAGTCTCATGCTCTACCGACTGAGCTAGCCGGGCTTGTGAGTGATCACTGAAATATTCAATTATTTGAGATATATATGCATGTATATTGCAAATTATTTTGATTTATTTTTCATTGATATAGATCAATATAGTATATTTTCTAACGGGGACTTGACAGAATCAATATAGACTTTTTTTAGTCGAGGACTATTTTTTCTAGCACTCGAAGTACAGTTATCAGTACTTCGAGTACTAGAAAAAATAGCGTAATAAAAACAGAGCTTATGATATTTTTTATTTAATTTTAAAATTTGAATTGTGTTTTTTTTTAAACTCAGCCTAACTCACTAACTCAGCCTTGAATGGAATGGTTGAAATTATTGAAATATTATCTTATGCCAATAACTAGGTTCTGGGTTTTTTAGCATTTTTTCTGTAGAACCAAGTTATTGGAACTATAACTTCCTATTAACATAAGTAGTTACCAGTTCCGAACCGCATGACTATAATGACGTACTATTAAAGCATGGGAGGTGAACAAGTTTTATTATATACAGTCATAAAGTGTATTGTTTTCATCATTTCTTTCTTAGTAGAGTAAGAAGGTACCTATAATATATATGTAGATAATGTATGTATGCAAATGTACCGACATATTTCTGCCATAAGGTTTTATCTACATCCATTAAGTAGCAATAATTGAAATTATTTCTATGTTTATCACTTTCTTTCTTTATTATATTCTTTGTTTATTACATTCTTTTTATAGTTAAAAGTAGATATTTATAAAAGAAATGTAGATAAAAGTATATATGAAAATATATCTAGTACATAACTAGGTCATTAAACACTCGTATCATAAAACGACGCTCGTGATTTATGACACTTCGGTTTATCAGTTCCAACTAACACATACTTATATATGTATGTAACTAGCTCACCCGGCGAACAGCTATCGATGGCGTGACCTTTCAACTGCGAAGGTTGGCGGAATTCCAAAACGATCGCGAGCATGAAACTCTTTGACATCGACATACTCAACTAAAATTACCTACGGAAAGGCTGTATGGCTATGCCTACCTTTACCTACCATTGAGTAAGTGAGTAAATAAATAAAAAAAAAAACAATTAAAATCGGTAAATTTGACAGGTTTTCTTACGGAGTGACGTGGATTTTATATATGTCGAGCGACAAGTCGAGCAGATATTATAATACTTATAGATTTTTTCTCTTTGTTTTTCCTAATATTTGAATAGTTACTCCGCAATGATTTACCAACAAATAGGTGATTATATAAATCGGATCAGTTCCGTTCGTTAGTCATATCGAATTAGCACGACTTTGTTATTTAGATACAAATATGTATTCATCATCATCTTCATTCATCGTCTTATTTTGTCTGCATCAATTTCAATATCTTAGGAGTTTTTTATTAAATGACAGTAAATTGTTCCGGTAAAATACTAAACGAATTTTTACAGATTGAGACTCTTGACCAGAGGTTCCCAAGTTTTTTTGTATCATAGACCATTTGCCTGATATTGAATGCCTACATCCTACAACTTACAAAATTTTATGAACATTTATAATATTTTTTTTACTTTATAGGTACTATCAGTGTATATGTTAAGATCCATTATCGTGGACCCACGTTTTCATTTCATGGACCCCCAAATTTTTGTTTCACTGACGTAGAGCCCTTGCAGGTTGTCATAAACCCCTAGGGGTCGATATAGACCACTTTGGGAATCAATCCTCTAGACTCTATACCAGGGTCGTTAGCTTGAATACCTCCGTCTTACTTATTTCTACCACAAAAGTACATTAATATGTTCCTGCAATGTGCATATTTACCAATGATGGAAAAAACGTATCTTTGTTGGGATTGGATCATTTGTATCCAGTCAGTATAAAGATTCGAATCAGTGAAGTGCTTCATTTGCATCAGTAACTCTGACCGATCAAATCGGTTCAGAGTCACTGATACAAATGATGCAAATTGACATTGTCAATCGTGTAAGCGTCGCATATCGAATGAAACCGAGATGCAATTAAGTGAATGATTCATTTGAAGCGCTGTTGGAGATTTGTATCAGTGAATCACTTGGAAGAAACGACTCACTGAGTCGTTTCTGTAAAGATTGACACATCTCTAATATTTACGGCAAATCTTACAGGAACCACGCGAACCATAAACAACTATGACCGCTTACCTAGGAAGTCTACAAGTATGTCAATATATAACTATAAAACAATACATTTTAATAACGATCAGACATGTACAAATCTCTATACAAAGGAATGGAAACGTACACAGATAAGGACCGACGTAATGAATGACGCTAAATTCCATACTTTGCCTTTGCTGAAGAATTTTTACACACAAACTGTTTTATGTAATGTCTATAAATAGACTATTTATGGGCATGTGCTAACTATTACCCGTTCGGTACGGTTATCGGGTGACCCTGAAGATAGTGACTCACCAGATCTCGAGATCTGCGTGCAACGAATTTTTAAGTAAACGACCTCAAATATAAATATATAATAGCTATATAAGTCGATAGGATATCTTGAGATAAGAAAGCACCTTAAACGATAAAAAATAAATTATAATTTTAAATATACATCCTACTACTATTATAAAGGCGAAAGTTTGTAAGTATGGATGTTTGTTACTCTTTCACGTAAAAACAACTGAATGGATTTGAATGAAACTTTACCACAATATAGCTTATTCATCAGAATAACACATAGGCTACAATTTTTGAGGTTTCTAATGTGAGGTCGTAAAAAAAACACATTTTTTGCGCTTACATTGCAAATTGTCTGTTGTGTCTGTTTATAGGAGCATACTGCAGTAGCTACCTATAGGCCTATGATTAGGGCTCTGCAGTGCTTAGTTACCGTATTTCTTACTTATTACTAGACTAGACGGGACGAACCTGAAGTCCACGCGAACGAAGTCGCGGGCAAAAGCTAGTACTTTCATAATTTGGATATTTAAAAAACTATTTGTTTTTTCAATTAACTTTAGTAGGAAAATTACTAAATTGATAAATTGTTCACTATAATAATGCGAAATTATCCAGAAGTAACGTAAGCTACTCTCGCGGCGCGAATTAGCGGCGTGCAGCGAATTTTTAGGTAAAGGACCTGAAAAAAAATAAAATAGCTATATTAGTCGATATGCTCTCTCTTTTTGAATTAAGTAGATTATTTTATAATTTGAACATTCAAAAATAATTTAATGGCTTGATAGACTTATTAGTGAAATTACTAAAATTATAAATTGTTTCACCATTTTAAGAAATTAACCAGAAGTAACGTAAGCTACTCTCGCGACGCGAGTTAGCTGCGTGCAACGAATTTTTAGTTTAAGGAAATAAAATAGCTAGTATTAGTCGATATGCTCCTCTCTCCTTTTGAAATAAGTAGATTCTTTTATAATTTGAATATTCAAAAATAATTGAATGGTTTGACTTATTAGTGAAGAAGTAAATTATACAGAAGTAACATACATACATATATGTCACGCCTTGCTCCCAATGTGGTAGGCAGAGACCACTTCGGAAGAAGAAGAAGAGAAGTAACATAAGCTGCTTTTATCACAAAAATCCTTTTGCATCGAGACTAACTGTATATAGATACTCGTATTAATAAACGATCAACCTGGACTTAGGAGACAGCAGAAGTACGTATGGAACAATAAGTATCCCATACACACTTCAGGAGGGTTGTGCGATAATGATAAAAAAATTACAGGTCAGGATAATGATAAAAAAATTACAAATCTTTCCCAGAGTTTTCCATACTCTTTCAAAATTTTGCGGGATCCGTTAGATACCCTGCAGCTATACTCGTATTAATGCCAATTTCTAAATCTCTAAAAACAAAAGTGAGCCAAAACGACCAGTCTCGACGCGTTGTACTGAATATCGAATATATTAGATCTATAAAAAAAGCTCGCTAAACTTCTTACAATTTGACTATATTGATAGAAGAAGTCAAGCTAACATTTTAGTTCAATCGTAAGATTGTGGATACCCATATATGTCACGCCCAAAGTAAACCCCTTCGAGTATCACGTGGGCCCCTGGGGGCTTACCTAGACCCCTTTGGGAATTACGGTCTATCCAATAACCTGATTTGCTTTTTACTAGATGCTTTGGGATGTCATTTAAAATTTAAGCAGAAAAAATTAACACAACGACAAAACCACATAATGACACACAGATCGAAATAAACGAGGATATTGACAGAACCGAACGTTTAGACAGATGTCTGCGAAATTCCATAAATAAACAGTCTGCCATTCCAATTAAACCGGGTCTGTTCCGCGTCCTCTGCGTTAAGGAATTTTAAATTTTAATAACTATATCAAATCACCAAATAATATTTTTAACGTGCACGACATATTTAAATTTACATGACCATCTTTAACACACGACTTGAATTGGTGCGAAGCAGTTTGGGCCAGTCTTCTCTGGCGCTCATGAATATTGATGCGGATTTTATAATTAGGGCTGCCAACTTAATGTGTCTCGATTTCAAATAGTTTTAGTGTGTAGTCCTACCTACTGTAAAGTTTCTTCGCAGAAGAATCTACTACTAATTGTTGTAATGAATACAATTTTTTTCTGAATAATCATTATTATATAGCGGTCCTTACTACTTACCGATCTTGTGATTTTTAAATTATTAACTTTATATCATAATTTAAATGTGTAAATGATATAACGATCACAATTTCAATTTTTACAGAATAAATAACTAATTTATTTAGAAAAAAATATTATTTAACAAATTTATCTTATTCAAATAATTTGAAATAGACTATTTAAAAGTTTCGTCTTATTTTTTTTTTTAATTTATTTACATAACAGATAAATAGACAATAAAAATTCGATTGCACAGCAAACGAAAACCAAATGGTTTATCTGTCGCTGTAAGACGCACGCTATAGGTAATTAACATTATTAGACTTACATTATATTGTATTAACTAAATTAACAATGCATCACATTCACTCAGCAAAAAAATATCATGCATGATTCGTTTACATTTATTAGGATCGTTACAGATCGAATCGTAATTGACCACTGACAGCTCGTTCAAGAAATTTGGTAACAAATATTCCCAAGTGCGCTTCCCGTATATATATATATAGATATATACACTAATATATAAATAAAATAAGTATATATATGTGTGTGTGTATATAGTTTTCTTAAATGGGAAGTATACACAGTATGGTTAGTTTGTAACCAATTTAGTGGTTACAAACTAATTAATATAACTGTAATTACGTAAAGGAAACGTGTTATCAAGGTAAAGTACATTTTTTAAGGTAACTAGCAACCCTAATTATACAGAATATTGATACGGCGACCGTGACAATAAGTCAACGGTTTCGGCTGTTGGGTGGTCCTCTTAGGACGCTGGCCAAAACTGGACAGACTCTCCCTTTTAACATTGCATCCGCGTCGTATAGATTGACGGACAAGGGCACGACCTTTATAACATAAATTATGAACGATGTTATCTGAGATTTAGGTCAGTGTTTCAGTCTTTCAGTTTTGGTCAGTGGCTCCCTACATGCCTGAGGAAGACCATCCCTGAGGTTTTTAGTGGGTAGGCCTCCCCCTTCTGGGGAGGAGAGCCCCACATAACCACCGGCTCTCCGCAGCCGGGGTATGCAATTCAATGCATTTTCCTCAGCGGAACAAAAAAAAAAAAAAAAAAAAAAGGTCAGTGTTTCTCAAACTTGCCAATGTACAGTCTGCAAAAAACTGCAGGCTTTTTAATTGGGAAATACATAGTTTTCTACATCATAGTTCTACAAAGTTTTTCCTATTTGCCTTTTCACAAAATTAAGATATCAAATTTAACTCTATACCAATTTGGATCAATAACATGGGTATTTAAATTTACTTCTCCTTTTTCCCCAGAACTAGGTATGTAATACATTGTTCATGGCTCCACACTTCTTACACTTTTAAAAGCACCTCGCTGTCCATTTGTCAAGAGCCTTTTTCTCGGGAACTTGTGGAGGTGTCAAGTTGAAATTAATATCAAATAATCTGCAATTCCTTACAGCAGTGATATCTTCTTGTATGTTGATGTAATAAAAAAATACTGACTTTATGTTCCATTTACACAGTGACAAAATTGTGAGACTAAGTCCGGATAAACGCCCAGATATACTAAGTTCCATTGATGTTGCATATTTTTAGCACTCGCTAGGGCCAGAACCTGCCAGGTTTAGGTTATCTTTTATTCTTAAATTAAAAAATCCGAAAACCATAAATTTGTACTTACTACTAAAAAATGCGAGTATAAACTTATTTGCATTTGGTTACCTACCTTAAAGTTTGTACACCCATGGTCTGTGAACCCGACTCGCACTTGACCGGACTTTCAAGACATGCCCACACTTTTATATCTAGCAAATAACAGATTATAATGAATGAAGACAAAAATCAAACAATGAATCTCACAAATACTCATGAATTTTAATTACAGCTCTACTTCCATAGACAATTTGACTAAATCGCTACTAATTGATAAGGCAAATACTGTTAATCAATTAAGAAAGCGTGTGAACAAACGAAATCGTCTAATCATAGATATTAATTATTCAAATTTAATTAATGGCGTCTGTAACATAAGCGGATGAAGCGTAACGGGATATCCATAACTGTATGTATTATCTTTGTTACATCTTATATTAATACGACAAAAGTAATCAAATGCGTTTGGTTCACCTCATCAATAGTGAAAGACATAGTCTATATTCAGTTTTTCTCAAAGTGAGAATGAATATAGGCTTTCTCCCTTTATCGTCCCGTTTGAGCACTTGATCCTAGAGATGGTAAGTAAAGTTGGGAGCATACACTGAAAAAATTGTCAGTGAATAAAAAAAAAATGGTAACTCATTACATATAAATACTGAATAATGTAACTATTATTCCTAGTACACAAACTCTGAAATAAAATCGTAAAATGTAACGGAAGGATTCGAAGAAAGTTGGGTTATTTGTCGGTTATCCCAAGTAGTTTTGTAAATTAGTCCTTTCAATGTATACACATCTTGATACTTGCGATTATCAATTCAATGAAAGAACGAAAGAAAGATATACATTTCTTTTGTACCACACAACGATGCCCACAAAAATAACAAAACAATACAATAAATCCTAGACAAACTCATAGACACGTGTGCACCATACAAAAACGCGCTCTGACATACACGTTACACGATCACACACGCATCTTCTTTCGGTCGGATCGGACCAGTTTTTCATTTCCTAGTATAAGTTATTGTAAATAATATCTTATGATTAATAATATTATTTTCTGTAATTTGGAGGTGGGCATTCATCTGGGGTGGGCCGCAACACAGTTTTTTAACTAGGGCGGTTATTATTATTATTCCAGATCCAACGAGCAGAGGTCATTTAAGCGAAATTTAATGAAAGTGTGCACGGAGTGTACCAACTGGGTCTAAGCTCTATCTGCACCATGAAAAATGCAGCTAAAGACTACACCCAGTTAGATGCACAGAAAAAAATTTCATTAGTGGTCAAAACGTTTGTGAACTATTGCATTTTGATTTTGGTGGTAATAAAAACCGGGCTATGGAAGAGATTTCGGTCTCCTTCTCAAAACCTCCTAATTGATTTAAATATGGCAGGTGAATCGCCGCTCACTAAATGGGCCCTCCAAAAAAGCAGACTAATATTGGTGCCAAGAGAGCAATATTCTTGTGAGCGGCTAAGGATGTAGAGAGGTGTGTCTGCGACAGCGATCGAGACGTCGTCGGCATTATGACATTATTACACTTCCACCCTTCGAGCATCTGCTCTTTCGGTTCCACTCTGCCCGGCCGGTTAAGGCGGGTGGCATACCCTGAAGCACATCAGTACCCTCATTGCGTAACTCACCGCCAGCTCGCCACAAGCTGTCCTGAGGGAGACTGATTGCACTGATGAGTCATTTATGGCAGTTAAGAGGCATTAAATGCCCCACTAGCGGGCGATGGGGTCATCACTTCCCTTATAATTTATTAATAAAATAATCAAAATCAAAGATTTATTCTTCAAATGAAATTTTTACAATCACTTTTGCACCTCAAAGATGGTACGCTATTGGTTCTACGGCGGCAGATCTCGCACTGTAATAAACCGACAAGATAAACAGCAAGGGGATTTTTTCTGCCTGTATTTTTACAGATAATTGACGAGTCAATTAGAAACTGGCCTCAGATAAAATAGTCTGAACCCAACATCCTTAAATCCTACTACTATTATAAAGGCGAAAGTTTGTAAGTATGGATGTATGGATGTTTGTTACTCTTTCACGTAAAAACTACTGAATGGATTTGAATGAAACTTTACCACAATATAGCTTATACATCAGAATAACACATAGGCTACAATTTTTGAGGTTTCTAATGTGAGGTCGTAAAAAAAACACATTTTTTGCGCTTACATTGCAAACGCTGACTGAATCCTACAAGATAGATCAAAACAATTTACTACAGTATTGTACAACTTAAAAAGGTCTACAAAAAAGTCCGTGATGGAATATGTTTATCTCTTAGGAATAACCCACAATAACCATTTTTAGACGGGACGAACCTGAAGTCCACGCGAACGAAAGCTAGTAACTTAATATATAACGGCATGCAGCAGTATATACACATACTCCCGTTTGATAACAAAACTGTAGAAAGTAGACAATGATAATACCATGTGAAAAACACCATCGTTGCACGTGGCAAAATTGTAATGACACGATTGCGTAATGATAATTGTGATCGTAAGCGTTTGGGTGGAGTTTCCCACGAAAATCGGTCAGCTTTCGCCATTATACCGAAGATTTCCCAAAGCAGTTACGCCGAAAGTTGGTCTTGTAATGACGAAAACAGTTGATGGTACACATTTGATCATTTAGTCCCCACGACCGAATTAATCTAGTAAATTAAATTCTTTACTGCTAATCTAGCTAAGTATTTCCTTAGGAACGTGGCGTGTTATTTCGAAACTGCGTCAAAACTACTTGTTACATATATTCGAAATAATTACCGACGTATTTATTATAAAACTAATAGCGGACCCGACAGACTTCGTCCTGTCAAAAAGATTTGTACAGTGGCAGTTTTTTGTTCCTAATTATTTTATAGATAATGTCGCACAGCCAACCAAATCGCAAAAAAAGTCTAAATGACCTATTACATTTTGTGGCTATTCAATTTTGGAACGTGACATTAAATCCTCCAACGATGTATTCTGTGCTCCAACGCACGCACGCACACTGTTTTGATAGATATAATTGAATTTCAACTATATGTAGCGTTAATAAAGCGCAAATTGACTCTTTGATGTTAGGAACACACCTTCATTGCTTAGACAACAGTGACTGCTTGCAATATGAACTTTATACAATAACAATAAAGCTCAATTCGACTGTACGTTTTAGTTAGAAAACGTTTGCATGGGAAAATAAAAGGGCTGTTTTTAGGGTATTTCCGATAATTATTCGAATTTTCCTCATTGTAAAAACCCTCCTTGAACTTCAACGAACATTAACAAAAAAGAATTGGCCAAATTGGTCCAGGCGTTGTTGAGTTATGAGCTTACCAACACATTTTGCGATTCATTTTTATATATAAGATATAAGATGTCAACAAACAAAAGATTTTACAAAACATTACCTTGACCGCTTAGAATAGGGTTAAAACAATATTGAAATAAAGACACCGCTCTTGCAGCGTATCTCGCTTGCACTGCGGTGTTATTCCTATTTTAAGCGATCATTGTAAGCCTATGGGTCACAATTTGTTAGCATCACAACACTTTCACATCTCATATTTCAAAGGGCTCAAATACATTTGGTCCAACACCACGTCGGAGCCTCTGCGGATAGTTAAAAAATAATACACAAAAGCACTGTAGACAAAGAAACGCCAGTTACGTTCTGTTTATTGCCTACTTGAAGACAAATATTTTATTACTTAGTAACTTGTAATACAATATAAAAATTCCCTGAGTGGCTTTTTTACATAAAATCTCATACATTTTTGACGCAATATCTATTTGAAATGGAATTGCCTGTAAACAGTGTTTGTTTGTTTGTGAAGCAATAGTTATAATGAGAGTTTTAAAATATTTCTTTTGCTGTACATTAGGGTACTTCATGACTGTAAAAAACATCAACCTTTTAATATTAAAAGAAAGGCCCTCACACGCCTACGTATATGTAGTTTTACGACCGAGTGAAGCTGATATTGGAACATCAAATTTTCATAAGAATTTCACTCATTTTCTACTATTATTAGTGCTCGGAATAGGTACTTTAATTTTATGTACTTACGATTTTGTGATATCAATAGTATGGATATGCCTGGGAACTTACTATTTTTAGAGATTGTTAAAATATTATATTGAACTTTCAAAATAGTCTTTCATATTTTAGCTTATTGTTGTAATAAGTTGTAAACATAAAATTTTACAATAAAAGCGTAAAGAAACGAATAGCAAATAAAAACAGAAAATTTTAGGTTTATCCATGTTACGCTTACATTGACTTTCTTTCTGCAAGTACATACAATTAAACTACCTATTCCGAGCATTAATTATTATGCATGAGTTGTATGTATTTATATTTAATAGAGTGAAGCTATGATATAGTTTAATTTATCTTCAAATCGACATAAATGTGTAAATAACACACACAGACACATAAACACGTATGCTGTTTTTATTGCTATTAAAATTGAATTTGGTGATCCTTTGCAATCAATCCGAATAGGTATGAAAGAGCGATGTGTTGTGTCACATATTATTTTTATACTTAAAAGAAGACATAAATATTGTAACATATAAATGTAAGATCAAGTAATATAAAGCGACAAATCTTAATAGTAATGCTTTTATGTAGCCAATACGCTACATATAAAACACTACTATTAAAATGTGACACTTTATATCAAACGTCTATATGGCAGAGTTCTTTAAGGGTATAATTTCGCTTAACGACCTTCAGCATTGCCTTAGTGTCAGAAAGTTTTTTCACATCAGCCATAGAGCCACTTATTTTTTATTATATAAAATAAGGTCGATATAAATAAAAAATGAACAACACAAAATTCAAGACACAAAAAGTCTTTTTTTTTTTTCCTCAGGAGAGGAGGCTGAGAATCCTCATGGATATCAACGCAACAGGCAAGCAGGGATGCGTTGATTATGTCGGACTCCTGGTGAATCGAGGCGGCTCGATCCAACAGACCTACCGATTAAACTCAACCTAGCCTTGGCCCTAGTGGCCTTATGGCTTGAATGGATTTAAAAGTCGCGTATTAGTAAGACACGGGCTGAGAAATTGTGAACGTTGTTGTCGACTATAAACGTTGAAGCTGTCACAACGCTATTATTTTGGGAATGAAATGATAATTGGCATATGTTATTGCACAGTTTCTTGTTCACTACATTGATATAATTATATTATGAAAATTAAATAAAATAAATTGACTGCTTACTCATCTTCTTGACGGATAAAAAAAAAAACAACAAAAAGAGATTACATGCATCCGCGACCATACATCACGAAAATGTCATTTACGAGCCGTAATAATAAAAAACAAGACTTTCGCTATTTAAGCACATAGTAAATCTATTAAAATCGTGGGTCTAACCACGATTTAAACATTATTTTCTCGTGACCACAGTGGATGCAACTCTGCCAAAACGTTGAGGTAAATAAATAGTAATGTATTAATTGAGATTTTTATATATGAAACAAAATATTGTTTGTCGCTTATGTGTTTAATTAATTATATAATTTTTATATAACTCTTGCTTTAAAATACTGCTATAAACACCTTCAAACCAACAGTATTTTTGAAACCTTTAAATGGCGTGCGACAATGGGATATACTTGTAGATCCAAAATGCGTAGAGAGAATTTAGGGACTTTAATGAAAGTATGCGTGGATTGTACCAACTGACTGTAATTTCAATATACACGAAAAAAATCTGTATTTTCTTCTATCTAGATATGCATATCTAGAGATGAATATACATTAAATCATAGAATATAGAAAACGTAGCTGAGATCGGAACGCCAGTCCATTAAAAGGCAGACAATCTTACAGCAGATATCTCCAATGAACTGTTTAATTGCCATGATATGCATTTCCTTTGGCCTATGGTGGCGATTGAACCGGGTCAAGAGTTACGAAGTCACGATGACTGCAGCAAAAGAGTCAAAGGTCCCAAATGACTGGAATCGTTCGATAGTAATTAAGTTCACTCAGTGAGTTCGACGTAGCATCTTGCTAGCGTGAGTTGTCAAATTATGTCCTGTGTGCGCCTAAATTATAAACGTTAATTAATTTTGTATTAATGATAATTAAAAAATTCTAACGTAGAAGTATTGGTGGCGCTGAAGTCGCGGCACTGGTGGTTTCTTTTTTAATAAAAAACATCCATCAACCCTAGATTTTTATTCAAACTTAGAATTTCACATGCAAAAACACCCAAAGCGAACCAAATTTCTGTAGATCGTAGAAAATATTTGTCTGTTGCCTGAATTCAAATCACCACTACCACTGTAATTACCGAAAAGAAAATCGAGAGATCGATCAATAATCAACTTGCTAATCGCCATTTATTTTCTGCGCACCCGCTTATTGTATTTATATTAGCAAGTTCACACGTGTTTTATTGATCTTAATTTTTAAATCAAATATGAAACATTTCTTCTTATTTGTATTGTATGTATGTATTTACATGCACTCCGGCGTTTCTCACTTCCATCTGTGATCATATTATATCAGGTTCAATATCGAATCCACAGGTGCGTTATTTGTTTCTCACAACTGACAGTTTCCTTTTTTCTAATTATATTTGCTTAACATTGTATGAAGCCTAAACATCCGTAGCATTTGATATGAGAGAATAACTGGTGTTTATTTATTTCATAATACAGATACAGTTATTCCAAATTGAAATATAAACGTAAAATTTAAAAACTAAACTCACATCCCATACAACTGCACACAACATGAACAATGAAAATCACAAGAAACGAAAAATTTTATTCATGTAATCCAAATCAACTTCATCGTTCACACTAGGAGAAGTAACGGAGATAACGAACATTACTAAACATCAACAACACAATAAAATTATTAATAACATTGCGAAGTTTTTGAAACCAACCTTTTACTAGTTCTTCTGGTGAACTGAAATCTTGATAATTTACCACTTATAATCGAATCCTCGAAAATTTTGCAATTTTAGCAATAACAAATGTGTAACAAAACTATTATTTCACTATGACATATATATGAGGCGCAAAAGAAAATTATAAATATGCATTTATACATTACACTTTAATTTATCTGAACTCACTAAAAGACACTATTAAATTAGAAACTCAAAATAATCTGGAAATTACAACATCAAAAACAAGAAAAATTTGCGCCTGGTCCTTACTTTGTTTTTAGTGTATATTTAAACCGGAAAATTGATATTTAGTAACATCATATACAAAAAGCAAATTATAAAATAGAGAAATATTAATAAATTAATTGCAATATTTAAATATACACTAAATTACTGCAGCAGTTAAAAAAATATAAAGAAACCGTAATGAAACCGCATACAGTCACCGACGAACGCAACATAGGTATGCATAGTTAAATATGTCCGATTTTTTGAACATAGCTAGCAAAATTCCAGTGTAAAAATTTAAAATAGCATCGGAATTTATTCTTCACACACAAAAAATGTAAGAAACGATATAAACATTGCAATACCGAATATGGTAAACACTTTCAATTTCTTAAAGTTCGAAGCTCTGCGTAGGCGCACCGCCAGATACCTACCGTATCAACATAAAGTAACTATTTGCATAACACCATTTCCTTTAGCATTGACAACTTTCTTCCATCACCTCGGATGTAATTGAAATGATAATATTGAGTTATGTGAAACTTACAATTTATATATTTCTACTATTGTCTCTTATTTCTGGTACATTGTGTTCTCGTGATAGGGAATGAAGAAACTTAATTGATAAAAATTAATTGAAAATAGGTTGACAACAAAGGAATGAAAATCTACTGATTTTTGGGCTGGACAAAGTGTATATAGGAGGACTACATTGTCAAATATCTAATCCCAATTAGCGTGATAGAATTCATCTAAGCACAATTCGTAATTCTACCGTATTTAAGTAATATCCAAGTAAACGAGATTGTCTAAGCACTTTTTGCATACAAGTTTATTATTAACTAGCGGACCCGACAGACTTCGTCCTGTCAAAAAGATTTGTACAGTGGCAGTTTTTTGTTCCTAATTATTTTATAGATAATGTCGCATAGCCAAACAAATCGCAAAAAAAGTCTAAATGACCTATTACATTTTGTGGCTATTCAATTTTGGAACGTGACATTAAATCCTCCAACGATGTATTCTGTGCTCCAACGCACGCACGCACACTGTTTTGATAGATATGATTGAATTTCAACTATATGTAGCGTTAATAAAGCGCAAATTGACTCTGATGTTAGGAACACACCTTCATTGCTTAGACAACAGTGAGTGCTTGCAATATGAACATTATACAATAACAATAAAGCTCAATTCGACTGTACGTTTTAGTTAGAAAACGTTTGCATGGGAAAATAAAAGGGCTGTTTTTAGGGTATTTCCGATAATTATTCGAATTTTCCTCATTGTAAAAACCCTCCTTGAACTTCAACGAACATTAACAAAAAAGAATTGGCCAAATTGGTCCAGGCGTTGTTGAGTTATGAGCTTACCAACACATTTTGCGATTCATTTTTATATATAAGAAGATTTGACACTCAAAACGTTATATGCCAAACTGTCTACAATTTAAAAAGAGGCGCTAACTTATAATAAAGTTGGTTACGTTCTTATTTACAAACAATATCATTGAAATATTTTGGCGCAAAATGAAAACTGGGATGCGTCACCTATTGGTTTAATATACCTGTCACTTTGACAAACCCTCTTTTAACGATAAGTTCCGCAGTCTGAGAAGCTTAAATGAAGCTGTAACACTTTTTTTTTTCACTGATTTTAAGTACTATTAAAGACACTTTTTTTTTTCATATTGATTAAATTCACATTTACAATTGTATCTTGCATTGGTTATGTTTTCGTCGAATTGTTACTTTGACATTGACAGTTCTATAGTGTGGGCCGCTTATCATGATCCTAACACCATTATCTATGTTCAAATTAGGCAATCAAATCTAGCCAAGCGTCGTCTACTACAAGATACTGAAACATCACTCCGGAATTCATAGATTAAAAAACAGTGTCGTAGATTATTAACTGCCCACAGATTATATACCGGATACTAATTAACAACAAACTATTTGCACTGCCGGTTACAAAAATATCATTTAGAATTAAACTTAAATTTAGGAAGATCAATTCTTCCTTTCCTTTGATGAAGATTGAAGACGGCGACTTGGTAAGCCAAGGACAGAGAGTAAACTAACCCAAACACGGCCATCTAACCACGGTTACCAGTTGCCTGGACCAGTTCCTGAAGGACTCCTGAAGGACTACCGGAATACTGATTTCTTTTTATCCTCGGAATACCGTCTTTTAATCTTTTACATTATAAATTTCAACTTAAAACCAATATCGATCAAACGGACCTATAAACCCTGCCTGTACCTATATTAATTTAAGTTCTTTTATATTTTTAAGTCATTCTATGTATATGAATTGATAGAATTGACAGTAATATTGTTGCCTAGTAAACATTAGTGAATTGAATTTTGTTTAAACTCCATTTGAAATAAAGATCTTGTACTCAAACTTTTAGTGATTTATTTGTAAAAATCCATCTATTTCATAAAATAAATAAAAAATACATTACATTTGGCATTACAAAAATCAGTAGATTTTCATTCCTTGGTTGTCAACCTGACAACAAGGAATGAAAATCTACTGATTTTTGGGCTGGACAAAGTGTATATAGGAGGACTACATTGTCAAATATCTAATCCCAATTAGTGTGATAGAATTCATCTAAGCACAATTCGTAATTCTACCGTATTTAAGTATCCAAGTAAACGAGATTGTCTAACACTTTTTGCATACAAGTTTATTATTAACTAGCGGACCCGACAGACTTCGTCCTGTCAAAAAGATTTGTACAGTGGCAGTTTTTTGTTCCTAATTATTTTATAGATAATGTCGCATAGCCAACCAAATCGCAAAAAAAAGTCTAAATGACCTATTACATTTTGTGGCTATTCAATTTTGGAACGTGACATTAAATCCTCCAACGATGTATTCTGTGCTCCAACGCACGCACGCACACTGTTTTGATAGATATGATTGAATTTCAACTATATGTAGCGTTAATAAAGCGCAAATTGACTCTGATGTTAGGAACACACCTTCATTGCTTAGACAACAGTGAGTGCTTGCAATATGAACTTTATACAATAACAATAAAGCTCAATTCGACTGTACGTTTTAGTTAGAAAACGTTTGCATGGGAAAATAAAAGGGCTGTTTTTAGGGTATTTCCGATAATTATTCGAATTTTCCTCATTGTAAAAACCCTCCTTGAACTTCAACGAACATTAACAAAAAAGAATTGGCCAAATTGGTCTAGGCGTTGTTGAGTTATGAGCTTACCAACACATTTTGCGATTCATTTTTAATATAAGAAGATTTGACACTCAAAACGTTATATGCCAAACTGTCTACAATTAAAAAGAGGCGCTAACTTATAATAAAGTTGGTTACGTTCTTATTTACAAACAATATCTTTGAAATATTTTGGCGCAAAATGAAAACTGGGATGCGTCATCTATTGGTTTAATATACCTGTCACTTTGAAAAACCCTTCTTAACGATAAGTTCCGCAGTCTGAGAAGCTAAATGAAGCTGTAACACTTTTTTTTTCACTGATTTTAAGTACTATTAAAGACACTTTTTTTTTTTTTCATATTGATTAATTCACATTTACAATTGTATCTTGCATTGGTTATGTTTTCGTCGAATTGTTACTTTGACATTGACAGTTCTATAGTGTGGGCCGCTTATCATGATCCTAACACATTATCTATGTTCAAATTAGGCAATCAAATCTAGCCAAGCGTCGTCTACAAAGATACTGAAACATCACTCCGGAATTCATAGATTAAAAACAGTGTCGTAGATTATTAACTGCCCACAGATTATATACCGGATACTAATTAACAACAAACTATTTGCACTGCCGGTTACAAAAATATCATTTAGAATTAAACTTATATTTAGGAAGATCAATTCTTCCTTTCCTTTATTTGTGGCGGATCGACATAGTTTCCACACCAACCTAGTTCCATTTAATAACAAACATCACATACTATACATCGTCTATATAGTCTTTGCCTCATCGGTGGTAAGCAATCTGTAATGGTATACTAATCTGTGACTGAGAGATCTGAAATCTGGGAATTGGGAATCGATCTATTGTAAAAATCTCACGCATATTTCGTAATATAAAAATCGTATAAAAGTTACTGAAAGTGGTGTCAGGATCACAAATTTCAGGAGTATTTTATTTCCCATAAAATTATCCATATCTGTTGGAACATAATTAAATTGAGTTGCCACCCGGCACTTGAAAAAAAAATAATAAACTAAAATATTTACATATTGAAAGCCCGATAAAAAGGTCAGTAATAGTTGCATTTATCCCTTTAATTCTTTAATCTCTTTAATTTCAATTTGTTCCCAATAGTAATGATTTTCACAAATAATTATTGATATTAGTTTTGAGCGGGTAGGCTTAACCACCCATACAAAATCATGCTGAAATTAGTTGCTCAGCTGCTAATCTTGTATTTGAGGTAATTGGTGTTTGTATTTAATCATAATAATATAAATAATGTAAATTCTTGTTCTTTTAAAATGTAAATGTACCATAATTTGATGAATGTTCAATAGATCATGTTTGATATTTTTTTCTTTTGTAACCTAGTTGTCAGATTTAATTGTATGAAGAACAATAATGTATATGGGTTCCTTCTGAACCGCATAGACCACCCCAGTGGTCATGACTATGAAAATGTAAATCAAATCAAATCAAATCATTTTATTTGCACAAATGTAGGTACAATAAAGATCATAAATTATAATAAAGAACAGGCCACATCTACCATTTCTGGCTTGCAAAAGTTACACAAAATAATTTACAATAATTAAAAAAACAATGTCAAGTAATTATTAAAATTTCTAAATCTAAGTCTAAATAATTATAAAAATAATAGTATGTCAATTATAAGAATGTGCATACATATTCAATAAACAATTATAAATGTCAGTGGTAAGTGCGTACTTAAGGTAAAAGAATTGTTAAATAATTAAAACCACCAAAATAAAATTATGTCAATTACAATAAGGTGCATATACATACAACAATTGTTAATATGTGGTACATAGGGTAAATGGATATAAAACTAAATTTGACTGTCATTCTCAAAATATTCAGAAACCGAATAATAACATTTTTCGACCAACCATTTATACAAATGTTTTTTAAATAAATTAGTAGGCATATCCGAGATTTCCGATGGTAGATTATTATATAATCTAGCCACCATAGAATAACAATTTCTTCGACATATATCAGTCTTTATATGTGGTAAAAGTAATTTATTCGGATATCTGGTTGTAAACTTCAATATATCTTTTTTCTTTGCAAATAAATGAAGATTTTGTTTCGCAAAAGTACACGCTTCGAAAATGTACATTGAAGGAAGTGTCAAAAGATTCAACTCTTTAAACAATGGTTTGCAGGTAGTTAATGGAGGTACATCTTTTAAAGCACGGATACACTGTTTTTGCGCGATAAATGCTCTTTGAATATTTACAGAATTGCCCCACAGCAGGATCCCATATCTTAAATTAGAAGCTACATAGCCATGATATGCTTTTAAGGTAGTTTGTATATTGGTAAGTTTTGTCAGCCTCCATAGAGCGTACCTAAACCGATTTATTTTTCCACAAACATGGTCAATATGGGATTTCCACGAGCAGTACTTATCTAATAGTAAACCCAAAAATTTAACTTCGTCCGATTCTGTCAACTGTAAATTATTATATTTCGCATTTAGTTGCTTTTTTGTTCCGTTTTTATTTAAAAATTGAATATATTTTGTTTTACTAATATTTACTTTTAAATTGTTTGCACTGAGCCAGTTTATTATGGCAGCAATAGTTTTATTTATTTCTTCACTGTAATCCGAGTCTCCGTTATTTGGGATAACAATTGAAAAATCATCAGCGAAGAGAAAACTCTTATATTTACTAACTAAAGGAAGATCATTGATATAAAGTAAAAACAGTAAAGGGCCCAAAATACTGCCCTGTGGAACACCAACATCGTTGAGTCTTAACAACTCCGATTTTATAAATACCTGCTCCATATTAGAGTTATACGTCGGTATTACCACATATTGAGTACGATTACTTAAGTAACTTGAAAGCCATTCCTGAACTGTTCCACGTAAACCATATCTTTCACATTTTTTTAATAATAGTTTGTGACATACAAAGTCAAACGCTCTGGTCATATCGAAAAATATTGCTGTGACTCCAATTTTGTTGTTGAGATTACTAATTATTTCATTAATAAGTTTGTATGCTGCCAACATCGTGGATTTTCCTTTTTGGAAACCATTTTGTTCGGAGCATAAAATATATATTTATTTATAAATTCCGTTATTCGCTTGTGCATGACTCCTTCAAAAATTTTGGACAATATTGATATTAAAGCAATGGGTCGGTAATTTGCTGGATCTTTTTTATCACCCTTTTTATGTACAGGTTTAACAACAGCACTTTTTAATTTTTCAGGAAATAAGCCTTGTGAGAAGGATAAGTTTATAATATGTTTCAATAGAGGTGCTAACAAATGTGAGCAGTGCTTAACAACTTTAGTTGAAATACAATCGTAGCCAGTAGACAATGTATTTTTCAAAGATTTTATAACTTTCAGGATTTCCTCGTCATCGGTTGGATATAGAAACATACTATTATTATTTTGTCCAATGTCAAGTTTATGTAAGTCACTTTTAATATCATTATTTGTCAAATCAATAAAAAAATTATTAAATATATTAGCAATGTCAGATGGGTTGTTAATTTCTATGTCATTATGGATTAGTTTGTATTTGTCACAGCTAATTTTTGGTTGATTTATTGTATTATTAATAATTTTCCAGGAAGCTCTACAAATATTTTGAGAACCATTAATAAAACTTTCATTTACGAGCTTTTGAGCTGCCATAATACATTTCTTAAATAATTTGTTATATTTCAAATATTTTAGCTTATCCGAATTGCATTTAGTTTTGTAATATTTAAATCTTAATTGTCGTTTAGTTTTGGCAGATTTTTTTAGACCTCTAGATATCCAAGTAGAAGCTTTATTATTATTGTTAATTTTAATTAATTTATTAGGGAAACATAAATCGTAATATAAAATGAATTCATTATGAAAATTATCGAATGCTTTGTTAGTATCATTTTCATTGAAGACATCTGACCAAGAAATACTACGGACGCATTCCAAAAACTTGTTCATATATTCGATGCTTAGGTCTCTCTTAATAGTAAAATACTGTTTGTTAATTGTTTCTTTATACTCAGTTTGCAAAGTCAGTAGTTGTCCCGTTTCATGATCCGACAGTCCTAACGGTAAAACTGCACTAGTAGCATTTGCTACATTACTTATTATTTGATCAAGACAGGCATTACGTCTCGTTGGCTTGAGTATATGGATTTGGAAATTATAATTTTCAGTTATCCTCTTATATTCTTCTGACGCTGGAGATCTCTTAAGGAGATCGATATTAAAATCTCCTGTTATTATAATTTTCTTTTTAATTTTAGTTTGTAGCTTATTTAGTAATTTTTCGAATTTATTAAGAAAAATCAGAGGATTAGTATTGGGTATTCTATAAAGACAAATAATAATACATTTATGTTTCAAAATTTCTATACCGCAGCATTCGAATAAAAACTCTTCACAAAACTCTTTAAAAATTATTAGCTTTTTAAATTTTATGTTTTCTCTACACAGTATACAGACTCCTCCGCGTTTTTGTTTAGATCTGGAATACGAATCAGCTAAAGCAAAACCATTTATTTTTAAGTTTGATTCATTTCCAGATTTGATGAAAGTCTCCGAAAAGCACAAAACATCGATATTTTGCTGTTTATCTTTTAAGGATTTTAATGCTATTTGTACGGTATCTTGTTTACTCAATATGCCAGCAATGTTTTGGTGCAAAATCTTTAAATGATTTTGTTGCTTCTTATCGAAAAAACTTTTTTAGAATATTGGATTTATTTACTAAAGGAAAATAGTCTAAAAGTGTAGTTTTTATTGATTTACCGTTTTGAGTGATTGGTGCGAAATTGAATTGGTGCGAAAATTTTGTACGAAAAAACGTGTCATTATTAATTACATCCGACTTATCATGAACTAAACTAGTATCACAACGTTTAAAGTAAGATGGTATTGTTTTTTGAATTAAAGTTTGTTTATGACTTGATTTTTTTGTATAATTTGTTTGTTTATTATTTTGTAATAGGTATTTTACTTGTTTTGGTGCAAGATACTTGTTATAGTATGTAATAAAATCAATTTCAAAGTTAATTTTTAAACATAGCTCTTTTAGATATTGGTTTTTATTTGTCAAAAAGTATTGTGAATTCAATTCTATAAAACTGCAATTAGGGTAGGTTTTAGTCAATAATTTTATATTATAATTTAACAAATTCAAATTTAAATATGAATTATATTGTACATTAATAATGAAAACCTTAAAATGTCTTAATTTATATAGCGCAATCCCCAACTCTGAAAACAATAAGTAGGGGTTTTTGTCATTCATCCCTAATGCTAATATTATTATGTCATCTTTACCTAACTTATTTTCTAAGTCATTACAACTAGTCAAAATTTGAGAACAGTTAGCTCCCGTTTTCACTATAGTGGTAATGGAATATGTGTCATTTATTAAATGCTTTCTTGCAGCAATTATTTTTTCTGACAAATGTAGCATTTTTATGATATTAACAGGGCAAAAAGGTACGGGAGGTTGTTATGCCCGCCTACAAATTTATGTAAGGAAAATATATAAAATACAAAATCCTTGAAGAAAATTATATAAACCTTAAGGAGAATAACTGCAATCTATTAAAAGAAGAGTGTCTGGACCCAGTCTCAAGGAAGGTATTCAGTACTAACCACCGGGGGATGGGAATTTAGCATTAGAATACATGTTATTTCTTAGATTTTAGAATTACCATAATAAATAGTTTATTTCAATACCCTGATCAACTATTGTTGTTAAATGTCCTTGCCGAGATTGATCAAACAGCACCAGAACCAACCTGCCCTTGTGTCTACTCATTAAAATTTGTTATTTTAAGTACATAATAAAGTTATTTATTTTAATTGGTTATTTTAATTTAATTGTTAAAAGAAAAACTTAAATATACATTTATCCTGTTAAAGTTGATAATTAAATCAGTCACTTTGTTATTTTGTATTATTTGTGTTTTCTTTATAAATCTAGTTGGTGAGTAAGAGAATTATTACATTACAAAGCTGCCTACAACGATTCACTTTCGAAGGAACGAAGATCAAAACGATCCCCGCTATACATACATAAAAAAAGTTCTCGGTTTGCAATACATTCACACCTCACGTTAAATGCACCGATATAAAGTTTGCAGTGCATAACGAAATGAAAGTGTGTTTTTTTTTATCTTATCTTTATACGAATGAATAGAGACACGCCTGGCTGGGTTGTGTATGAATGTGCAAGATGAACGATTTCTTTCTTGCTCTAAACAACAGTAAATCGTGAATTTTGTAAAACTAATTGTTTGACACACCAAAATATCCCTCAACGTTCATTGTAATATTATTCAATGAGTAGATAAATTAATATAACAGATTATCAAGCTAGGTGGTGCTTTCATTACTGCACTATCCTCTTCAGTCAATGCTTACTATGCATTGACTGCGCTTTACATCTTTGAATTTCTTCATCGTAGCAGCGAAAAACGAAAAATATATAGCAGGATCGACCCCGGGCTCCCTGAGTCATTCGATTCATAAATCGGTGCCGAGACCACAGACAGAAGCTTCGAGAGAAGAGAGAAGAGGTGTCTCTCTTACAATATTGTGTTAACCTTTCTAATATATAAGGAAAAGTTCCAATTTATATATACTCTATCCTATAGTTATAGATAACTATACGCTATGATAATATAGCGTAATACATTCGAACTGGTCGTGCGATATAAAAAACAGGATCAATTTAGATTTATCACCAACAAATAGCTTCGCACGGTGCGACTTATATTCTAATCCAGTGATGGATTATGTAACAAGCAATGACTTCCTGCTGAACAGTTTCGGTATCATAACTAATTTGCATATTAACTAATTTTACATAGTGCCTACGCACGTAACCAGATTCTGGTACGAAGACCTGATTCCGTGTCTCCAGCATCAGCAGCAGGGTCAAACCCCCTTATCAAATACGACCAGTACCTTTTTAGTTCCAGCGCTGCTTTAAACGCAAATACTTAATTTTCTGAAGTAGCGCTGCATCGCTTCCTCTCTTAACAGGGTCAGTTACAAGTAATTAGCACCTAAGTTCGGCAGTAGAGCTTAGTCGTAGATACACTTTATAAAATTGCCGTTAATTTGCTTAAGCGCATAAAACAAACAATAATATCAATAACTTTCTATTTATAAAATAGGCAAAATGAGAGTTAAGAGAATATTAATTTGGAGCCTAAAACCTGGAGATTTCGAGTTAATTAGTGCAAAATAATTGCAAAATCTTTCAAATAAGTAACTAGTCGGTTGTTAATACAAAAGAAATTGTAGTTAGCTGTAGACAATGGCAGACAATATATTACTACCTATCAATCCTTGTAAGCTGATGTAGGGCTGTCGAGACTTAGTTTCAAAATTAATTTATTTTATTTGTAAAAAAACTAACTTAATTTGTTGCTACAAAACCTTCACATCTGATAGATACACACCAAATATTATTTCGGCGACCTTGAAACATCATGTATCATTTGATGAAAATTTGAAATGAGAAAAATGAAAATTTTGTTTTTTTGAAAAGTAATTTTTTTACATTAAATTACTTAAGACGATTACATAAAAACATATTTAACCAGTTATTTACGAACTTATTGAGTGTAAGTTGTAATCAAATTGGTAATTTTGGGACCAAAGAAAAGTTCGTCTCGTGTAAGAGTTGTAAAGATTCCATCTATTCTCAGATACTTTCGCCTTCAGAAGCAATAGAGCATAGAATAGGCGTCCTACGTCCCACGGCTTATTCGAGTTAAACTTGTTTACGATACACTAAGTGTACTTATATAAATTAATAGTGAGATAATTATGTACATACATGCATACGAGCTGACAGCTGTTATCGAGAGTCATTGGCCGTGACTTCCTAGTATGTTGTGCGTGGAATATTTTAGTGATGCCTGTTATTAAAGATGTTCAAACCATCGCGGCAGTTTCATGTTAACTTTAACACAGCTCTTACGTCGCTCTCAATAGCAGTGGTTTTCGTAAAACAAATGTGAAGTATGACGTGTTGCTGACTGTACAATTTCTATTTTATAGACTAGCTCTGAGAATTTGAGTTTTCAAATGTATTTGATAAAAACAGGGTAATGTAGAGGCAAATTTCCTGATGGAGATCTTAGAGTAAATTGTATACAATACATTCATACTTAAAGATGGTTTAGTAACAAAAGGAGTTAATTAATAATTCGTGGTAGAACACTTGCATCACGAGTTTAACAAGATTTCTATGATTATTGTATTATTTTACTTAGACTTTGTAGATTTCATAGTTAAATATAAGTACCACACACAATTCTGGAAAACTAATGAGTTCTGCCTAATCTGGATCGAATGAACAGAAGTCGATAATCAACCGTACATATTTGTTATATGGTCGCGAAATTGTATAACAGGATATTACGCTTTAGTAAGGAAGTCTCTATAAGCAGTTAAAATAAAATAAACTACTGACATTACTCACTAGGTTAGCTTAATCAATTTGACTATAATAAAATAGAGAATATCCATTCTGTAATTGGAATGTCTATAAAGATAGACACAGATGCACACATACACACACAATCATGTTAAGAATATAATATAAACATATGTATTTAAGTATTATTCTTGAACTTTTGAAACAAATGTCAATAGACATTAAACTAACTAAATATGAAGGGGGAAACATGATTTCAGAAAATTTCAGCCAGTAAATTACAAACTTTTGATAAAAAAAAATATAAAAGATATTATCAAGATTACATAAGAATCGAAAGTAATCAAAAATTTCACTGTAGAATTTTAAAATAAATTCAAAAACAAATAGTCTATCTAATAGACTAGTATATCAGTTTTAATATTTTCGTACGGTTTCGTAGGAAAAGTGGTAAATTAATACGACCACGTAAAAAATGTTGTATTATAATACTAAATTTTAAACCCAACATACAATAAGTAATTCAGAATGTAGTACTTAGTTTCTTTCTCTAAGGATTACTTTAATTTATCTTTCGATTACATTAACAATACACTGGTTTTATAATATGGACTATATCATTAAAAATCAGACATTCTTCAAATGACTTAACATACAACTATGTTATTTAACCAATTTGCATTTCGCTGAATACTGTTAAAGTAAATTTTCGCAATTGCCAACTATTAAGACGTTATCGCTAAACCAGTAGAGCGCGGTAGCATGCATGTGTACTAACCGCTCGGTTATCTATGGCACGTGGCTCTGTTGTCGGTTAAATGGGGGGGATAACAGAGTTATCGCTCTGAAACGACACTTCAGTGTAACCTAACTGAATGCTTTTAGTCTCGACAGCCGTTATTGCTGTACTTTAATTATTGTTATTTTCGCTTCATATCACGCGTCTTCATAAGTCACAGTTCTTTAAAAGGCGTGCGCGGGGATATAGTCACAACGCGTAGAGCCGATTCATGAAAGGAAATATTTTTTTAGGCCCACTAGAAAACGGCAACGTTTATTGATATTACTGAACTCTAAAATATCAATTTATTATTAAAAGCAATTGCACGATATTATGAGTAAAAATGAAACGGGAATAATAAAATCAATTATTTAAACTTAGTAATGACTTCTGACATTTGAGGTAAAGGAACTAACGTTTTTTAAATTAAAATGAAAGATGATTTAATATATATACAAATAATATATAAATATTATAATAGATAAGGGATAGTGTATTATTTCTTTTTTATTTTATTTAAAAGTATTGAACTCTCAATAATTATTTTAATACTATTTTAGATTATTTTAACTATTAGTTCGTCAGTCCAGTATCGTCGTGAAACGGAACGCGTCATCATTTTTGACAGCGACAGAATGGTACCTACACTGACATCCAATTGACGTCGGTTTGTTTTCAACCGAATTCTGTGTTTACGTTTCCAACGGCTTGATTTCGTTTTCTTTCCCGTATCCAGTATTTAGAATGCAAAAAAATAATACGATTTCGGGCGTTTGGTAGTGGCCAAAGAAGATTGTATTTTTCAAGAATAAAAGTGTTAAATAGCATTTACGTAAAAAACAATTTGAACACAAATCAAAATAAAGCTACTAACTACTAAGAATTATTAGGTTATTTAATCTTCATGTTTTAATTGATTTCTCAATATTCCATTAGATAAAAACAAGCTAATGTTCCTTATAATATCTAGAGTTAATAAAAAAATATTTAACGTATGTCTCATTAATAAACGTTACATTTTGTAGTGGGCCTATTCTCCATACAAGAAAAAAATATCTCCTTTAATGAAAGTGTGCGTGGAGTGTACCAACTGGGTCTAATTTCCATCGGCACAATCAGAAATGCAGCTAAAGACCATACCCAGTTAAATGCACAGAAACTATTGTCGTTACAGGTCAAAACGTTTCTGGTTTATTGCATTTCGATTTTGGTGGTAATGAGCATCGGGCTATGAAGGGACTCCGGTCACCTTCCTTCTCGTCGCTCACTAAACGGGTTCCAATATTGGTGCGAATAGTGCAAACTTGGTGTGTATTAGGTAGTATGTCTGCGGCAGCAATCGAAACGCTGTTGGTATTATGACATTATTACACTTCCACCTTTCGAGCATCTGCACTTGCAACTCCACTCTGTCCTAAGGCAAGACAGGGGCGAATAGCATACGCATAATGAAGCATATTGGGATCCTCTGTGGCGCAACTCACTGACAGCTCGCCACGAGCTGCCCTGGGTGAGACTAACTGCATTGATGGGGTAGTTGTGTATCATTATTAACGTTTATTAAGATTGCTTTTTATTCTTTCAAATTTTGCAGCAGAAATTTTACCCTTTTCTCGATTACCGATTCAACTGAAATTTGGTATTCACCTTCAGCTCTGACAATACAGTAAAATTAGGTGTTGACGACTACAATGCTACCTTGAAAATGGTGCAAAACTATAATATAATAAGCAACCTTCTTGGATCCTGACCATTTGTCCGCGGCAAAGATGTAGTAATAATAACTATCTGGGATTTTCTGTCAGGGTCAAAGGAGAATGCTTCAAAAGTCTGTAAGATAATATTAATTTATATAATACTTAGATAGGTAATAAATAACAAATCAATGTAAATTGGTAATAATATTTACTCGTATCAAAGTTACATTTTTGTTTCTAAGAAGATGAAATAAATACTTTCTCTAAAACTTTTAACAAAACAGGTCACATCTCTAAAAAGTTATATCTGTTTTATCAATACAAGATAGCGATTGCAAAAAAAAATAAAAGGCAATAATTTCAAAACCATGGTATCAATTTCTTTTTCCTTTTTTTTATAGATATAATTAAGTATATTTTCAGCCCTTTTCGTTTGTGCACTTTATCAAGACTGACACTGTATACATTGTTATACATTGAATCATTTACAAACCAGACATGACATTTTTAAGTTTGTTATAGGTACTTTTCTTTTGTGAATCGCTATTTAGTAATATGTTACTTATACTTGTTCATTTGATCAATTATTATTTACTGTAATCATCACAAGAACATTTTTTAACAGTTACGCTACGTTATATGATTATTATACATAGATAAAGAATCTGTTTGTCTATCAAACTGCGACTAGCGACTGATCATAAATATCGCAATGTGTAAACGCTAATGTCTCTGTTGATAACATATACCCACGATAACCTTTAACGCCATTCATACGCGGAACCAAATATTAAGAAATAAAGTATAAACAGCGTAACTCCGATCATTATACGTAAAGTACGATAAAGGAAATCAAGTCACTACATATGTTCATTAAAAGCGCTTATTTTATGCACATTTACGAATACTAAAACCGTGAGATAATTAAGCAATTAACGGATAAACTTACACTTATCTAGCCAAAACTAAATTATAAACGGCGATTATTATTAAATTTTAGATCTGGTACTCTGACTCCAATATTGTACTTAAAGTACTAGAATATCTAAACCTAATTTAAACTTATTAAAATCATTTATAATAAACACATCTCTTTCGTCTATTACAGATGGATAGCAGTTCAGAGGCGATGGAGCTAAGGAGAGAGTTGGATGCAGTCCGGAACGCATTACAACAACAGTCCGAGTCTGTCTTAAAACAAAGACATCAGCTCGTAGAAGCAGAGCAGGCGCTGGCCACGCGGGATAAACAAGCCGTGCAGGAACGAAGACTGAGGCAGGATCAACTCGCTTTGGTGCTTAGATCGCTCGTACTTTTAGAATCCCGCTTAACAAGAGAACAGAGACAGATCCAAGTAGCGCTCCTACAAAAGGAAAAAGTAATCAAATCGCAACAAGAAGAAATAGCGAAACTGAAAACAAGAAAATCTTATTGCAGCAACTGCCAACAAATTCTTGGATTCACAAGTGAACAAACCAACATCGAAACTGATCCAGAATTTCAAAGCTTAGAGAGCACCGATTCGAGATTTCAAAACACGTTCGTCCGAAGTTGTAGCTACCGCGAAAGAAATTCTCCTTCGGCTTTCCAAAAGAATACGAGGCTAAGCAAAAGTTTCCAGTTACCCAAACATGAAACGGTATATGGAAACACGAGTTCAAGCGAAGAGGGGAACAACGCCAGCAGCGGTGGTAGTAAGGGTACATTTATAAAACATAAACAAGCTTTTGTTAGACGTGACGTTTTTAGAAGATCGCGAAAATATTCAGGAAGGAAAAATAATTCCCAAAAGAAATACAGTAATCAAGTCAATAACAGTAGCAGTACCGAAGAATGTGGGAGTCTGAGCTATCAAGTGAATCATGATAATGATATAACGGCTAATCAAATAGCTAACGATATACGACGAGCGTCTGAAAAAATAGATCAACTTATTGGCGAAGCTGCTAAAAAAGAACTCGATGCTTCTATTATTAATTCTGATAAAAAGTATTCTACGAAAATAGAAAGAATGCATGGAATCAAAAGACAAGCCTCCGATGAAATAAAAGCAAACAGACAAACGTTTTTAAATACTGTTTTGAATAAGGAGGGAAGTGAAAAGCCTTGGTATTGTAATGTTAGCGATACCGAGCATGACGGAGTTTGTCTTAACCAAAGCAGCATAATCAATAGTAATACTTCAAAATCGACGGATGATCTCTCAAGTCTTGATACCACAAAAAGCGAAGACATTGTTTCTGCGAAAAATGATGTATTGTGCAACAAATTAAAAGAAAAAAGTTTTAATACTAATTTCGTTAGCAGTGATAATAATACTATACACAATTTAAGCAAAGATACAAATAATGAGACAAATGAAAACTGGTATGCTAGTACTAGTGACGCTGATGAAAGCCCTGCAAATGAAATTTATAAAAACAATCCAGTATTGGAGTGTGTTAACCAAATTCTTCTACAGAACTCATTGGATGATAGTAGTAATGATAATTCAAAATCTAGTGAAACCCCTAGTCCAAAAACATCTACGAAACGTGTTCAATTTTCTACGCTCAACAGTATTTCATATGAAGACAAAGGAAGAACTATTGGTAACAATCATACTTTACCAAGATCGGATAAACGCGCTAATAAAATTGTGAAATTCAGCTTAGAGACTGCGTCAGAACACAGTTACGAAGTACCGAATACAGCACAAGGCTTCCAATATGAAATACAAAGCATTTATAGCAATGAATATGAGCCGATTATTACCAAATCTACCGATTCTAAACCTGTGCCATTACCTCGTTCGGTACCTCCAAATGATAAACCTCACATTCCAAAAATCAAAGGTTCTATTGTAAAAAATATTGCTGCCAACATTGAAAATAGAACCAACAGTTTTGAGAACAACTTCGACAAAGAGTTCGGTGCAATGAAAATATTTAATAAAAGAAAAGTGCCACGAACACCTCCTGCATTGCCCCCAAAACCTAAAAATCTTTCAGGCAAATGGAAAACAGATAACTCTGTTAAAGCAGAAAGAGAACCGTTAGACTCTGAAGCCGTTGCGGCCAATCAACGGGTTGCAGATGTTAAGATGAGAAAAGTAGGACAAGTAGCAACTGTTGACAATGTAGAACCGGACTACTGTTCCATTTCCGAGATAAATGTTCCAGTAGTCAGTAATGGTAAAAGAGAGTTGCTACTCACACAGCCAACGGTCGAGATACATAATGAACAGTATCCTATTCATTCTGCTAGCCAGAAAAAGAGTGTGGCGAAAGTTGTTTCTTTACCTAGAATCCAGAACAAAATTAGTGATAAAGATATACCTAAACTTCCACATGTCACAGAAATTATAATACCAGATGAAGATGAGAAACCAAATGAAGTTCAAAATCGTTCTTTTCAACGTGCTCCTGACAATTATTTAAAAAATTTCAATGTGCATCCTCTGCAACCAAAATTGGACCCCCGCGCTTCCATTCAAATGGGCAATACAGTTTCTTCTATTCTATCAGAAATCAATAAAGGAGGGAAGAGTGGCATGAAGCAAATAAATTTGACAGATCTGGACAATCAATTTAATAATACTTCTGATAAAACACAAATTTGTAATGCTGAATTAAATAAGGCTGAATATTTTGAAGATATTGACAAGTTTGATTTATCTCAGAATTTTGAAGAATTTAAAATAGATGATGATCTCGGCAGTATTGTTGCAGAGGAATATCGTATAAGTTCGGGAAGTAGTGATGGCTCCGTTTCTGACGTAGTAACCGAACATATACTCACAGTTGTACCTGATAATAATAACGATGTCCAAAAAAGCAGAGAAAATAATAGTGAAAAAAACGACAAAGCTAACAATGACGATAACATTAGCAAAAATTTGGCAAAAAACGCTAAGCTATCAAATAAACCTGATCTTTTATCAAATATTGAGAATTTGGAGACTGAGTCAGTGCGGAATTCAGATATTGAATCTAGCAATTCGTCAGGAAGTAACAGTGGTTCTTATAATACCGTTAAAAATGCTAATTGTGAGCCAAAATTAATCTTGAATAACAATAATTCAGAGGGAAATGTTAGCAAATCGAAGGGGGCATTCGATTTCTTTCTGGAAAGTTCTGGTTTAAGTTCGAAATCTATATTCACTTCGAACAAGGGTTTTATCGGTATGAGACCACCTAGTGCTAATCATAAGAGCGTGTTAAAGCCAAAAGATATAAAAATGCGAGTAAAAAACCCTATTACAACGAACAAAATCAACGAAAAGCCTATGACGACTGCTATAAAATATTTTGAGCCTTATGTTTAATTTTACATAATGTGTAATGTATTTTCTTATTTTTAAATAATGGAACTTATTTATAAGAGATGTTATTTATTGTAAAAATGAACTTGCCTGCATAATTTTACCTACATGTATTTATGTTATTGTAAATATATTAAATGTAATTAGTTATTTTATGGACTATAAATGTTTAACAAAGTGTATATACAGTTTTATTTATGAAAATCCTAAAATGACTTACTACATATTAATTGTGATTTGTTCACTACATTTTTCATATTGCTGTGAGTTTTGAAAACTATTGGGATCATAGTATAATACCAAGAAGCTACTGTTACAAATTCCGTATTTGAAAGTCCAGTAGTCAATAATTCCCTTAAACAATTATCAAATCCATTGAAAAGAATGATATAACAAAGAACGGTCAAATGTAAAAAATAATTACGACAATAAACATGCATATCCTATATATCCCAACGATATTCAGTAAAGAACTGGCGTATCAACTATTAGATTAACTCACTCTTAGAACTTCGAACTTCCAAACGGCTATCGCGTGTCTACGGCTGATGCTCCAGTTAAAGTCCTCAGATGTTTAATTTGTCCGGAGCGCGGAGCGACTCATATACTTAAGATGGTCACGAATTGCGTGTAAACGAGTACGAGTGTAGCTCTACAAATTAGTAGATTGGGATGACATATTATCCTTTTTTTATCCTACCCAAATGGAACTTTTTCTCAAACATACTTAGAAGTTCGTTTTGGACATTACTGAACATTATTTTTACAATCTTCTTCGAGATAATTCAAGCCCCTATCCCCATTCAATTTCCCTATTTGGTGAAAGGTGGCACTAACAACATACGGGTTGAATTCAGAAATTTCCCTTTTTTTTAATTTCAAAAGGTTAAATTATTAAGTTCATAAAACATAATATACAAAAATTTTCCATCAAATATATTTATTCGAAATAACTATAAATGATTAATAACTTAAGCAATATTATTTAATAAATTAAAAACAATATTCATTGAGACATAAAGCGGAAATTTCTAAACAAAATTTAAACAAATAATTAAAATATAAATAATTTACTTTCGTCGATTAAACCATACACTAGTAGTATTTTTCAACTTTATCAGTAGATTTCCTTTGCTTTTGCTTTCTTGTGTAGTTGTTACTTCCTCGTCTTTAGTGCTTTCGGAAAGACTTTGAGAATTCGAAGACATTCTTGACACAGAAATGTTTGAAAAGCTGTCACAGCGATTTAAAATTTCCCTTCTATTTAGTTGTTCGCGGGAGTATGGCGTCGGCCTTTGACGGAATCTTCTGACAGACTTCAAAAATTGTTCCGAAGAAAAGGTTTCACTAGCGCGTTCCACTGTAGCCGGCTTAAATGAAGTAAACGGCTCGGCGGTTTCCAAATCCACTGGCTGGCCCCATTTGCGGTCCAGGGCACGAAACGCAGCTGACAAATGAAAGTGCAATTCCATAGTTATTTGGTGATAACAAGTTATATCAACACAGTAGTCAGTAGTAAATGTGATAAACTTATGAATAGAATACGACCAAGACGTCATTTATATACGCATATATGGTTTATGTCTCATTAGTTATCTGAAATTAGAGAATAATTACGAAATGGGTTATAATTACATTTTTGTGTAGTTAGGTAATTAAGAAACCCGTTAGACTTAATTAGTCAATAAACATCAACATTTAGTTGCTAGCTTCTAATTAGTTAATCGACTTGAATTAACATATAAAGTGAAAGCATAAAATATATTTATAGACATATATATTTGTGTGAAATCATTGTTGGCGACTGGCCGGTCAGGCTTATTGTCTATGGGTGCTTGTGTCAGATTTGTCATCTGATTTTACGTTAGGGTTTGATTGTCAGCAAATTCGACATAGTTTATATTTTTATATTTCTTGTTGTTATTTACTTATAGTATTTATTTTAATATATATCTATCATAATTCACGTATTTCCTTTTATTGAATACAGTCAATTTCTTCGATCGGGAACAATCATGTTATATACAAACAACAAATAAATATCGCTCTAGACCTAGAGCGTCGAAATTGTGCCGTTCACATTCAACCAATTGGGGTCATTTCATTTAGTCGCATAGCAATAGCGAGTGAACGACAACTTTGTTTGTCGCTCTTTTTGTTCACGCTTTTGTATAATCTGTACCGTTCATTAATATTCTTATAAAACATTCAAATATAGGCATGCTGTATATACGAGTATATACATGAAAAGCAAGGTCAATTTTCAAAAATATAATTGTTTGTGATTTTACATTTTATTTAACAATGTTAAATAAATGTAAATAATAGAATAATGTAAACAAAATATTAGACTATAGTAGGACTCGAATCCTCCTTTTTAACAAACCGTGTTGACGCTTTGACCATTCAGTCGGCGAGCACTATTCGTCCCAATCAAATATTGGAATTTTATTCTTTTTATTTTGTAAACCCAAAGAAGACTTATTGACATTCAACCTGAATATATTTTAAATTTCTGGAAAATTGGGTGAGAATTAGGGTTGTATTATTTATAACTTTGCATTTTATAAATAAAAATATAATTTAAAAATTCAAACAAATATTCGACTGCAACAATTTATAATTTTCTAAAAAATGCTGGAATAATTTAATTCCACCAATGTTTTGGCCATTTTGAGTGCAACTTTCGTTATATGTATACACTTCGGATCTGTTTGAATGCATATAAAAAAAAATATAGTATGTCTACCTATCAAGGGACTTCAAGAAAGCCTTTATAAGGTAAGTCACAGAATATTCCCATAGAAATTCACTCATAAAGGTATAAGGGAAAACATCTAGTATTGTTTCAGGTCTTACATAGATAATCAAATCAGAAAGATGATTAATAAATTTGAATCAAATGTTGTCATTGTCACCGTAACTTATAAAGTTCCGCAAGGCTCTATTTTAGGACCATTGTTATTATTTCTACATACGACATCAACAGATGTATCTCGTTGATTTATTGTATACAGATAACCTCCAAATAATTGACATTATTGCAGTGTTAACAATTTAAGAAGCCTGTTTTGACAGTTGTCAAGACTATGCGACCCAGTCCACAAAAACACTGCTGATAAATGGAAGTGCAGTTCCATAGTTATTTTGTGATACCAATATTATATTAATCATCGTATATGTACATATGACAGATAGGTGTAGTAACGCTTTGAAGCTTAACAATGTAACTTTTTAGTTACAGATTAGTTATCAATGAGTTAACTTTTTCAACAGTGTCCAGTTTTTCCTGTTTGGTAGCAGATGGCACTAACAACGTACGATTTAAATTCAGAACCTACTCTTATTTTGAAGCCAGTAATAATAAGTTGGTGAGTACGACAAAAAATGCAAAATATTCATTTAAATAAATTTACTCGTAATAAGTATACATTATTAATAAATTAAACAAAACTTATAATACAATTTAGAACAAAATATACATCTACATACAAAATAATTAAATTATTCATAACAACAAAATATAAATCAAATTATTTTTGTCCAGTATTTAACCATACATTAGTAGTATTTTTAAACTTTATCAATAGATTTCCTTTGCTTTTGCAATTTTGGGTCTTCGTTACTGTCTTGTTTTCAGGGCTTTGTGAATTCGAAGACATTCTTGATACAGAACTGTTTGGAAAGCTGTCGCTTCTCTTTGATTCTTCGCGGGAGTACGGTGTCGGCCTTTGGCGGTATCTTCTGATCGACTTAAGAAACTGCTCCGAAGAAAATGTTTCACTATCGTGATCCACTGTAGCTGGCTTGAATGGAGTAAACGGCTCTGCGGTCTCCAAATCCACTGGCTCACCCCATTTTCGGTCCAACATACGAAACGCAGCTGACAAATGGAAGTGCAATTCCATAGTTATTTGATGATAATAAGTTATATCTACACAGTAGTACGTATCTGATAGATTTATGAAGAGAATACGATCAGAACGTCACTTATATACAAATATATAGCTTAAGTCTCCCCTCTAATAATCTGAAATTAGTGGATAATTACATAATGAGTTACAATTTAATTGTTATATAAATAGATAATTTAGTTTTAATTATTTACTTAGGAAATATTTATAGTTAGTTGCTAGCTTTAAATTAATTAAGCTTAATTAACCTATAAAGATAGTATATTATTCATAATTACTATTTCTATTGTAACGATCAATAGTTTATTTGATGTTATTTTCAATAAGCATATGATTTGTTGAATGACTATCTACCTCGAAGTAAACCTATTTCTTCCGGTCCCGTACTTTCTGTATGATATCTTTCGTTTATTAATAATCTTGTGAAACATTAAAATATAAGCATATAACATGCAAAGCGGGGTCATTTTTTAAATGTCATGTTATGGAGATGCGGTATCTGTTGACGACGCGGATTCGATTCTTTTCTTTTTTATTTTTTGCAATTTTGTTTGCTATTTTTATAGTGTACCTACATTTATTTATAATTTTAAAGTCATAAACAATTATTTTATTATACATCATCTCCATACTACGCGGCTTTTAAAAACTAACGCCGCTTTGCATGTTACACTCTTAACTGGTATTGTAAATATTAAGCGTTATAATCGAATATTTAATTATGACCAATGGCTTAACCTTTATAGATTAATTTAGATATATTTAAAGTTAGCACTTAGCTGTTACTATTTCCGAAATAATTATAACCTAATGGGATTTTTAATTACATACCTACATAATAATATTATTATAACTCGTTACGTAATTACCCATTTATTTCATATTACTATGGAGAGTCTTAAGCTATATACAAATCGTATACAAATGACGTCCTGATCGTATGCTCTGTATAAATCTTTCAGATACATAGGTACTGTCTATGTGCCGTTTACTCGATTTCAACCCAGCCGCAGTGGAACATGCTAGCGAAACCTTTTTTACGGAGCAGTCTCTGAAGCCAGTCAGAAGATACTGTCAAAGGTCGACTCCACACGCCCAGAAACAACTAAAGAGATGGGAAATATTGAGTCAGAGCTTTGCAAATATATCTGTGTTAAGAATATCTTTAAGTTTTCAAAGCCTTTCCGAAAGCAATAAGGAGGAGAAGACACCAACTACGCTTTTTAATAAAACAGATCCATAGGTCGCTGGTTCAGATCCGGCTCGAAGGACCAACAACTGTTTCAAGTGGTTTATTAAAACTTATAGACCAATATTTTAACATTATATTTATATTCAAAACTCAAAAATAACTTAATACATTTTCTCTCAATTTTTGTTCAATTTGTTATTACCATAGTAACCAAACTCAAAAATGACAATTCATCAAAAGAAGTCAGCAACAACGCTACAATGCAAAAGAAAATGAAATCTACTAATAAGGCTTAAAAATACTACTAGTGTATGATTTAAGACACGAAAATAACTCTAATTATAGTTTGTTGTTAAGACCTATGATTATTTAGTATTAATATTTTATTGAAAATATAATTATTCAATTGATTCAATGAAATAATGTTGTTTAATTCATGAATAATTTACAGTTATTTAAATTACTAAATTGGTCTTATCCATCTAACAAAATTCTAATAAGCGACTACAAAAAAGAGAAAAGATTAATAGCTTCTGTAACGTACCTATAAATTAACTTTAAAGGTACCAATAGTTTTACACATTAAAAAAATTGTAACTCAAGAGCACTTAGTAAAATATAATAAATTTTGTATAACGAGTGACTATATGACGAGACGATGAGTGACTGTACTATGTCACGTTGTGGCGTGCATGGTTATTATGTACTTACTAATATATAATTTCTATTAGTACTTCTACCTTCACACATATCTAGCCTACTACAAAATGCTTAGGGTATTCGTTATATATAAGTGTAGGAGAAACGTATTATTAATGAAATTTAACTTCTCTGTCACAGATCGTCGAAGGCTGGTGTGATTTGCTTAATTGACCGATATAGGTCAAAATCGAAAGAATTAAAAAACGTGTTTATATACTAAATATATTTGTGTTTGTAAAATAAGTGTTTGAGACGAATGACTTTTAATTTCCCATAAAATCAAATTTAGACCGGTTATCGCGTTTTTTTGAAGTTTTAATATTTTGTGAAACACGAAAGTATTTTTTTATAATTTTCGAACCGTAGCATATAACATTAGGCTGCCTTCCGTTTTGGGCAGCACACTGTTAAAGCCTTGTCGTCATAGCTTATCTATCAAAATTATAGCAATAATAGAAGATGACTTCTGTCAAAACGGATTTCTTAGATGGCCAAGATATTAGCAGTATGACTGTCTATAGATATTTTGATTGGTTTATCAAGCTGACAACTCTTTTTACGCAATTTCATTTCATAGCGAACTATTTTGAATCGAACCCACAGTAAGCAGTGTCCTTATTGGCATCACTGTTACCAACGTTGTTGTATAGACCCACTCGGAACGTAGATGGAACGCAATAGAGTCTGGCTAACAAAAGCTGAACCTAGTGTTTTTTGTAGCGGCAACACTGTCATAAAAGTCAACAATGTCATCATGGCGTCGGCTAGTAAAAATGTAACAAGATCCGTAACTGAAATGGAAATTTTAATAAAAGAAAATTTAATAAAAAAAAAATAAACGAACTATTTATTATGCTTAGTTTTTAAACTTCCTAACCCATTACTTTCCAGAATTCGTTCCTTTTTAGCGACATTATCGAATGGTGGCTAGGAGTATTGATTTCAAAAAAATCGAAGATGCAGTTTTAGTTTTCATTAAAATCGGGCCCGAGCCTCCTTTGAGTACTTTTCGCTATTCCTCATAATTTCGGACTTGGCCACCTGGCAATCTGATTTCACGCCATTATAAAGCAACCAACTAGCTTGATTTTTTGCAAAAAAGGCTGGTAACTTGGAGTCAGCGACGAATCTGTTTTGATTTGTTTCTTCTTGCTTTGTCTTATAATCAAAGCAGGAATTATTGAAATTTAAAAAATATATATTAAATAAAAAGTATATTAGTTATTCCTACTATTTTCGGTGTTACCGTCCCTATATTTTTTTTTGCCGCGTTTTAATAGGTTCAGCTTTCGTTGGCCAGACTTCTAACAGTGACAAATTGACATAAATGCTATTCGGGATAGTTTCTCTTTTTTTTTCATCAGGAGAGGAAGGCTGAGAATCCTCACAAGGAGGAGTACGAAACGTGCCCAGGATATCCCCGCAACGGCAAGTGTCGGTAGTCTCTGGCCGCTCTTATCTATGCCAATAATTGCCGATAGTTGTGTTCCAAATATGTTATGACTTAAAGGTCTATGTTATCAGGTCATAAAAAAAATACATGTCTGTTTTCGGTTTTACAAGATAATGAAGCGAGAGAGAAGTATAAGAGTAAATTGATTGATAAGTTTGACAGACTAGAAGGAATGTGTGAGGTTGAAGAGGTATGGAAGTCGTTCAAGGATGGGGTCGTGGAAGCAGCTAGTGATGTCTGTGGCGTAAGTAAGAGAAGAAACGGAAGTATGTTGAAGACTATAAGTGCAGAAGTACGAAAGGCGGTGTCTGAAAAGAAGAAAGCGTGGCAGGATTGGTTGGCAGCAAAAGCCAATCAAATAATGGACAAGGCAACGATAGAAGATGTACAAAATGCGAAGGATGAGCATAAAAGATGTAAGAACGCAACAAAGGATGTAGTGAAAAGAAAGAAAATGAATGATAGAGATGAATTTGAAAGAAAGTTATCTGATGACTTCCGAACGAACATTAAGTTCTTCTGGAAGTTCATAAGAACAGCCAGAACTAATAATACAAACTCACTTGGCAAAATCAGAAACCAGGATGGAAGTATTGTGGCAGGTGAAGAGTTTATTCTGAAGAGGTGGAAAGAATATTTTGAAAGTTTATTCGAGAAAGAGGATATGCAAGTGACAAACCCCGTAAGGGATCAAACAACAAGTGGGGATGAAAGTAATATATGTATGAAAGAGATTGTAGATACAATGAATAGTATGAAGTTGGGTAAGGCTGCTGGGTATGATAGGATTACGTTCGAGATACTGAGAGCTGGATAGGGTGTGGTAGCTAGTCAGCTGTACTGCCTTTTCAACCTTTGTTGGAGGAGCGGAAAAGTGCCAGATGACTGGTGCAAAGCCGTAATCGTTCCATTATATAAAGGAAAAGGATCACAGCAAGACTGTAAAAACTACCGTGGCATTAGCTTACTGAGCGTCGTCGGCAAACTGTATGCAAAGATACTGACTAAAAGAGTGATGAATGAAACTGAAGAGAAGATTTTGGATGTACAAGCAGGATTTAGGAGAGGAATGGGGTGCATGGACCAGGTCTTTTCCTTACGTAGCATAACCGAAAAATGTTTGGCACATAGCCAAAAGGTCTATTGCGTTTTCCTGGACTTGGAAAAGGCCTATGACAGAGGGGTGAGGAATGAATTGTGGTCCATATTGTCTGTTTATGGAGTAAACGGCACGCTGATACGAGCACTGAAATCACTTTATGAGGGTTCCAGTGCTTGTGTCAGGATAAACGGAGCTTACTCAGACTGGTTTAGCATCCGTCAGGGTGTTCGACATGAATGTGTGGCTTCGCCGTGGCTGTTTAACCTATTTATAGACAATTGTATGAAAGATTTGAAAGGTAGTAAGTTTGGACTAAGAATGAATGAGTTATACGCCGATGATCAAGTTTTATTATCATCGTCGGAGAAGGAGTAGCAAACGATGGTAGACATAATGCATGGTGCTATAACAAGCAAAGGAATGAAAGTGAATGTAAGCAAGACGAAAGTAATGGTTTTTGAAAGATAATAATGAATGACAAACTGTGATATTATGATTGAGGGACAAAAAGTAGAACAAGTGAAAGAATTTGTATATTTGGGTTCACAGTTTACGAGAAATGGCAAGTGTGATGGTGATATTGAAAGAAGAGTTTTGAAAGGGAATCAAGTAAATGGGGCACTTCATAACTTCATGAATAGTCAGAACGTATCACAAAGAGCACGACTGGCTGTGCATGGAGGCGTGTTGATCCCCACATTGATGTATGGTAGTGAATGTTGGGTGTGGCAGAAGAAACATGAAAGTAGGATTAATGCTGTGGAGATGAGAAGCTTGAGAAGTATAATTGGAGTGAATCTGAAGGACAAAGTCAGGAACAGTGTGATAAGGGAGCGATGCGGCGTAGTTGAAGATGTAGTGACAAAGATAGAGAAAAGGATGCTTAGATGGTGCGGCCATGTTGAAAGAATGAATGAAGGAAGATTAACGAAAGAGATACACAAGGTAAGAATGATAGGACGAATCAGTGCAGGTCGACTTAGGCGGACATATCTCGATCAAATCGAAGATGTCCTAAAGAAAGGCCGGGTCAAGAGTACTCGCAACCGACGAGCATGCATGAAGACGCTCATTAAAGTGGAAGAAGCAAGAGAAGTATGCCAGAATCGTAGCAAGTGGAGAGAGGTTGTGTCTGCCTACCCCATTGGAAACAAGGTGTGACATATATGCATGTATGTGTGTAGGAAAGTGAAAAAGAAAGAAGATATTTACCACTGAATAGGCTGTATGGGCTCTGCTCTTTGCTTGCTCGATACGAGCAAAGTTTAAAAAAAAATAGTATCTAATCTGTGTACCTAACCTAAATTTAATTTAATTTTATTTGTTATTTAATTTTAGAAATATACCATAATTAGCTCTATATATTTTAATTTCAATTAGAAGCCTATCAAATAAAATTTGTGTAGAGGAGATAAACATGTCACTTATCATGACTAAAGCAGCTATGGCACTAAAAAATGTCAATAATTTTCAAATAGTAAGATACGAGTCTCACAAACCGAAAAAAAAGGAAAAGTTGGATAGCGACCAAAAAGAAGACACAAAGTTGAAAGGAATTACGAAAAATAAAGACGTAGATTTAAAGAAAATACGACACGAGGTAGTCAAATTTGGAATGTCAGGATTTGATACAACAAAAAAGGAAGAAGCTAAAATTGCCTTAGCAGTAAGCCTAGGTAATTCTATTCTAACTTTATGTGAACATTCTGACGCACATCGCACGCACATCTGAAGTATCATCTTTATTAGCTTACATACATAATTTGTTTAATTAAAACTGTCGGAGTATCATATCAATTTTCAGAAGGAAGTGAATAGAATAACTTTTATAGTATTTGTGATTATCAAAATCAACTAATCATGCAAATGTTTCATTAGAGATAATGTGATGATTGCTGATTAAACAATAAATAATAAAACTAGTTGTAAGTGGTAATATTCTTAAACAGAATTGCTATATGTCTTAACTATTAAATAGATAATAGAATATGCATTCACAAGAGTATACTCAGCATCAATAGCTAAATAGAATGAGCCTTTTATTGGTAGGTCTTGAGCTCAAAATGTGCATTGCCATTCTAATTTTGATTTATAAATTTTATGTGTAAGGAAAATGATCAGTTTAGTGATGGAATAATATTTAACACTCTTCCCATGAATTTTGATAGAACTAAGTTGTAATTCAATTCCTGGATGTGCTTGGATATTTGTAATATCTTGTTTCTCCATTACACTGTTGCTTGTAATCACTGTCTGGAGTAGGTGTTATTACATATATAAGTGAAGCTTGCCTCTTGCAAGTCATATGTGCCTGTGAAAACGGTCAAAAGTGTATGTAAAGTTAATCATTTAGCTGGGCTAAACATCCTTAATAGGAATGCATATGAAGTGCTAATGAGGCTATAGTCTGCAAGTTTTAAAATATGGCATTATCATTTTTTGGCATATTTACTTCATTATTCTTTATCTTTTTAGGTGCAAAGCCTCCAAAACGAGAATATATCAACTATAAAGAATTAATGGCAAAAAGAAAACAAGAGAAAAAGAAACTATGGGAAGATAAACAATTAATGAAGTCAAAAAGTATTTTAAATGTTCCAGGTAAAAAGAAGAATAAAATAAACAATGATGTTGGACATTTACTCAGTAGTTATGGCAAGGTTAGTAAACACAACCAGTAAATGTGAAAAAAATTCTTAACAATTCCACAGTGTTAGCATAGTATACATAGAAGCAAAGTATTTCAGAATATTAATAACTAATATAGCTTTATTGATTCCAAACTTATTAGTATAGAAAAAAAAGGACAAAGACAAAAAGGAACAGTATTTAATTGTTAGTAATGTGTAGTTTTCCTTAGTCTATGTTAGTATTACATTAATATATTTAAAGTTTGGATCCCATCTGGGTGAAAGCCTCCTCCATTCTTTTCCATTTTGTTCTATCTGTTGCTGTGGTCGTCCAGCTTCTACCTGCTACTTTGACTCCATCTCATAGTTTGCACAGTCCATCTTTTGTCAGAGTACCAACAGATATGTCCTGCCCATTGCCATTTAATTTTCAAGGCGTGCTTAAGAGCATCTGTCAAATTAGTTTGTTGTCGTGCATCTTTGTATTTTATTTTTTGTATCTTAATATTTAAAATTGCCTCTCCATGGCAGGTTGTGTTGTGATCAGTCTGTTTCTCACTTTGTTAGTAGACCCATTTTGGCTAGCATATGTTAGGCAGGGTAAAATTCCTGTGTATTACTATTTTTTTTCCTTTTGTGCTATAGGTTCCTTTGAGTATTTCTTTATGTGACCAAAAGCTTTTCCATGTGTATTTGATACTATCGACAAGTATTTCAGAATAAATATTGGGAATATGTTTATTATTTTTGTATATTATTATCAATGATCGGTTTAGGTAGCTATTTTTACCCAACTGCCTAAACCAAAAGAGACAATGTATTTAGAAATAGAGATTTGTGTGAAAAAAATAATCTATTATTGTTACACACTAAGTATATACTGACCAGAGAACCCAAATTACATATTCTTCTTTAAAAAGCACTAGATAATACTACCTCTCTACTTAGAAAATTGATAGTACTCGTATTACAAATTATATATAGTTTCACAAGTTATTTTGATTAATTAAAACATTTTAAATTTTAATTTTATTTTTTTGTTACACTATGTATAACCAAAAATTGATTCTTTCCTAGTAATGAAAACTTAAAAAAAAATGTTGTGTTAAAGCTTTTTATTTTTGTTATATTCAATGTAATTTGAGTTCGAATCGTAATTCTGATTACTTAATTCATTTTAATATTAGTGTTTTAATAATTAGTTTCATGGGTTAAACCATAGCTGAACTATTGTAATTGTACTGAACTACCTATGACCCACAAACAAAAAATTATTATATAAATAGGTCCTATTTATATAATATTTTTTTGTTTCTATAACGTAACAACTATTTGTTAATTTGTATTGCATTTTGAAATATTATATCAATATTTTTTGAAGTCTAGATTTTACATAAAAATATTTTTATAATTTATTGTTATGATTTTTATTTGCTTAACAAATATCCATATTTATTGTTTCTGACCTGTTTACCAGAGACCATATTTGCATATGACAATGTTTTGAATGTTCATTGTATTTTTCTTTTCAGATACAAAAAAAGGAGTTGAAGAATACTGATAAAAATGTCAGGAAAAAAAGGAAAAAGTGATGTAACATTATAGTTGAAATTACAATCCTAAGAAGTAATTTAGTATTTTATTACTCCTAGGCTACAAAACTAAAGGTCAAATTACTCCCATAGGGTGAACCGATGATATGTTGAAGATCGAAGGAATTTGCTTGGCTAAAGCAACAGAACCAATTGGTGTGGACATTCTTGGGAGGCCTATATCCTACAACAGATGTCTGCAACAAACATTATATGCGTAATGTCTTTATAATACATTCCATTAACAAGCAGAATTTTTAAATAATGCGATACATGTATTCTACATAATCTATGGTACTATAAACAATATTTTAATTCATGAAATGTGGGATGAATTTAATCGCAAAGGCGCGTTCAAAACTTACCGTACAGGTTCAAATCACTCGAACAAGTTACTGCGATTCCTAAGAAACCTATATCGTTTCGTGACACCGTAGTATGGTTCTCAAGTCTATTCGCGCGGTTTTTCTGTTAATAAACATCTACTTGCTGCAGTTTGCGAACGCGGTGATCTTGTAATTCCGATTCCGACGCAGGCTAAATAAATCAAACTTGAACATAAGTTATATAATGAAAATAATGCGCCAGCTATAAACATGCAAACGTGTTTATTTTCAATTAACTGTGTCTTTGCATTTAAAAAAAAAACCCAAATCCATTATCGAACTTGTAATCGAATCATGTAGGTATACGTCATTGGAACAACAAAAAGTCCTAAAAGGAAGGATGTTTAAGCTAGATAAATATGTATTATGATAAGAGCTATTGATCTGACCAAATTATTGAAATTTTGTGCTCTAATTTTAAGACGCTGAGACAAGTTATCATTACGAAAAAGGAAAATCTTTACATAGTCTATATAGGAGCGTTGTTTGATATGGTGGAGCGGTTCAGAGCGTCAAACGAAAAGAAAATGCATACAATATAACTGGGCGCGGTGGTTTACTTATAATACATCTTTTTGGGTGAGATCAAGATCGCCGCTGTTATACTACACTCTTGTAATCTTGTTACTATTTAAGACATGACTTTGTGTTCTTCTTCCCCTAATTGTTATTGTCACTGTCACTTATCAGCTGTCTGTTACTGTCAGTGTCAAATGTCAGTTATGATTTTTTGCGATGGATGGTTTTGTAATATTTTTTATGTTAAAAAATAGAAATCTAAGAATAAATGAAAGTTGTAGACTCTCTATATCTAATAATAGTATTGCTCCTGTTCAAACTACAGATACGTTGATACTATAAATAATGTGACTGTTATTGAGCTGTTATTTCAGCGCACCAGGTAGCGTTGCGAGGTTAAAATATTTTCGGTTTAGCATTCGCTTAAATCGCGTCTACAATTGTACACTACATTCCCAATACATTCACAGACGACAGTCGTTGAAATAATCTTTAAGTAGTAAACCCTACTCACCCTACCTCAAATTTATTTTATTGTAAGTCATGAAAAATAAGTTCAGAAATAATAATTCGGCAATAAAAGCCGGAGATCTTATCCTAACTGAACAGCCCTTTACTTTTGTCCTTTCATCTAAAGAAAAAGGCAGCCGGTGTGATAATTGCTTAGAAAAGTAAGTATTTTTTGTTTTGCATTAAAAATCCTATTATTTTGTCTTATACATACAACTTTATTTTTTCAATATTCAACAGCTTATTATACAATCACTCTACTAACCTATCATACCTATTTACTCAGTTTCATCTAAATTTGCTATAAATTATTTGTGTTTACAAATACAAATTGATTTCAGGGGCAAGGTACTCAAATGTTCAGGATGCCAGTTTGTGCACTATTGTGGCCGCACATGCCAGAAAGATGCTTGGCCAGATCACAAGGTATGTAGGCTACTAGTAGCAATGTTACTATCAAGGCTCATTGTGCATGCATATAATCTTTTGTAATTTAATAGTAATAGATATTAAATAAAACTATAATCAAATTTTACATAAAACACGGCATTATCTGTGGGTTCTGTTTTGTTGAGTTTGAGAAGGTTGAGTGCATTTTGAATCATAATTCAAAATGCACCCAACCTTAAATTTACCTACAATTTACTACACTTGGCATATTGGGACACTATAAAATGAGCTCCATAAGGAGGCTCAAAGTTACACATATGGCAATAGAGAGGGTTGTATTTGGAGTTTCTCTGTGATTAAATCAGAAATAATGAGGTCTATAATAGAACATGGGCCAGAGACTGTCCAAGGAATTGCAAATATTAAATAGCAGTGGACAGGGTATATTACATACTGGTTCTGATGGCCTTTAAAAAAAGAAAGTCTTTTTGTGGCAGGCATATGCTGTGCAACAGCATTGTTAGGCATTTCAAAAGGTGGACTAACATTTGTGTGAAGATTTTCATACGATACTGGTATGACAACTGTGCTATCCTACCTAATCAATCGATATCAGTTTCAATGTTATAGCTGTAGAAGAGTAATGTCAAGCTCACTGCAGTTTTGTGAACTGTTCTCCTGGTAGCACACAGACTTGAATAAAATTGGCATCCTCAACAAAGTTATATTGTATTTTATACCAGTACTTTATCTTTCTAAGATGGGTCCCCTTGTAGGGATGTGTATTTCTGTCAGGTGGTTGACGTTCCTATTAGTTTCACAAAGTGTTTTTTATAATGTTCTCAGTGCCTGGAAACCACCAAAGCCTGGAATTCACCTCTCAGTGTCTGTCCCAAGTTTTCATATGACCCTCTTTCTAAAGCTAGTAAAAGAGAAAGAGATCTTTTCAAAGAGAGAGAGAATAGGTATTATTTGGGCAAACACATTCCATTGTAATTGACATCCTAACTTCTGGTTAGGACTGTGATCAAGAGTATGTCGATAATAAATAACAAAGGCAGTACTAAAGATTTTGAATGGGTTGGAGTGCTAATCTCCTTCATCAGGGCCCTAAGATAAGAGATAAAAAGCCATATCACTTGGTTTGTACTCAACACTTGCAAGCTGCATATGTGGGTAAATTTACTGTACACACCAAAACCCTCGGAATTTTACGAATAAGCTGAGGCCTCAAACACAGACAGGTTTCTTGAACCATGGTCGCGAAATTACACCATCTTGATACCAATCAGCAGCACAATTCTATATCACATAAACAATTAATATAATGATTGTATGTGAATCTATTATATATTGTAGTGGCACTACAATATATAATAGATTCACATTCAAATTCATATATATAACGGAAGAGAATAAAGTCTGATACACAATGAAAGTGGAACATTAATTGGTCGCTGGAAACTGAACTAATAGCAACACAATTTATGCAAAGTTATTGCAAAGTTTTGTAGAAATATCACTGCACAACCAATGCAAATCCTGCACTTTCATCCTCACTTGAAACTGAGCTCTGGATGGACCAATCTACCACCTCATGATGCTCTGTTTCTTAAATAGGTTATTGTCTATTTCACTGCTGCGGCTTAGATTGGCCGTTATGTACCCTTACAATGAGAGGTGTACCACATTACACCAGTACAAGTCCAGTGGTCCATTGGGATGTGGGACATATCCCAGTGGGCCATTGCCACCAATACAAGGCAAATGTTTACTGTTTTTCTTCAGTCTAATGATAGTATAATTATAGATAGTTATGGTTCCAAGGTAACAATTTGTTTCTCTATAATCAAATGATATGTCTACTATAAATTAATAGATCTACGTGACAAAAAGACGACAGCAAAAGAACGTGTCGCGTCTGCTATTAATGCCAGCCATCTGTTCGTTTTATGACGTGAACTAGATGAACGACTCATGGCTTTCTGCCATTTCCTGATGTAACAGTTTCTCACTATATTATTTTTAGCCAACCCAGAGTTCAAACACGATAGTAATGATGTAACTCTATGTAGGTTAATTGAACTAGGTTTCATTAATATTGTTTTATTTTTACTTATCATACTGAAGTGAGAAATGATTCACATATTGATTGGGTGGGTGTAGGATATTCCCCGAAGAAGTAATTTGCAGGCACTGTGTATAAACACTTGATATAATCAAGTTGTCTTAATTTCTTCTTTTGCTAGACGGCTCGAATTATATTCTAATTTATATTAGATTGCTTGTGAGATACTACAGTGGGTTAGTAATTAAGATCTATCCTAGAACAAATACATTTCAATAACACATACATATTTTGCAGTGGGTTGGAATTTAATTTTATACATTAATGAAAAAGAATTCTTAGAGTTAATAGTTATGAGGCCGTCAAAGTTATTGGGTAGGGGAATATCAAATTGAATATCAAATGTTGGCCATCATATAGATTGAAATTTTGCTTATACTTTATACATTCAAAGAATATATGATTCAGTCTCGTAATCTTTATTATTTGAAAAAATAAACCATTTCATTTCATTTTATGTTTCAGTGGCTCTATTTCACACCCACAAAGAGAGTTATCTCTAATTCTTATTTTATGTAAGAAAACTTGGATGACACAGGGCAAAAAAAACAAGATAGATATTAAATATGTATAATTGTTGATCTTGATTTAATTTAATCAATACTATCTAGTACCTTGACTATTCCTTAATCTAATATTATTCTCATCTTTGGGGAAGTGTGCCCTAGTTACCAGCTTGTAGAGATGTAGCCTTATTATGCATCCTTTAACGTTTGTGCCCGAGAGCTCAGTCAGGTTTCGCTATCATGCCAACTGACAAAATGTTCACCCTCACCAGTTAGACGGTTGGCAGTCAACCACAATATATTGTTCTAAGAATTTTGTGCCATGCCTACCAAACTGTGAATTGAATTGTTGTCTATGGTGTTGCCAAACCGATGCGATATCCAAACCTTCGAAAACGAGCCTATTTCCGGCCGGGCAACGTGACTTCTTTGTTGTCCTCACGTGTCATAAAAATAATTATATTAACTCCCGCCTGAATAATGCATACCTTTTGGAAGGGCTTTCAACCTTTTTTTTTTTTTTTTTATTTATGTCTGGAAAATGCGTTACGCATACCCCGCGGCTCGGGAAAACCGCGGGGTTATGTCGGACTCTCCGCGCGCTTGGGGGCCGAGTGCCAGCCAAGTGCGCGGCCTACCGACTAAAAACCAGACAATGCCCCTCAGGGACGCCTTGGCAGGAGCGCATCAATCGTCGACGCATCCTCCCCCTCATCAGACGAGGAGGAAGAAACGTCGAGGAGAGCAGCATCACTGCCTGACAAGGTCATGGGAACACTTCCGTACACTTCCACGAAAGGGCTTTCAACCTAAATGAATTCAGATGATATTACCTTACATGCGCATGATGCATCCTGGTGACCAACAGATGATGTTTTGATGCTTTACAATAATCAGTTTTTTTTATGTGTTTGTGCTGTTAGTCACAGGTGACCTTGAGTTAGTTTAGGGAAGGCGAGAATTATGGTGGCTACTCAAAACCGTAAGGCCGTGTGGTAACCCAGTGATTTTCTATCAGTCAGGCATCACCATAAGTTTATACTCGTGATTGAGTACGCACCAGACCGGTGAGCCGGACACACTAAAGGACAGATACAGGGCGTCACTAAAGGTTCTGATGCTCGCTCGACCTTCAGAGTTTCTGAGACCTGCAGTGGTTGTTTTTCTCGCGAAAATTCTTCCAGTTTCAGAATACATGTAGAATCATTTACTTATAAACGTCTCTTTAGTTGTGTTAGACTTTACATGTTAACATCAAGACTGCTCTTATGTCACTCGGCGATGGTGGCTGTTTTCGTACAGCGAAACTTCAGCTTTTGAGCTGTGTAAATGTACATACAAAATTTAAGTAGTTTTTATAATTCTCTTCCTATTTGTTTTGTCAATGAGTGCAACTGTACAAGAAGTTTACCCACCCGCACTGAGCCAGCATTGTAAAAGTCAGCCCCTCACTCTTTCTGCTTTTTATAAGTTTTATACCTACCAATCAGTGAACCTTAATATGGTTAGAATGGATAACAATATTTTCTGCTTTTGTTTTACAGTGGGAGTGTGTGAATTTAAAGCGAGTCTCTCCGAAGGTGATCCCCGACGCAGCCCGCATGCTCGCCAAGATCATCAACAAGTTGAGCAGAGGCGATGGCCATTCCTACCGGGCTTTCTACTCGGGCACTTCTTTCAGAATGTGGAAGGATCTTATGTCACGTGAGTATTTAATTAATTTATTTTAAAATGTTACTTTGGCCATACTGAACAAGACATTCTTGATTTTATTCAATCAAAACTTTTGATAACATTTGTGTTATTATGAAATACTTGTGTACGATTTTAAATGTAATAAACGGTTGTGTTGTTTGGGTTTTTTCATTTACTCGTATCATAAATAATGTAAAAAATGAATATTCATGTTTTAACTTATCGGAAGAGACTTTATTTAAAGATTTATAAATTCAGACATATAAGTTGTAGAATGATGTATAATTTTATAGGTCTGTTCCGTAACACGTATTAAGGCGAAGTGAGCAAAGATAGCGCGCGCGTCCTCTTCACGGGCGCAGTGGTGGAAGGCTATTCACTCAACAGTGTATATAATTCCTTCTTTCAGATTATTCCGATTTAAAAGCTGACATGAAGAGAATGGACCATTTCACATCCTTATGTGGGACGCTCCATGAATTTCTAAAGGACTTGTCACTGCCGAACACTGTCGAACTGATGGGACTATATGGAAGGGTAAGAGTCATTCTCCAATACGACTCAGCGTGATGAAATTTCCGTTTATCCTTTCGTACAATATGAAATTGCCGTTTTGTATGGAGATTTTTAAGAATTTGCTTTTTCCATACTTACGATTTCCTTATTTATTTAATAACCAATAAAGCAACAAAGAGCAAAAAAATGCCAACACTGCGGCTTTGCGGAAAAAGTAGGCAAGACGGAGGTATCTAAGCAGACAACTCTGGTATAGACTTTTTTTTTCTGACAGAGGCCCCCATGGAGGGGGCGGCGAATGGCCGGGTTCAACCCGGCGGGCCGCTTCATGCGACCACCCGCCATGTGCGGCGAAGGGGCGAAGTTCCCCCTCTTTCTTAAGAGGGGGTGGAGCTGTTGCTCATCGGACCTGTCCTAGGTCGTGGGATGGCCGGATATAATCCGGTGGCCACTTTAATAGTGGCGTGGCGGACAGCGAGCAGTGCGCCTGCACTTATTGGGTAGGGCCCCTCCGGGGCCCAGCGGCCACCTTGGGGTGGCGTGGGATGGCGGACTTTATAGGGCCGCGGCGCGGCGGAATCGGCGGCCACGGGACGTGGCTGCTGATTAGGTCATCGGACCCCCATCGGGCAGCCTGTGCGCCCAGGTTCGGTGTAGTGGATCATGTCTCACTGCCGACCCGGGGTGTGTAGGGGCCTTGCCTTAACCGGTCGGGCCAAGTGGAGTAAACCACCGTAAAAAATCTGCAACTCCCTGTTGTTGGTGACCGCGGCAACAGGGGGCCTTCGGGTGGCATACAGTTCACCAGCTAGCGCCAACCTGGGGTACCTCCCGACCCCTCAGTGTAATAGGGTTACTCGGGTGCAGGGGGCACTGCCCGGGTGGACTTCTTCATACCCCATGCTCGTGGGATTAAAAATGGATTCTAATTATTCAACCAAAAAAAAAAAATACTGGAGGCAAAGATGACGTGGGTGCGATGCCCAGAAACGAAGATGTGTTAGCGGATGTGCCGGCTGCAATGCCGGAGGATCCCGCACCGAGGAGGCGGGTCCGGTCTAGAAACCGGACAGATGAGGTTAGATCCCGTTCCATCTCCGTGGGATCTACCTCATCCTGACATGGGACGGACCGGGACGCAACTGTGCTGGCATTTCCAGTGCCAAGCACGTCGGGTCCCAAAAACGCCGTGGTTGCGGACGACAGCGACAGCTGTTTGTCGCTGGCAACCGACAGCGAGACGCCGCGGGCGCGTAAGCGCAAATCGCTTCGATGATCGAAAATGGTCGATGTACAATAAAGTTATAAATAATAATAAATTATTATATTTATATCGTATTATTAGTCAATATATTTTTACTCCGTTTCTTTTTTCGTTTATTTATAGTCCTACTGTTTATAACTTTCTATATTATATATTATGAAGGTCACACAACCATTAAAATGTCGAGGAGGAAACGTATGGAATAACAGACTTTGAAAGTAGATAAAATACTAATAGGCTTTATTGTACTTTCAGATGATAATAAACAGTTTCACGATATTGGACATCGATATGAACTCCATAGGCACGGGGGTCTACTTGGCGGCCTCCATATTGGACCACAGCTGCAGCCCCAACGCGGTGGCCACGTTCGACGGGAAGACGATTAACATTCGCGCCACCAAAGATATGACTTACTTGGACTGGTCACAGGTACGGGATTAAAATTTTCTCAAAAACATTTATCTTTTCAAATTCTTACACTACCCTAACAGGCCTACTTAATATGACACTATCATTTTAAAATTATTTTGAAAAACTGACTTATATTTTATATTATCTGAACATCAGTATCATCATTAATTAATATCATGTAATCTATTTAATGATGTTACTATACATGTGTGTGTGTGTACATTTATACTCATATACCCATACCGACACACACACATAATTTTAATCTTATATTAATAGTTCTAGAATAAGAGAGAATAAGAAGAAAGTTCTTTTGGTAAGCTGATCCAGTGCACAACAGAACACATCAATATCTGATATGCTATTTAGTACACGCAGGGATCTGGTCAGCGGCGCTCCTTTGATTAAATTAGTAAAAGAGGTGCATTTTTTGTCGCCATCTTTATCATGTCACATAAACCACAAATTGAGGAAAACTTCCTTTAAAGTCTTCAGCATTTTTTAATTATTTATTATTAGTAAAAGATTCTGATAAACATTTTTAAAAATAATAAACAGCGTGTCAACAAAATTCAATATTTAAAAAATCCTTGTTATCTTTGACAAATTTTTGTAGGTTTCTCAAAATATCTGTCCCGTGCGAAAATTGAATACCACGACACGTTGCATAGAAGCCGATCACTAGACCGTTTTGCCAAACGTGGCGTCAATTATTGCAGTCCCTATTCCTGAAATATAACAAAAAAATCGAATTTCTCTTATTTACAGATTCGAATATCTTATATAGACCTGATGAAGACCGCATACGAAAGGCAAACGGAACTACTGGACAATTATTACTTCTTATGCCAGTGTGACAGGTGTCTGGGTAAATGCTTTGGATGTGCTAACTACGTGACGTGTACAATAACTTACAAAATGCATTTAGATGTCTTACTGTCTTGTTTAAATTACTTGTATTCATGACTAACTCGGCTCAGACTCGTTCAAATATTCAGATTAAGCAGACTTGAACCTCTGATCTTCGTTGTCAAGTACCAATAACAATATCATAAATAGAATTCGTGTAAGAACACATACCTTGCCTTATGTATTTTACACAAGGTAAGGTGTAACTAAGGGCAGTGTCTTTAAACTTTTTTCGCCAATCGGCGGCTCGCATTAGTGACAAAGGACAATATTCTCTACAATCCACGTGAAAATTATCTGTGAACTGATCTACAGTTTAGTTCTTGTTGAGTTACCCATGTCTACTTTTTCGAGAAGGTAACACAGGTATCCAAAACTGACACTCCAATCTCTTATCTGTGCAATTTTTTTCTTAATAGTCTATGCCGATGTCGATATTTCTCGTTTAGTGATGTCTGTTGAAATTGTAGTTATGGATTGATATATGTATTAATTTTGAACTAATTTCTATCTTTGCATGACTAATCGATTCTTTATTGATATATTATGTATTATTCTCTAATCCTGTTATATCAAATAAAGATTTATTTTGAATAATTATAATAAAACAAAATGCGAATATAAAATATTACAAGCAACAAATTATTTGTAAAATGACACTATTGATGGCTTGTAAATTATGAGATGGCAAGTGTTGCAAGTTAATAAATTAATTGTAATATTCGAGTTGCTATATATTAGTAATATTTAGTTATATTAGGGAGTTGTTAGGATATGTCATTTTGTTTAAGTTAAATTCATCATTTGGTTTATAATATAAATTCCAATCCATTTAACTAGAGCTTAATTTGAGCTTAAGTTTTTTTAAAAAACTAATAAGGAACATGAACAAATTTCTGTACTTGAGTACATCTTAAGTAAGCCAATAGTCGTCACGTATAAAATATTAAATTACTACTTCATATATCTTTCCAAATTGACTTGAAATTACTTAATTCCAGATGACGCGCAAAATAAAATGATGCACGCAGCAGAATGTTTAAATACAGATTGCGACAACCCGGTCTCGATACCTTGGAAGGAGAACTGCCAGTTAGTCAAAAGACTAGAAGTCAGCGAGGTTAAATCCTACGACAGTACAATTCAAACACATTCCAATGATGATAGCAAAGTGAAAATCGGTGGATTGGTGAATGAGAGTGTAACAGAAGATGTTGTGCGCTGTAATGAGTGCGGCACTAAATACACAGAAAAGCATGTTGAGCAGTTTATCAAGACGATGGAGTTCACAGAGTTGCATTTGCAGAATATGAAAGAGGCGTCTGTTGCATGTATCCTTTTGAAGCTAAAGACGATTATTAATCGTAATATAAAATGTAAAAGTCCGTTTTGACAGGTGTCAACCCCATAGTTTATCTGTCAAAATATCATAATATGCCAATATATAACAATGACGTTTGTGGCTAATGCACTAGTCGTGCAAGCTAGAAGAGAGGTAAAAAAAACTATGACTATGACATCTGTCAAAACGCTATTTGATTTTGTGTATTATGGGTATGTAGACAGCAGATGCTATAGCTCTTTGTTAGGGTAGACGACTACAACTGATTATGGCCGTTTTATACTATAATTATCTGATTTGAGCAATTTATATCTAATGAAAGTATGTCAATATAGAAATTTCATTTTAATTATTAATTTATATTGTTTTTAGATTTCTAAATAATGAGCAATTATTATTTACGTAATTCTAATGAAACGAACACATTAAATGTAACATTTTTTTTTTATATAGAAAGTATACCTATAAACGTACAAATAACAAATTAGGCGAGTTTACTTAGTTATGACGTCACGATTGCAGTGCTTTTAGTATGGAGCGTTTTTGAGCGACCCGCGACAGCGCCGCAAACATGTCGATGTATCTCCAAAAGTAATAGGCGCAGGTGTACTGTTGGTTCTACAATATTTCTCACTTAAAAGAGTACTGTTATTATATATAGAATTTAAAAAATTATTATCATAAAATTGTATACAAATGCATAATGATCCACGCCTTAATAGCAAAAACAGATGTGGATGTATGTAAATACTGTTTGGAGAGGCAGGAGGGCGTCCTGCACCCACTTAACGTGTTGCACGCTCAGACCTTGGACCACGCGTTCGACGCTCTCATACAAGTGCAGCTCTGGCAAAATGCTTGCATGTATGCCGAAAAATTACTTCCGTGTTTTAGGTATGTGCCAATAGAAATACCAGTAGTAAGAAAATTGCCAAAATTATCCAATATATTTATTTATTTACAATTTATTGTACACAACATAAAAATAGAATTATAAATAATACAAAGAACATGAAATAGCACAAAAGGTTAGGCTTATCTCTTACGAGATATCTTCCAGTATTTCAATGTGAATGGATAACATTCAACTTAAAATGAATGGAGGAGATTTGAGAAAGTATTCCTTCACTCTCCTTTTGAACAAAGGGAGGGTTTGAACATATTTAAAAATATCTAACATATAGAGTAATCAACCTAGATAATAGTGCTTTTTTTTCAGATTTTACTATGGTGATCGCCACCCTCTACTCGGGCTTCTACATTTGAAATATGGAAAGATTCTCCTCTACAAAATGAACTTGAACGAGGCGTTGGAACAGTTTAAGTTGGCAGAGAAAATATTGAAAATAACTCATGGCGATAAGCATCCTTTATACCGAGAACAATTAGTACCTCTGCTCAGACAAGCAATGATAGAATCAAACCAATAATATATAGCAAATTTTTTATTAGAATGCATATTGATTTTTATGCCACGGACATGGTAAAGAAGCATGTGGGTCACTTGGTACAAGCAAAGTCGCGGAGCAAGAGACATCTCGCTTAATAATCTGTTGTTACTTATTTGCTCCACTGAAGGAAGTTTGAGGTTTTGTACTGGAGAGATAGCTTCGGTTTACTGATGATTCGGTCATAGTCATGGCTGCAACCATTAAAGATTTGGGCAGAATGTGCGATGATCTCAATAGTATCCCAACAACTTAAATTGAACATGGACTAGACTAAAATTATGTATGTCAACTTTCAATCTGATGTGATTGTCAATTATCTCGTATACCACTCATTCTAATGAAGGAGGGTCTGCACTGGAAGTTGTTGACATGTTCCTGTTACAAATAATACAATCTAGTATAGGTTCAACTTACAGAAATCTAGAAATCGTCAGATCCAGCTCTTTCCTCTTTAAATTACTTATATTTTTAGCTAATATCACCTCAATGATTCAGGAATAAGAGTCTTCGATTTGTCGTGTTGCCAAGAAAGAAATAAAGCTGGCCACTTACAATGCACTTTATAACGTTTATTACATTATTACACACCAGTGTGATCAAAATAGGTTTGTTTCGCCCACTAACGGTGAACTTGAATTTAGAACGTGATTTAGATTGAAAAAATAAGTGTATTTGATTGTATTTGATTGGTTTCAATCAAATACAAACTTGTAAGAACACGAACAACTTATACCCACCAAGTAAATATTATTTTACAAATTATAAATTGCGCAAACGAGGTAAAAGTAAAATTTTGTTTTTATTTACATGGTAACTACACAAATAAACTATTGATTATTTCATTGCAATAATATTTCATTTGACTAATAAATATATATTAATTATGTTTTTCTCATAAATGGGAGCTGAAATGACGTGTATATCATCCTGTTCTTGATTCAAATATTTTTATTTTGCCTTATAATGATACAATCTAGTTGCATCACACTGTCACAAATAGAATGGTTGTGCGAAAGAACAACTGGACAGATACAGCTAGTGTTGAAGTCATTGAATGAATTTCTTGCCGCGTGTCTATTTAAGCAATCGGGAAATTGAGGCTTGTATAGCTAGTCACATTTCTCGCGCATCGCACAAATGTACTGCGGTACATTGAAAACAACAAAAAAGGGATATTCTTACTAGCTGATAAGATTAATACGAGCTTAACACTTAATCATATGTAGTACCTTAATACAACCTATTTTTTTTTTGAGGTGGTAAATGCGACCTTGTGCACCATGACACCGCGCTGGCAAGACGCGCCCGTGTGTGGGGCTCTCCGGTCAAGAGCACCGGCCTATCCACTAAAACCCCCCCGAGTTCTCTGGGCCCATACGGGCACATGGCGGGGTGCGCTCTCGCGATTCGACCGCCATACCTTAATACAACCTAGCGATGTGCGTGGAATAAATGAATTCAATAAATTATTTGACGTTACGTCGGTGAATCGATCGTTCACGTTTGTTGGGTGAATAATGTAATGTTCAATTTATAAACTAACATATATAAGAATAAAATTCTTCACACGAAAGTTGTAACTTTATCCCAAGCCTACTGTCTACATTTTTTTAAAGTATGTATTAGACACTAAAGCATAAAGCAGTATTGAGTTTATGTTTAAATTAAATTAAATTAGGTGCACTTGACACATCACGTGAATCTCACTGGTCTATCGACTGGTCTCTCCGATTATTGTAATTGTCACATTTAATCTTAATGAAATGCGTTATCTGTCAGATACAATTTTTGACGACCTCCATAGTCGAGTGGATTGTACGCCGGTTTCAAGGTGTCGCCATCTCTGAAGTCTCGGGTTCGAATCCCGGTGGGGGCAGATGTTTGTGTGATGAATGCCAGCATTTGTACCTTAGTCATGGTTGTTGATATATATTTCTAAACAGTATATTTATATATGTAAAATATATATGTATGTCTATCTGTTACCCTAGATCCCATAGCACAAGCCTTATAGAGCTTAGTTTGGGCTAGGCTAATTGGTGTAAGTGTAACAAATATTTATTTATTTAATGAAATAAATTTTTAACTGGGCTAGGCTAATTGGTGTAAGTGTAACAAATATTTATTTATTTATTTAATTAAATAAATTTTTAACTAGACGTATTTCACGGCAAATTTCAGCTGGATTATTGTTTGAATTTGCTAGTTAATATATTTGTAATTAATTGTAAATATTGTACCACTGTTATATATTGTTAAGGCTTTGTACAAATGTGTGAACTGCATACACAGTACATAATCTCTGAGAATCATTTTAATCTGACAGTCAAAAAAAAGCATCTGTTTTCAACAGTGGCGTAACTATAGGGTGGCAAGTCGGCAAAATGCCGCGGGCCCCCAGCCCGAAGGGGCCCCCAGCCCGAAGGGGCCCCCGATCAGGAAAGTCTCAACTCCCTAAGTACATTTATTATTACACTTAAGTAAAAAAAAAAATTGTCTTTAATTTATTTGTCATCTCCTTAGTTGCTTACACAAGTAAAAAAAGAATACGGGTAGGTATTATAATTTTTCAATAAATTAGTAAAAAAAGATTTTTGAATTTTAAGTTTTAGAATGAATGGGTAAAATCCAATTAATAATTTCGGAAACATGCATGGACAAACATACTTCCAAAATGTGTATATTAAGTAATTATAATTTTAAAGTTTGTTTGAACCTACTTCACGTAGTGATTTATTAGTTACCTCTTACAAATAAAAGTGTATAAATGAATAGGTATTATAAAATAAAAAAATGCTATTATTGTTGGTTCAGCTTTTTTTTTAAATTGGGGAGATGGGAGGGCCCCTCCGATGAATTTGCCACGGGCCTCGAACGGTATAGTTACGCCACTGGTTTTCAATCTTGAGAACAATGATCCCCGAAAGTGGTACAGCAATCTATTTATAGGTTTGTAAACAAATACAACTCACATTTATTTCTAGAAGTTTCAATGAGTATAACAATAAAATTATAAATAACATCAAAATTCAATATATATATATATATATTATATATATATCTACTATATAAAAATAAGTCGGGTTTTTCCTTCCTGACGCTATAACTCCAGAACGCACGGACGATTTCCGCACGGTTTTGCATTCGTTAGAAAGGTCTCGGGCTCCGTGAGGTTTATAGCAAAGAAAATTCTGTAAAAATTTCAACAGAAAAGCGGGAAAATCTATTTTTAAAGAAAACTGCCACTTAAAATCTTTTTGACAGGACGAAGTCTGTCTGGTCCGCTAGTTTATTATAAAAGTAATGTAAAGTTATGCTTTTAACCGGAAGTTAATGAAAACGCTAAAAGCAATAAACATTTAAATACAATACACTGTAACAGTCGAACAGAAAATAATAAAATATTCGAACATTCATTGTAAATAACATTGTAGTTTAAAATTAATTCATTGTTGTTGATTTTAATACTTATTAAAAATTTTGCATGACAGTTTGATAGCACCAAAGCGACGAGACAAAAGGGTATTACAGTCTAATTCAAAAAGTGTTTTAATTTAATCTGTTATTGATAAAATACCACAAAAAAATATAAATACATTTTTTTTATTCCAATTATTTCATAAAAACGTGTTTTAATTTTACAATTCAAATTTGGGCGCGAAAACGCCAATTCTCAGGCCGCCATGTCTGTGACGTCACGGCATTGTAAACATTACGCTTCGCTGACAGAAATAAACATATTTTCGAAATAAATAATGAGTTCTAGTGGCTATAGTCCTTATCATTGGTGTCTTGTGTCTGAATGTAAGAATACAAGTGTTAAAACACCGGAAAAGTTATGGATACAAGTGCCAACAGATTTAAAAATGAGAAATACGTGGTTGAAATTAGCACGAAGAGATCCAAAGTCATTGTCCACAAAAACGAAATACTATTTTTGTGAGGATCATTTCGATGTAAGTATGCAGTTTAATAGCTCATATAAACATGTGAAAATAAATTCTTGTCATTACAAAACTAATATTTTATAGGTTATATTTTTCTGAAAGAAATTTTAGGTTATAATACCTATGATCGCAAAATAAAGCATAATCGTAAAGTTTTGTTGTTATTAAAGGAAAGTTTGTAGTAGGTATATTAATACTTACATAGATGTTTTGACATTTCTTAATTCCGCAGAACAGAAGTCGGGATTGCAAGCGAAGAATTTCGCCACCATCAATGTATTTATTCGTGGAAGATTAGTACTTTCTGCTTTTACAAAGCCGTCTTCCATGGTCAATATATATAGTATAGGTGCAGAATATCAAGAAACGTGATAGTAATAACTGAGAAACTTCGTTTATCTAATAAATTACACAGTAGACATGTACAACAAAAACCGAGGTTGTTTATTTACAAGTCCAGTGACGTCACAACGAATGCAAACATGGCGTACAGCGTTTTTGACATTCGAAGCACATATAAAAAAACTTGTATTTTCAAATTGAAATATTTAATTTATTTTGCAGTTTTATGAATAGAAATTAATATTTTTCGTTTGTTTTTTCATAAATGAACTATAAAAACATAAATTTAGATTTTATTTTTCATAGTGCGTAATACCCTAATGTAACATATACGCCATAATTACTTATTAAATTAATTAAAAATTACAGCAAATACATTGTGGAATATTAATAACTTATAAATGCTAGATGGCGCTGCCAGCTGAAAACGGAAACTTATTTCCGTTAAGAAGTTTAAGTTTAGTTATTTAATTTTTAAGTTTGTTGCACTATTACGAATACATATTTCATTGCTTTAATTATAAAACATTACAAAGATATATACATATTGTGGATTCTTTACATATTACTTTATTCTAGTAATGTTAATAATTAAATATATTTTTCATAAACGTTACCTCCATTTTGAAGTAACAAATAATGGTAAGTAATCAATATAAATGTATAATATGGTAAATTACTCACATGGATTTTCACTAATTACCAGGTTTTTGGCGATCGTGTTTAATATATATATTTAATAAAAATTTACAATTGCATTACAATTTTTAATCCTTCATACCTAATTACTTAACATTAATTTTTTCCCTTATGGTTGACATTAATTACTGGATAACAACTACCATATTTATAAAGTTTGACATACCTACGATGAAGGACAACATCATAAAACTACCTGTTCACACCTAAAAAGAAATTTAAAGGTGTATGAAGTCTTCTAATTCGCACCTAGCCTTCATGGTAGTCTAAGGTGGTTTCGGAACGCGGCCCAATAAGCGATAACATGATCTGTGGTCGAAAGCTGACACTATTGGCATCTATATTACTACTGATAGTAGTTAGTATACATAATTCTATGTCTCACTGTACCTAGAAGTTTAGTTTTATTTATTCTAGATGACACTGCAATTTCGTGATTTGAGTAAAATAAATATTTGTAAGCACAGGCGTTACTAGTCACCACATACTTTTCAGAGAGGGCGATCGCGTGGTTCGACCAAATTGAGGAATCCATGACAGAAGAAGTTACCATCGCTAGTGCTTGCATTAGCTTCCAAGTGCAGCCATATCCTAGCACACTTTGTACACTTTGGGCGCTTTTTACACCTTGCAACATAAATAAAGCAGCCCCTGCCTACGCCTGTTTTCGTATGACAAATAAGTTTGAAAACAACAGAGAAACTTAACATATAAGTGAATATTTTAGAAATGTTAATATGTGTAAATCACGGATTTTGGAGAATATCTTGCATTGTACTAATACTTTTTGGTATAAGATTTTTTCATCTGTAGATTCATTCATAATAGGTTATTGTCTATTGATTTCCAAATGGGCAAAGTCAAACGATTTCTTAATAGATAATTTCCGGGGTTTCGTCTGTCTGGGTCTGATCCCGCCCAGGCAGTGTGCACTTTGTTCGGGCACCAACTCAATGAACTAAGACTTGGCGGTGATTTAGCTTATCCTTGATGGAATGGGCTCTTCTTCGCCCCCAGACTAGTATGGTTCTGGGTTTCTTCCCGCGGCTCTACGGCAGTACAGCATATTTTCCCTTATCAGAGTCGTGGTAAATCGTGACCGTGACATGGCTGTTGTGGTTGCCGCAGCGAGTCTAGCGGCAAGGTTGAATGCGCTTTTGGGAGCCCTATATTCCCTAGTTATAAGAACCTTACGACTTGAATGGAAGACTGACCACACCCTTATAATGAGGACGCTAGAAAAGACATTGTACACCGAGGTGGCTATGACCAGAATGGATGGGGCCTACCTAATATTAAAAAAAACCTATTATTAAACAAAAGGCTGCCCAAAATAGTACTTGAGTGGTTGCGATGGCGTATATGCCTTCGCTAGCTGAGCTTAAAGATTCTGGGTTAATTTATCGCAAGGGTCAGTCAAGACGCGCCTCGGTCAATGATGCCTGTACTTACTGGGAAGGAGTGACTTGCATGCTGAGTAATGCTAAAATTTAAAGTGATGATGATTATATGCGATTACTTACCATAAATAATTCTACTAAAGCAACTTTCTCTTTGTAGCACGCAAACTTATCTTGCGTGAACGCTATCTATCGATTGTCAACGGTAATATTTTCAAAATTATTGATTTCAATATTCTTTTATGGCAATACTAAGTTTATTTATGTCACGCTTTCCAGAATTTGTTATATTTTTGAAGCGGGTGTTAAGAAATTTTTAATATATTTTCTAAACATATTTACATATTTCTAATACAATCAAACGCTTAGATTTTAAAGTAATTATTTCATTACATAGTGCTGCATCTTGTTGATACACTATTTCGACCAGCAATCGACGATGTGGGTTCTTGTTCTATCGACCGTGTCAAACGTAGTCAAATGGTGTTCAGAGGCGGAGGAGTACCTACGCTCTTCTCGCTCTGCTGTTGACGTGCTGAGTGATTAGGACAAGTGCAAACCATGTTCGACTGATGAGCTACCCTCAGTCGTACGAAAATATTCTAGTCGTTTTCTTCCAATTACCATCATAAAACATTGTTATTTTATTGTCAATTGAGTGTGAAGGACGGACTTCAAAGAAAAATGTTTCGTGAATCGTTTGAAAGACGTTTGCTGCAGCAGTGCAGCCCAGTGAGCAGAAAACAGGGCGTACTCGTTCGGCCAGAATACATGGACAGATATATCCCATACAGGCCAGGCAACAATTGGCAAACCAGCTTTCAAGGTAAGTTCAGGCTATAGGTACTTTGTAAAGTTTACAATAAAACTGTGGCTAGATAATTCTGTTGTGGTTGATTTTTGTACAAATATATAGAATTTGATACTTTTGATGAGTTATATATGCAGTGTCATGTTCATATTTCAATGCATATTAAAAAATTTCAAGTTGTAGTAAAGTAACATAATTTTTGACAACTGTTAGAATATTTTTATTAAAATATATATAAATTGGCGACAAAACAATAGACCATAATACTATTTCATATTGTATTTTCATAAAAAATGTTAAATGTGCGAGGTAAACTTGAATTCAAGAAAGTTCTATACTTTGAAAGTAAATTTTTGATGAGAGAATTTTGTTTATTCTTGTAGTTTATGATTTTTACCTGCTTCAGAATTTATTTATCGGTAGGTTACTTTACTTTTATTTTTAATATCTTCAATTTTCTCAACATCTCATTTCATATAACAAAAGTAATATATACAAAACACATAAAAATTCCAAGTACGAAATCTGACTTGTTTCAGTTACATATAATATGTTAATAAAAACTTGAGAATCAATGTTATCATCAACTTACTAACAATTTGTTGCTATTGAATATATATAATGATTTTTAAATTACATTTGATTTTATTTATTGATTATTAAATTATCTTCATCTAAAGTTCTGTTGCAACAATTTGAAAACTGAATATATTGGTTGTACATACCAAAATACAAATAGCTACATATGAATCTTTTGTAACCATGACTTTCTGTTTATAAACATGACATAGATTAATTGTACCAATTTCACATGGTCCTCTGAATTCATATAACATATTTAGATGTCTAGTTTAGAAAAAAGGTTGAATTGGTAATGAGTGAACAACCACATACATTAATACATTGTGGTCTGTTTCAATCTTATTGCTTTATTTTTGCAATCTTTTCGCTTTATATACCCATGTATATAAAATAAAACGAATATGTACAAAATTACAGGCCTCCAAGTCATCCTACTTTTCCTACTTTTCCTACTTTTTAGTAGGAAAGTAGGAAAAGTCCTACTTTTTACACATTTGTCCTACTTTCCTACTTTTCTCTAAAAATTGAGTTGAATTTGCGATAATTTATTACACTTATTATTAATTTTTACATAATTATGTCAATATTTCCCAATGAGAAGTTGTTTTTTTCCTAAAAATTTACTGACTAAGATCCTTTTCTTTTTATGGGAATAAAATAATTGATTAAATGTATTAATGTAACCTTCTGTATGCAATAAAGTATTATAATAAAATAATAATAATGGGCTCTGCCCCGCTGCCGGCGGCACACAGGTTTAAGTTTTTTATAATATTTATGTTTTATATCTATATGTATTGTAAAAAAATTAAATTTAATATTGTACTTTAAATAAATGAATAATAATAAATGATTTTTATCAATTTATAAGTTCCAATAGTATTATATCTAATCAACCGTGAAAACAATTTTTTTCAAAGACATGGCAATACATTGTGATACAAAATAAAAATAGTGATTATTATCAGTGCTTACTATTTTGACATGTCTCTTAGATTTCCCAATGAATTAAACTGAGGGGAAATCCATGCTCCTGCCTACTTTAACCCAGGTTGTGGCAGCATTTTCTTTCCATGTTCAGGATATATTAATAGTTTACCAAAAATTTATATTAGGCCTACTAATTCATGCGTTTTTGAGATCTTCAATTGATGTTCACATTGTTAGGAAATAGTTGCAGACATGTTCTAATTTAGATAATTATTAGTCTTAAGTGATAGAAAATGTCTACAATAATTTCCTAATCAATTCATGTTTTTCAGATTTTTTTTCTGTACTTAGGTAATTGGTGATAGTTGAATGTTTTTGAAGAAACGTAATTTTTTATGTAAAGTGTAGTGCAGTGAACATGCCTAACATTTAAAGACGAATGGTTAAAGAAGAAGGACTCAAACGGCCAAATTATTGAACAGTGGTGTGTAAAACGATCAAGATATGAAGTATTTTGTCGTTTATGTAAGAAGGTTGTGAGATGTGATAACCGTGGGCTGAGTCAGTTGCTAACTCACTCAGAAACTAAAGTCCACTCTTCATTTGTTAAAGACGTGTTAGCTGGAACACAAATGATTTTAGTAAGTCAAACCAAAACCTTAAATGAAGCAGATAATACCGTAGCTACTATTTCCTGTTGGACAGCAAAAGAAGAAGTCATAAAGGCAGAGCTCTTGTGGAGCCTCAAGTCAGTAGTGAATTATTCATATAACTCAGCAGATGATACTCCAAAGTTGTTTAAAGAAATGTTCCCTGACAGCACTATAGCTTCCAGGTTTTCTATGTCCCACTCAAAATTATTTTACATGATAACAGAAGCAACTGGACCGTATTTTCATGAGGCCTTATTGTCTAAATATAATAAAGTCCTCATCTCCATATTCCATTTCTTTTGATGAGTTGACCAATAGCGAAGTAAAAAAACAGCTCGATCTGAAAATAAGATACTGGTCCAGCATTAAAAAAGAAGTTGTCGTCCATCATCTTGACACACATCTAATGGGACAGGCAAAAGCCAACACTATCTCGGAAAAAATTATTCAAACAACTAATGATGCTCAAATCCCACTAGCAGACTTTATTGCATTAGGCAGTGATGGGCTCAATGTAAACAAAGCAGTTTTCCAAATGGTGACTGAAGTGAAGAAATCTCAGGACCTACCTCCTCAATATCGGGTTTTTTAAACTACATTCCGTCCACAATGCTTTTTCCAAAGCTCTACATGAATTTGGAGACGATATAGTAGACTTAATAGTTGACTTACACTATTTTTTCAATCTTTCCCCTGTCAGGGTCGAAGAACTAAAAGAACTACAAGATGAACTTGGTTTCAAAAATCAAAAGTTTCTAAAACATGTGCCAAGCAGATGGCTTACTTTAGGACCTGCTTTGGAAAGATTGCTGAGCCCAGTGGTCAATGGCTGAAAAATATTTTATGAAAACTCTTCCTGTAAGAGATAAGAAAATAACTGAAAATGGACGTTACAACTGAATAATAAAATTCTTTAAAATCCCCCACACAACTCTGTCCAAGATCCATTTTCTAATTACTGTATCGAATCTATTGCAACCATTTCTAAAACTTTTCCAAAAGGAAGGAACCTCTTATCCACCTACTGTTTGATCAAATGGTCAGTGTTATTAAGAACTTGCTTGGACGTTTTATCAGAATAAAAAAATTAAAAGAAATGAGCATTGAAGATTTGAAGAGCCTGAAATTCCCAAATTTTGAAATTGAGCTCTCTGACAAAGATATAGATATTGGAGAAAACACTAGGAAATTAGTTGGTAAACTGAAGGCAGAACAACAGTCAAGTTTGATTGTGGGTATGCGTAAATTTTTGAGGTGTGTAACTTTGAAGTTGTTGGAAAAAGTACCAACCAATGGTATAATCCGAGAAGCACGATGTCTGAAGGCCCAAAATAGGTGTGAATCTTGGACTCTTGCATCTGTGAAAACCTTGCAGCCAGTGTCGCATTAAAAGAATCCCTAAATGTAGATATAGTAAATGATGAATGGAAAGTTCTTCAGTGTGAAAATATTCCACAAGACTGGTATAGTTATGAAATTTATGAAAATATAATGCAAAAGAGGATTGATCAATACTATAGTGAAATCTTTGCTTTAAAAAATTATCTTGGCCAAGAAAAGTATCTTGAACTAAATAAATTAGTAAAAGCAGTTTTGGTTATTCCGCACGGCAATGCTGATGTAGAACGAGGATTTTCTCTAACTTCAAACTTTTTAACTAGTACAAGAACTTCTCTTTCAGCAGCCTCGATCAGTGCTTTGCAATCTACAAAGGATGGCTTAAAAAAGTTTGACAATAAATATCACTTAGTCCATATCACAAAAATTTTCATTGATAAAGGTGCTAGAGCCTACGTAGAGAGAATAGAAGAAGAAAAGAGAGTGGAAGCAGAAATAAAAAACAAAAGGAAGAAGAAAAAACAGAATAAATTGAAAGAAAAAGAAGATTTGGCAAGAGAAAAAGCTGAATTTGAAAAGAAAAGTAGAAAAACTAAAGAAGTGATATTGAAAGAAAAAACTCTAGGAAAGAAAGAGGATGAAGCTGCGACAGAGATGGATACTTACAAGACACTAGTAGACAAAGCAAATGAAAGAATTAAAAATGCATTAAAGAACCAGGATTTAAAAGGCGTTAAAATAGGACAAAGGCGTTAAAATATCCCCATACCAAATTACATCGAAAATGGTTTGGCTGTTGCCGTCGCAGTTTCCCGCGGGAAAGAGATATTTTATCGCGGTAAAAAGTATCCTATGTCCATTTCCGGGGTTCAAACTATATTCGTGCCAAATTTCATCAAAATCGGTTCAGTAGTTTCGGCGTGAAAGCCGGACAGACAGACAGAGTTACTTTCGCATTTATAATATTAGTAATGGCTAAACACTATTTAAAATTTTTTAAATCCTTCATTAACGTTTTACGGTATTTCCTTATTCCTATACTATTTGATAGACTATTGAGTATTTATTATTTAGTTTTTAGGGTTCCGTACGTCCGAATACAAAAAACGGAACCCTTATAATATCACTTGTGTGTCCGTCTAGCGTCTGTCCGTCGCTTCCAGTCAATTATCTCCGAATCTACAAAACCGATTAAGATGAAATTTGGTACACATATAATAAATTTTTAGATAATAATTTTTATGCGAGATAATAAAAAAAGAATTAGAAGTCCATGATATTAAAATAACATTGTAAATAACTCAATTTTGTTTAAAATGTTGTATAGATAATGGTACGAAACCCTCCGTGCGCGAGTCTGACTTGCACTTGGTCGGTTTTTAATATGTCATTTCATTGTTTCAGCACAAAAAGATTGATTTTATGTCAAATTAGGTCCTACTTTTTGCTAAAAAAATCCTACTTTTCCTACTTTTTTGGGGTCAAAAACCACTTGGGGGCCTGAAATTAAAAAAAAAAATAATCGACACAGTTAATAAAATATTGAAGTAATATTTCTTTTGATATTCCTGAAAATTTATTGATCTGAAATTTGCTACTTGTTTTGTGATAATGGACATTAAAATATCCACTGTCAAATGTTAATGGTTAGCTGAAATATCACCATTCTAAAAAATTGAATAAAAACAAGCTATATAATTGGTAAATAATGCCTTGTGTTTAGTTCCTAAATTGTTATTGATCTATGGTTAAAAGTTATAAGCTACATTATATGTAACTTTATTCATAAATTTCGTAAACATAATATTTATGTTTTTGGTTTATTGTTTGAAATATCATTGTTTTTTAATAGGGTAGACGACTACAACTGATTATGGCCGTTTTTATACTATAATTATCTGATTTGAGCAATTTATATCTCATGAAAGTATGTCAATATAGAAATTTCAGTTTAATTATTAATTTATAATGTTTTTAGATTTCTAAAAAATGAGCAATTATTATTTACGTAATTCTAATGAAACGAACACATTTTTAGCATTCTCACATTGAATGTAACATTTTTTTATATAGAAAGTATACCTATAAACGTATAAATAACAAAGTTATTTTAAAATTTGTTTATACGCTCATACAAATTAGGCGAGTTTACTGAGTTATGACGTCACAACTGCAGTGTTTTTAGTATGGAGCGTTTTTGAGCGACCCGCGACAGCGCCGCAAACATGGCGATGTATCTTCAAAAGTAATAGATGCAGGTGTACTGTTGGTTCTACAATATTTCTCACTTAAAAGAGTACTCTTATTATATATAGAATTTAAAAAATTGTCGTCTACCCAATTGTTACTGTATAATCTAGTTTCAATTTGTAACTTGAAGAATAAGAAAGAGTTTAGGTAATACATATATATTTTTTCATATATATATATAAAACTGACTAAAATATTGTTGTGAATTTCTGTTTTTCTTTGCACACTTAGCTGTTCCTGAGATTCTCATGTGACATGTGATGTGGATTTTAAATCATTCCATAGTAGTATAAATAACATAGTGGTAGTCACATATTTGAACATATCATGGGATGCAGTTCTATTATGATTGATTTATGTGATGTTGCAATATTATGTAGAGAATGATAAATGTGTTAAAGTCTGTTTCATATGATATGTTTACCTACCCAAAGGTTTAAGCAGTTTCAGCTACACTAAACAAAGTTGTATCGTACCGTGAACTAAATAAATTAAATATTTCTTACACTCACACCAATTAGACTAGCCCAAAGTAAGCTCTGTAAGGCTTGTGTTATAGGACATATAGAAATATTTTTGATAGAAATATATAATAACAACCATGATTAAGGTATAAATGTTCGCATTCATCACGCAAATATCCACCCCCACCGGGACTTGAACCGGGACCTCAGAGATGGCGACATCTTGAAACCGGTATACTAACCACTTGACTACGGAGGCTAGAGATATATATATATATATGTTGACAACAAAATAACCCAATGAGAATATTAATATAAATGCTTTTTAGATAGTCTTATCTGTTAAATTATAATAACTACTCATTTTCATGTCAAGGTCTCTATATCCAAGGTCAAGTCAGAACCCCCTATTTGACATTAATATTAGATTTGTTATAAACAACCTATTATAGAATGCCCTTGTGACCCTGTGCACTTGATTTTTATTTATTAAACTAGCCAGTTAATGTTTGAAGTTTTTTTTTATTTGGTAGACTAGACTGTTCTTATGTCGTTTATAATAGCTGCAGTTTTTGTACAGCAAATGTTAAGTCTGATGTGTCGCTGACCGTGCAGCAGAGACTACAGAAATTGTATCTATTTTATTTTAGCCATTTTACGTTATGTCTCAATATATTTATTAAATTGGGACACAATTATGCTAAATTTAAAAGTAACTTGTGTCGTTTTGACTGTCTCAAATTGGCACTCATGTTAGTTCTACTCTAATTAATTATTTAGGATGCAGTTTTGCTATCTACGCTGCTATTGAGAATGTAGTCGCCACTACAGCACGTCCATAGTATATATGTAACTACAATGATGAAACTAGATAACATGAAAAAGGTATTCAATCGATTTTCCCTGTTATTTCTTGTAATCGTGAGTTGAGAATCGATTGGAGACAATTACTTCTTTTGATTATTCCAATGTGCCTGCTCATCTATTTTTAATTTGAAATTGTATTGCGTATCGGTATTATGATCGACATTAACGGTAGCTGTCGGCGTTGTTGCGGTTTTGTTTCATTAAAAGCGTGAAGATATCAACGGAATTAGTTACAGCTTTCGTATGTACACACGGTAACATGTAATGCAGGGTTTCATATCGCCCTTCCGTCGTTCTTAATAACGGCGTTTTCGTAGTACAAGTTTGACGTGACTGTACCAGTACCTACACATAACAATTACTGGTTGCTTGCTTGTTCACGATAAATCTATCGCTTCGTCTGTGTTTATTTAGAAATGTGAGCAGTTTATTCGATTAATTTTATTTCTCTATCTCAATACAATGGGTTAGTAGTTTCGTACAGTTCGAGGAGTATGGAAGAGCCATGGAAAATGCCCTTTTCGTTTCATTGTTGTAAGAGAATGAAAGAAGAAACTATCACCATAGCTCTTCGGATATCTAGAATCTATGCTCTATAGGTCTTCGGGTAGTTACCCTGGGAGAGAATGCGATGCAGCGCTAATTACATGAGCTTGAAGGCGAATCGGAATTGAAACTGGGTAGGTCGTCACTAGTGTTGACTGGATTAGCAAGTCAATATCCATGTTTGATGTTGGTATCGTTTTACAATGTAACGTTAGTAATAGAAATTCTATGTTGAGTACACTTTTTACTAGTTAAATGTAATAAAATCGGAATATATTTAACATTGACACGTAGATATTGCTTCGCAAACTTCTGGCAAACATGAAGAAGCGAGCCCGACTGCAACTCAATTAAATAAGGGAATAATGAAGTGTCTATGTTACAATGTGAATGACCTAATCAACACTGCACATAAAGATTCAAGATGAAGACGCGGCGAACTATTATTTTTATGGGTAACAAGCGACTTGCGCAATACTCCAACATACCTAATTAAAACAATCCACACTTTACGTTCTCATTAGCTAATTACAAATGCTGAGTAGCAAAATTAAAATGTGTAATTAAATCAGTGCGGCCAGTGAAGTAACATTTGCAACTCATTAGGATACCTACCTACTCTCCGGTTGGCTTCCCCGGCATTCTGTAAATGGTAAAGGAATCGGCCATGCTTGGCTTATGGATGATTTTTAATACAATTTTTATATACGTAGCTACCCTATAACGCGATGGTGCTATATAAAGAAGGTATTAAACGGAAGTACCAAGCACACCGCTTCCGAAAACTTTGAAGTCATAAGTTACATTCTAAATGTTGCACGCGATCACAGAAATTAATTTATTTTAATTACTCTCGTTTCTTAATGTACTTTTTTGTTTTAAAACTAATTAATGGTTGATTTTGAATGTACTCATTATGTAAATAGTGTCTGTGATAAATATGCAGATGTTAAGATGCATTATATCTATACTAATATTATATAAGAAGTAAAGTTTGTGTGTTTGTATATTTGTTAAATTGTAAGGGGTAATCTCAGGATCTACTGAACCGATTTTAATAATTCTTTCAGCAATAGAAGGCCACGTTATTGCTGAGTGTCATCTATACTATATTATAAAGAAGTAAAGTTTGTGTGTTTGTATATTTGTTAATTGTAAGGGGTAATCTCAGGATCTACTGAACCGATTTTAAAAATTCTTTCAGCAATAGAAGGCCACGTTATTGCTGAGTGTCATAGGTTATATAAAAAACGCAAAATAAAAAGGTTTTTACGTGGTAGTCCGTTTTGCAAAGTGAATCGGAGAAAAAACAGGCAGCGGACGGCGCGCGATGGCTTCGGGTTTAATTCGGATCGCGTTCGTGCTCGCTTCGGGGATTATTAATATTATGCCCAACGAAAGTGGGCACGGGTCAGCTAGTTTGAAAAGAAACAAAGAAATACATTTGGACCACACAACCATACTCACAACAATAATAAAACAATGCATAATAATAATAACATATACAGTTGCATGATACCAAAATTGTGGCATGCTTATTATAAGTAGCAAGCAGCAGGCTGTTCTGCTTGACACATCAGGCACGAGAAAAACTCAGAACATGAATTTGAACTTAAAAATATATGGTCGTCAATCACACGGGAAACGGTTCAACTTCAGAATACGGTCCGTATTGCAGATAACTGTTATTCGTCACATTATGTTTAAATAAAAAAGACGCAATATAAAATAAACAAATATTCCGAGTGCGAAAAAACAAATCTGTAAAAAATATCCAGAGACTACAATATTTGATAAACACAGTAATTAAACAGACAAGTAAATAATACTAGTATTTAATATCAGTCAAATTCTTGCTACTCCCAACTGTATTTTGACAAACGAGCAGACTGCCTACCTGCAGTTGACCAAGTGGTTACAGTTGCATATAGTACATATGGTTCCTATGAGAATTGCAGTAAATCTGCAACCCACATAAAAACTACAGTATACGGTACCAACATGTAATATTAAATGTAAAGTCTTCGTATTTGAACACTGTTTTGCAGCAGAAATAGGTAAGCAGGAGGTAGCAAATCAAATTACCCTAGTAAACAGTCTCCAGTGATGCGAATGAATGAGGTGAGGAATGAGTATATTAGGAGTTCGTATGCTAGATAAGAAGAAACATGTTATGACCAAGTAATGCTTAGAAATGAATAAATGAAGACTTATAAAGTGTTAGAAGGATTGCAAAAAAGAAGGGTATGGCTGAACTGGGTGATAGAGTGACATATATGATTGAGAGACTACGATGATGATGTTTCTGTGGGGTGATTAAGAATACACGTGTCATCGCTCGAAATAATAAATATTAAACTCAGTATTTTATGGTTGTTGGATTAGAACTGTTCGAGCATTACTTAATGCTTGTTGAACATAAAGCTATGAATAATGACCATTCGTAAGTCGAACCGATGGAGCGTTGCCCCCCCATTGATAGTGTCATTGCCAATAAAATGTGTATATTATCATAATTTTTATTATATTTATGTTAGGTATCAAGCTTAAGGTGTCCACTACTATATTATATATATATATATATATATATATATATATATATATATATATATATATATATATATATATATATATATATATATATTAATAAATTTGTATATCATCAGACTTATCTCCTCGAACGTTTAGACAGAGGTGTAATAAAGACACGGACGATATTCTTCTATTAAAGTGTATAGTGAGGTCATTCGCTGTAATATAAACTGTCTTCTTTTTCGATAATATTTTAATATTATATTTATTATTTCAACTTCTCGTACATCATAATAAAAAGCCAAACATCGAGTCTCTACTCTCGCTATTACTATGCGCCTAAATATAGTTACACCAATTGCCCGATTTTGAACACCTCAATTTCGACATTCTAGTGAGATATTATCACAATGATCTATCCCATTGCTGTTATTAGCAATAAAAAGAAATGTATTTGTACTTTGGTTACGTCTAGACAAATAATAATACAATAACTAGCCCTCATTTCCTCGTGTTCCACCATCCGTGACCGATTTCGCAGGTTAGCGTGATTCAAGCTAATCTCCCCGGCTTAAGCACCCGACTGTTTCAATTTACTTATAGGGATAATTTTAATCAGTGCATTGCTCGTTATGGTCGAAGACGACGCCATTTTAATAGGGTCACTGGCTTTCCAACATGAACTTAAGATGTGTCTAAAAACACAATGTTTTTTTAAGTATCGTCCGAAATGTACTGGGTAGTTTCTGTTTGGCATTTTCTTTTATTCTCTTATTACATTTAGTTTTATTTTTCCCAAAACCCTTCTAAAAGTTGGCAAAATATGCAGTCTGCCCATCTACTTCCATACATGTCAATAGATATGAAAGTAACTAATGACATTTTACACGCATACAATTTGAAGTTAAAAAAATATTTTCAGATTGTTTCAGTCCATTATGTTCAATTTACAACAAATATGATGGTTATTCTAGTAAATTGTCATATAACTAGTTAGCTGATCGTCATCGTACACATTGTGATCAGCCTGGTGGCTAAAGGCGTTTGGTTGAGTGGCGGTTTTCAATGAAACAACTAGCTGTTTAATGGAACAGCTGTTTCTGTTGACTGTAACATTAATATCGGATAATAATAGCACAAGCAATTGCCTTATGTCAGAATATTCAAAACCCAATCTTATTTACATTGCGTCATACTATTGATGTCACAAAATCGCAAGTACATAAAATTAAACTACCTATTCCGAGCACTAATGATTAGTTACTTTTAAATGATAATCTTCATTTTTTGGGATCTTACTTTATACTCTTTGGAAAATTGAAATACGTAAAAAGTATTGTACCTACCGATAGTGAACAGAATTAAAGTACAAATTTGATTCCGCTCTTTCGTGGAATAAAATAAGTGAATCGAATTAATGGAATGAGTATCTAGCGGACATGCGACCCGGGTCAATTAGGGGATGTCGTAACCATATCCTACCATTATGTTAATTGGCCTACATTATACAATCAAGGGATACGAAGGACTCATTGACCTTACCAAATGACAAATCGAACTCAATGCTGATTCCTAATTTAATGTGCATTTTTACCTGGTGATATATAGATAAATGTGTGCCGTCGAAATAAATAAAAAAAAAATTTATATAGAAAATGTTATAAAAGCTATGAAAATTATTTTGCCTGAAAATGGCAATGGAATCTGTTTTTGAAAATGGTTAGTGTTTTCGATTGTCGGATACTTCGCTGTAAACCATTTCAACATTTTTTGGAAAAACCATTCGTTATTTCAAAGTGAAAGTATGTTTAATCTTGATATTAGTTATATGTAGTATTTAATGAAATAATAATTTTGCCTGCGCTTTGTTTCATCTTTCGAATAACAATGATTTTATGAGATTTCTCTGCTTCCTGTGAGAAATTTGAAAGATCCGTCCTATATCATGCAGCCTATATACTGTCGCAATTTCGATGTGAAGAATACAGGCCTAATGGCCCTATTTTCAATGAGTTTGGCGTCATCCACGCAGGATTTCATTAAAATTGTGTTTTATTTATAATGATATTTAAAGTCATATTTATTGTATCGAATGATTTTCAAAGACAGAAAACAAAAATCAACAAAAATAAAGCGCAGAAGATTATCGACGAACGCTGGTCACGAGAATTGAGGACCCAATTTTCTATAGCAAAACTTTAGGCCGATCGATATTGTAAACAAAAATGGCGCCCGCACTTTTTTCTGGCTGCTTTTGGTACTTTCTGGGTATTACTAGTGATAATTGCACTGAAGAATGTACTGATCTTTTCTGAAAGTAGTGCGACAGCGAGAGAGAGAGAGAGAGAGAGAATTTCGATAACATCAAAATTCACAAAGGAATAGGCGTAAAGCTTACGTCAGTAAAACAGTCAACGCTAATGATAAATAGAATACCTTTTCTATAAACAATAATACTAACTTGGCACTTATGCTTTAACTAGGGAACGCTAACTTACCTTGTCTAATGACTAGTTAATGGAGAAATGCTTTATACGCTACGATATGAACCCTATGTATCCCGAAATAGAATCAAATTTCCTTGTTCGAACTTCGTCATAATTTCTAATGAAAGTATACAACTTTGAAAGGAGTTTATTTCACATAGTTAAATGGTTAATTGCATTATTAATATATTGGACATTATTTTAATCAATTCATTGTTGTCTACTTGAGTGCTTGTCTCACCTATATGTGCAAAGGTTATGTATAATAAGCAATATATATTTATATTTAAATATTAATTTACACCTCACTAAATCCCGGTCCATGCGTTTTTCGTTACAACATTTATTTCTTTTTGTTTTGGATTACGTATAACTTATAACTCTTCACTGTTATTTTAAGTTGAGTTGCACAGCTCATTCCAAACATCTGTTTATTATTATAATTTGTAATATATATTGACCAATATACTGTGGTTCTATGGCTGTTGATTTATTGCGAATCTCACAGGAGCCCTATCTGCTATTGTGCGATTGAAGTCACGTACGTGGCTTTGTTGACAAGAAAAAATGAATAAGTACTTGTAAATGTTTTAAGGTTTTTGTTTTTGTACTATTCCTATCTTTGGGCAGGGACTCCCCAGTACCAACTTCTCCCTCTGGACCGCATCCAACTGAAGGCGACACGAATCGTCGACTGCCCTGATATTTCATGTCGGCTAGACTCCTTGGCGCTGCGTAGAGATGTAGCTTCGCTATGTATTCTCTACCCCTTATATTACAGGGAGTGCTCCGAGGTTTTTTTTTGTTCGGCTTAATTCTTGCTGCTAGTTTCCGTCACCGTTCTAAGCGACACAACAGTCATCCTCATCATCTAGACGCTTGGCAGTCCACCACAGTTTTTCTAGGAATTTTCTGCCACGCACTACTAAACTGTGGAATGAATTGTCGCCTGCAGTATTTCCGAATCGATGCGATATCGAAACCTTCAAAAAAAGAGCATATTCCCAATTAAAAGGCCGGCAACGCATCTGTGACTCCTCTGGTGTTGCGGGTGTTATGGGCAGCGGTTATTGCTTACCATCAGGTTATCCGTTTGCTCGTTTGCTGCCCAATCCTATAAAAAAAGCATGTAAATTTATTGGAGTGAAACAATACGTTGGTCGTTTGCTTCATTACCTCGGTGTTAGCTATTTCTACAGCAAAATAGCGGTGTTCGATTTGGTATTATCCGATGTGATAGTAGATTTAGTACTAGTCTCATAGGAACTACTTTTTCTGTAGGCTATTTATACTACTTTCCATCAGGTCGGCAGACTGTTGGTAATGCCATAAAATTGCCTTAAGAGTGTTCGTAAATATAGTGGCAATAGATTAAATTAATTTTATTCGTAGAAGGACGCGGTTGGTAATAGCTGACAAATTGCGCACAAAGTAATCAAATGCGGTTGGCAACAGATTATAAAAATAATAAACGACCTCCGCCGTGTTTACAGTTTGCAATGCGTCTTAAATTTAACTCTTAATAGCGTTGATAACGTTTTTTTTATATTCTCAAATGCAATTCCCGATAGCTTTTGCAACCTGCCCATCAGATGATAAGGTGCTTGACACGAATGTCCTACTAACACCGGGAACAAATTGCTTGTGATAAGATAGCATTATCACTACTATGGGACTGCGATAATATACGAGTTTTGTTTTGCTTAATCTTTAGACTTGAGCGATTAATGCCTGTTTATATTTCCAATTTGACGACGATTGACGACCTCTATAGTCGAGTGGATAGTAGACCGGTTTCAAGGCGTCGTCAACTCTGAGGTTCCGGGTTCGAATCCCGGTGGGTGCAGATCTACTAAAAGATGTAGATATTTTTTAGTTGATCATGAGCCACCAAAGCCTCCAATGGTGTCTATAGAGACTACTTTAAAAGGTCTTGTCGCCGGACCTAACTAAGACATCAATCCGAATTTGCTATTAACTCTGACTTATTTTTAAATACAATTTTCACAACTTTTACATATTTTCTTTATATTAACCATTAAATTTTTGGCTGAATAGATTGGACTGATAGTTTTATGCATCTGTCCAATTCCAATGTGACAATAGTTTTTATGTACAGATGTACTTAACTTACTGTCTTGAACTTCTCACTAAATTCTTGAGTTAGAATTATTTTTGCATTATTTCTCACTTTTTTGTAGTACACGCCAGATTTTTCAATAAACTTTTGTCAATATTTTTCTATTTCTTCATCTTCAATATGTGCAAATAGTAGTGTCGTTTTATAAGTGTGTTTCTCACTTTAATATTGGTGTACATAAAAAAACATGTGCGTTACTCTGGAAATAAGAGATTTATTTATAATATAATAGAAATTTAATTAAAAAAGAAAAACAATATTAAATTTAAATTAAATATCTCACCTGGAAATAAGAGAAACGACACTTAATGTTTTTATATTATTTCAAAGTTTATAAAAGTATTTTTGTAATATTATATAGTTTTAAATCTTTAACTTTTATGTCGATTGACGTTTGACTGTACTGACATTTCGACTCGCATCAACATGAAGGTTACATTATAATAAACTTCTAACTAAAATTAATGAAAGTTACACTCATTATATGTATATAAACTAGTTGGTACTCGTGACTTTGTCTGCGCAAGATTATTATTTATGTGATAATTTTAATGTCATAATGTTAGTTTTTTTCTACGCCACGTTAAAATGAGCTACTCGAAATACTTATCATGCGCAGGCTAAGTCGCGAGCACCAGCTAGTATCCTTAAAAAAATTGTAGCCTATGTGTTATTTTGAAGTATAAGCTATATTATTGTAAAGTTTCGTTAAAATCCATACAGTAGTTTTTATGTGATAGAGTAACAAACATCCACCTTATTAATGTCACAAAAATTTCATAGACCACTAGCTTTTGTCCGCGACTTCGTTCGCGTGGACTTCAGGTTCGTCCCGTCTAGTCTAGTAATAAGTAAGAAATACGGTAACTAAGCACTGCAGAGCCCTAATCATAGGCCTATAGGTAGCTACTGCAGTATGCTCCTATAAACTACATTTAACGATCTTTTTCCTTTTGTGGGTTAAGTATTCCTAAGAGATAAACATATACCATCACGGACTTTTTTGTAGACCTTTTTAAGTTGTACTGTAGTAAATTGTTTTGATCTATCTTGTAGGATTCAGTCAGCGTTTGCAATGTAAGCGCAAAAAATGTGTTTTTTTACGACCTCATAGAAACCTGAAAAATTGTAGGCTATGTGTTATTCTGATGTAAAAGCTATATTGTGGTAAAGTTTCATTCAAATCCATTCAGTAGTTTTTACGTGAAAGAGTAACAAACATCCATACTTACAAACTTTCGCCTTTATAATAGTAGTAGGATAATAGGATAGGATTGTGTAGTTTTTTCAGTACTGAAATGGTTTTGTAATTTATTTGCCTAACACAATTATATAAATTTTGAAACATGAAACATTTATGCGGTGTAGTCGTACCCGCGACAATTGCGACAAAATGGCGTTTGTTTTCCTACTACACAATACTGCTATATGTAAACATACATACGACTGTAATCGTATTAGGTATGATTGTATCTTATACTATATTGTATTTTTATATTATATTATTATTGTAGCTTACATCACGTGTCTTTGAAGACACGGTCCTTTATAAGGCGTGCGCGGGGATACAGATCCAACGCGTAGAGGCCATTTAAGCGAAATTTAATGAAAGTGTGCGTGGAGTGTACCAACTGGGTCTAATCTCTATCTGCACCATGAAAAATGCAGCCAAAGACTATACCCAGTTAGATGCACAGAAACTATTGTCATTAGTGGTCAAAACGTTTGTGGCCTATTGCATTTCGATTTAGGTGGTAATGAAAACCGGGCTATGGAAAAGACTCCAGTCACCTGCCTTCTCAAAGCCTCCTAATTGATTTAAATATGGCAGGTGGTGACTCGCCGCTCACTAAATGGGCACCCCAAAAAGCAGACCAATATTGGTGCGAAGAGAGCAACATTGGTGTGAACGGCTAAGGGTGTAGAGAGGTGTGTCTGCGACAGCGATCGAGACGCCGTCGGCGTTATGACATTATTACACTTCCACCCTTCGAGCATCTGCTCTTGCGACTCCACTCTGTCCGGCTGGTTAAGGCAACACAGAGGCGGGTGGCATACGCCCCCCTGAAGCACATCGGTACCCTCGGTGACGCAACTCACCGCCAGCTCGCCACAAGCTGCCCTGATCCCTCAGGGCAGGACTGCACTGATGGGGCATTTATGGCAGTTAAGGGGCATTAAATGCCCCACCAGCGGGCGATGGGGTCGTACTTATAATTATTAACATTGAAAAGAGGAGATAAAAAATAGACCTTCAGAGTTTCTTGCCTGTTCTTCTCGAGAAGGCTCTCCCAATTTCCGAACAGGTGTCGAGTCAATATTTTTTTTTCCTTATTCGTACGTACGGACAAGGTTTTTTGTTTTTTTTAAAGCTTTTTTTTTGTTTTGTCTGTTGACGTCAATAAGTGCCTGTAAAGGTCTATGTTGAATAAAGATTATTTAAATTTTGATTTTTGAATAGAATAGTAGGAGATACGATGTCGGTGTGAAATAATAATTATTGGATTATCAAACTGGCAGTCCGCAATCCCAACAATTTCGTCAGGTGTTAATGTACTCGTTTCCTTGTACAAACATTGCACTAACGAATATCTTTGATCTTGCAGCTGTGTAAATTGATTCGACAACTTGTGTGGGCGAGATTGCATATTTGCAATTGGCAAATTAGCACTTTTTTCAAGTGCAAGTGATGTTATTGGAATACTAATTGTAAAACAAAAATATCTGGTCGAAATATCGGGTCATGAAATTATGTGTACATAACTCTGTGTCGTCATGTTAATTCTTCCCTTTTTATATAGATGGATATCGACTGATAACATTATTATAAGATCAGAATAAAATCCATGTCAAATGTTACACGTGCTCTCGTTAGTTTTCTAACTATTCCGCTTAGAGTTTTGGGTTCTTAAGAGGGTACCTACGAAGGATTGTGTACCTACTTACACCTACGTCAGGCAATGACCAGCCTTCAACTCAGGATCAGCTGAGATCATGATGTCATATGAATTTTTATCATTACCAACTTTTGCAAATCAGAAGTTTTTTCTGTACATTCCACAATCTTCGGTGTTGCGATCGGATTGTGGTCGTGAGTCAGTTTGGAAAATGTAGAAACTGCATTGTGTTGCAGTGCTGGACTTATGGTCTGGTGATAAGAGCAAGTTGTTGATACACGCGCCTTTTAAGGCTTTCGGGGATACCTGTACGTGTTCTCTTTTCAAATACAGTCTATTTTCGTATTTTCTGATTGTACGCTAGATTTCGTTAATCACTACCGCGAATTCGTCGACATCTGATTTTGTGGTATTGCAGTTCATATATTTCGGGTTAGTAACACGTACTAACCCTGTAATAGTAAACGAACAATGTATGCTCATAATGATAAACAATAAACGTACGCCCATAATGGAAATGTTCAGTGCCCAATCTTGTCTCTCCTCTCCGTCTATTGTTGATTTTGAATGATGACTCTGGTGATACTAGACAGACGTGCGGTACCTTGATGATGTCATAGTGACGCGGATGCGCTTTCGAATTTATTTAGTCATTAATTTAATTGTGTCTTCAACAAGTCAAGACATGTATTCTTAATCGGGTTCACAAAACCTCGCTTCTATAGTTGTGGTGCCTTATTATTTATATTGCTAATACGACAACTACATATTGTCGGACATTCATCACTCATGTCATCGGTATTTGGGCGCAGGCTTACTGTGTATCTTATTTTACGTTATTGATTGTTCTTTTCAACTCTGTCGTGTATCAGGTTCAAGATTTTCGACATCCGTAATTCAATGGGACGATTTATCTACTATCTATGTACAAGCTGTTAGTTTGCGACCACTTCGAAAATTTTATTATGTTTATTGCCGTTTTATATAAAAATGATGCTTGATTTGCTGCCTCGCTGGATGGCCTTACGAGGCGAAATAATAAATACATAAAAAGAAAAAAACTCTGATATGCGGTGTGGATACAATAAGCTCCGCGTTGACTATTTCTACTTTAGGTTATCCTGTGCTATGTCGCTCTTATGTTGTAAATAGTATAGTTTTAAGTACAGTGTACATTTAGATGAAGGTAATTACGATTGTTTCTAAATTTCTGTGCCATTTTCGATTGTATGCAAATTAATTGCTCATCTTGTGTCTGCTTTGATATTTCTAAAATATAATTCTCGCGGATCTCACGGCAAAATAACTGTTATTCTCTCAAGATTTTCAAAGGTACTTGTGCGCACAGTACTTATTTGAAAGTAGGTTGGAGAAACGTTTCCGAGCTATGGAGAGCCACTGAAGCGTGTCTGTGTAGATACTGTAACATTATGTTAGTTATAAGTGTATTGTGTACTATTGTAGAATCTTCCATGACTCTTTGAATAAATTACGTTCTAACCTCGACTAGAATTATTATTCCATTAAACTCTGCTCTGACATTCAGCCGCGAGCTGTTAAATAGTCAACAATACTTGTGGTGCTCAAATGTTTGCTTTGCACACAGCAGTGGCCTCATTGAGGGGCACCTTGCGACCCGCAGCCCGACTACTGCGAGACGAAACCAATCATTCCACGTGTACGCCAAGTTGAGCGTATGCCCAATAACGAACAGAAGCTATCGGTTTGATCATCAAAAAAGTTTGCAGCACCAGTTACAAGTTTTGACATGCCACGCGTAGCCACTAACATAACAAATGATTTAAACTATGGAGATGTTAGTCCAGTCACATTATTGGCATGTAAAATGTACCGTGGCACATCTATTAGTTGTAACAATTTTTTTGCAATTAGACAATTACATTGGAGCTTAGATCCAGATGATAAACGTCCATACGTTTCGACTATTGTACTGTCTTTTTGTTCGTTTGCTACAGTTTTTTGCATTATCTTTAAAGCTGTCACCTGGGTCCGAGTATAAATCAGATGTCAAAGTGTTGAATATAGGCCGATGGAAGACAAAGTTTTGGCGATCAGTACTTGTCAGCGAGGCTCGCCCGCCTGACATCATCATTCGTGTCTGATGTCTGATGAACTTTGACAGGTCCATGCTTTATCCTTTCTCGATTATTAATCTGCACACAAAAATAGCACAACGACTTAACATATTTTTTTGCGTTGCATTAATAAAATTGATTTTCTAACTCATTACTATCGCAGTTGGTAATGTCTGGCAAAAACGTCAACATATTCTGTTTGTTGGTTCGCCAAAAAAAAAATGGTTTTGCATACAAAAAGCAGCGATTCGCTCACGATCCTCTGTACGTGTTAAGTAATGATCCACGTTTTTGGTTCAATGCACTCACGAATCTTCATTTTACTTAAGGTTTAATAGCGTGACGACTTACTCATTTGCGCTAAATCGTAAAGTTACTAAGTACGTAACGCATCAAGACTATTTGGAATTTTCTGTTTTTTTAATCAGAATGGTAGATACTAATGTTCCATAAATAATGTTGATATTTTGTATGGATATTTTCATAGACGTTGCTTTTTATGTACTGACATTTACATTTTTAACCGGGGGGAGATTACTATGGTCTCCTGTTTGGGTTTCTTCATTTTACCTATTTCTGCGGTAAAGCAGCAGTTTTGCATTGCTATGTTCCGTTGCGACGGGTAAGATAGGTAATGTAACTTTAATCTAACTTTATCTAATCTTATGCTAAGTTGGCTATTTGCATTGTGATCCTGGTGACGGTTGCAGATTTCCTGAGTCTCACTAAAACTACACGTGCAATAGTCGACTATGATCATTCACCTTCGAGGGAACAATTTATTTCTTTGTCAATATAAATACATTAAACTAATTGCCTAATTATGTAATACGAAAACGTCGTTTTTACTAAGTTACCAGTTTATAATTATAAATTTCTTGAAGGTTTTGATGTGCTTTATATGCCAGACTTGTGTACCCAATTTACATAAGTAATTATCTGGCGTTATTGTAAGCGTAAATTGCACGATATCGTGGAAGTATATTTAAAAGAACATAATGACTTATATATTTTTATATATACATTCAGGTACACAAGGAAAAATATCCTTAGCCAAACTCGCACACCCAGTTGTGTTGGAAAATGTTAATAATCTTATATATAAAAATGAATCGCATAATGTGTTGGTAAGCGCATAATTCAACAACGCCTGGACCAATTTGGCCAATTCTTTTTCAAAATGTTCGTTGAAGTTCAAGGATGGTTTTTAAAGGAAAAATTCAAATAATTATTGGAAACACTCTAAAAACAGCCCTTTTATTTTCCCATGCAAACGTTTTCTAACTAAAACGTACAGTCGAATTGAGCTTTATTGTTATTGTATAAAGTTCATATTGCAAGCACTCACTGTTGTCTAAGCAATGAAGGTGTGTTCCTAACATCAAAGAGTCAATTTGCATTTTATTAACGCTACATATAGTTGAAATTCAATCATATCTATCAAAACAGTGTGCGTGCGTGCGTTGGAGCACAGAATACATCGTTGGAGGATTTAATGTCACGTTCCAAAATTGAATAGCCACAAAATGTAATAGGTCATTTAGACTTTTTTTGCAATTTGGTTGGCTATGTGACATTATCTATAAAATAATTAGGAACAAAAAACTGCCACTGTACAAATCTTTTTGACAGGACGAAGTCTGTCGGGTCTGCTAGTTTACTATAAGATTATGTTTATTCCTTTACAGTTTTCCTTCTCTATTTTTATATATATTGTGTTCGTGTCAAGTAAAAATGTTGTGTGTACATGCTTTTGGGCTTAAATTAACTTGGTGTTGTTATATATAGTATAAGTTATGATTATAATCTGTTGTGTATACCATAACAATAAATGTAATTAGCTCCAAAATCGAAATGCAATAGTCGACAAACGATTTGACCAGTAATGACAATAGTTTCTGTGCATCTAACTTGATATAGTCTTTAGCTACATTTTTTATGGTGCATATAGCTTAGATCCAGTTGGTACACTCCAGGCAAATTTTTATTAAATTTGGCTTCATTGGCCTCTACGCGTTGGATTTGTATCCCCGCGCATGCCTTATAAAGGACCGTGTTTTATAAAACCACGTGATATAAGCGACAATAAATGTAAAACAATGTAATCTTATTAAGGTCGTAAACTTTTATGTATGAAAGAAATAATCAACAATTGAGTATTTTCCTAAACACTAAATTTGAATATTTCTATTGCTTAGTTTAAGTAATTTTAGTCGCATAACTGTTTGTTAAAAAGAAAAATTGCAATACTTTTTAATATAGGTAATTAGAATAAACCAAAATATTTTAAATTTCGTTTCATAATACTTTTAATATATGAAGTGTATATCTTAACGTAAAGATAATTAAGCTATTGGTAATTTTGTTTATACGTTTTAAACAAATTAGGCGACTTTATTGGTTATATCATAATGAAACGTAAATTACTGTGGAGCGTTTTTAAGTGATCCGTGAAAATACCCCACTGTATCTTCGAAAGTAATATTTCTTAGCTGTTGATGTCCATAGATTAATAAAATTGTCTAATAACCAATTTTATAGTAAGTACACAATAATAAGGCGTAATGATAATTTCATATTCGCAAATATAAAAGTGGGTGGAAATATTTAGTGTCGCAATATCTGTGAATCATGATGGCTGTACCATTCGCTGAGCACAGCTCCGTTCTGTTGCCTGCACAGTTCAATGCACCGCATTTAGGTTCGCGGTAACATTTTCCGTTTTCCAAGTTGCGTCAGCGCAGCTATGTAATTGTGCCTAATTGCGTTCAGCAGGCGTCCAAAGTAAAAAAGCACTGTGGCGCCATGGTCGTAAACCTCTGGTTTGAAAGTCGAATCAAACTTCCAAGTTAGCTGACACGCGATACGTATGTCTAGTTTGTGGCCTGCGCACGGAACAATGTGCAATAAATAATTCCAATGCAATATATATTTACTCTATATTACACCCCTTTCTGCTAGTCGCGTGTTTGTATCACGAGTCTCAGTATGGTGACACCACATCGCGTGTTTCTTTGTAAGTTACTTATCGCCATATTTGGGAAAAATCCAATGTGTTATTCTGATGTAAAAGCTATGTTTTTGTAAACTATAATTAAAATCTATGTAACAAACCTACGAACTTTCGCGTTTATTAGGATAGATAGAATTTTTCTAAGATTTTGATTGATGATACATGACATAAGCGATATAAAAGAAATAAATATGTGTTTTGTTCCGAAATATTCAAGTTTATCTGGCATGACTCGAATATTATTAAGAATGTTGTTTTAAGGTCTCGCGCGTTTGTCGTTACAATCGGCTGGGTCATTCGATAAGTTGGAAGGACCCGATAACCGGTGCATTATTATGAAAGTAGTGCCACTGTTCTCCGATAGTACGAACAATAGTCATTTGTTCCTAAATATTCGAGATAATAATAAGGTCAAGGGACTGCTAACGAATGCACATAGATAGATGCACCGCGCACGGGCGCTTGTGATGCATTCGACGTGGCCGGTACCGTTATTGGCCTAGCGTCAGGGCTAACATTATAGTGGATTGGAAAGTCTAGACTTTTCCCTAGAGAACGTCGCCGGGTCAGTTGCATTGTCGGGGCGCTGCAAAAGTAATCAGCGCTTTAATTGCTGCTGCAACAGACAGTAATTCCGTTTTTACTGCTTGGAAGCTATTTATGTCTCGCTCTGTACGTAACTTGGTAACTTTTGATTTGTATGAAATAACAATGGTTGTTCATTATGTATGCTTTATTATAAAATACGGCGTATATATGTATAACTTGTAGTCTATGTCTTATTCTCATGCTCTCTGCATCTCATTAATGCTTGGCATACATATGTCCAGAGTAGCCTCTATCTTGCGATACGTACCATGATGGTCTTGCATAATTAGTTTTCGTACAGCTTCAATGTTTTGTGGCACAACGACAGATTTCGGGCGACCTTCCTTAACTTCGTCCGTGAGCTTACTCCGTCCACGATTGAACTCACTAAACCAGTGATACACAGTGGTTCTTGATGGAGCTTCAACACCAAAAGTTGAAGTTATTTAATCTACGCACTGTTGTTGCGTTAAACCACGTCGAAAATCGTAATAAATCATAGCACGATTATTTTCACGTGTGAGTTCCATCATTTCAGCGATATGACATTTTAAACCCATCAGAAACAAAACACTAGCGTACATGAGGAAAAAAAAAGAACGAATTTTAGCATGGAGGTCGTATATTGCATTTAAAAAAGTTGAAATCCCAGATTCCGGATACTTAAGTAGCAGCCCTCGTATATATACTCTCTCTATATATAACTATAAAATAAATTTTTCATTCAAACCTTTTCTGGGCCACCGTCAACCAATCTTTCATTTTCTTTTCATTAAATAATGTATTACTCGTTCTCGTGGAATTAAGATGAATGTATTCTTAATTACAATTTCTTTCATAATATTTTTGTAACGGGTCTCTGTATGTAGCTTCACAGACATTGACTTTCATCAAATAGATTGTGTGAAGTTCATAATGTTAGTGATAATCAATCATTTCTAGAATGCTTTTGATGTGTTGCGTTTTGTTACTATGTTTTGTTTTATTGATAATAAATAATTCAATAAAAACCTATATTAATCGCCTAATTAAAAATTGCAAGCTTATCTCTTTCTTGCGAAACATATTTTTGTGCGCGGATTGTATTGTGGGTAGTTATAGTGACATCACGGTACATATTACATCTCTCTGTCTAACCGATAAGTTGTGTCTTATTCAGATATAAAAAAAAACCCATATGTTGTTTGTTCATTGAAAATGTATATTATAATAAAAATCTTCTTATTCAATATCGTAAAGAATACTAGCTTGTCGCGTTATTTCGGAATTTTCTAGGGCAGAGGTATTTTCTCGTGGAAAAAATTACCTTCTCCGGGCCTCCAAATTATCTCCATACCAAAGGACATTGTTCCGGCTCCATACATGTTCTGCCTAAGAACCGTTCGAATCGAAAGTGACTTATATAAACTCTTAAAATTATATGGAATCCTATGAAATAAGTCACGAACGGACACGTCAGGAAACTAAAATAATTACGAAAAATGTTAATATTTTGAGGTTATAAATAAAAAATAACCAACCTTGCGTGAAATAGCAGAGTAGTAATATCAAAGTAATATTAACAATAGTATGTGCAGCTATATATGTTCTCTTCTAGAACTAGGAAAGGACTACTCTACTAGATACTAGGAAAGGAGATAGTACCTAGTCAAGTTTAAGATAATTCTTTGACAATTATCATTTTACAAAATCCAGTCCTTTACACACATCCGAGTCTACCAAGTAGCTACGCAATATAATCGGAGTCCGTAATCAAGCCAAAGTTGTTAGAATAAAACCATGAAATGCATAGAAAATCACAAAACAAACGATAGTCGCAAAGCAATCAAAAATTAAATGAAACGGACACAGATAAGGTATAAAGTACACCAGTGTTGCCAATTACGAAAACTATAATACTTGAATGCCAAGCTAGAAATTCGCGATTTCGCTTAAAAAATATATAATACTAGTTTTTTTCTAGCTAGTCAATTTAGGTATTTAAATGAATAAAGTGTTATCAACTAATTTTAATAACCGACTTCAAAAAGGAGGAGGTTTTCAATTCGATCTGTATTTACCGAAATCGCGAAAACTTCCGAAACTGGCATCACTGGCTCACGGAAAACATTTTTTATACGGCATCAATAATTGTGACCCAACTTTTTATTTGGAATTTATTTATTTGAAGTGTCCGTGGAATACTAAAATATGTTTCAAATAATATAAAAATAAATAAAAATTATAGTATAATTTATATTCATATCGGTTCTTAGGCCAAAATTGAACAATGTCCTTTCATAAAACTTCGACCCTTAGTGTCGACAGTTAGTTTGAACATTCAAAAAGCCATTTATATTTATATGTAAAAGTGCCATTTTACTTTGCCTTAACATCTGCGGTTACTTGGACAGTTCGTGCCTTGGTAGCAATATTCTGTGGCAAGCTATGACTGATTTTCAGGGAATGTCACCAATGCCTTAGTCATAGTTTTAGGAGCTACCTTGGCATTAGCCAGTGAATAGTCCGGCACATTTACCTCAAGTGTTTTCCTTTTTAATTTCGCACTTGCTTTATGTATTTTAGTCTGTTAGGTATCTATTCCTATGTACAATAATTGTTCTTATTTTAATTACATGAATTTAGCAACGGTTTCTTAAATTACAATTTTAAATGTAGAATAGGAGTGTTGTGTCGGTATTCATCAAATGAAGTACGTTCAAGGGGTATTTAACGAAACAGCGTGTAATGAATTATCGATATTATCAAACGTGACTTCTGCACAAAAATCTTTATGTATAAATTAATATACATACTTAGGTTTTGCTTCCAACTAAATGAGCGTTTACTCAAAAACAGGCCAACCTTTAGCACGTTTGCGATATTCGATGGAGTATTGTTCGTTGGAATGCTGTGATTTGAAGTTTGTAAAAAGTGCGATAACGAGGCACCTGTATACAGCCGCGACACACAGTTGAGTCATTTCATAGATAAGGATAACAATTTACCTTTTGACTCAGATATCCAAGAACTTTGTGCTTTACAATAGTTGTTTCTGTGGTGGTACTGGTATCTCAATTGTGAAGTGGATCGTTCATGCCAATTCACGTATTCAGGCCGCCCGGTGTTCGTCCGAGTTCAAAAATTGAATGTGGGCAGTCTCCACGTAGGTGGAGGACTTTCAAGGCGGTTGGTATTATCTAACCTCACACCCGCCGTTCCCAGCAATTTAAACTTTGGTGCTATTAGAATTCAGCGTATATTCCATTCATCCGGCACATTACACATTTGGCGAATGGTCTGAATTAATTACACCAGTTGGTCCGATGCTTTGTCACGTCGCCTGCCAAATATAGAGCTGGGCCCAACGTCGTCCACGCCTTGTAAGGACGTCCTTCGGAAGGAAGACATGTGACTGAACTTGACACACGGCTCGAGCACCAACAATCGATTTGATATGTAATAATTCGATTCTGGCACTTCCGATGTCCGCCTCGGGTTAGAAGTGCATCGACCTAAAATTATGAACGATTAAAACCGTGTTGTATATTGAAATGGTCGTCTTATCGGCAATCGTTTTTCTTTGTCGCACGGTAACTTTGGATTGTTCTGTAACTGTTTGTTTTAGTTTAGAAAGAAAGAAATATTATATACAGCCGCGTGTATAAATAATAATATAACAATAATCTTACAAACGTGAAAGTTTTTAAATATGGATGGATGTTTTTTTATTATATAAAATTCTTCGTCATATAAAACTTACTGAATGGATTTTAATGAAACTACAATAATATAGCTTATACAACAGATTAACACATAAGCTATAATTTATAAAGATATTGTGTGAATTGTTCAAAATATAACGATAAGTGTTCTACGTAGACGATGTCGCGGGCAACAACTAGTAAATAGCAATTCATTATAGTATCCATACTAATATTATAAATGGGAAAGTATGTCTGTCTGTTGGTCCGTCCTTCACGGCAAAACGGAGCGACAGATCCCACGGGATGCGCAATAAAGGCTTCGCTCAAAAACTACTGCACAGATTTTCATGCGGTTGTCATCAATAGATAGAGTGATTGTTGAGCAAGGTTTTGCGGTTTTTTTATCTCGGAAAAATGGATAGTCCCACGGGAAACGTGATAAACCGACTTCCGCGCATATGAAGCCGTGGGAAAAAGCTATGACCCTTAACCTTCTATAGACCCAATCCCGAAATCCACGCGGGCGAAGCCGCGGGCAGAAAGCTAGCAGTTAATATAGGATTTAACAATTATAGTTTTTTGTATATATCTGTACGTACCTCTTGCCGCAAAAGCGTTAGTTTTCAAACACGGTGTCAGCTATGACAGTAGATATTAAATACTAGATTGACATACTACATACGACATGCATTTTACTTGCAAACCCGTGACACGGAACTGCACTTTGCGACAAGGCTGGTTGATAATCAATATGACGGACGACAGTAAAGTGCCGCGCTGTAGTACTGATGTTATGACCTACGGAGAAAAACGGATTTTCTGACATCAAATTAAAAAAAGGGTGGTATATTCAGACTACAGGGGCCTTACCATGACCGCTTTGAGGGTTAAAATAATATTAAAACAGAAACACCGCTTTTGCAACGTATAGCGCCATCTCGCTTGCATTGCGGTTTTATTCTCCTTTATATGGAAAATAAAGAATTTGCGTTTGCAGAGTTTTGCTACACCAACTAACATAGCTTAGCTTTTTGGTCGTGGCTGAGCAGTGAGGCTGCGTGCGCGTCCGGCTAAGCGCGCACGCCGTGGTGAAGTCTCTCTGTCTGGGGGACTGTCCAGGGGTTCACGGACAGTCCTTCCTTTGGCAGTGGCTTGACCAACTCTTGGTCGAGCCGGCCCCGGGACACATGGCGGTCGAATCGCGAGAGCGCACCCCGCCATGTGCCCCGTATGGGCCCAGAGAACTCGGGGGGGTTTTAGTGGGTAGGCCGGTCCTCTTGACCGGAGAGCCCCACACACGGCCGCGTCTTGCCAGCGCAGTGTCATGGTGCATAAGGTCGCATTTCCCCCCCTCAAAAAAAAATATGGTCGTGGCTGAGCAAATGGAGATCAACTTTCTAACGACAAGTTCTTCGTGTAGTAGTGTGTCGTTCGATTTTTTGGACAGTGGTCCCAGAAATGGCCACGGATGCCTCTATTTCACGGTATGTCACATGACGATCTTTGAGGATTAGGCTTAGATATTCTTTTGTGTCATGGTGGTTTTTGGACGACCTTCACGTGGCTGTCATTGAGGCTAGACTGCCTACGTTGAAATTGTACTGTATCACTAAACACAGAAATGATCCCCTTAAAGCACTGACGTCGCCATAATCCTTTTTGAAAGTTGTAGAAAATTATCGCACGAAAATTTTCCTTTGACATTTCTATTTTGACAACCGACTTGTCACCTTTGAATAGACGATACAATAAAACTATTTGGCCAATCTAAAAACATTGCTTTGTTTTCGAATTCTAAATTCAAAAAAAATGTAAAAGCAATATTTTTTTTTTATAATTGCGAGAGTTTGGGAAAGGACACAACTTAAAAGGCAGCCCTCGTATAGCTTATACATCAGAATATATAATTTATAATGATATACGCTACGCTAATATAAGTTACTTTGAAATAGTAATCCTGCGCAGATGTAAGGTAAAACCCCCAATACTCGTCAGTTTCTGAACTAAGCTGTGTTTGCAATCATGTCACATAGACAGTATTATAATTATGGATATTACTATTACACTAATATGTACAGAATTTAATATTCTTTCTTGTTGATATATTCGATTTAGTAGGTGAGGCAAGAAGAAATTATTATAAATATTTATATTGAAATTGACCCATTTGTACCAGTATCCGTCAGATTTGTCCCAATTATCGTCAAAATGTCCGAGAGCTCGTCAATTTTCTGTGATAAATTTGAACTCTATGTCACTGAGAATAAAGTTCTAAATTAACTTCATCTACCATAATTTTCAATAGTAATATTTTCATCTTCATTTGTTATCATTTAAGCCTAATCATTATTTCATCTTCATTTGTCATCATTTAGGCCAATACATGTCTATTGCTGAACATAGGCCATATGAAGTATATCCACACCGATCAGTCTATTAGCAAACATTACCTACCTGTAGTCTTTACAAATTGATCGGTCCAGCTTGTAGGAGACCTAACAACTCTGCGGTTTCCAGCATATGTTGTCTTGCACTCGAGGATTATTCTGCACAAACGGCCAAGTCCTGCGAGCAATATGCCCTGCACACTGCCATGGAAGCTAACTTTACTTAAGGTTCGCAATTCTTCGGGCTTTGTAGGTGACCCTGGTTCTCCTGCCGATTTCATCTTTTCATATTCTATCACTATAATGCACATACCCAACCCATAGTCTAATCTGACACCTCTGAAGAAACTGAAGCACTGCCAAGTCATCTCGACAATGAAGGCTTTCTCGTAATTTAACACAACCGCCAAGAATAGTGGCAAGTAAAACACATGATTAAATTTCCTCTCGCCTAATATTAAGCTGTGAAGCCGCCCAAATGAGATGACAGATAATGCAGTAGCGTGACCCCAATTATCCTACATGCCCAATCCCTGCCGGCCCTTACTTTTTCATGCCTCTTTTGAAGGATGTTATAGGATGAAGAAACATACGCACATAGGTAACTCCAATTGCAGGATGCACGGCAGATAAAGGAATGTTGCAATCTGTGGGGTACATACATTGTGAGAAGGGGGATATTATGTACGGATGACTGCGACGACCGTAACGCATGTCCCTGTTAAGGAAAGGAGAGGGAACGATAAAAAATCTTTATTTGTTGACATTCGTCTTGCAACAGCAACCATGGCCTTCAAAATTGCGTCTACAGAATAATTTTTCTTAAACATCGTAATCTGCAAATCAAACATCGATTATGCTAAGCCAACCACCATAAGAATGAATATAGCTAAATTCATATTTTTAGTACTGTAGTAATTGTTGGACGTTAGCTGCGTATGTTACTATTTATTCGCATTTGCATTTGTATTGCATTGCGTTCCTCTAATATGCAAATTAAGAGTTACTAGAATTCATTTCAGCCAATAGACGCCCACTGTTGGACATAGGCCTCCCCAAGGATCTCCACGCAGATCGGTCCTGCGCTGCAAGCGTCCAGCGCCTTCCCGCGATCTTCATCAAATCGTCGGTCCACCTTGTGGGAGGCCTACCAACGTTGCGGTGTCCAGCATATGCCTGCCACTCCAGGACATTTCCGCCCCAACGGTCGTCAGTCCTGCGAGCAATGTGCCCCGCCCATTGCCACTTAAGGTTCGCAATTCTTCGGGCTATGTCGGTGACCCTGGTTCTTCTGCGGATTTCATCATTTCTGATTCGATCACACAGAGAAACTCCGAGCATAGCCCTCTCCATTGCTGCCCACGAGGGCAATGGAGAGCCATTGCCCTCTCCATTGCCTCTGGGTGACTTTGAGCCGCCTTATAAGGCCCATTGTGAGTGACCAGGTTTCTGTTCCGTATGTCATCACTGGCAACACGCACGAATCGAAGACTTTCGTCTTGAGGCACTGCGGTAGATGGGCCGAGAATATGCCGCGTAGCTTCCCAAACGCTGCCCAGCCGAGTTGAATCCGCCGATTTACCTCTTTCTGGAAATTGGACCTACCTAGTTGGATTATTTGTCCCAGGTAAACGTACTCGTCAACAATTTCCAGTGTAGCGCCTCCAACCTTCACAGGAGTGGGTGCTACATGGTGATTCGACATGATTTTCGTCTGGTCCATGTTCATTTTAAGACCCACTTGTTGTGAAACTCTACTGAGGTCTTCGAGCATTATGCCCAAGTCTTCTATGGTGTCAGCCATGACTACGATATCATCAGCAAAACGAAGGTGCGTCATGTTCTCGCCGTTGATGTTAATGCCCAGTCCTCTCCAGTCCGAAAGCTTAAACACATCCGCCAGCGTAGCTGTGAACAGTTTCGGCGAAATCACATCGCCCTGTCTGACACCTCGCTGGAGGCGTATTGGTTTCGAATTCTGATCCGGAAGACGGACTGACATTGTGGCGTTTTTGTACAGTGACTGCAACACTTGGATGTATCGATAGTCTATACGACACCTTTGGAGAGACTGAAGCACGGCCAATGTCTCGATGGAATCGAAGGCTTTCTCATAATCCACAAACGCCAAGCATAGTGGCAGGTTAAACTCTTCGGTCTTCTGTATAACCTGCCGCAGCGTATGCATGTGGTCTATGGTACTGCAGCCTTTTCAAAATCCAGCTTGTTCGGGACATTGAAAATCGTCAAACCTGCGCGCCAGACGATTTGTGATGACTCTCGAAATCAGCTAATAAACATGACTCACGAGCGTGATGGCCTTGTAGTTTTTCAGCTGGATTCTATCTCCCTTTTTTGAAAAAAACAGTGCCACCACGTCCCTGTGCCATGCGTTAGGCGTCTTGCTTTCGAGTATGACGGAGTTGAAAAGTCTCTGAAGGGCCTTTCGAACTGGTAGCCCGCCTGCCTTCAGTAGCTCGGCTGTAACTCCATCATCACCCGGCGCCTTGTTGTTCTTGAGCTGCTTGAGAGCCACACTAAAAAGTTACTAGAATGTTACTCAAAAATTCATTTAACAACCCGGGATCAAGTGCTTAATTAAAGGAGATGATTTAGATTTAATAAAAATTAAAGCCAAAAATTTAACAAAAAGGAAAATATGTCACCACTGAAGAGAAAATTAGTTTGAGAGTTTTTTAAGGATCAAATTAACAATTCAAAAATGTATCCATATAAATGTATTATAAAATCACTCTTGAATGGCAAAGATGCTATGCCGCAGGTTCACAAGTCTACGGGCAGTAAGCCTTGGGCTGGAAAGAACCAGCAAGAAAGCCATCAAGGGCTATTTTTTTCTCCCTTTATTCTTACGGAACTGCCATTAGATAGTCTGAACGCAACTTCCTTTACAAGTTCATTACTAATAATTAGAGAAAAAAAACTATAGTTTACACTGTAACTGTATAAAAAGCAACGCTAGTCTGGCTCGCACTTGGCTGTTATTTTTACTGTTGTGGTATAGAATTATATAGATCAATCTTCATCTGATATCTGAAGTATGAAAATTATACATAGTTAATAAATTATTAATTATAATATTGGAATTGCATTTCTGTTCAGTAGTGACATGTCATGATTTCATTAGCTGGCACATTAATTTTCCGCTCTTAAAGAATAATGTCCTTTATGTGTTTTCACTATTATATCAAAATTAAAAACGAGAAGAGAAAAAATACACTACTCGACAAATCATGACGAACCTTCCGCCCTTCCGTAACAAAGAGTAGTATGTAGTATTATTAATTAATCCGTATCCCATCATTAAGGCAATACTTGCTTTTATTTCAAATGCAACTGAAATCTAATGTAAATTTATGATTACCGAAAAATTTTACCAGAATTAAGAATAAGTTTTAAACATTGTAAACGAAATGTTAAGAACTATTTAATACAAAACTTGAATAATAATGACTATTTTAAAAGAGTTTTACAATATCTAGCGAAATCTCCTTGTATTCCCATGTCCCAATACTCGACACCCCAGTACTCGACACACAACATAAAAACATTAAAAAAGCAAACTTATAATATTTGAAGCACTTTAATAACATAACCAGTAATTTAAAATTACTGTTAATTTTAAACTTATCCATGCAGTTACAGCCAAACCTAATATTTCAAGTCATATCATGTTTTAAAAGCAATGATGACGTTAATTAGTGCAGCGTAACATGCTAGTCCCAATTGTCGTCAAAATAGTACGATTATTGACGGCCACTGGGTCACGGCGGGATTTATATGAACCAATTACTGTCACGCACAAAAAATTATTCAAATCGATTAATAATATCATCTTTGAGGTTAAAACCTGTTAGATTCAACACTTAGCTATTTCGGATAATAATCGTACTTACCAAACTACTGACAGATACTGGTAAAAGTGTAATCCAACGTGGGGTGGTCTGTCGTGAATTCAGTCGCTGCACTTATAAAATATACAAAAATATGCGAGGACTAGTTTTCTATTTCGTGTTACACTAACGCCATTTCTAACTTACCTTAATGATGCCATTTAAATTATACAGCAAACTACTGCGAAAATGTTGCCACAAAAAGATTAAAGTTTAATATTAGCAGTATAAAAATATTGTGTTTTTTCTACAAACTGACAGGTACTGGTACACTGACGACATTACCAGCGTTTACCTTAGTTGCGGACACCAGCCAGTTAGTAATACACGAATCATGATTGTCCAATCCACATTTACAACGCCCATCGTATTTCCTATAGGTACATTATTTTATTAGTATAATATATTGCATACAATATAAAACGCAGTCATTGTCTCAAAACCCTTCTGTTCCGGTGATTCATATTCTAGAGCTCGTAACTGCAGTCTATTTGGGTGTAGTAATGATTCACCATACAATCCTCTGCTGTTGGTGAGATGAAAGGAACTGGTATATTTTTGGCAATCTCTCCCAGGTCGGTGCAGATTTGACACTGCCCATATGTTCCGCTGACAGTGATCGCTGAGAATCATTAGACAAGGTGTTCCGCCCATCAACATGTTGGCAGTCGGTTGATTAGCGCGATTGTTCGCTTTATTGCGGTGCGTTGATGCAAGAAATAAATTTGGTATTGATTGTCTGCGGAGAGAATACTTCTTGTTATACAATGTAAAGCTAAGGTACTCATACTCATTTGATCTTTACCTTTTTTACTTTAGCACATCTAAAAAAATCGTAAATTCATCCTAAGCGATTTTTTTCCTTCATTTGATCTTCCAGAAAGGAGTGTTATCACCCACTATCATAAGGAAAGATTAAAAATCAATAATGTTTTAAGCTTGTTTCAATAGATGGAGTTTATAAGCTTAATTTATCACGCTAATACAGTTTTTTTTCTAAAGATAGGGAAGCTATCAACCTTGATCTCTTGAATTGATAACACTGAAGATCGTAGCGTGCTTTATCTAGTCTACCTTACCAGCTGAGGAACTCCCGTCTAACCTCTAATTGAGGGAATACAATGCTTCTAAAGGAGCTATTATGCGACAAACTTAGGTTTGATGAAGGTGATTAATCACGGAACTCTCATCAACGAAATCGTGCAGAATAAAATCGAACTCCAGACCTCTCGATTAAGACCCGATGGTCTCGCTAGACCATTAGACAAAAGTTTTAATTTTTGCAAACGGTCTACTGTTGTTAATCTCTCATGGCTTTTTCAGTGTTACCTGGCTGACTAAGATACTTAATGGCGTACGGTTGTAGTGGAATTCTAGAGGACAGACTTCTTCACCACGAGTGTGTCCCACTAGCCGAATACTAGCCGACGAGTCACTAGGCTGTTCCAGACGGCTAGGAATGGATGAAACATGATAGTATTTTTTAAGACCTGGGGTACTGATTCGCAATTGCTGTGTAGCTTCGCTTTCGCAAATGAAATCTGTGATAGATTTCAGTTGATTAAACTCGTTGATTAAACGCTGCTGCAAACACTACTGAAGTCAAAGTGACGGAAACAAGGACGTCTAGACCTTTCTTTACCGAGAAGCTAAAGTTTTAGGTACAAAAATCTTGTTTAAGGTATAAGAAGAAGAAATACTTTAATTGATGGAGTCTAAATTGAGAACATGATCCCGCCATCTTGATGTTCACTAATTCCTAAATTACGAGTTAAGCGATTACCTGTCTCAATATTGTCGCTACGTCTGATAGCGTTAAATAAAAAATATGTTTTTTCAACCAATATTATATGAGTCATGCGGCACGCGCCGGCGCATATGGTTTTGACAGGTCACGCCTGAGTTCACCGTACACAGGAATAGCTAGTAATTTATGATTCCGATTCAAGATTTATACGGTAAGCCTTTGTTTCTGCGGATTTTTGCCATTTTTCTTGTTTCTGAGTTTTTGTCGACATTAGGTTGGTTTATTGGTTTTATCTATACTTGCGACATTTTAGTTGAATCACGGTATTTTTTTTTTGTATCTTCTACATGTACAGTTTACTGACATTGATGACGCTGATGTAACAAGGATTTATACGCATATATTTTTTTAACCGCGTGTTTGAGATTGTCAGAATCCGCAAACTTTAAATCTGAGATTGTTAACTTCTACAAATTATTTGAGAGCCACAGGGTTGAGACGTTACATGCTAGAATTTGATGGATCAAATTACTAACATACAATGTTGTATATTGTTAAAATAATCACAATGTACACGATTCTCGATTTGAAGCGCCTGAACCGAAAATCAACCTTTAGAGTCAAGATGATCCCACCAAAAACATTCTGTAAAAAACTAGCCAAGTCTCGATGGAGCTGCTAGTTTATCTCTAAAAAGTAATGAAATATAACAAAGTCGTGCCAAGTCTAAGGTTCCTTATTGCGATTTCGTTATTATTATAGTTAATGTTGTGTGACTTTGCCGTTGTCCAATCTGTCGCCAGAACCGCTACCCATTGACGATGGAAAATTGCCACTTGGAAAACGTGGTGTTACCCTTCAACGGCCAAGTCACACAACATTAACTTCAACAACATCTCGATTATGCTAGCCCAATAATGAGGGATGTACACGGAAACTTAACAAATAATTGTTGACAGGTTACAACAATTTTAATCTCACTTAGATAATCTGTTGTTTCAGCAATCCGCAGAGGCACAGAGAACCAGCCGACGAAGAAGCCGCGTGGAGATGGCACGGCCGGCGACGGTACGGGCGGCGGCCGTGACCACCTCGCCTACGGCTGCCTGCTGCGGAACGAGCTGCTGGGCGCAGAGATAGACGAGTTGCGCAGTCCGTTGAACACCTGCGCAGAGGGCAACAGGGCCGCGTTAGGCGCGGTGCAGCTAGCATCGGCAGCCAAAGCCGCGCTGGCGTACTCACCCCCTGTCTTCAGGTTTCGAGCGCCTGCAAATAAATCTGAGGTAAGTATCTTATTGATTGAATAAAGAATGCAATCTACTGCGCTCAAGAGCTACATGATAATACAACAGTATAATTCATCTGCAACACATTTTACCGGTGGATGATTATCAGGCTTAAGTGCGGAGTTCTACCGCCATACAGCAATGTAAGCATTGCTGTATTCCAATTTGAAGGGAAAAGGGAATACACAGCGAAATTACTGGGTAGTGTTACCTCTTATGCCATAACTGATATTTATTATTAGGTGGGCAGTCAAAATAACACATAGGGTACTAAAAGCCGCGTTTACGTAATCTAACTCTTCAGGTTTCGAGTGCTTGCCAGTAAAACGGCGGTGTTAAACGCTGCGTTTTACGTGAGCAATCTAAATGCGAACGCCATGCGACACGGCGCGGCGCTATAAAATGAACAGTCAACACCTATTCAAGGGTACACAATATCGCGCCGCAAAGCGAAATGAACGCGATCAAATATGTAGTGTGAACGGCGGTGGAAGGCGCTGGAGATGTAGGACGATTCGTGCGCACGTAGGACAGCATTGCCGTATCGCACTGTATCGCATTGAGTTCGCGTGTCATCGCATTGCGATTCCGTTCGCACTAAGTCTCCCACAAGGTAGGCCTTTGCTACTGAATTAGTAACCCAATGGCTAAAGAGCGATGTATTTCGCCCTCACCTACAGAGTTGTTTTAGGCAGGTGACGCTGGTATCGGCGGTAATATACGGGTGTGCAGAGGGTAAGGGTGCTGGCGTTGACAGGCAAAGCCGTGACATATGCCAGGCATATGATATTTACAGATTTCGAGTGTTGCCAACAAATCTTAAAGTTTATTAAAATTATACCGCACTATTCTATTAGTAACATACATATAAATTGATCAAAGGATATAAACTGTAAAATTACAGCGCTTGGTGTTATTAAATCTATGTGAACGGTTGATAATACGGTTGACATGACACAGTTGTAAATGTTTTTGCAGATATATTTTATAAAATTCAATAATATGCGACATCATATTTTAATCTTATCATTATGAACAGAATTTGCCGTATCGTTAATTAGCACTTTTTACACTATATTAATTAATATGACTCGCCAAAGCGCTGCGATTTCTGCACATTCGGCGATGTCTGTGTCTAATTGCATCCAACTTTTATTGGACTCCAATAAAATCGAATGGAAAAATAAAAGGATTATTGGTAATTCGCACGATATTCGCATATAATTGTGCGTCTAAAAAACCATCCGCTTTTTTGTGCAGTTTCATTTACGCTTTTATGCAGATTGGGATGTTGTGCGATGATAAATTGAAAGATTACGTTTCGAATGAACGCCACGAGGTCTTGAGTGGTTTTGATGGGTCGGTGATATTTTATGGGCGCATCATTTTATGCAGAGTCCATAAAGAAACCCAAGTACGGATGGTGACTGTTTTAGTGCTTGATTAGTTTTTGTTTTAGTTTGTTGTTTAAAGATGATCGGCTCTAGAAGAGGATCTGGTTATCTTCCTTCCAATTATTGTGACAATACTATTAACATTTTTATTAATTACACGTTAGAGATAGAATGGATGTGTGACCTTGTCCCTGCTCTGGTGACTCTCACGCCACCAGCGCGCAGATTTTTGCCGCATTAACGATCTCATATTACTACATTTAGGACTTAATACGGTTTAATTATAATATTCGGGTATGCGTAGCCGATAACACGCGTTTTTGATACTTTGGATGGTGTGTTACAATTTATAGTGTGTTATTCATTACTATTTAGATTTATCTGATTTCCATCAACTAAACTGAGCAGAATAATTACCCCTATGGGGAATTGAATCCGTCGGATCGGTAATGAAATTGGGTAAACAACATTCTGCCTGCAACTCCAATATCGTTTAAAATTTGTAGTGCGGTTCTGTTATTTCCGTTCAATTTCCATGTAATTTATAAGGTTGTGCAAGGTTTTTTTTATCTCTAATCTTGAGCGACTGCATTTCCCTTTTACGCATTCTGAGTATGAATTCATCCCATAAACAACGAAACCTCGAACAGATATGCCGACGATTTAACATCCGATATTCTTAACGTAATAGCGTTGTGTATTCGTACGATTTCGTACACTAAAATATTTGGTATCGGTCATACGATACGTACGCGATAACGGATTCTAATTGTCGCGATGCCGAAATCAAATTGAATCTGCGCTTTAGTGTCGCGTAAAGTTGGCGCCTAATGTGAGCCCGACGCGAATCCTGACAGCGTTCGGAGGTAAGCGCGCACTTTAAATGTTAAAATTATTGGACCAGCAACGGGATTTGCGTTGTATTATAATGCAAGCAATATCGACGGCTTAGTAATTTGACAATTTGCTGGTTAACTTCGAGTCAAGTGGTTAAGGTGTGGTCTCTTTAGTACTGGCATATATAGCACGTGTCATTTTTCTTTTCACATATGACGGGGAAACTGTTCTGATGGTAAGCGAAAGCGATGATAAGGTCTGAGGTAGAGCGAGCTTATCTGGATCCAACTACTGAAGAACTGAAGGTTGATTATGTAATTCTGTTATTATAAAATTTTTACTGGAATTGACTGATAATGTAGTTTCATTTCTACTTTATTACGATTCAATGTAACAATTTTCTTCATAAAGCAGCAATATAATCGTACATCTGTCAGTTTCAAACAAGATTGATAACAGAACATTTTCAATCAAGATTGATAGCAGAACAGTTACATAAATAGCCTACGGGCCGTTTTATCTCTAATTGACAAAATACAACAATATTATTAAAGTAAAGCTTCCAAAAGGAACAGGAAACATTTGCCGCTTGGGGTATTGCACCCTGAACCTTCCAACCGGCATCCGGTAGTCTCAACCACAAACCACGGTGGGATACGGTTTATCAAGATATAAAGTATCTTATTGTACCGTTTGAAATAATCTATGTTTTGTTTTAATGGGCGTGGTTTATTAAATACATAATATGATATCCTTATATGCAGAAATCTCTGGAGCGATGATGAAGGATAAAAGACAAAATAGTGTGATAAGGGATTTCCCTTGCGTGCGGTGTGAAAGACGATGTAGTTTAGTTCAACTGACCACATCTTACATAGCACATTTTAATGTGCTGTTAACTTACATTAATCTAACGTTTCTAAAGAGTAGGATCAAATGAAAAGATTCGAAAGAAAGAGATTTTAAAGAAAAGACCGTGAGGCAACTTTGATATTACCTGTAAAGAAATTTAAAATATATGTGAAAACCTAATCTAATGGCTTTAGTCCCCCGGTGGGGAGATATTGCTATATAATCATATATCGAACTAGTCAGAGGTCAGTGCCGGGATTACTGCAACCAATTTCATGTAATGGAAATTACTTTAACAAAAATAGCATTTATGAAATCTACTAAGAAAAAGTCTAACAGTTTCTTTCAGTTCTTAGGGAATACAGTTCTCTTCTCTGTAAAGATAGCAAATTGGCGTATTTCATAATTGACTCTTATTTGGAACCCGCACGAACGGTACACTGGCATCAAGCTGTACACTTGCACCACGAAAACCGCCATTAATTCTGTAATCTTACGTCAAAATACTTACTAGTCACTTTGAAATACAAATTCTATAGAAATATTAGCATTGTAGTATTTTTAGTAGCGTTATTATTTCCCGCTATTATAGAAATTGTTACACTAGAAAATGTTACCAAATATAAGTACTTGGGTACATGGCTGACCGAAAAGTGGGAATCAGATATTGAGATTAAAACCCGCATAGAAGTCGCCAGAAGTTCTTTCAATACCATGAAAAAGGTACTAACTAGTCGGACCCTACACGTGAAACTTCGAGTTCGACTCCTTCACTGCTATATATGGCCCATCCTTCTGTATGGATGCATGGACTCTTAAGGAAGACTTAAGAAAGCGTATAGAAGCGTTTGAGATGTGGGTCTATAGACGCATGCTGAAAATAAGTTGGACACACAAGGTTCGCAACGAAGAAGTACTGCGGTGCATAGGAAGAAAGCGCGAATTGTGGGACACCGTCAGAAAGAGAAAAGTAGCATATCTCGGACACATATTTAGGCACGAACGATACGAGCTTCTACAGCTTATTATGATGGGTAAAATCGCTGGAAGCAGATCCGTGGGCCGCAGAAGGAAGTCCTGGTTGAGAAACATCCGAGAGTGGACCGGAATCGCGAGTGCTGCCCAACTCTTCCGCCTCGCAAAAGATAGAACAAAATATGCGGAGCTGACGGCCAACCTTCGCTAGTCGGAGAGGCACACAAAGAAGAAGAAGATAGAAATTACATATTGTGCAAGTTTAAGGTGGTATTTGTACAAAATTTACTGTCATTTCATGTTGCACAAAACACTCAAGCGGTTACTATAAAGAGTTAATTATGAGACATCATATTACATCTACGATCACATTACAAATGCAGTTACCAAGTATTTATTCAGTTTTCGATGACGTTTCATGTTTATTCAATCGACACAATGTTTGTTGTATGCGTCCGCGCAATTACGCTGATACAAATCGGTACCATTTGTAACGATACCGCTCGTACAAGGTATGAGTCGTGACACCTTTCTCCTTGTGTCAGCATTATAGATTTGCGATATTTTCGCCACCTAAGACGATTGGCGTGTTGGTTTTGTTTTAACATTGATTTAACGGATGTGCTTAAAAGCATTATTTATTCTTAAAAATTCCGAATTATTTCACTTATCTGGTCTTAAGAATATAAATTCTTGTGATTGATTTTCTTGAGTGGATTTGTATTCAATGCTATGCTTATTACAAATTTTTTCTGCCGTGATCTTCTGGGTGTGATATGGAAAAGCTTGGAAATATTTAATTTTCTCAATCGAAATCCGAGTGTGACAGTGTATTAACCGCTAACGCGAAAAAAGGTTTTAAAATTCGTTTGATTCTAATTAATTATTTCTATTTGTCAGCCAACCTTTTTATAGAAAAAATTACTTCATCAAAATAAAATTAAATCTTTGAAAATCTACTTCTTCTTTCTCTTGCTGTTATTTCTGTTCCCAATTTTATTTGGGGTCGGCGTAACATGCCTTCCTCTTCCACTCTCCCTTTTTTTTCCTCAGGAGAGGAGGCTGAGAATCCGTCATGGATACCAACGCAACAGGTAAGCAGGGATGCGTTGATTATGTCGGACTCCTGGTGAATCGAGGCGGCTCGACCCACCAGACCTATCGACTAAACTCGGCCTAAGCCTTTGGTCCTAATGACCCTATTGGCTTTATTGATGAGAGCCGCACCTCAGGAGAGAGGCACGGTTAGCACTGCCCGAGAGGGTATAAGCGCTAGAAGAAGGCACGATTCACCAAAGTGGGACCGGCCTGTATTGACGGGAACCTACACGTGGCTAAGCAGAAGGCTGCCGGTTAAGGGGTGACAAGGGAGGCGACGGCTCAGACGCCGCCGCTTGCAGGTCTAGAAGTTCCTGCGTGAGTTGGTTCGGGGGGTCGCTAAGGACATGACGCGGTCTGCGTATCCTCTGCCGATATGGATTGGATCACTCTCCCACTATCACTCCCCATTTCGACACTAACAATCTACTATTCTTTAAATATTTTTTACTAGCTTTTGCCCGCGACTTCGTTCGCGTGGACTTCAGGTTCGTCCCGTCTAGTCTAGTAATAAGTAAGAAATACGGTAACCAAGCACTGCAGAGCCCTAATCATAGGCCTATAGGTAGCTACTGCAGTATGCTCCTATAAACAGACACAACAGACAATTTGCAATGTAAGCGCAAAAAATGTGTTTTTTTTACGACCTCACATTAGAAACCTCAAAAATTGTAGCCTATATGTTATTCTGATGTATAAGCTATATTGTGGTAAAGTTTCATTCAAATCCATTCAGTAGTTTTTACGTGAAAGAGTAACAAACATCCATACATCCATACTTACAAACTTTCGCCTTTATAATAGTAGTAGGATTTTCCCCCACTAAACCTCACGAGCAATACATTATATGGTTTGTTTTGTTTGTCACCAAAGTAATTCGCGTAACCCTCACTACAATCAGGTTCCATATTTGTTCAGTTCTATAATGCTACATTCCTTAGTTAATTTAAAAACCAAGCTTTTCATAGCAAGTAACTGTTCGCAGTGTGTCTGTCTGTCGGGTGTTTGCGGTCGCCTCGTTTAGCGCTGGGGTGTCAATGAGGATATGCTAATTGTCTCCGTACCTACCTACAACACTTCACACTTCGTGAACCGACGAGGACTCGGTGCGATAATATTAATACTGTATCTATTGCGATAATATTAATATATTTAAAGATTTAACATACCTTGGATAGTTTTTTCAGGCACAATTGCTAAACTTATTAGTGACATATTGGCGATAAAAGCAATGCGAATTAAAGAAAACTGTAGAAGAGAGTGGGGCCTACCAGGGCCTACCATCTCTGATTTTTCGTATGTGGTTGCTTAGTGTAAATGATTGTCCTAAATCAGTGATTCCCAAAGTGGTACTATATCGACCCTAGGGGTCTATGATAATCTGAAAGAGGTCTACATCAGCGAAAAAAAATTTTGGGGTCCATGAAATGAAAATGGGGGTCCACGATAATGGATCTCAACATACACTGATAGTGTATCTATTTACTAATATTATACTATTTTCTAAAATAAAGACATATACATTATTTATAAAAACACCTATGAAGTAAAAAAATGTTATATATGTTTAATAAATGATCTCCAATGGTGAACATCTCCGGGGAATAGAATTCTTGAAGAAGAGAGTAAATAAGTTTTTTAAAGGATCAACAACGCTTTTTAAATCGTTACTGGTGTTACATATGTTTAAGGTGGTGACTTATATCAGGTAATAACGTGGTATAAAAAAGAAAACATATTCCTGCGCTTATTCCATTTCTATGTTGAATCGGCACAATATATTGACGTCTTCCATTCGTCCATTAGAATTCGTAATTTTACTACTTATATTCTTCGCATCCATTTTCCTCTACACTTTTTCCAACGGATTATCATACTTCCTTAGTCCAACGGATCACTACAGTCCACTACAGTCATTCATGCATTACAGTTTAGAGACATTTTAAATATTGGTTTTCCCCAAAGATCTTTACACCGATCGTTCCAGCGCTGCTAGTGCCCAGTGTCTGCCATTTTCACTAGATTGGCGCCACAAAGGCCGTCAGCCAAGTCGTTCTTCAAAATTAAACTTTACAGAGACTTTAACGTCAAAAGTGCTATGTCGATGACTTTGGCTTGTCAACGGGTTTCGAAATTTCGAGACACTCCCTCTCCATTACTCTTTGATAACTATGTCTCTTTATAGGCGCCATTGTAAGTAGCTTATTTGTAGTGTCATAAATCAATACTAGCGACACATACCAATCAAAAACTTGCGTGTTGAGGCGCAGCGGTAGATGGACCAAGGACATGTCGCGTGACTTACCGCATTTTGTCCAGCGCATTACTAGATTATAATAATTTCTCTAAAAGATTCTCCTGAACACCTTTAATATACTATGAAATATATGCTTCCTCAATATAACTCGTACCAGTCATCGATCACAGAACTTTAAATAAACCTGTTACTAATCGATTAATCGCACCAAATTAAAATTGCTTTATCCTACACCTTTCAGCCAGTCTGGACGCGATTTTTATGTCGCTCGCATAAAACATTAGTCACTGTGCATCTTTTTTTATCCGCCATTACATTAAAGATACAATGCCATTGTTTTTTCACCTCGCAGCGTTTGTATAATCATTTGTTTGTCTGTCTGACATCACTCAGCGGCGACAACGACCTAAAAATAATAAATTATTGAAATTTTTATGTCCGATATCGGACTCTTCGAATGTGGCAGTCAGCATCATTTTAAATTTATTCTAACACTAGTTTTTGTATGAAACATAGCAAAAAACTGTTTTAATTTTCATTTTGGTTGCAATTTAGATTTTCGCATTTAGATTTTAGAAATACAATTTTTCTCAAGGATTTTCAGTTTTTTTATTGGTGTTTCCTAATTCCACGTTTTTGTTTCGTTCAATCGATGTATTTTCAAAGTATCATCCAGGTTCGTTTCGTTGTCGAAATTTTTACGATATCAAACCGTAATGTCTGGAAATGATTCCTAATTGTGGAATCTTTTTCAATTTACTATATGGGTTTTATACATTGCAATCTTTATCCAGTAACGTTGTGGTATCCCATAGATGCTGTCGTAGTACGAATTAACAACTCTACCCAATTCTTTTTCTAAACTGAGTCGCAATCAACCAGTATGTACATATGTAGGTATGTTGCATACTGCTTTTTTTCCCGTAAGTTGTCGTTCCCGGGTGCTCTCTACATGCCTGAGCAAGGCCATCGCTGAGGTTTTTAGTGGGCAGGCCTCGCCCTTCTGGGGAGGAGAGCCCCACATAACCACCGGCTCTCCGCAGCCGGGGTATGCAATTTAATGCATTTTCCTCAGCGGAAAAAAAAGGTATGCTGCACACTATCCATAAGAACGCAGTACCTACCTTACTTTATACATTCAGTATATTCATAATATATTTACAGCATTATTAAACATTATTTAGAAGAGAATTACACGTAAATCGTGCATGATATTTTTTATAAGACAATAATCCGTTACACGCATTAGTTATTGGCTTGTCAGTTTGGTCGAACAGGTGATGATCCGGCACGACCTGCCTGCTCACGAGCATAGAAAAGCTGTCAACAGACTTGTAATGCGCTAAGTCAAAAAAGTTATCTTTATCAGAACATCAAGTTCGACAAATTTTTACATTTTGTTCTATAAAATACAGATTGCATAGTTTACTGGGGAGTTAAGGTCTTGCAAACAACACATAGACCCTGATGCTTAACAGTAAACTCCAGGGCCTGTACTTTGACGATATAGCCACACCTATCCCCCAGAATCTTTACTCCTTACTTACGGTAACTTAGTGTGGGACGTGACACGATATGACTTTCTTGTGTTTAAAGTGTAGATTTTGTTTTCTTGAGAGGAGAGGCTGAGAATACCACGGTAATTATGTCGGACACCACTACCGACTAAACTCCGCCTGACCGCATGAGCCGCCTGAGCCGTCGATCCTAACGACCCTATGAATGTGACGTGATAGCTAGGGATGTCAATATATAACCAACTAGCGGACCCGACAGACTTCAAAAAGATTTGTACAGTGGTAGTTTTTTGTTCCTAATTATTTTATAGATAATGTCGCATAGCCAACCAAATCGCAAAAAAAGTCTAAATGACCTATTACATTTTGTGGCTATTCAATTTTGGAACGTGACATTAAATCCTCCAACGATGTATTCTGTGCTCCAACGCACGCACGCACACTGTTTTGATAGATATGATTGAATTTCAACTATATGTAGCGTTAATAAAGCGCAAATTGACTCTGATGTTAGGAACACACCTTCATTGCTTAGACAACAGTGAGTGCTTGCAATATGAACTTTATTACAATAACAATAAAGCTCAATTCGACTGTACGTTTTAGTTAGAAAACGTTTGCATGGGAAAATAAAAGGGCTGTTTTTAGGGTATTTCCGATAATTATTCGAATTTTCTTCATTGTAAAAACCCTCCTTGAACTTCAACGAACATTAACAAAAAAGAATTGGCCAAATTGGTCCAGGCGTCGTTGAGTTATGAGCTTACCAACACATTTTGCGATTCATTTTTATATATAAGAAGAAGATTATTTTTATTTTCGATTATTTTTCTTCATCTAATTCTAATTCTCTCCGCCCTCAAATATAGACTGTTATATTAGACGTTAAAGCTCGTTTCACAAATATGTGTTGTTTCGTTTTATTATATAATGCAATGTCTACAGTCACATTCTATCATCGCACCGCTCGCCATCGGCAGTGTTTGTACTCACATGCTGAGCCTAGGTGGTCACGCACAGTGCGGTTTCAGAGAAATTTCCTCCCGTGTACGCTCTGATTGTGGAACAAACTCCCTGCAGAGGTTTTTTTTACCCGGAATTACAGTATAGTGCTCTTCAAGAAGGGAGTAGATATGTTCTTAAAAGGTAGGCAAAACGTTTGTGATTGGTGCTACAGGCGTCCCATAGGCTGCGGCGACTATTTACCATCAGCCGCCAGGCAGGCCGTAAGCCTGCCTTTTTCCCGACATTAATATTGATACAGAAAAAATAATTTATTTACTTTGTAAGTGATATCCTTGGACAAGGCTTCTAGCGTTCTCAACCAATCTGCACTGGGGCAACAATGGCCTAATTATCTTTTTCTTGCCGGTAGCTCCACTATAAGATGTGTAAAATTCAATGTTAAAGTTCAAAATTGAGTGGTCCGTTTAAGTTAAAGTTGAATATACTACCTTCCTTAAATCAATTCAGTATCATTTTGTCATGTAAAAAAATTAGTTTATTTATTTATTATCTAGTGTAGAGACATTGCGTTGGCTTACTTCTTTTAGGAGCTAAATGTTTGCTTTTACCGCGTCAGAGGTGATGGATTAGCTAATAAAATTTCTTAAAAGTTTCATGAACATTTTTGAAATCGATTCTGTTCCAGTCTGTAGATTTATTAAATGTGGACGTGCCATGTAATGTACTTATGTTATTCTCCGAGTCTCCAACCATCTCTATACTAAATTGCATCAAAACCCGGCCAACAATGTATTAGATTTTCGAAAATTTTTAAATTATGTTTAGCATTGTCAAAAAATTCCCTATTCAAGTCTTCAAGTCTAAAACTTTTATCAAAATCAATTCTGTAGTTTCATTATCTTTTATCGCCCATTTTAACTCCCTTTAGAGTAAAATTTTTATATACCTACTTTAATGTCGTATTTACTTAAATTAATCAAAATAAAAAAAAATATTTCAAGATTTCAATACCTTACGACGCTTTTTATAAATTAAAATGTAGACTCTACCTTTATCCTTTTTTAGGGTCTAGCCTATCTGTATAGTAAATTTTATTTAAATCGGTTCAGTAGTATTGGCGTGAAATCGCGACAGACAAACTTATTTTCGTATTTATAATATTAGTCATTAATAAGGTTGTTAAGAGTGATTGACAAGAAAACGTGGGATAAAATCACGTCTACGGGAATATTTTGAGTGTGTACATTAAAAGATTTTTAACTATATTATCATTAAAAGATTGTAGTAGGCATTAGATGTAAATGAGTAATCTTGTATTAATCAAATACCATTGATCTAATGTCTAAACCAAAATAAATATTAGCATATTATCTACTGCCGGTGCAGTATTAATTACTCCAATAATATCATCGTGGCAGCTGTGAAACGAGTTTGGAAGCGCAATCAAATACATAAAATGTGCTAATTGGTGTTAACTTAAATACATGTTATCTTTAAGTACCTCAATAAAATACAATAAGAAATTTGCATATTATATATGCATGCAGTGCAATGATGGTGGTGGTCTCAGCACCTTCTTTCTAATCGCGAGTTCCGAGATCGATCTCGCCAAGTATCAATGTATTTTTCTGTCCACTTGGAAGGTTATTTAAAGGTATCATAAATACAGGCTCGTGTCATCGATATTTTTATAAAGTATACTGGTATAATAGGGGAAGAGCCTGTTAGACTTATTCTAGACTCCGTGGCTGCTCTGACAATTTTATAGTCTACAGTCAAGTTTCTACGGTGTCCTTTTCTATCATCCCAAGGGGTGCGTTGGCGTGATAAAAATGCACCTCGTATGCTCGCCAGGACACATCAAAGTTCTCACCTTCCTTGAACTAATCTAATTAATAAAAGCGGTTATGAAGTCTGTAATATTTCTTGCGTCACCAATAATAAAGTATAATCAATTTTCTCTTAAGCTCTCTAAAAAGCAAAAAAATCGAGTTATTTTTAACGTCTTATTATACATCAACTTACATATGTAAAACTTGCAAAAAAAACGTATACCAAATTTATTCATGTCATTCTAACTCAGTCCTCGCTTTTATGCCCACCCACTGGATTAAGCGTGCATTATGCATTGAATACAAATCACTCGAAAAAAATGCATTTATGTGTGATTCTATTCTCGGTACATCACCAAATAAATCTATAGTTGTGTTTTTCAACTTTGGAAATTGTCAGTTTATATCTTTTACTGTAATTCTATTTATTGCAAGAGTCGAAAGGATTCATTAAGAATGCATGTACGCGCTGTGCCTCTTTGTGATATATATGTATATGTGACTATGAAATACGGAACTGCTCACAAACAGTCATGTATCGTTAGAGCGGGTACATTATATACAATTCGAAAAAAAAAACAAAAAAATGTATATCAGTAGGTAGGTACTACTCATCAATAGAATTAAATCGATAGATGCGCCTGAGACACGGTCGTCTGCAATTATAAAGAAAAGATGGGCACATTGGAATTGCGCAGGCGCGACGAATCGAGACGTCATCTAATGCTTTTTGCCGGTCGGTCCTTGAACGGGCAAGTCTAGACATCTTTCGATTTGCAAATTTTGCGGCTAGGCATTACAATGATGCGTGCGTTTTTAAGGTTCATTGGTCTGATGGTATCACTGTCTTTTTTCCCCACCCATCTTCGAAAAGATCCTAGGCGTCCGTGATCGAAATTTTCAACGCACGAATCGTTAGCACCGTGACGTATTTCTGCACAGATGCAAAAAGTAGTCGTAGTCCAAATTGAATTAAGATGTTAATCTCCCACTAAATAGAAATGTCCATATTACTAATTGGTTCACGCTAAATTTAATTGATTTGTCTCTCTTCAGCTTTAAATAGTGTCTTAAATTAAATGTTAGCCGGTCACGAAATGTCTAAATATCTTAATGTTCTAATTTGAAATGATGATCCTCACACATAAGATTACACGATCCTCAACATTGATGATTTGTTCGAAGGCGTAGAATACAAAAAGGTTAATGTAATATCAATTAGCCTCCACAAAGTATGATTGCTGTAATTATTTCACATTTGTTCATGCCCATTTCTGGTCGGCCCATTGAGATATTTGCTTCTGTAATACTTTAAAATTGTGTTCAGTAAAAAATATACTCTAACGATGAAATCTATTTGCTCATCAAAACGTTATTATAAGGTTTTTTAGCAGAAACAACTTGAAGTCGAAAATTATTTCTAAGACACCTCGGTCATTGCCAGGGGATGATTTGTAAGTTTGAAGTAGTTTGAGCAAGTGCAATTTTTTTCTTTCTTTTTTTTATAAAGCCGGCTGCGTGAAATCGATTTCTTCGTGGTTGTTTTTGGACACACGTTGGCTGCCGTACTTTTGTTGTTACAATCTAGATTACGTTTTAGATAGTCTCCGAATGCTGCACAGTCATGTTTCGGTGTTATTGTCTGGGTGCTCTTTTAATTTCTGGGACATCTCGATCTAAGATTTTTGTTAATTATAGCTGTCGTAGTTTTTGCTTGTGCGCTTGCATGGCAACCTTGAATTCGTCCGAATTAGCATTGGCACCTAACTCCGCATTTTTTATGATTATCATTTGAAGATTTACTGATTGACACAGACCAGCCATAGAAATGCAAATGTCCTAATTGATATCTGACACGCTACAAAGTTTCATATCATTTCTAAATATGATACTGACATCGATGACTGACGCGTCGCACACTTTATACGAGTCATGTTATTAAAATGTGACTAGCCAATATTCGTTGCAGTGGTATGTATTATATGTAGCTTACAGTAGCTTCACATTCTGATTGTATCATTTTTGATAAATAATTTTTTAATATAGTAAACGATTTTTCTAAATAAGTTGTATTTTCGGAGAGTTTATTGAAATACTAATTTTACTATCTTCTTCAGTTTGGCAGCGAATGCTTTAATAAATTAAACATAATTTGCTGCTGTATTGTCATCAGCCATTGAACCGGTTACAAGGAGTGCTCATCCGTGTTTCTTAGGAGCTTTGTTGACAGAATCAACATCTACCAACACAGTGGGTATTTCACAACAGGCTTTAACATTTTTTTATGTTTGTCGAGTTCTATGTTTGCTGAAACTTTTTGCGGAGCTCTATAAGGTTACGTCTGTTAGCATTGCTAAGTGAATTGATCGTACAAAATTTTAATGCTAGCAAGAAACATATTATATGAGTACTTATTAAAGTTATATATTGGTGTAATTGAGATATGATAATTAATGTTCCAACAATTTTCTAATCTACTTAACGAATTCAGTTCATTGTATTAGAATCGTTAAAAAAATACTATTATTGTTAACTTTTATTAGAAATATTAAAAAAGATTAATCTAATCTGTATTTAAGTACAGAAACAACAACACATTGTTTCCTTATCTTAGAAATTGAGTGGGATTTATTGTTGATCTAAATTCATGTCAGCATAAAAGTTCTCACAATCACGAAATCTGCATCTGATACAGAACAAGCGATTGTTTACAGAAGATTAGGTTCCTGTTGTTCAATTAGTATACAAATCACGTAGGACACTGGTCTGAAAAAATTTACAGTCGGAATTCTGCAGTGGCTCGTTAATTTTATTGCACACACCCAACGTGATCTGCCTGCGGAGAAGTCCTGACGTCCGCTATTCATTAGTAGCGCCAATCAATCTTCTATTCTATCAAAATTTTTCTGTCTGCTGGATTGTTCGAGTTTTAGACAATGTGTACAAACCAATGTTGATTGCTTATTCTTTTTGCAATACGGTCGAGTACAATATCCCTTAATTCTTATATCGGTTTTGTTAACAAAACACTCCAACGAATTTGTGTTAACATCTTTAAAATATTCTTTTTGCCTTTAGTGATGTTTATCGGCCCCCTTTTTATGTTAGATTAACCGGCACTAGGCATCCTTTATAGTCTGGGGCTAGACTCCTGCAGACAATTGATGCCTATTGTGCATTGCTTTTTATCTATTTCTATTCAATGAGCCAATTGCTCTTAGAGGAAGGAGGCAATTCCGAACCACAATCATGAGGATTGTGACTGAATGCAATTGTGCTCTGAATAATATGTATCCGCATTTCCTAGCAGCGTTTAAGTAATGTATAATATTTAAATGATCTCGCACTTTATGTGTAGTCATTATTTGGTTGTGTATCGTGACTGACATTGCTTAAGCGTTTATACACAAAAAATGTAGTTCACGTAATCTTATATGTATTAGCGCAACGCGAATGATTGGAGACGAGAGAGCGTTTTGCTCATCTTGTACATCCGCGTTATTAGGCTGTGTTTTTATCTGGTTAATTAAATACCATCATTACTTTTATTTGAGTTAACATTTATACGACACTAGAAACATGACAGCTAAGGTTTTATTCTGATATCAACTATTAAAAAATGTGACCATCGAAAAGCACAAAAGTTTTAAGAAGTGTGTACCTTTGAATTTCATGGCTTAAATAAAAACTACATACAACCATTATTTTTTATACTAAATTGAGATTAATATATTTTAGTGATTAAATGTGTTTAATCGTTAATATGATCAAATATAAAGTATAAGAAGAAATATACATATTCCATCTTAATCTACGAGTCATTACCGAAAGTCTTATTATTTCTAACATTTATATAATGGGAGTTCAAAATTTCAAATCATAAAAAGGGAAACAATGTAAGCTTATAAACATTTGAGGGAAAGTTACATAAAAACATTACAAGCGTCGTTGCTGTTATCAGTTATCATGTGCGCTGCCATCGGATGACATACAAGTTGAGACATTTCAGAAATCAATGCATCTTGTTGCAGACCATTCCATAGTCCATATTCCATTATGTAACAATTATAATCCGTATTCGTTTCTTGAACGTCAAGGTTAACGTGCCATTGACCAAGAGAAGCAAAATCAGCTCAGTCAATTACCATATTTGGCACCTGTGAATTAATCGCCAATTGGCATGCATGTGATAAGATGCACTTTCGATGGTTAGTTTGCGTAAATTTGTGACCTGATATTTCATTCAGAAGAACGCACATCCTCCAATGATAAACTAGCTTACTTTCTTTTGGAACAATATAACATTGATTGTGTGTCATTTGGAGCAATGTAACGGTGTTGCAGCGATATCTTTCAGTATTAAGTGTAAATCTCTTCTTTATCAACGATATTTATTGTGAGTGCGCTTAACTTAAATATTCATGTTTATTGTGTCCTTCGTTCCTTGTTTTTACTGACGTAGGCGTCACCCGGCCTAATTCTGATGCACACAATAAAGTTTGCGACCAAACGTGACATTTGAGACGTTTCTTTTTGTCGTTTCCACAAACCATATATTTCTTTGGGTCTTGTGCAGCGATATTACCAAAATTCGCGACCCACGCTGTCGATTACTACGTTTCAAGAATAAAAGGATTATCGTTATCATTGCATGCACAAATGCAACGTTTACCCACTTTTGGCGATCCCAACCATTTTGTGCCTTTATTATACATTACTCATCTAGATTACTTAGGATACGCAATAAAAGCGGGTTCACGGACTCTATATTGCCACGCTCTTACAAGAATTGTGCAGTTTTTTGCAACAAGTTTACTTAGAATTTTTATGAGGCTTTTGTCAGTGTGAAAATTAAACCTAAAATTCACATCACAATGTTAGTTTAGCCGGCTATAAAAGAAGTAATGTTTGTTTTACTGCTTCATAAATTGTAGACTTCGCTCAATATTGTGAATTTTTAGCGACGTGAATTTTACATATTAATTGATGTGACGTTTTTATATTTGTTATTATCGATATTTCTCGATTGTTACGCCAACTGCAGAGCAGTAGCAAGTTAAGATCGAACTTGACAAGACTTGTTGAGCTTGTCAATAAAACTAATTATATAGCTTATGTTGTGAACGCTATTGAAGTCGAGATGATTGATAGTAACCGTTATATAAAAAAATTTGACGAATCGATGTACGTTTTCAAGAGGGTTCTTTTTGCATACGTACATCTTATTAATATAATAAACGCGAAAGTTTGTATGTATGGATGATCATTACTCTTTCACGTAAAAACTATTGAATGGGTTTTAATAATACTTTATGAATAATACATAGATTAAAGAAATACGCCATATTAATGGAAGCTATATACTCGAAATACTAATCCTGTCTAGACGAACTTTTAATATAACTTTTCGAAACTATAAATCAAACTCCTGTTTGTATCACTTGAACGAATGTCATGAAATTATTTTATACACATCTAATGCTTTATTCAACAGAATACGATTAATCTTTATTATATATACTAAACAGCGATTTGAATAAATGTGCTTGTAAGTTTAGGCAGTTTTTTCTTGTTCAGATCTTAAGCCGTTTAGTGGTATGTTTGACGCGCTCTCTGTTTTATTATTTAATACTTTTGTCTTCTATGTCGTGACGGTTTGTGATACCTGTGTCTGCCATGTTTCCTTTTTTTTTGCATCATTATCATTTTTTCACGTGTCAACACACTATTCTACAATTATTAGCGATTATTCGTCAAATGTAAATATAGTTCATCAGCATTATTAAGTACATTTACGTTTTCTACACGTTAATGTGTATTATTGCTGAAAGCGTTATTCTAATATTCGACAATAATTTGTTACTTTTAATACATTTTTGTGTGTTAGTATTTTTTGTTGTCTTCCTCATATAGATTTCTGACAAACCGACGGTGTTTTATCGTTGTGACGATCGTCCAATTTATAATGAGTTACATCAAACATTTCTAATGAGATTGGGCGCTACGTGTATTTCTGTCGGTTTATTGACCACCATTTTGGCTTGGCTAATATTATTAGATACGCTAGAACATTTGTTACACACATTTTAGACGTTCTCATTTTTGTCACTGTAATAATTTGGTCATTATTAAAATTAATCATTGTTTCCAAGTAATCTTTTATAGATTTTTTTAAATTACGATTTCGTAAGTCAGATTTCTTTCTACACTATTTCTATGTTGACCCTTTTATTGTTATTTAATGTACCGTTTAGGTCAGATTTTAATAATTTTATTAGTAAAAAGTTTTTGATATGTTTTGTTGCCTTTATTGTTGATCAGACACTTATGAAAGGTAAAATAACACACTATCAAATATGTCTAGATGAATGCATAAATATTAGAATATTGCTTCTGAACCTGTCGCATTGTCAAGGTAACATCGTCTTACCCAAGTTTATCGACTGAATAACAATGTTGATAGTATTGTTGTCCCGGCAATTAGTGGTTAAGTAGCCAGTTCTTCAGCTGTTGTTGCGATCAGGCGTATATATACAAAAATTAGGTCTATTTTATATAAATAACGCTGAGTAGCAAATGCAAGTGTTTTTGGAGTTTAGAGCTGTCAATTAAAAAAAATGTTTTACAGTTACATTGATAAACAAGCAGTGTGCTCACCTAATCACTGCTTTCAGTCGCCTATAGTAGAGTTACATACATAAAATGTACACACTTTCGACCTGCGAAACTCTATTCCTTTGTAATAAAAGCCGTTTCCAAATGTACGTTGTTACCCTGTGTTATAGACGTACGGTACCTAGTAATGTCACTGCCGTATCCTGATCTTTCAAACCGGGACAGCAATACTAGCATTGCTTCGTTGCAGCCGCAGTAGACGAGCCCCGTATAGCATATTGTTATCGTTCCAGGAGAACATAGACCCATCGCCGTACAGCCTGTCCCCGGTGTCGGCCAAGTCGCAGAAGCTGTTGCGCTCGCCGCGGAAGGCCACCAGGAAGATCTCGCGGATCCCGTTCAAGGTGCTAGATGCGCCGGAGTTGCAGGACGACTTTTATCTGAATCTTGTGGACTGGTCCGCGCAGAACGTGCTGAGCGTCGGCCTCGGCACATGTGTATACCTGTGGAGCGCATGCACTAGTCAGGTAATTGAACATTTATTTGTCACTTGTCCAAATATAGAATTCCTAGTGTAGGACAGAATATCGCGCTCCACGGGAAGGAGGAGGTCACCTACCGATTGACTCAGATACTCACCGGGCACGGCTGCTTCGGTGAGTATCTGTGTCGAATAGGACGGGAGGGATCGACACATTGTCACCACTGCGCATCCGACCTCGACTCGGCCCAGCATACGCTGGCGGAGTGCCCCGCGTGGGCCTCCGAACGCCGAGTCTTGGTCGCAGAGATCGGGCGAGATCTGTCTCCGCCAGCATTGATTGCGGCAATGCTGGCGGACGAGGGAGGTTGGAGGGCTGTGGCCTCCTTCTGTGAGGCAGTGATGCTCCAGAAGGAGGCCGCCGAGCGGGGTCGGAAGATGGCCGATCCCGCTCGAAGAAGGCGGCGCCGGGCTCGGTAGCACAGCTGCGGCGCCGCCGCGGCTCGCCGGCGGGCGCGAGTAAGTCGCGACTGCTACGGCGACCCGGGATGGACCACGCCCCTTCCGTGGCCGGGGGGCGTCGTCGGTGGAGGAGACCGGGGGAGGTAGTAAGCCTCCCCCGAGGAGGGCTCCCCTGTGTCGACGGGGGAGCGGAGGCTGGGGGTTCCCGGAAGAAGCTTTCTGTTCCCGGGGGCTCCCTACAAGCCTGAGGAAGGCCATCCCTGAGGTTTTTAGTGGGTAGGCCTCCCCCTTCTGGGGAGGAGAGCCCCACATAACCCCGGCTCGCCACAGCCGGGGTATGCAATTTCATGCATTTTCCTCAGGGAAACAAAAAAAAAAAAAAAAAAAAGGACAGAATATCGCAGTTTTGTTATCGCGCTTCGCCGATCGGTTATTCTAAAGTTTAATAATACATATTAACTCGTTATGCTAAGTACTTTTCTGTTGTTTTATGAAAAACCGCCCACATGAGGGTCAGTACTCGTTTGTCTGAATTGCGTCTTGTCATTTTCTTGATGAATCATGATGGTTGCAGGTGACTCGGCTGTGTGACTTATCTTCTGAGAGCAACGCAGTAACATCGGTGGCGTGGAGCGAGCGGGGCCATCTTGTGGCAGTGGGCACGCAGAAGGGACATATCAGCGTGTGGGACGTTAGCGTTAACAAGGAGGTACGTTCACCACAGACTACAATAATATTACGGTTAGAAATCGGCCAAGGTAAAATAGTACAGAAACGACCCGTGGACCTAATTAAATATAATATTCATTAATACGATTGTCACACTAACGCAAATGCTGGGAATGCAATGATATTGGTATAATTCAGCGGACACCGTCAGATAAACAATATGCATCATCAAAACAAATGTCATATATCATAGAAAGAAGTCGGCTGTACAAATTACAATACGTTAAATTTACACAATCACTAACGCTAAGTGTCACACTCACGCAAATGTCAATGTCACAGTACTACGACAATGATATGATCCGTCCGATCATATCATCCATATCCGATGATATGGTCCATCAAACTTAATAGATCACTAACGCAAATGTCGTCGTATCACAGAATGAAGTCAGCTAGGGATACAATGATACCTATCCGACCCGCGAACCTAGACAAACTTACAATACGGAGTCACTAACATAGATTGAATCGGCGGATTGGAACAATTCTAATATGATCCGTACACTCCATTAATTGTATTATACTTGATTAAGTAATTGTCGTATGTCATAGAATGAAGTCTGCCAGGGATGCAATGAGACCTATACGAATCGCGAACCTAGTCAAACTTACAATTCACTCCGTATTGTAAGTTTGGGAATAGCGAACCTAGTCAACTTTAAAATATGGAATCACTAACGTAACGTTATGCCACACTAATCTAAATGTTAATGTCATAGTTACAAATTACTAAGCTGCGGATACTACGATACCGATGCGATCCACGGATCCAGTGAAACTTACAATACGCGTTTTAGTCCAGTCAAAATAGACATTCAAGTTCGGAAAAATTCACATAGAGCTGAAAAACGGGAGAGATGTTCAATACTTCATTAGAAACAAAATGCCAAAAGTCCCCATCGATCACTCTTCTGCAAAATCTTTTATTCAAGGTCAAAAGTACGAAAATTATCTTTTTTTACATTTTTATCGGAAACGATAATTTTTATCGATAAAATAGTTCAGAACAAAGTTATAGATTACACAATTCTCTACAAAAATCATACACTTTTTTTCGTACGACTCACTGTTTATGGGATATTTTCATTTATATCTTCAATGTAGTCTGTAGACGTCATGCACGTTCAATTGAAAATAATAAAATATTGGTTTGTGTGACTCGCACAGTTCTGCCCGTATGAATTAAAGATAAAGAATATTTGTAATCTATACTAATATTATAAAGAGCAAAGATTTGTTTGTTTTTTTGTTTGTAATGAATAGGCTCCAAAACTAGTTGACCGATATCAAAAATTCTTTCATCTTTGGAAAGCTACATTATCCCCGAGTAACATAGGCTACTTTTTATCTCGAAAAAATCGACAGATCCCACGGGATGCGCAATAAAGGCTTCGCTCAAATAATACTGCACAGATTCATGCGGTTTTCATCAATAGATAGAGTGATTCTTGAGCAAGTTTTGCGGTATTTTTTATCTCGGAAAGACGGATAATCCCACGGGAAGCGCGATAAAAGTTTCGCGCCATAAACCGACTTCCGCGCATATGTAGCCGTGGGCAAAAGCTATGACCCTTAACCCTCTTAGACCCAATCCCGAAATCCACGCGTGCGAAGCCGCGGGCAGAAAGCGGGCAGAAAGTATGTAATATATAATTGATAAAATTCATATCTTACCCTAGTATGCACATATTTCCGCACCACCTATGACCTAATGTGCTCGGCGCATTTTTTAAACGTGGTTTCCGCGGTAGGCATAATCTACAATCTATTGTAATAGTGAAAGTTTGATAAGATTTTGTTTAAATGTTCAAAAAAACGGTACTATTGATCGAAGTGAAATGTCATTTTATTCTAAATTTTATTGTAATAAATAACTGTCTATTTTGACTGGACTATTTACTAAAGCAAATATTAGCAGTGAGAAATTAGCTACGTAATATGCTAATCGTGCGTCGACGATAATTCGCTACGTTACGATAATTCTTTGCTAAATTAAATGTTTTACGAATGTAACAAAATACTGGTGTCAATTAAAAAATGTTACCAGGGAAAGTTAAAAATGTTTATAATAAGAATTTCACCATTTTTAATATGTATGTAAGATTATTTTGATATTTTACTAAGTGTGCCTACTATTTTGAATCTATAATATTGGCACACTCGAATACCAATAGAATGCAATGTGTGATAAAAATCCACGTGTATCGCGATTCTCTATTGTCATTAGGTTATTACGATGCATCATTAAGTAGCATTGGTATAGTAACGCAGGTACATATTATTGCAGTTGAAAAACATATACTAAATGTAAGAGTAATAAAATGATATTTTCACACATTTCATCATAGCGTTACTATGATACCGATTGCCACTTTGTAATAACATTTTGTATAATTATATCATTGTCCTGTAGAGTTTCGTGCCTCTAAACGCGACTATAGGATTATGTAGACTATAGGGTTCTTTATTTTGCTCTTAATAGCCAAGGCACTTGGTAGTTCTAAGTAAAGTCAAACAAGTAAATTGTTTGGACTTCACTTAGAACTACCAAGTGCAAACAGGTGTTTCTTTTATTTTGCGAGGCCAGTAACGTTTTAATGAGTGTATGTACTGCGTTTGTCGTGTCCAATTAATACCTCCTAAGCAAAAAGACAAATTGAAACCGCCATTTTTTCTCTCCACAACAAATCGGCGAACGGGTCATTCGCCGTTCCATTGTTGGCACCGAGTTGATTAGGCGTTGTTTTTTGGCAGGTGACGAAGCTCCAGGGTCACATCGCGCGAGTCGGCGCGCTGGCGTGGAACGGCGACGTGCTCAGTTCCGGCTCGAGGGACAGGCACATACGACAGAGAGACATCAGGACACCGCGTGAGGACTCCTTCATTCTTTTTTCGCCCCAAAACTCTTTTGTCTTTCCCCAAATTGGTATTACTTGGTATGGGGACCAAAATATACAATTATTGGAAACGGAACCCTTTTTATAAAAATCGGATCAATAACACTGATTGCCCCCATCCACCTGACTCTCAAACTTTATATTAGTATACTTTTTGTGTATAGGTTTATCTCTTTTACTCTATGTTCTATGACTTGTTCCAGCGGTTCAATCGTCGAAACTACTGTCGGGACATAGACAAGAGGTGTGCGGCTTGAAGTGGTCGCCGGACGGCCAATCGCTGGCATCCGGAGGCAACGACAACAAACTCTTTGTTTGGTCTACGGTAAGTTACGAGTGCAGTTAACGTATATATTTTGTTTTACGTGTCTATGGTAATATATTGATTAGTAATATTTTTAATGTGTTTATGATGAATATTAAAATATTTTTTTCACGTGTAGTGAACAATATCAAACATCTTGAAATAACGGTTTATTAATTTAAAGCAACGGAATACTAGCGTGACTTTTAGGACTTGCACTCTTCCCGACTGGCTGAATACTGTCGCTGACCAAGTCATATATCTAATCATTACACCTTTTAAAATCAAATGTGCAACTGTGTTCCGCCACGTAGCTCACTGTGCTGCCATCTATTGGATAATGTTACAAACAGAAAAGAGACAGTAATCAAATCCGCAATCTATCGTCACACAACACATATTACCCTCTTACAATTCTCCTATATTGCAATTTTGTTAGTAGAAATAGTTTATTTATGTATGTTTTTTACGCGACCAAATATACAATATAAAATCGGGTGGGGCTGTGCCGGGGCACACGGCCGTTGGTTTTAACGTGAAACGTCTATGTTAGCGAATCGCTTTTAAAGTAAAAGATTGAAATAAAAACAAGATTGACGGCGTTTCAAGTATTTTAATAAAAAACTCAATGTTACAACAGCGAGCTGACTATATAAGTGAAATATTCACACCACATTTTTGTTTCTAAGACTAATACTTTTTTAATTATTAAGGTACGATGATATAGACCTTTTCGTTACGGTCCACTTTTTAAACCTGGTACCCGTATGTTTCGGCGCGATTTTAAAGACGTTTCACGTCAATAAGGGTAAGATAGATAGTGCAATTACTGGGTATTGTAACTTTATACATTACTAGCGGCCCGTCCCGGCTTTGCACGGTTAGACATTACTCTTCGCAGCGTATGCGATGAAAGACATTTTATGGCAAATTTTTTTACACCTGCGGTTGGTTTTAATAAGAATTTCTAAAGATTTCTATAGTAATCGAGTACTAAATATAGTCTATGTTACTCAGTGATACTGTAGGTTTCTAATGAAAAAATTAAATGTATTTTTTTTAAATACTAGCTTTTTATTGAATGCGCTAAAAAGAACAAAATAAACTTACATATAAAAGCTTGTCGCGAGATTTACTTACTTATAGAATACTTTTAACGACTAAATTCCGACCATCTTGGGAAAGTCCGCCATATTGGGTTAAGAGTTACGTCACATTATTTTTCGAGGTGTTCTTTGCAAGCCCTTTCATTTGATACCCATATTGTAGGGGTGCATTAAAAATAATTGATCCGCCATCTTGGTAATGCTGCCATGTTTGATTTAGATTGACGTCACACACATAACAATGCATTGTCATCCGACTTACACGTGCATGAAAAATTTCAGCTCAATCGGAGACCGGGAAGTGAGTCAAATTAAGATTCCAAGATTTCCTTACATAGTTACAAGTAAAGCTAATAATATAAAAGCTTGTAAAAAGAATTATTAAAATCGATCCAGTACTTTTTGAGTTTATTCGTGACATATAAAAATACAAATCTCTCCTCTTTATAATATTATATAAATATTATTATATGTTATGTCACATATTGACAACGTGCACTGTGAGTTTTTGTGAGGGTTGCAGATATGCTGCGAATCTTACAGGAAGAACATATATTATATGTGATTGTAACTAGTTACCATCACGTGGGCAGTCTGCTTGTTTGTCAATATATCACATAAAAAACACCATTCTATAAGTACTACACCCATCTATTGGTAATTGTAAATATCTTTATTTATTTGTGTGAATGGGAAAACGACAGTGGTTTTCAAAATTAAATAAGTTAATATTTTCCGACACTCACATCAAGTAGCCTAGCCCAAAGTAAGCACGTGTGTTATGGGGTCTAGGTTAACGGGTAGACATACGTCTATACTAATATTATAAAGAAGTAATGTTTGTGTGTTTGTATATTTGTTAAATTGTAAGGGGTAATCTCGGGATCTGCTGAACCGATTTTAAAAATTCTTTCACCAATAAAAAGCCACATTATTGCTGTGTGTCATAGATTATATAAAAAACATAAAAATAAAGGGGCTTTTACGTGGTAGGTAGTCCGTTTTGCAAAGTGAATCGGAGAAAAAAACCGTCGAATGAAAGCGTTTCTTACGAACGCTGCCTTAACTATGAAAGATATATTTTTGAGTTCTAGAGAAAAGATGTGGAGCTTGAAAATGCCTACAAAAAAGTCAACGACAGCATATGTCTAACTTTTATATTTAAGTTACAAAAAGTAGTTTTTTTTATATTGCAATTAGAAATTAAAACATAACACTGTACTAAAAATATAGATTATTAATATTATGCCCAACGAAGTGGGCACGGGTCAGCTAGTATATTCATATTTTTGATAAAATTATATATTATTAACGACTATGACTAAGGTAAACACTCCTTCATAACACAAATATCTGCCAAATCAAATCATTTATTTGATTCATTCATTCATCTTAAGGTCCCCGGTTCATTCCCGGGTTTCGGCACCAAAAATTATGTTAGACAAATAACATATAAAAAATATTTTAATAAAATCAATTTATTGACAAGGAAAACATTTTGACAATACGAAAAATTATATGACACACGGTCATCTAAGACCATAGTTAAAACATAAGGTTTTATTCTAACAGTAAACATAGCTAGTAGATAAGTGGTACCAACAAGTTATAGGACTGCTCTCACCGGCACTCGAACCCAGCACCTCTCTAAGGGGGACACCTTGAAATCAGGGCTCTCTGCCACAGATGTCGTCATATTATTATACTGTTATACAGATTTTAGTGGGGTTTATTGTTATGGTATAAATTAAACATTAAACTGTGAACAATGATAACATTTTGCGGTGCAACGCAAAGTTCCTGTGTACTCGCTTTATCTCGTGTGACTTTTCTGATTTTCAGTATTCATTTCATCTAATTTTACTTTCAGTTTGATAGTTTCATAATTAATGGAGTGTAATAATATAACATTGCAAGTGCTCTCTTTGAGAGGTGTATCCGTAAACATTTTTTTACGTACTAAGCTAACAATGGACAGCTCTTATGTAGTTGGTAATAGCGGCGCATTTCGTTATGATAATGTAAAGATTGATGAAGGAAAGTGGAATAAAGCTAATATACTTCAAATATATATGATAAAACGATTGTGGAATACCACATTAAAATATGATAGTCACATGTTAATTGCTAAAGATCAGATGTACCGTGTACCACTTAGGGACTATATACAAATTTCTTTATATAATATATAAATTCACCTGACCCTAGTGTAACAATGTGTTACAATTTTACATTAAATTAAAACCGTAATTCAATAATTAGTTTTCTTTGCAAGTAGCTGTTGGCCTGACTGAATGACGTGAGTTGTCGATTGCGGGAGATGGCCGGTGTTCTTTTCTCTGTATTTAAAAACTTTAATGATGTGTTATTAGATGTATAGATTCTGCGGAAAAAATATTGGCTTTAATCAAGCTAAATTATTTCTACAGAATGCCCATTTTCGATGAATATTCACTATAAATAGACTTTCTATAAATGGTAATAAGTTTTTTCATTTTTTTATAAAACGCACTAATAATACAATAGTGTATCAACTCAAAACGTCGTACTTGACATAATGCTATAAACACACGCAAAATTTGTTTCCTCACGCGTGATCAAGACCGTCGTTCGATTAGTGCAAAAACAGAATAAGGATAAATTAAAAAACTTATGTGACAGTTATTCAATTTGCAACTATTACATGAAGTGAGTAATAAGATTTTTGTTGATTCTGAAAAATGTTCGATTTTGAGTTGATACACTATTAGTGCGAAAAGGTTGCCTCACACTAGGATTTTAATCCTGTATCGTGGGTGCAGTCACAAGCATAAAATCTCAGGTGTCCATACACCCAGACTCGGGGGAGACAACTACCTCGTGATCGTTACGTGATCAAAACTGATAATCGCGATATACACTGACGCTCAACGGCGCGGTCACTCGGGTTCTATTGATATTGGCGCGAAGAAATTCGACATAGGTCCGACTCTGAGGAGCGCTCAAGCTGTAATGATTTCGGACGGCCTGTGCATCGCATTTTGTAGTAATTTTGCAGTATGATTTATCGTTTTTACTAAAATAAGATAATAAATTCATGATTAATAAAAATATTACATATTTATTCCTCATAAAGTGACTTTTATTGTGGTATAAATTTTATTAATAAATACTATCGTAGATAGAAGATATGCACAGTCAACTTAAAGCGATTTTCGTAGTTTTTTCGTTTAGAATAAAATTTTTGTTCAATATCAAAATTCCGAGGCCGCTACGAACTATATGACTATACAAGAGATGAAATTATCATTTTTAAATTTCATTTGTGTAGAGCTCAAAAAAGTGCCTTCGCGCATTTTGTTAAAATCTTTCTCTACAATTTTGGGTATTATTAAAAAGTTAAGTAAAATTTACAAAAAGCGAGGTCGCTACGAACTATGTCAATAGCTATTCTTCATTATTCATTAAGTCAAAATTGTTAATGTATCTTTGTTTCTGATATCGAGAACGCCAAAAATTGTCCATTTTACGCAAAAATCGCGTTCGAGATGTTCGAGCTGGCTCTTAAATCGGATGCGCAGAAAATTAAGGCCTTTCCTAAGGTCTAAGGGAGGCATAATTTCCTTGACATAATTAGTGTTTACACATTATCAGGCAATATTTGTCGCTAAGGTATCGTCTTTTATTTGACAGCACTCCACCTCACCAGTGCAGACGTACTCGTCTCACGTGGCCGCAGTGAAAGCGATAGCGTGGTCCCCGCACCAGCACGGCCTATTGGCTTCGGGTGGCGGCACTGCTGACCGCTGCATTCGGTTCTGGAACACCCTCACCTCGCAGCCGATGCAGTGTGTTGATACGGGTGAGTTGTTTCTCAACATCACGTTAGCAAAATAGGAATCGATATTGAATAGGGTTAATGACTACAACTGAATATCGATATTTTTATTATATAACTAGCGGACCCAACAGACTTCGTCCTGTCAAAAAGATTTGTACAGTGGCAGTTTTTTGTTCCTAATTATTTTATAGATAATGTCGCATAGCCAACCAAATTGCAAAAAAAGTCTAAATGACCTCTGGAATAAATCTGGTATAAATTTTATTAATATTACATTTTGTGGCTATTCAATTTTGGAACGTGACATTAAATCCTCCAACGATGTATTCTGTGCTCCAACGCACGCACGCACACTGTTTTGATAGATATGATTGAATTTCAACTATATGTAGCGTTAATAAAGCGCAAATTGACTCTTTGATGTTAGGAACACACCTACATTGCTTAGACAACAGTGAGTGCTTGCAATATGAACTTTATACAAAAACAAAAAAGGGCTATTTTAGGGGTTTTCCGATAATTATTCCAATTTTTCTCGCCGTAAAAACCATCATGGAACTTCAACGAACATTTAAAAAATTAATTGGCAAAATTGGTCCAGGCGTTTTTGAGTTATGCACTTACCAACACATTTTGCGATTCATTTTTATATATAAGACTAGCTGTGCCCGCGACTTCGTCCGCGTGGTATAGTCGTTTTGAGCATCATATTTGGTTTGGTTTGAATTTGATCGTTGACACGTGACGTTGATATTGTTATAGGATCACAAGTGTGTAATTTGGCGTGGTCCAAACATTCAAGTGAATTGGTCTCCACTCACGGCTACTCTCAGAACCAGATTTTAGTATGGAAATATCCATCGCTGACACAGGTGAGTTTACATGGAAAACATATTTATTCGGTATTGTTTTTTTTTTATTTAACTCTTTTTGGTTTTCGGCGGACTCTTTGGTCCGCGCTCGTTTTTGTTTGTGTTAATCTTTTTTTTTTTGTACATTTCCTTATATATTATTTATTCTACAAGTAATATATCATTTTGTCGATCAGGAGAAAGGGTTTTGTGGGGATAGATGGTCTTGTCCCCCACAGTCATAGCCCCATCTATATTTATGTTCTAACTATTCGTTCCTTAGGTATTATGTTGATAACACTTGTAAATATTTAAGGCAGTTGCTAAAATACGACTGATTTTTTATACCACGATGTTGACAAACGGCCTACGGCCCGCCTGCTGGTTTGCGATTATCGTAGCCTACGGACTTTAGGGGTGTCACTCGACCGCCTTTAAAAACCTATTTACTCCCCTTTTGAAGAACCCTATAGATATGTGACTGTTACAGTCTTGTATTGTCAATTAAAACCGATTTAATACGATCCTGAAAATTAACACATTCCAATGGTAGTGTAACTACACTGAAATCACAGTTTACCATTTGCAATATCATGTTACTTATATCCTTATATCTAGACCAATGTTCATTATGTCAAGTGTGAAAATTAAAAATTTATTCTTTGAATAGGATTTTTCATTCAAAGATGCAATGCCATTGATTGGTCACAAGTGTACGGCGGAGGCCTTCTACTGGAAAGAACCAATAAGGGCTATAGCTTTTCTTTTTGCAGTCGTCAATTAGAAGATAAATACTCTGAACCCAACTTCCATTACAAGTATAAATGAGTTCACAATTTTTTTTACCACTTTTTGGTTTTCTGCGGACTCTTTGGTCCGCACTCTTTTTTGTTTGTGTTAGTATTTTTACATTTCCTTATATATTATTTATTCTACAAGTAACATATCATTTGTCGATCAGAAGAAAGGTGTTCTCCGTTTTGTGGGGACAGGTGGTCTTGTCCCCCACAGTCGTATAGCCCCATCTATATCTATATTATAACAAGTTCACATTACATCTATTAAAACTAGTTTCATTGTGTTATTTTATTTACTACAGTCAAAATATTTGATAAAGTCAAATATTATCATTAACATTAAGTACTCTATTGTAGCAGGTGTTATTTTGCGGAAGTCCATTGTATTACAAAGGATATTGTTTTTTGCTGATTCCGCGCAGTTCATGATGACTTGTCCAACAAGCAGACAAGGTCGACACGTGTTTCGTCTCTCAGCGAGACATCTTCAGGATGTGTTGCCCGCCCGGTGACTCACCAGCGGCTGGCTTGCGGCGCCTTGCGCGCTTGTATTTATAGGCCGAGGGGCTTGGCCCTCCTCTGGGTAGGCGGGGCTACCGACCATTGGGCAACTGTTTGTATAATAGGCGAATGTGTAAGATTTGTTTGTTCGTTCAGCAATGTAATATTAGGTATATTTTTATGTTTGTAGATTTCCAATTGTTCCCGAATATTCATAATATGTCCTTTTTCACAAGTATGAAGCACTTTATAAGCATGGTTGTCTACTAGGTGATGATCTGAATCCAACAGGTGTTTAGCGAAATGAGATCGCTCCGGATGTTTATTTTTATAGGCTGCCGTATGTTCTTTGTATCTTGTTTCAAAATTTCTACCCGTTTGTCCTACGTAAACTCCGTTGCATTCTTCGCACGTTAGTTTGTAAATGCCAGATTTTTTTGTTAAATTATACTTTTCTTTTGCGTTGAATATGCGACGGATGTTGTTATCGGTTTTAAAGGCTACCTGAATATTATTTTTATGTAAAATATTAACAACTTTATCTGTGACTTTACCATAATACGTTATACTAGCTGTACATTTGAAGGGTTCAGTATTACATGAAGCGGAGTATAATTGTTTCCGTATTAAGGAATTTTGTTTTTTATTAATTAATTTGTCAATCAATTTTGTAGTGTAACCATTAGAAATTGCAATGTGGTAGATTGTTTCTAATTCTTTTTTATAACTGTCTTTGTCTAATGGGATTTCGAGTAATCTATGGACGTAACATTTGAATGCAGCTAATTTGTGTTGCCAAGGATGACATGATGAAATTGGGATTGCAACATCAGTCTGAGAAGGTTTCCTATAAATTTGAAATCGATGTCTTCCTTGGATTCTTGAAATAGTTAAATCTAGAAAATTGATGCTGCCATTACTTTCGCACTCTAGTTTAAATTTAATTTTATGGTGTAAGTTATTGATATGAAAACAATTAAAAACAGAATAACGGATAATGATCTGGTGGTCACAAAAGCAGATAAAGGGAACACCATAGTCATTTTAGATCGGACCGCATATAACAACAAAGTGGACGACATTATTAAATCAGACGATTTTCAACAACTTAATTACGATCCAACCAAAAAATGCGTAGCTGAACTAAAACAAGCCATAAAAAGTTCTACGTATTTATTAGCAAATAATTCACCACATAGATCTGATTTAATACCTATGAACCCCCAGGCTCCAGTATTATACGGTCTACCTAAAATCCACAAAGATGATGTTCCTATCAGACCTGTGGTTTCATACGTGAATGCACCTTGTTACAAATTAGCTAAAAAACTAAACATATCATTAAACAAAAGGCCTGTTTTCAACTACAATACAGCTTAAAAAATAGTCTTCAACTCATTGAACACATTCGAGATCTCGAGGTTCCCAACAACGCCAGACTATTCTCACTAGACGTTGAAAGCCTGTTCACAAATATACCTTATAAAGAGTGTATGAATATATTAAAGGACTCATTAAATAATCAACACATACATCCCGCTGAGCTAGACGATTTACTTAAATTAACTAACCTATGTATGAATCAAAATTACTTTAAATTTAATAACAAATTCTACAAACAAAAGAAGGACTTGCTATGGGGTCTCCATTAAGCCCCTTAATGGCTGATATCTTTATGGACGACTTTGAAAATAGACATGTCATCGGAGATCCAAATTTACTATATTACTACAGATATGTTGATGATGTTCTTATCTGTTGGAAAGGCTCATATCAGGAATTGCATAATTTTTTAAATAAAATCAATAACTTACACCATAAAATTAAATTTAAACTAGAGTGCGAAAGTAATGGCAGCATCAATTTTCTAGATTTAACTATTTCAAGAATCCAAGGAAGACATCGATTTCAAATTTATAGGAAACCTTCTCAGACTGATGTTGCAATCCCAATTTCATCATGTCATCCTTGGCAACACAAATTAGCTGCATTCAAATGTTACGTCCATAGATTACTCGAAATCCCATTAGACAAAGACAGTTATAAAAAAGAATTAGAAACAATCTACCACATTGCAATTTCTAATGGTTACACTACAAAATTGATTGACAAATTAATTAATAAAAAACAAAATTCCTTAATACGGAAACAATTATACTCCGCTTCATGTAATACTGAACCCTTCAAATGTACAGCTAGTATAACGTATTATGGTAAAGTCACAGATAAAGTTGTTAATATTTTACATAAAAATAATATTCAGGTAGCCTTTAAAACCGATAACAACATCCGTCGCATATTCAACGCAAAAGAAAAGTATAATTTAACAAAAAAATCTGGCATTTACAAACTAACGTGCGAAGAATGCAACGGAGTTTACGTAGGACAAACGGGTAGAAATTTTGAAACAAGATACAAAGAACATACGGCAGCCTATAAAAATAAACATCCGGAGCGATCTCATTTCGCTAAACACCTGTTGGATTCAGATCATCACCTAGTAGACAACCATGCTTATAAAGTGCTTCATACTTGTGAAAAAGGACATATTATGAATATTCGGGAACAATTGGAAATCTACAAACATAAAAATATACCTAATATTACATTGCTGAACGAACAAACAAATCTTACACATTCGCCTATTATACAAACAGTTGCCCAATGGTCGGTAGCCCCGCCTACCCAGAGGAGGGGCCAAGCCCCTCGGCCTATAAATACAAGCGCGCAAGGCGCCGCAAGCCAGCCGCTGGTGAGTCACCGGGCGGGCAACACATCCTGAAGATGTCTCGCTGAGAGACGAAACACGTGTCGACCTTGTCTGCTTGTTGGACAAGTCATCATGAACTGCGCGGAATCAGCAAAAAACAATATCCTTTGTAATACATTAACATTAAACCCTTCAAGCATTGTTATTATTTAACAATATAATAAACATTTTTCTTTATTTTTTTTTTAACAAATCGCACCTTTAGAATTGAAGTGACCTAATCCAAAATTCTTGTTTTGGTAAACGCTAAATATGTGATTGAAGAGTTGGTCATTTTTTGTTTTTCTATTATAATGCTTTAAGTTGTACACATTAATTGTAATATTTTTTATTGTTAATGGTAGTAGTATATGAATTGTTTTCATGATGGTATACTAAACTAGTCCGTATAACTAATTAGAACAAGAATTTTGGATTAGGTCACTTCAATTCTAAAGGAAGTGATTTAAATCAGTTGAAAGGCAAATGGGTAATATTTGGTGAAGTAATATTGTGTATTGTTATTGTTTACAGGTGGCAAAGCTAACCGGTCATTCGTACCGAGTTCTCTACCTAGCTTTGTCTCCCGACGGAGAGGCGATAGTCACAGGCGCGGGCGACGAAACGCTCCGTTTCTGGAACGTCTTCTCCAAAACACCCTCGCACAAGGAGAACAAGAGTGTACTTAACCTCTACACCGCACTCAGATAAGACCTATCTTTATGAAAAATAGTTGTTGGAAACGGCTTTACGTTTTCTATATTCGCTTGCAATCCAATTTGTTTGAAACTTCATCGTTATGTACAAATATAGTGTACAAGTTTGCTCGTCAATCATTCTCATTCCCAATCGTCGTTCATTCAAAATTGGGATACTATGATAAAATTTAAGGTTAGTTTTTTTCCATAAAATATAATAATTATAACGAACTGTTTAGATAAATTGGATTGGAACGAGCAATGTTTAATTATATTGTCATAGTATTTATTTTTCGTCAATGTCACTGCTTCTAGCAGCCTGTATATACGATGTTTACATAGTAACTTCTTTTGTTTTTGTATATTTTTTTTTGGTTTGAATTCATATCGTGTTTATGGATTAATTTTATGGTGTTAACGGTTCGCACTATGTGTTGTTATGGTAGATATTTATTATTTGGACAGTTTAGATAATATATTTTTTTTTTGGAACGGTTTTACTCTGTATCGTTGGCACGAAGAATAAAACTTAACTCGTAGATAGAGTTATTAGTTTTGATTTATAGTAAGGATGATTGGATATATGACCAACACTATATTGTAAAATTTTATATGAATTTGTAAACGTTCTTGCTTCATCGTAGACATAAAAAAGGCAACCATTGTGTTATGTTCCTATGAATTTTTAAATTATGAATTTATAGTTTTACGGACTTGTCACAGGTTATAACTATTTGTTGTATGAGTAGTATTAAAAATTGCCGTAAATTATCGTGTTGATATATTCTAATCTGTGTGTTTATGTATTCACATGCGTTCATTTGGAATGACAATAGAAACTACTTACACAGTACAACAAAAATATCAAAATATTATGAAAAGCCGGTAATATTTTAGAGAAATGCTTACACAGTTGTGATTCATGTAATTATAATATTACATACACAAACTTTGCATGAAAAATATTTTTCAATATTGACTCAATTATAAATCAATATTTGTTCCTGTGACGAGTTCTTTTTTTAGTGAGATGTAATTGTGTGCCAATTATGAAAATTGTCTAATAATGAACAAATTAAGAGAAAGATGTTTGTTCAGAATAAGCTGGTCTGGTTTTATGAGTTATGCAACTAGCATTCCGTATAGGTATTTAATTTTTTAAAATATTTTGTAAATACCTTCCGAGCTATACCACTTTAATTTTTTTGCTATTGCACCACTTGATTGTGATTGCTGCCAAAAAAAAATACTTTGGTGCAATCAATACATTATTATGTTATTTTATATAAATATACAACGATTTGTATAAACATATACACATGCTTTGTGCACATTTATTTGGTAACAATATAGCAAATTGCGACTTATTTACTTGGGTTTTTGATGCGATTATTATATTTTGATTTGTTTCTACCTAAACACTTGGTATTTATAGGAAATTTTACTGGTTTACGAAATTTGTCTACTTATTGTCACTTGTGCTATAATATACATATTAACTCATAAATATAACAACATATATTCTTACTAATAATTTATCACACACAGACGCTAATATGGTCTTAGATTTATTCAAGAGAAATTACATTCTATTGCTTGTTTAAACATTATTAAATGCAATAAAATAGGAAAATTATAGATGCTGCATAATTTCATAATAAATACCACATATTTTGTGTCGGTATAATATATAACAAACTGAGTCTATTTAGAAGGCGAGTCAAAGCATTGTCCCTCCCTCCAGAGGGAGAGTAGTCTAAATATTACTATAGGAAATTTATTCAAAGGATACTTTCTTTCATTTTTAAAAATACAAATAACTGTGATCACAGATTTAATAAAACTGAGACTCGGTAAACGAAATTACTGAATTCATCAAATCTAAATGTCGTTCAATTTATACAAATTAATTATTTGAAACTATTTAGAAATAACTGTCTGAATCTAAAGTTAAATGAAATAACAGACGTTCCATTTTCAAATGCTAGTATATATTAAAATGCGTTCACTGCAAAGTTTATAGGCGTGGATAAAACACACTTATAAAGACAATAAAACTGAAAAGTTCCCAACCAGCAGAAGTAAAATAAATGCAATGCTTAAGTAATTTCCACAGTGATCAATCGCTTATTTTTTCGGTATATAAATAATACAGAATATTTATTTTTTACATTCAAAGTGTTCTATTTGTATGTACAAAAACTGTCTTCTAAAAATATGTTTGTTTTTAAATATTAAAGAAAGTTTCCTTATAATGAAATTTACTATTTTCAGAATACTTTAGCGGGAATTTGTTTGACCCACCTATATGTCTCATTTGACAAAACAGCATATTTTATAGGTTAATTTGTTATAGGAAAGTTTTGACAATCGTCTATTCAAAGTTCGTTTTGTAAATAAATTTTGCTAGTAATTTTTCAATAATCTAAATTTGACTAATAAACTATGAATTAATTTAACGGATCTTCGACACCGACTTGACGAAACTGCACAAATCAACTATTTTGTTTGCTTTATTGTGTCCGAATAAATTCAACGTGATCATTGATTAATTTTGCGATTGGTCTTCACAATCTAAGAAGTCAATTTTGACAGGTGTCATCCCCATAGTTTTCCCCATTTACACTTCGTTTTGACTATGACGATGACATCTGTCAAACCGGATTTCTTCGATTGCGATGGCGCTAATGCTTATTTTTTATGTTCCAGTTAAATTATCCGAGTTCGGTTTACTCTGAGATATAATTGTGAAAGTTTGCAAATGGCGCGATTAACTAGACGGTAGTCGTAGAAATGAAAGATGCCGTGGCGTAAAGCTTATAGGATCTATGCTGATCTTCTTGTCAATTTCAAATATATGTAAGATCTGCTGCCGAGTTATTGACTTGTTTCGATTGTCTACGCAACCGGTGGGTCGTAACTGGTTTCGATGTAGGAACTGTTTTTTCCTTTCACGAAACCGCAGACTTGGAATTTGCATATATTTGTCGCTCTATTTGCGATTCATCAACTTTGATGTTTGTACTTTCATAGTTATGTCGATGTAGTAACGCCAAATAGTTGTTCGCGATGCCCGCATATAATGTCTCTTGTCGATTTTCGACCTTATTTCGTGTAACGGTAACGATGAAAATTGACTGTACAAACGTTGTAATGCGATATGTCGTGTCGACGCAGCGTTCTAGGTTCCGGTCTACGAAAAGGTTTAAGTATGAAACATGAATTTACATTCAATTTCCTTGTATGTCTTATTTTTATTTCCTATGTAAGGGCGAGGTTGCAATTGCTTCCAATCGAATTTCACTTCAACTCTATTGTCATAGATATAGAGTACAAAGTCGATTGAAGAAAATGCAACCTGTTGATTGGCGACGTCTCGCGAAATATTAAGGTTTTTGTCAAATTTGCCGATTGCATTTACTAAAATTCCAAATACAAGGAGGTTGGAGTTGAATTAATTACGGTATTGTATAAAAAATTTAGTTAGTAATTGTGTATATTAGTTCTGCGTAGATTTAGGGTCCTCTGATAATGATCTCATTGGTTCGGGCGCTTAATTGGACTGCATAGCCGAAGCTTCAATTGCTTGATCGTAGCAAACGAATTATATATTTATTTATTAGTATACTATATATTATTTTATTAATAAATTAGATATTACTGTTAGTACACTTTATCCAATTATTCTTAATAATATAATATTAGTTTATGCGATTGTAGAAAATGTTTGTATGTGAACGACTTACGACGTAATCTTGTAAAGTGTTCTCATACTGTTGACATTTCAACAATTTTTTTTAACGAAATAATTTACTGCATATTTATGTACATATATATATTATCATTCTGTTTATATTTATTTTCATTCTAAAATTACATTGTAGCAGAGTTTTAGATTCCGTTTATATCAAAACTAATAAACGGAGTTTTGTTCGACCAATTAGAATACATCGACTGTGCTTAATATGTCATAATGGGCGCTTTTTCGTCGCAACTCCTGCGATTGATGTTTTTATAATTACTCTTGTTGTTAATTACGGATTAGACAAACTAGTGAATAATATATATTTTTTCTTTTGTCATTACATCACTAATATTTTGCGAACATATATCATACATTGTGAAGTCTGGTGATGAAATTTTGGGAAACGCTGGTTTAAATGCAATGTTTTAATTTGGCATTAGTTTATGAGTATAATACACGAGTTTAATTCTATATCTTACATGGAGTTATTATATGACTCGGCTAGTAACTTATAAGTGGAATTAATTATTTGAATTGGTTCTTTATTTCAATTGACTAAGACAGAATTATGCAGAATTTTTGGATAAAGTGTACATTTGTCATATATTCATATATCTTATGAAATATAAGTTTAAGTTAGTTTTTATGATCCGTAGTCACACGAGTCACTAAGTGATGTCCCAACAGAGGAACCCCTATCATTAAGTTTGTGCGGTAATTAATAATTTAAAATAATACGTGAAATATATTGTCTATACAATAGTTTTTTATAATTGGATTACGTGCAATGTAGTTTATACGTATGATGATGTTATTCGTTTTTTTTTAATGTAAGTATTTACCTTCAGTATCGTCGCTAAGTTCTAACACAGTGTAAGTCGGAATTGTGTACTTTTTAGGAGACACAAAAAAATTATTGCAACATGTGCACAAATGACGACCTCCATAGTCGAGTGGATAGTACACCGGTTTCAAGGTGTCGCCATCTCTGAGGTCCCGGGTTCGAGTCCCGGTGGGGGCAGATGTTTGTGTGATGAATGCGAGCATTTGTACCTTAGTCATGGTTGTTGATATATATTTCTTTAAAAAATTATTTATATATGTATAAAATATGTATGTCTATCCGTTACCCTAGATCCCATAGCACAAGCCTTACAGAGCTTACCTTGGGCTAGGCTAATTGGTGTAAGTGTAACAAATATTTATTTATTTATTTTATTTATTTATGTGTATTTTTTTCCGCTACAAATATTTAGATATATAAAACTTTGTATATATTTCTAGCATGTTAGAAAATCTAGGTTTCTTGCATTCAGAAAATTGCACTATTTTTAGTTATGCTGTGTTAGAATTTAAGTGACTATGTTATTAATCATTCAAGAATCACTATTCCAGAATACGTCTGTCATTTTTATGTTTATTTCGCGTTTATTGTTATTTATTACAAAGTTGGTATTCTTATAATTTAAAAGTGGTTACTAATTTAATTTGTTCAGTTTGCATCAGACAGGAATTCGGAAGTTTCGTATCTATGTATTATATATATTGAATATTATGTGAAAATAGGACCAATGTAGTGTACACGTTTGACAGTGGAGCTGTTGAGTGAAACATATTTGTGCTAATTTAAATTAATATTCCGCCTCTTTATCAAGTATTTATTTTATTATCTATTAAAAAAAATATTACAAAAAATGCGGTTTTTAACAATATCACAATTGATCTATGGTGACTAAAATATTGTTAAAAAAAAGTAAATATACGCCGACAAATTAAGTATGAAGTTGTTCAATCGCTATTGTTATTATTCGTGCCGGTTCAAAACTTCAACATCCGGATTACGTATTTGTTGCTATCAAATTTTCATTGAAATATAATGGCATTACGCATTTTTCATATAGTGCTTGTATATTGCTGTGTTATTATAATAATTGTCATATTGAATTTTAGTAGAGCAGCAATATACACAGCTACAGCCATAGCCACTCCTAGCGGCCGCCCGCTACTTGCGCCACCAGTGATTAGTTTAGAATTTTATTAATTTGCCAAAATACGTTCGTATGATCTTACTAACGTTAAGTTACAGTATTTAACCTTAATCAGGCGAAATTAATACAACAGATAAGATGGATACCTATGTATTGTAATTAGTAAATGCAATTATTATTACACAGTACATACATGTCATTGCCTCAGTTATTAAATTTATCATTATATAATAATATATGAATCACTCGTGTATACTACAGCGGTCCTATGTTAGGTTATGTATAGTGAAAATCTATGTGATTATGATTAATACCAAATATGTAATTTACGCTCTACTTTTTGGCGGTTGTTGTGAACACCTGAAATATTTTAATGCCATTTCGTGTTGAACGGTCTTGGAGATTAAAGGTCGTTTGACATTGGTTTAATATTAGTGCCAGTCGATTAGTGATGTCAGTGCTGACCTGATAATGCAACGAATAATAGTTAGTGGTCAACCCGCGGCCAGCCGAATTTAAAAATGTAGCTTTATTTTTCTAAAAGTAATTTCTATTTCCCGCTTAGAATCACTAATAGAAATGAAAACATTACGGTCCAAAATTAACTTCGGCCGTTTTTCAAAAAGTAAACTTTTTATACCGTACAAAAGATTTGTAAAGCGGGACAAAAATTATATTCAAAGTTTTTTTTTTTAACAACATTATTCGTTTTATAGATATTAGTAATTTAATTTAGTCCAGCTCCCGAAAACTAAAGCCACCTGTATTGTAAACTGTTTAAAAGCGCCGCTTTGGCTCTGAACTGCGAAAAATGTAAATAGTATACGTCAGTTATTCGTGCCAGCACTGACGTCTGTTATTGACCTAATCCGAACCCTTGTCAAACGTTCTCTTGGCAGCCCATGGCAAGTTGAACTAATTGTTCTTGTATTGGTTTGTGTCAAATCATCTGTTTAATGATAAGAGACCGATATATACAAGCAACTTATAAATTCAACAGACATTTTAGATAAAAAAAACCTAGAGAAGTGACATTTGCTGTGAGCGTCTTCGACTTAGCTTTGGGGACGTACACGCACGCACGATCCAATTTACAATACAAACCATCCCAGAATTACTCGGGAACATCTGTAATTTGTGAAATTGTGCCACCACAAATGTCGATTGATCCAAATAATGTATGTTGATCCAAAGAGTCTATGGTAGGCTATGGTATAAGTCGGTCTCTTTTCATCGATTAGAAATTACTAAATATTCTTGTATTATTGGCTTGCTCTATAAACGTGTTTAAAACATCTGAACAATGTGTGTGATCGATCAGATAAATTTGAAATACAAACCCGATTCATTGGTGTGCTTCAAAATTCGAACAATTGAATTGAATGAATAATTAATCATTATGAAGAGAGCGTCTTCGGTTTTTGTTATCACTATGATTTACTGTGAAAGATAACTTTTATTAGCCTTTTATATAGTAAAAATAAAGTAGTTTTGGACTCCATATCTTCTAGCACGACATTGCAACCCGCATTCTACACTGCCTAATAGATTATATCATATAAGTGGTAGATAAAACTATTTGTCTGTTCATATCGTATGTGTTTTGACTTGACATATTATGTTAATTTAAGATGGCAAATTATTGGCAGATATAAGGCTACTAAAAAGTACAATTACAATAGATAGTTAATAAAAAATTGTGCTCGCGCAGAGTTTGATAGTTTATTAAACTCAATTAAATGACGATTTAAATTATAACGGACGGATTGTTGTTTGAGTGATAATATAGTGTTTAGATATCCTTTGTAAATTGCATTGATGTTGTTTCAATAACTAAATTGTTCTCATAGAATGCTTGGGTTACACTTCTTCGTGTCACACAACGCATCTTGATGTTTCGACCTCTTCGCTTCTTCTTTAAACCTTTTTCTAAAAAAATCGCGTTTAAAACGTACTTATCAATGCAACAGTTGATGTCATTAGTGTATACTGTAAGGTAATAATTGTATGATAATTTATTTAAATTTAACAAATTTATGGCTGTATTCTTGAAGGTCACTCATGTTTGAGGGGAGCTTGATTATTTTTATCGATAGGCGCTGTCACCATTTCACTTTTCAAATGTTTAAGTGCTATATTTAAATTGGAACAAAATGTAAGGCTAAGAAATTTTTCGTCGATTATTGCATTTGGTCGCATAATAATGGTTATGTATGTCCGCTTTCGCCCCTCATATGCATATACACGACTGCACTTTTTTGATGGCTAAGCGTGAAATGTGAAGTTATTTGCTTCTATTCAATCGATTTTAAATCTAATGATGTGTCTCTCAAACTTGAGTGACGATTCAGTTCGGCCGTTACGGTTCGGTTTTACTTGTCGTAAATTGTAAAATAAGAGATTTATTTATATAAAGAAAAAGAGTTTAATATATGAAATGCATATGTGCATTGTAAAGTGACTGATAATAAATTGATATATAGCGCGTATTCAACTATTGTAGTATCTTAATTAAAACGTGTGATGTGTATTTAGTTGTTTTATTGCATATATACAATATTAATGCGGCGTTGTGGTCGGCAACGACCTTTGGAATGGGTGGTTCGATATCCCAAACATTGTCAGTATATTTTGCGATTTATATATCAAGTAACTCGTCAAGCTTTCCATTTGCAGAAAATCAAAGTCAAATAACCTTTATTACCTATACAACTGTGATTCTATAACCACACGCGACAACTTTCAATCATCACTAAAAAAATATACTAAGGTAACACAAATTGCTATTCAAATAACTATTAAGTTAGAAATAGATATAAAATAAGAACTGAGACAGACAGACGGAGCCATTAGCATTCGATTAGTTATCGAAATTGTTTCCGACAATCATCGACAATATTACATATATTGTCGATGATTGCCAATTATTTTGTTCATACGAATCGAAAACGAATCGAAAATCGAAAACGAAACTGGGTCCGTACTCTTTAAGAAGGAAAGAAAGAAAAAATTCTACTTTTCTTTCTCTTTCTTTTATTTATATCAAACACACGGTATATATGTAAGTCAGAGTAGGACATGGCGAGAAAACGACATTTATGTCTAGTCTTCGTAGCGTGACCACTGACGCAATATGATAGTACGATTTATATTACACCTATGGGTCTCCCCAAAGATCACCACACTGATCGATCCTGTGCTGATAAGAGTCAATTTAGAAAGTGATCTTCACCAAATCGTCGGTGAGGTCTACCAATGCTGCGATGTTCGGGCATATGCTTGACATTTTTCGCCCCAACGCCTGTCAGGTCTGCGAACGATGTGTCTTGTTCACAGACACTTAAGGTTTACAATTGATCGGCTATGTCGGTGACAGCGGTTCTTCTGCGGAATTTCATTTGTCTAATACAATGCGGTGTTACGGTTATAATATAACTGAGCGGCTAGTAGAAACGCAGCGCAGGATTACGAAAAGCCCCAAGGTGACCGTGAAGGAACGCGAATGAGCTACTAATGAACGTAAAAGCGACTGTAATCGTAGGTACGCCGCATGTATGTTCGTCAAGGTATATTAAAGCATATAAAGAAACAACACGTTACTAATATTTAATAATTGTCGTAAAATTGATTTAATTTATTGTTCTTTGAAACACGGTAAAGAGAATTGTAAATAAATAACGTAGTATGATTTAGTTCTGGGGCTTCGGAAAAGCTAATCGGGTAAGTTAATACATCCCATTTTATTCTAGTTATTATTTTTGTTCAATATAACACGTCTTTATAAGACACGGTTCTTTATATGACATGTGCAGGGGTAGAGAATTCTAATTTGGAGAGGTCGTTTAAGCGAAATTTAATAAGTGTGCGTTTACCAACTGGGTCTAATCTTAATGTGCACAAGGAGAAATTATTATTATTGTCACTTATATCACGTGTTTTTGTAAAACAAGGCGTGCGCGGGGTACAGACGCGTAGAGGCCATTTAAGAGAAATTTGATGAAAAAATGAATATTATTATTCATCGTACGTCTTAAATTATTAATATTATGTATTATGTTGGGGATAGTGTAGAAAATGGTTGTCCAACTTTGTCTTAATAACGGAAAAACTAACTCTACTTACATCATCAGGGGAGATCAATGAAACAATCAAATCATATAATTCAGGGCCACAAACCGCAAGCAAATTGGCTTTCTTCTTAGAGTCGTCTGTAATGTCATTTGCCTCCAAACAGTATATAAATCTATCACTATAATTCTTCCAGCATCCACTTGTTATATCAAATTCACCAAATTTAATACCCATCACTACTAATTTCTACACTTATTTTCACTCTTTGAACAATTTACTTCACCTATTTTATCCCATCCTCGTCGCCACTATTATGTTCACTTACTTGTATCTTTCTTGAGACTGGCGTTTATTGATTCACCTCACAAATAATTCTCCTTTAATATTTATCTACCCTCACTTAGTCAATATGTGTAACTGTCATTCATACATAACATTATGCATAAGTATTCAAAAATTTGATTTCTTGTTTAAAGTGTTATTTTTAAAAATAAGTTTTATTGAGTTTTATTGGATATAGAAAAATTTTTGGATCAACAAGTGAAGACAAAATAATTAATTTAAAGATAAGAATTATAACATTGAAAATTTGAAAGCCAAAGATCAATGAATTTTTAGAGGATCAAACAGTTTACATCTTTGTATCAAATCTAGTAACTCAAATGTTGACACCATTACGAAATGTAGAAACTATTTTGGACTAGCTGTACCCGCGACTTCGGAATTTGATAAAAATGTTAATTAAAGAAAAAGATTTTTTCTAAAATAAAAGTAGTCTAAGTTATTCCCGTCAAAATCGGTCCAGCCATTTCAAAGATTAGCCGGAACAAACAGACATATAGATAGACAGACAACATTCCAATTTTATTTATATGTATGTATAAATGATTACATCTTATATTTTAGAATTAAAAGTGCACATCTGCACAAGTGCCTAAAGCTAAATAGCACCTCAATCCTTAAATATCCCAATACTGGACACCACCACCTGGACGTGAAAAATTGACGTGGAGATTAAAATGAGACCTTTCTGTTTATTGGTGTGATCCTTGTGATCCTCTGTTCATCCGACTCCAAATCGATCGACCAGAATGACCTACCGACTAAACTACTCTTAAGCTTTAGCCATAAAGGACCTCTACGGCTTCAATGAAAGGGTGACTGCACCCTCAGGAGAAGGCAAGGTTATCCCTATAAAGAGGATATATGCGCTTGAAAAGATGCGGTACGCTTTTGAAAAAAAAAATGTTTTTGAAAAATCGGACTACATTGATATTGAATGATGATAACGGTTTGTTTTAACAGACTGAAAAAAAAAACAATATTTTTATTTACACTAGGTGAAAAATCCATAGAGTTCAATTTTCATAGTTACCAACTAACATAATGAATTATTTATAATTATTGGCAGCACAGAAGACTACAATGTTCTTAAGAGCGATCTTCCTGGTATTAGCTGTCGTTGTGGTCTACTCTTCTAACACTGTTGCTGACGAATCAACCCCGAGATATGTACACGCTCGAGATGTGATCAAACAAGGATCGAGCATTGTGACGGAGCTCAGTGCTATGTAAGTTTTGACAGCTCGCGTATAATCTGTGGTTAAAGTTCTTTATGACTGTTTAGCCGTATACCTATCTGTGGCTTAGCCTGACACTTCGACAGGAAGTCATTTAATTTGATTCGTTCTACATTGCCAACATTTGTGTTTTATCGACTTTAATTACGTTGGTACATAATAAATCTATGACGCTATTGTAATGGGTGATTTTTTTGAGGTTAGGATTTTCATGCATTAGTATTTGCTCAGATTTTTTGAGGTTATGATTTTCATGCATTATTATTTGCTCAGTATGCTTTGACATTTCATCATGAATAGACTTACTAACGAGCAACGCTTGCAAATCATTGAATTTTATTACCAAAATCAGTGTTCGGTTCGAAATGTGTTTCGCGCTTTACGCCCGATTTATGGTCTACATAATCGACCAAGTGAGCAAACAATTAATGCGATTGTGACCAAGTTTCGCACTCAGTTTACTTTATTGGACATTAAACCAACCACACGAATGCGTACAGTGCGTACAGAAGAGAATATTGCGTCTGTTTCTGAGAGTGTTGCTGAAGACCGTGAAATGTCTATTCGTCGCCGTTCGCAGCAATTGGGTTTGTGTTATTCGACCACATGGAAGATTTTACGCAAAGATCTTGGTGTAAAACCGTATAAAATACAGCTCCTGCAAGAACTGAAGCCGAACGATCTGCCACAACGTCGAATTTTCAGTGAATGGGCCCTAGAAAAGTTGGCAGAAAATCCGCTTTTTTATCGACAAATTTTGTTCAGCGATGAGGCTCATTTCTGGTTGAATGGCTACGTAAATAAACAAAATTGCCGCATTTGGAGTGAAGAGCAACCAGAAGCCGTTCAAGAACTGCCCATGCATCCCGAAAAATGCACTGTTTGGTGTGGTTTGTACGCTGGTGGAATCATTGGACCGTATTTTTTCAAAGATGCTGTTGGACGCAACGTAACAGTGAATGGCGATCGCTATCGTTCGATGCTAACAAACTTTTTGTTGCCAAAAATGGAAGAACTGAACTTGGTTGACATGTGGTTTCAACAAGATGGCGCTACATGCCACACAGCTCGCGATTCTATGGCCATTTTGAGGGAAAACTTCGGAGAACAATTCATCTCAAGAAATGGACCGGTAAGTTGGTCACCAAGATCATGCGATTTGACGCCTTTAGACTATTTTTTGTGGGGCTACGTCAAGTCTAAAGTCTACAGAAATAAGCCAGTAACTATTCCAGCTTTGGAAGACAACATTTCCGAAGAAATTCGGGCTATTCCGGCCGAAATGCTCGAAAAAGTTGCCCAAAATTGGACTTTCCGAATGGACCACCTAAGACGCAGCCGCGGTCAACATTTAAATGAAATTATCTTCAAAAAGTAAATGTCATGTACCAATCTAACGTTTAAAATAAAGAACCGATGAGATTTTGCAAATTTTATGCGTTTTATTGTTTAAAAAAGTTCTCAAGCTCTTAAAAAATCACCCGTTATTTCGATAATAACACTGTTTTACTGGCTGCCTGCTTTTAGACATACCAAATTTAACGTCACACAGATTTGATTATTATTCTATTTGAATAAAATAGATTAACAAATGTAAATTTTTGCGAACCGATGCGATATCGAAACCTAAAAAAAAATAGCATATTCCCATTTAAAAGGCCGGCAACGCATCTGTGACTCCTTTGGTGTTGCGGGTGTTTATTGGCAGCGGCTATCGCTTACCATCAGGTGATCCGTTTGCTCGTTTGCTGCCCTATCCTATAAAACAAACTGCCGTTGTCTGTGAAATTAATCTTGTAACACACTGACTAGTGAAAAGTATTTATTTCACCTGATAAGATGACCATAAAAGCTAATCAACTGATTACTTACAAAATAAAAATAAGAAGATTCCAAAGCACCTAATATGGTCATTGCGAAAATCGTATCAACTTCGCCGTGTGTTGGAAGAAGCCCACCAGCGAGCTGTCGTCTTACCTAATTTTGTTGCCTCATTTTTGTGTATAACTTGAGGCCGTTAGTAAAAAAGTTAATTCCTGAGTTATTGAAGAGTTTCAGTGAATATTGCTTCCACCTGCTGCCATGTCGTTATTTACTATCAGGTGACTTACCTGGTCGTCCGCTTCACTATCACCATCTTTCCTATTTCTGCCACAAAAGAGAAATGTATGTGCTGCGTTTCGGTATAACGATAAAATATTGTAGATAAATTACTAGGTAACATGACTTATGTCAGAAAGTTGGCAACGTATAAGATTCATGTGGAAATTTTCGATTTCATACAAATCTCATAAGAACCACGAGTACTATAGGCGTAGGAGTATAGGCAGCTGTTTCCATTAGTGGGCAATCTGCTAGTTTGGTGACTCATAGCAATAAAAATAAAGAGTAATGTTAATAGAAGTCGATCAAAAAACGCCCTCTGTTCAACTTAGCGTGGTCTTGTGGTTTCGGAATTCGGTGCATTTTTGGTTTCGGTTTCGGTAGCATGACCACAGAACAGAGATTATTACGTAATATTATAATGTGTATACATGTTTTTTTTCTCTCAATTTTATTTGATTTCAGGACAACAAACTCGGACTTTGCTCTGGGTAGCCCGAAACGAGATTACGCCATCTACCTTGGAGTACTTGACGTACTTAGTGAATACTTCTCAAGGGGCTGCCCGTAAGTTTACCATTAAAATTAATTTTATTTATCGTTATAATAATTAAAATTCTTTAATTTTATTATTATATTTTTTTCATCTTGTGGTATAAGGCAATTGTAATTGTCTTACTTACTTAATCTATGTACGTACAAATATAAACTACTGGATATATCAATATTGTATGCGATGTCGACAAAGGCTTTTTTTCAAAAACATCAAATTATTCACTTATCAATACTTAGGAAATAGAAAATTACATGGACTTAGAAAAGTATGATGACCGATCCGTTTGATAATTCTGATGCAACTGGTAATTCTGAATAACTAATAAAAACAAAATGACATATGACAATGATATGACTTCTTTTATACCTACCGTGGGAGAGCCATGCTTCGGCACGAATTGGGCCGGCTCGACCGGAGTGATACCACGGCGTCACAGAAAACCGGCGTGAAATAGCGCTTGTGCTGTGTTTCGCCGAGTGAGTGAGGGTACCGGAGGCCCAACCCCCCTTCCCCCTTATTCCCTTTTAAAAGGTCGGCAACGCATCTGTGACTCCTCTGGTGTTGCGGGTGTCCATGGGCAAAACGGTTATCGCTTACCATCAGGTGATCCGTTTGCTAGTTTGCTGCCCTATCCTTTTTAAAAAAAATATATACATTTAGTCATGTTATATTTTCGTTGCAGTACGGTCAGTTACGATCGGGTGTATGAACATATTGTTAACGTCTCGGTGCCATACGCATGGAGCAGACCGGCGAATGTGGTGGGAACAGTGCAGATGCTTCTGTCGATCACGTATGAAACAATTTTGGGTGTAAGTTTTAAGATTTTAGTAAAGTATATGGTATAAAACTACCAACTAAAAGGTTTTTGTTTAAGACAAAGTTATAATCTAACTATTGTATTCCATCGAGCTCACTGCAAGTTAGGGCATTTAGGCTTCTTTATTTACTACGGATTCATCGACAACAAATATACATATTTGTGTCATATACATATATGTTCAACAAATATACATATATGTTCACTGATGATTTCCGTGGTAGTAGAAGTGTCGGAGAAATGCACATATGAAATGCCAACAACACATCAAAACAGCGTATATGCATAATGCGTTTTCCAATATGGCTAAGCCATTTTTGCAGAGATGAGCAATTAACGTAACACGTTAAGTAACTTAACGTTTAAGTTACTTTAAGTATGTTGACGGTCGGTAATTAATCCTCAAATTTCAAAAGCCTTTTATAAATAGTTTTGTTCTACAGATATTCGATCTAATAGACACCTATTGTCCCGGGTCACGGGTTGGAGTGAACGAGGATGAGTGTGACTCAGTAATAAACCTGCAAATATTGCTGCATCCGGAGAAGTACCGAGCGGGCGCAGACCTCTTCCTGGCCTCGGCCAACCTCGCGGAAGTCTACTTGGGCCAGCTAAACCAGGAGGTAGCGCAGCGCCACGACATAATATCCTTCCTTATATCTGCAAAAGATAAGCTGCGCAATCTGGTGAAGCGGATCGTGATATTTAAGAGACTTCTATATGGTACAGCCAATGAATGTGTAAACTAAATAAACTGCAAAAATGTTATGCTGCATCATAACATCTTTATGTTTTATTAATGTTTTTAAATCTGTTATGTGACTTTAAACGACTATATAGTTATTCCCCTCAACACATCCCATAATATGAAGGGTTCATACTTGGTAGAGATACTTTAAAGGATGCAAGGATTCTCCCTATATAATTTTCTGACACGCTCAAGTCACTTCAAAAATCCCCGCTTGTGCTCCCCTACTAATATGGTGCTATTGATGAAAATTGTGAGAATAGAGACTTTCCTGGTATGGTCAGGTATTAACAAGAGAGTTTATGTTACTAGGAAAGTTATAGACATGAAAGTGGATGAGCGTGTAGGGAGAGGAAGACCGAAGAAAAGATGGATAAACTGTGTAATGATGATATGGTGACGAAAGGAGTGAGTGTCGAAACAGCGAGAGATAGAGAAGAGTGGAAGAAGAAGACATGTTGCGCTGAACCCAAATTGAGAATAGTGTAAAAAAAATATGTGACTATAATTAATAATAATAATATTTATTTAATAAACACTCTTATAGTCAATGTTACATTTTTTTTTTAGCTTAAATTATATGTATACACGTATTATAATAACTGTGAACATACCTGAACTAGGATTAACCTGTATCTCAGGCTTGTAATTACAAAATAAAAATATGGACACATAAATCAAATGCAAAATGTATATTATATTTGATTAATAGCTAAATTTAAACAAAGTAAGAAAGATAAAATATAAATAAAAATACAAATTATTTGGTAACTAGTAATAGTTTCTCTGTATCGTCATACGACATAACTTGAAGTGCTTCTTGAAGAAGTATTTTAGTTTTATGATAGGTACAATTAAACATACATAGCTTGGCGTTTAATCTATTATATAGAAATGGTCCCAGGAATACATAAAATCTGGCCAAGAAAGTATGCTTAATTCCCATACTTTGAGCACAAACAATATCCCTTCGTCTTTTGTTAGTATATTCGGTGCTAAAGGGAAGTGTTGAGTGCTGTTTAAGGACTGTATTCATTATAAATAGTTGTCTCACAGTTAAGACTTTACAATCCTTATATAGGAGGTGCGTGGGAAAAAGAAATGAACGAGACGTGGATACTTTTAACACGGCCCTTTGTGCTCTCTCAACCAATAGAATATATGTTTTTGCGGTCCCACCCCATGAGGTTATGCAGTAGGTAATTATTGATTGACACAGTGAAAGGTAAATCTGTCTAACTAGTTTAAAATTTGCTATACACCGAAGTTTCTTAAAAACAAATATTAATTTGCGAATTCGACTACATAAAGCATCAATATGGTACTTAAATGAAAGGCGGTCGTCAATGATAATGCCCAAGTATTTTTGTTTATCAGTGTTATTAATTAATGGACACTTACACTTGTCGCTTTCTTTCTTGCAGTAGCATAAAGAGCCGGAGTAATTGACAAGGTCTTAGGTTTGCGGAAACAAAAATTTATGTATTTAGTTTTATCAACATTCAACGTTAGTAAATGTTGATGAAGCCAATTATTAACAATATTGAAACCTTGCTGCGCATGCTTAAATACATTCTCCTCTGAGTTTGCAGAGAAAAGTAAAACAGTGTCATCAGCGTACGATATGATTTTTCCAGAACATATACTTAAAGAACAGAGGTCATTCACATAAATTAAAAATAACGTCGGGCCTAAAATACTTCCTTGAGGAATACCAAAGGGAGTATTATTAATATCAGTACTGATAGCATTATTAATTTTCACACATTGAGTACGACCGTTTAAGTAACTTTTAAACAATTTCAGTTGAGTGCCTCTAATACCTAATGATTCTATTTTTTGTAACAGGATAGGTACAGAAATCGTATCAAAAGCCTTTGCAAGGTCAAGGGAATGCCTTTGCAAGCAAAGGGAAATTGGGTTGTTGCTTATAGCAGCATCCGCGGAATTTCAGTTTAGATTTAAAAATTAGCGTCAAGATCGGCAGGATCGATGCTGATTTTAAATGCTGCGAAACTTACTTAAAACAGACAAACCCGAGGAGGTAACACATACGTTTAATTTATTTATTTATTTCTGCCCGCGGCTTCGCCCGCGTGGATTTCGGGATTGTGTCTATAGAGGGTTAAGTGTCATAGCTTTTGCCCACGACTACATATGCGTGGAAGTCGGTCTATGGCGTGAAGGTTTATCGCGCTTCCCGCGGGACTATCCGTTTTTCCGAGACAAAAAATACCGCAAAACCTTGCTCAAGAATCACTCTATCTATTGATGAAAACCGTATGAAAATCTGTTTTAGAGTTTTTGACCGAAGCCTTTATTGCGCATCCCGCGGGATCTGACGATTTTTCCAAGATAACAAGTACCGTATTATTTAATCCGGAATTTTATCTTTACGTATGCAAAATTTCAAAGCAATCAGTTTAGTAGTTACTGCGTGAAAGCGGAACAAACAAACAAACTCACTTTCCGATTTATAATATTAGTAAGGAGTTATGTACACAACATATCGACATATTGAAAAACAATATGAATAAAGAGGTACATAGGTTCTGCTTATTTCTAAAGAAATTTCTACCAGCAGACCTGCCTGCTATTTCCTATAATAATATATGATACAACATTTGGGTACAATAAAAACTACACCTATTATAATAATCTTCCCGGCATGTGTTAATACATCCTCATTTCCTGTGGAACGTGAAAATCCTTCAGCATAGCTGTGAACAGTTTCGGAGATATCACATCGCTCTATCTTCGTATACCGGCATTGTGGTGTTTTAGTATAGTGGTCATACTCATAGCGCAGAGCTACAGCTACGGTTTTTCACATAACGGGGAATGAGAAGCTGTGTGAACTGATTCGGGACATGCATGTGAAGCTACTCCTTTATCGCACTGTCAAAATGTGTAACAACAAATATAATACTGGGGAATTCATACTCTAAAATATTATGATGACATTTTGCGTTTCATTTCTCTTTTAAAATTAGGGATTGTCTTTTATTTATTTATTTATTTATTTGGACAACCAACAAGATAAACACAGGTATTAACAAAAACAGGAATGATTCAAAAATACAAACTTAAAGCTAAGTATTTTCTTAATTATAGGTCGCCACGGCATGCAATGTGGACTACAGTATGCTTAAATATATACACATACGAACATACATACATATATTGGAATAAAAAGAAATATATATAAATAAAAAAAAAATTAAAATTAAGAAAGTGCAAGTTAATATTGTAATGTGTAAACAATATTGCATCAAGCTCAGTCACTAAATACGCATCTTATTAAAAGATCGAAGTATTTGACGCCTGAATGTCTGGGGCTTATCTGCAAATATGTCGAAGTGACATTCTTTGCACAATTTATTGTATAGTCGCTGGTCTTAATAAAGGAGTAATATAATAATATTATAAAGTACATGTGCATTTTAGGTTTAACCAATACCAACCGGTTTAATCAATAACCAATACGCACGTATATCGTACGACGTTTTTTAACACATTTGCGAGGAAACAGAAAAAAAATATATAAACTCAATCTGTGAATGCACACTGTTGCTTTCCTGCCATTTTAACAGCGCGCTAACGCTGCCTACTGACGGGCGCCGCGCGGCGATTAGTTCGAAATTTGAATAGCAACACCGCGCGAAATGGCAAATAATACTGTTATGGAATTTGTATTGACTATAAATTAACCATTTGCTTTGGTAACACACACGTTTTTTATGACCCACTTTACATATTAAAAACCGGTGGAATTACATTAGCTTTACGAGCAAAGGTGTTAAAAATAAATTAAAAGTTGTATTCTATAATGGAAAATCGCATTTTTGTTATATTTTGTGATCCGGGTCAAGATTTTTATCTCTTGATAAAAACCCTTTTCTATGGAAACACAGATGTCTCGGCTATATTACCTTCTAGCTAAACCTTGGCCTTAATGACCTTATAGCTGAACTGAGAGCGACCGCACCTCGGGGAGGGAGCGGTGTACTCCGCTTTTCTTATAATTCGCAATTTCCATCGCCTAGTTCAGTAGGGCACGGTCACACGATAAACGTAATGGATGAAAACTGTAGGTATTATTTCTCGATTATTGTATTGTAGTGAATTATTCTAGTTTGTAACGTAAAACGTTACCAAATAGTTTATATATATATATATATATATAATATATATATATATATATATATATATATATATATATCCTTATATATCCTTCCAAGGGAGATGCACGTTCGCCTTAATAGCGTCCTCATACGTGGTCTCGAAAATAATTAGAAGTTTTATTCTAATGAATGTCTAGTTTTATAAATATTTTATTTGCCCACAGTGCGACTTAATAAAATTGAAAACCCACGTATTGGGTCCCAGAATCGTGCTGACGTCCGTGACCACAGACACGAATCCTAAGAACAGAACAAAAAAAGGATTGATTGGGCCTATTCGTATAGTTTTATCTACTCCTCGACTACAAGGATCCGTGCACCCATCTAGTTCAGCCAGGAGAGTACTAGTTTTATTGGGACCTCGAAAGTGAAACCTCTTTACTAGAAGATGAAACTAGTAGATTCTATATAGTAGCCGGTCGAACCACGCCTAATAAATTCTGTTTACTGCAGGGTTGTCCTTTTACTTCCACAACCCCTGTAACGTAACAAGTTTAATGTTTTTACTAAATATTGTTGAGAAAAGATGGAGGAAGTAAGTGTCGAAATGGCGAGTGATAGAGGAGAGTGGAAGAGGAAGAAATGTTACTCCGATCGCAAATAAAATTGGGAACAGGGCAGGAAGGAAGAAGAAGTTGGAGGGCTGTGGCCTCCTTCTGTGAAGCACTGATGCTCCAGAAGGAGGCTGCCGAGCGGGGTCGGGAGATGGCCGATCCCGCTCGAAGAAGGCGGCGCCGGGCTCGGTAGCACAGCTGCGGCGCCGCCGCGGGTCGCCGGCGGGCGCGAGGGAGTCGCGACCGCTACGGCGACCCGGGATGGACCACGCCCCTTCCGTGGCCGGGGGGCGTCGTCGGTGGAGGAGACCGGGGGAGGTAGCGAGCCTACCTCGAGGAGGGCTCCCCTGTATCGGCGGGGGAGCGAAGGCTGGGGGTTCCTGGAAGTGGCTTGATGTTCCCGGGGGCTCCCTACATGCCTGAGGAAGGCCATCCCTGAGGTAATTAGTGGGTAGGCCGCCCCCTTCTGGGGAGGAGAGCCCCACATAACCGCCGGCCCGCCGGGGTATGCAATTTAAGGCATTTTCCCCAGGGGGAAAAAAAAAAAAAAAAAAGGAAGGAAGAAGAAGTTATTTTTAAAGTTTTTAATACTAAATACGAGTACAATATTTTGGGCGTCAGTCGCGCTGTGATCTCGACTCTGTTCTTCGAATCGGAATTTTGAGGGGCTTTTAGTCTGCTAAGTATGGTGTTATTGTTAGTAGTTTTTTAAATTTCATTATGTACATTTATATGATGTTCCTACGGCGAAGGAAATTATCGTGACGCAAACTGTTTACGCCAGGGAAAAAAACGTATTATTTTACAATATTACTTTTATATAAACCGTCTACTTATCCGTCTTGATTACCATACATATATAATTTTCACCTTAGCAGCTCAAACATACTGTATTGCCTGCTTAAAAAGAGTGAGGGAAATGCGTTTCCCCTCACTGAGTGAGGAAAATTGATTTGAAATTAGAATGCTGCGAATTATCTTTATGTACGAAACACGTCATTCGAAATTCGATATATTAAATGTAACTTTTAATAACTGTAATTTTAAATTTTAATAGATACTTAGTTTTTGCAAATATGTGTGGTTTCATTGTAATTCATATTGTTTCATTTATATCTCTAATAATGTTCTCACTGCTAAGGTGAAAAGTTGTATGTGTCACGCGAGAGAAAAGTTATTTCCATCTCGTGCCTTTGAATCCCTCGCGACGCTCAGGATTCTAATGTAGAATCACTCGTTGACGCTCGTGATTCAATTATTAGAATCCTTCTCTTACTCGGGACTCAAAATTAGCACTCGCTTGAAAAAACCAACTTTCCTCTCTAGTTGAACAAATAACTATTTCATACGAATTGTATATCACATTATTAGCTATAACTTTGTGAAAACATATTTTCTTGGTTATTAGTTATCTTTGCAAAAGTATCATAAAGTTCGCTGTGTTATAATAATATGTCTGATAATATAAATATGAAAAGCGTTAATAAAATTGCTAAAAATATCTACACCAAATTATATAGTTGAAGCTAAACACTGGAAAATTTATTATCATATGAATATGCATCTGTATGAAGAAGGTAAATTTTTCACACGTTAAACAATTACATTACACAGCAGATATCGATCAGATATAATTTTGTTATATTTCATCATCATCATTCATCATTGTAGCTGAGAGATGTCCTCCGCTTGCTTTGTTAGCGTCCAGCGCCTTCTCACGATTTTCACCAATCCATGCGTCTTCACCATCCATTGTCGCGTTGCAATGTCACGTTTTTCGGCATATGCTTACCACTTAAGCGGTAATGTCTTACCATTCCAGCAAATCTACCCAATTACACTATTTTTCCAAGGTAAATATACTCGTCAATAACATCCCAAGTTTCCAACCCATCTCAAACCTTAGTAAGGCTCCATGGATTTTTTTAAATAATTTATTTTAAAGTAGAAAGTTTATTTTAAGATACACTTCTTCAATTTCTTGAACTAATGAGTTCTTCGAATATTGTCTCAAATATCACAATCATGAATGTGATATCATGAGCAATACAAAGGTCTTTAGAAGTTAAGGTGACTTCTAAAGAAAGATTCGCCGTTGAAGTTGATGGCTGCTGGTCCTCTTCAATCCTTCCAAATTAAAAAATAGTACCCGGCACAAAAACTTAAGTTGTCTTGAATTAGTAAAAAAATATAAAAGAAAGCCAATTTTAAAGTAAGTACCGAAGTATGTATTTATAATGCAAAATAAAAATAAATGTATAACTAAAAATAATTAAGTAAAATAAAAATAATTAAGCAATATAGATGAATTTAATTAAGAGTTTATTTAATATTTAATCAAAGAATATTTAATTTTGTTATTTTACTTTAAAAACTGTCGCACATAAGTCACCTATAAAACAAGTAAGTTTAAATAACTTCATTCGATGCTATGATGCTACAGACAGACAGATCTGGTAATAGAACCGGTTAAAATGAGAAATAGTAACGTTTATACTTTTATGGTATTAATCTAGATTGCCAATCCAAAGGAACAAATACTTCTTATAAACGTGTTAAATTAACTGAATGAGTACAGACCTGTAGGTTGATTTTGTAATTCTATTACTATAGAATTTATATTGAAGCTGATAGAGTACGCAGTTGTAGTGCTGTTTTACGGAGATAATGAGAAATGTAACTATTTTAAAGCTAAATTTACATTACGAAATGAATGGCAGGGCTGATGAAATTAATATCATGAAACTTATTGCAGTGTTTTAAAACTTGTTTCGTTACAATAACAGTATTGTGAAATATAAATATACAGCCCTGAACTATTAGAAAACATTAAAATATGTGTACCTTCCCGTCGATCTAGACTCTTCAACGTTCCCCACTCGCACACGAGGTACGCTAAAAACTCTGTCTTAAGCCTAGCTACCCAAGCTTATAACAGCCAATATTCTGTATTAGACCTTTTTTATTTATCTCGAAATATTTTAAAAAATATCTATAATATATATGAATACGAAGATGAAAGCATACACACAAAACAAGCACATAAGACACAATCACACACACACAGAAAGACACACATATGCACACCTAGAAAATAACATGTTAAAACTTTATTTTGTAATTAATTAATATATAGGAACCGACTTATATAGTATTGTAGTACGAAATGTAGTTCTCTTTAAGTCATTATTGTTATCTAAATTTCTAATCCGTTTTTGGCCTTACTATGTATAAAAATATTTGTGACATATATTTATTGTAACGCTGTTGGATTACTGAAATAAAAAAATAAGGATAGATCGAACGAAAAATTAATCCATCAAGCAAAAAATAAATAAAATACCTTTAAAAATGTGTATCATTGATGATATTTATTTGATAATTCCATGTAAAGTTTCAGTAAAAAGTCGAAATTAATTTTTAGCAGTTTAGTTAGAGTTTATGCCCATCGTGGGTATTACATGAATGTTAATTGGGTTTTAATCTTTGGGTGGATTAAAATTCAAGCGTGAACTCACTCCACGGACTTCACTCTACGCATATGTTTCTGCGACATTAGTTTCGCATCGCATTTGAACGGTAAAATTTGTTATGCGACCTTAATTTTATCATAACATTGAGTAGGATTCGAAAATATTTCAACGTCATAAAAGGTATGAATTGTAAAATTTGAGGTTTACATCATATACTGTTAATGAAACTAATTTTATTTCTATTGTCGTGAAATTAATTTTATGTGGAGTTATCTTGCCCGTGGTCTCACGTCAGGTCTATGATGTTGATGATTGATCGAACATTGTAGAAACTGCTCTTGATCTTGTTCCCCTTCTGTCGGTGAATCATTCCAACGGACTATAGGAGTGAAAGGACAATGGGTTTTGTTGTGTTTGCCTAATTATTCATTGGACTTTTTGGTTGAGCATTTGCTTGGGTAAAATTTCACGCACTGACTGTTTGTTCATTTGAATGACTTTATTAATTATGAAACTTACATATCAGTTATTATTTTTACTTATAAATTTCTAATAATACGTACTTATGTATATTTAAACTAAGCAATATGTATAGATAAATAAAGCGTTTATTATTTTCTGCAAAATACACATAAATATCTACTAAGACATTGGTAATAATTGAGAAAAAACAAACATACAATCAAACACACATGTATGCTGCATAAAGCATAAGGTCAAGGCTCTGCTAAATATTTGTCTAATTTAGACAAATCACTGATTTTCAGCCATCATCTTTTGTATTGACCTTATGTATATGAAAAGCATGGTTTTAGGTAAAATTATCCTGTAACCTACTCAAAAATTTTGTAGTGCTTCAAGGTTCACATCAAAACACTCTTCTCATTGTTGAATAAATAATTCATAAGTCGACATTAGGTTTAAGAGTGTCTGGGTATAGGGGATGCATTATTAATTATAATTAATTACGAACTTAGCTCGGGGTAATTTATTAGCTTTTAATTAAGCGCTAGACCATCATATTAATTAGAGACATGAAATAATAACAGAGAAATCCTTTCGTAAAAAAAGAGTAGAGGGTTTAGAATTCATAGGACAGTTATATATTTACAGTTTAAATTGCTTGTACTATATGCGTTATAATTCGGTCGAAAGATGTCCACTGCTGGGCTGGGCTTGCACTGATGGGCAAAGGCATCCTGCAAAGAAACGCGCACTCATCGGTCCTCTGCTGCTAGTATCTAATTTTTCTTCACCGTCAGCAATCATCGGTCTTCATTTTATAGGTCGTGTACCGCTACTCAAGGGTCCCTGCAACCTAAAGTTCGTAATTCTTCGGGCTATGTCTGTGACTCAAATTCTGTTGCGAAATTCACCATTTCTGTTCGTTCGGGTAAAGAAACTACGAGTCTAGCCCTCTCTATTGCTATTTGGGTGACTTTGAGCCTCCTCCCATAAGAATCGATATAAATTTCCCGAACGCTGCCCAAACAGTCGGATCCGTCGTGTCCGTGGTTTAAGCAATTATATTATTATTACTTATGTGGTAATGTTCTCTCGTGGGTGAATGTATGAGATTGTGGAAATCAAAGCCTGTAAGTATACAGTTACAGTATTTACTGAGTTCACCACACACTATTAACTATTACACAAAAACAGAAGGCGTAGAAGGAACGCGTTAATACAAGCACAACACTAATAATACTATTTTAAAGAAGTCAGAAGCAATATACATATAAATTAGACTGAGGATTAATAATTTGCAAGCGTACTCGATAGCGTGTTAATCTTGACTAGTTTTTGTACTAGTATATTGGGCGGCGCGACGAGTTGCGCGGCCGCAGCCGACCAATAAACCTAAGCAATGGCACACACATAATGGACATGTGCGAAGCACGCTGACTATATAAATATTAGTTATTTAGATATATATTATTTAAATGTATAGTGTAGACTTATTAATACTGACGATTTGAGTTAATGATAGGTGTAAATTATAATATTATATATTATATGTTTTGTTACTATTTATTTTGATTTATATATAAATACATAAATATAATTTATATATACGTGTATGGTATTATTTGTATTTTAATTGTATATTGTCTGGGCGTGAAATTACTTGGTAGCTTACATTTACATCATAAAAAAGTAATAATTGAACGACAAAAACAAATAAACCAATATAAATCGTAGCACTGTTGAAATCATTTTATTTGTTGTTGTTGTTTGCTTTGTTGAAATCATGACCTGCGAAAATTCTGGATCTGGATGTTAGTGCATGTGAGATTCCTATGATTGTTATTGCACCTCCGACACAGGATAAAAGTCCTAGTGACGGATGACAAAGGACGAATGAGCCACCAGTCTGTGGAAAATTAATTTAATCTAAAAAAAGAGGAAGCATTTAATTACAATCTAGTAAATACGCCATATGAAGTATGTTATTTATAACTCATAGATACCAGTACAGAAATAAATAATGCAAGTAAGAAGAAATGTTTATCGTCCATTTCTCTTTGTCATCCGTGAAATTATTGCCTGATAAAATGCAACACCTTATTTTATATTTAAGTACACTATTAGGGATAACTATATGACGATCAATTCCGATAGTCATCTATATCGAACTAATGTAATGTAACCGTTTAGTGCTAAGTAGCTAAAACTAAATATTGTCACGTAGCGGAAGGCTACGGAGCAAAATAGGTTCAGGATAATAAGAAAAAGATAAGAACAAGAGACTAATATATTAAAATAATTATTAGGACAGCACGGCCGAAACTTAAAAAATAAATTAAAAATACAAAATAACAAAAATAAGATGGGAAAGAAAGGAAGGCGGTACCAGGATCTAGGTAGACCAAGTATCGGTAGGCTGGCAGTATACAGCAGCAGGCAGGCAGGTGTTCAGCGGCAGGCTGGCAGGTATTCACCGGCAGGCTGGTAGGTATTTTGCAGCAGGCTGATAGGTATGCCGCAGCAGGCTGGCCAGTACCGACAGCAGGGATGCAGCAGCAGGCAGGAATGTTGAGAACGTTGGAGGCTCGATGTGGCAGCAATAATACGTGGTTCTTTTGATGACGTATGCAGCAGAGTTTTCACAGTACTTGAAGACTTTTATCTTCACAAAGAGCTTCAGGTAGTATTGAAGGTTGTTTGTAGCTTCAGAAGTAGAAGTAGAATGTCCTCAAGAGACCCTGGACCGCCTTACATAATAGCCAGATATGGTGTTCGAAACTAAATACAAAAATTTAAAATTATGACATAAAATTCATAAAAAGGAGTCCAACATGGCATGAAAAATAATAAATATATTTAAATTTAGACATTTGGAATTATGTGACGTCACGTCGGACTGTTGTCATACGTTGTCAAATTCTAGAATGTTCCTAACAAACCAAGAGAAATTGTTGAAAATAATAAAAATTATTAAGAAATTATAACAAATATACAGCAAAAAGTAAAGAGAAAAGTAAATTACAAGTATTCAGTACAATAAAAGTGCTAAAAGTGAAAGTTATAAGCCAAAACAGTGCAATTTAGTGATACAACATAATATAAGATGATTTATAAGTGTTAAACGTATTTGTACACAGTTAAATTGAAAATAATATATTATTCCAAGGTAAAGTTGAGACATTCTTATTTGTAGTTACACCAAAGACTCATATTTGAACATTACATAGGTAGGTAGCAACAGAGAAGTCAATGATACATACAAATCAGTCTATAAAGTAATAAATATATCCGTCCATCTATTAGTTTTCTAGTAGATTATGATTTATAGCTAATTGCATATGCGTAGTCCTCAACATATCAAGCATAATACTTACAGTACTCCTACAGTACACATTACAGACAGAATACAACCCATTTGCACATACAGTAATACTATACGCGATTCCCAAAGGAATCAACACAAAGTTGTGTTGGGCTTGGGTGTTAATAGATCACCTCTGTCCAGCTCACTTAACACTAACGGCAGTGCTGTGGGGGAGTACCCCCAGTGTATCCTACATACAAGTTGGGTGTAGCGAGCACTTTCCTAGGGCAATCCATGCCGACTATCTAGAGGTGTTCAATATTCCCATACTTGAACTCTGTACATACATGACACGATTAATTATAGAAATGCAGATGCGTAGATTGCATGAGCGTAGCTTGAAAACTAGCAGATGGGCAGATTTGCATTAAAAGATAACAATATACTTATAATTTCGAGACCTGAGAAAATTCTAGAACATTCCGTTAGAAGATTAAAACTCTACATATAATTGCAAGTTCCGAGAAATTTCCAGAATGCAGAATATTCTAATAGTATAGACGTTACAATATAGACTTTAGGAGTGAACCGTTATAAGCTACACTAGTTTTTGAAGTCTCTTTGTGTTTGCGTCTACGAGTGTCGTTTACGTCCAGTCGTAGGCTACGGAGCAGCGATGTCTACGAACTCTACATTCGTAGTTTGTAGACGAATTCACAAATGATGCTACTAAAAACAAAAATTCCTTGTATTTTCATATTATTAGAAATCAACTCGTACTTTTTAGGTCTTTATTTTTTTACGTTACGTACGTCAATACTTTAACTATACATATATATGCTAAAATATTTATATAAGTCCTGCTTTCTATTTTGCAATAACCGACATGATCCATAGTGCTTAGCAATTGTCAATAATATGATAAATATTATGGAGTAAAATAACCTGAGAAACTAATTAATGAATAAAATCTAAATGAATTAGTAATAAATGGAGACTTAAAACAAATAAAGTAATCAATAAAGTGAAAATCTACGTGCGTACGTGCAATGTCAATTAAAATCAAAAAGATGTTAATTCACTAATTACAAACTAAAATAATAACATTAACTTGAAACCTAAATTCAATATTAAATAAATCTTATATAAATTCTTCTTCTTCTTCTTCCTGCCCTTTTCCCACCTTAAGTAGGGTCGGCACAACATGTTTTCCTCTTCCATTCTCCTCTGTCACTCGTCAGCTCAACATCGACTTCCTTTACTCTCATATCAGAATTCACACATTCAATCCATCGCTTTCTTGGTCTACCTCTCATCCTATATAAATCTTATATAAATTACTTAAATTATATCTCAGGAGAGAGAGGCTACTGAGAATCCTCTCAAGAAGCACGGAACGTGCCCAGGATACCAGTGCAACGGCAAGTGTCACCACGCCGGCCAGAGCGGTCTGACCAGCATGACTTACCGACTAAACCCAGCCTGTGCCTAAGTTCTAAGAACCATATAGGCAAATCGTGATCGCGAGTAAATATCATTGTGAGGCAATCAGCTTACACTTGTGAAGAAATTTAAAGGTGTATGTGAAGTTGACCAATCCGCATTGGACCAATATAGTTGATTAAGGCCTATTTACCCTTAGTTTAGGTAGGCTCGTACTCCTCTCGAATGATACGGCGCCATACATTGATGGCATGCTCTTACTGGGCAGATAAAAGAGTGTCAGTGGTTGCAGACCGACAGCGAGGAGCTTATGGTAAGAAGTAAAGTCTTTCTGTGAAGAAGTCCGGGATGAGAAAGAGGACAGGGTGCGGTTCCAAGAAGAGGCTTCTCTGTCGGACCTACTCAGGCGTAGACGGAAGATAGCGATGCTGAAAAGGGAGGCGTCATAGTCACCTAGTGATAGGACAATTACCGCCCGTTATAATGGCTGACGAAATACACATAAGATCTGGCCTAATGGTGCGGGGAAGCGCGAGATGGTGAGTCTGGTTATGGACGTAGGGATAGCGGAGATAAGGCCTGACTATAACTCCAAGCCCACGACCCATCACCGAGGATGGAACACGAGGGGAAGTGTCAGTGGGTATTTCTTATTCGGCGTGACCCACATATCCTAAAACCAATTGACCTTCGATGCGGGATAGTGCATAAAAGGATTTTTACCGCTCCAAAAAGAAAGGCTCGAGCCCCTCAGTACGGATATAAGCTTGTGAGGGCAATCTAAAATAAATCAAGAAATTTTTAGTTCACAGATTTTTTATATCAAATAAATTGCTGAATAATCAACGCATAGGGAAGCTATGCCTTACATCACAAATCTATGTTACCTGACCTTGCCGTGGAAAGAATCAGCGAAATTACAATTTTTTTCTCTTCTCACTATTTTTCTTTTTGTATTTTTATATTTTTAAATTGAAAGCTAGCAAAAAATTGGTTCGAACTTCCATTACAAGATTAGAGGTCAGTTCACATTATATATATATATATATACATTCGCAATATCACTGACACATTTTATTGATATTACAAGCAAGAATTCTATGACATCCGAAGCTGATATTTCCTACCTCACCTCCTTCCAACTATCCTTTGAACAATATAACTAATAAATCAAAGTAACCAAGTGCGGATCGTAGCAACAATAGAGATTAAACGACAATATGATTCCATTCTGCCAGATTATCTGAGGGAGGCAGGGGCCGGAAGCTCCCTTTACCGGGCCGAAGGCAACGCCGATTGCTTCCGGCGCAGCGGGCGGTCCAACTAGCTTTTGAACACGTGAAAGGTTGTTCTTCGCCTACTTATTGTTGTACCTTTACCGCAAATAAACCTGCTCTTGAATGTTGACATGTAAATAGGCTTTGTAATCTGCGAATGTAAATAATATAATTATGATACAAAGCATATATTTGACAGATTATAAATATAGTTTAATTTATTTATTTTATTTATTGCAAAAGATTCACCAACAACATAACATTGCACATTAGCAGTAGTAGACATTACGAACTTAAATTAAATGTTATATCTTTACAGGTAAATACAGCGTTCATATAATACATTTAGAGATGAAACTACATTAATTAATAAATTAGGTTATCAAATAATAGCTTATAAGTACCAATAGACACTAAATAAATATTTAACAGCATTGTTTTTCCACACACAGTCGTTCAAACGCGGGCTTAGGCAGATGAAAGATATAGTTTAAAGTAAATTCATGGAATAATTATTAACAATATTATCTTGTATCGTACAACGATCTTTCTACATTACTTATTTTATTTATTTATTTTATTTATTCTTGTTTATTCGTCTTTCCTTATTTATTAATCCATATAATAATAAATAAGGAAAGACCAATAAACATGAATTTAATAAATTGCCAATGACAATTGAGTTATTGCGTAAAATAGAGCTCTCTATATTTTTCATTTCAGATTCGTTGAACGATTAGTTATTTTATCTATCAAACTAACAAGCGAAAATAGCCTTGAGCTATAGCATTTTAAGACTTATTGAAAATTACAAGTATATATGTACAGTTATTTACTTATAATAATAAATTTTTTTGGGCTATTGTATTCTATTGATGAAACAATATATATCTAATTTAGAATGAGTTTTTGTGAAATGTTTATTCACAGTTAGAGCAATAATTATTAAAAGTTTAATAATAATATAATATAATAAGAATAATAGTAAGTTTCGATAGATTATCACAAGGTATGCATGACTGTAATCAAACTAATTTACCAAATGTAGTTCAAAGTCAATTATGTGGGCGGCGTCCTTCGACGCGATTTATTAATGTTACAATACATTTCATTTATTTCACAGTTGAACGTATGATTGATTTTGTTATGGTTGATAAAAGATTGAGAAAAAAAGTGCTAGATACTAGGGTATACCGCGGCACTGCTATCAGTACTGATCACTTCCTGGTGATGTGCCGAATAAGGGGGATTTTTAGGCGATGGTGGCATCGTATTCGGGAACCCATTAGTGTACTAGAAAGAGTGAAAGTCGAGGTTTTACAAGATAATGAAGTGAGAGAGAAGTATAAGAGTAAATTGGTTGATAGGTTTGATAGTCTAGAAGGAATTTGTGAGGTTGAAGAGGTATGGAAGTCGTTCTAGGATGGGGTCGTGTTTAGTATTGTGGCAGGTGAAGAATCTATTCTAAAGAGGTGGAAGGAATATTTTGAAAGTTTATTCGAGAAAGAGGATATGCAAGTGACAAACCCTATAAGGGATCAAATAACAAGTGGGGATGAAAGTAATATCTGTATGAAAGAGATTGTAGATGCAATGAATAGTATGAAGTTGGGTAAGGCTGCTCGGTATAATAGGATTACGGTCGAGATGCTGAGAGCTGAACAGGGCGTGGTAGCTAGTCAGCTGTACTGCCTTTTCAACCTTTGTTGGAGGAGCGGAAAAGTGCCAGATGACTGGTGCAAAGCCGTAATCGTTCCGTTATATAAAGGAAAAGGGTCACAGCAAGACTGTAAAAACTACCGTGGCATTAGCTTACTGAGCGTCGTCGGCAAACTGTATGCAAAGATACTGACTAAAAGAGTGATGAATGAAACTGAAGGGAAGATTTGGGATGTACAAGCAGGATTTAGGAGAGGAATGGGGTGCATGGACCAGGTCTTTTCCTTACGTAGCATAACCGAAAAATGTTTGGCACATAGCCAATAGGTCTATTGCGTTTTCGTGAACTTGGAAAGGGCCTATGATAGAGTGGTGAGGAATGAATTGTGGTCCATATTGTCTATTTATGGAGTAAACAGCACGCTGATACGAGCACTGAAATCACTTTATGAGGGTTCCAGTGCTTGTGTCAGGATAAAAGGAGCTTACTCGGACTGGTTTAGCATCCGTCAAGGTGTTCGACAGGGATGTGTGGCTTCGCCGTGACTGTTTAACCTATTTATAGACAATTGCTTGAAAGATTTAAAAGATAGTGAGTATGGACTAAGAATGAATGAGTTGATCATCAAATGCCTCCTATACGCCGATGATCAAGTTTTATTATCATCGTCGGAGAAGGAGTTGCAAACGATGGTAGACATAATGCATGGTGCTTTAACAAGCAAAGGAATGAAAGTGAATGTAAGCAAGACGAAAGTAATGGTTTTTGGAAGAGAAGAATGTATGACAAATTATGATTAAGGGACAAAAAGTAGAACAAGTGAAAGAATTTGTATATTTGGGTTCACAGTTTACGAGAGATGGCAAGTGTGATGGTGATATTGAAAGAAGAGTTTTGAAAGGGAATCAAGTAAATGGGGCACTTCATAACTTCATGAATAGCCAGGACGTATCACAAAGAGCACGACTGGCTCTCGCCTGCATGAAGGCGTGTTGATACATTGATGTATGGTAGTGAATGTTGGGTGTGGCAGAAGAAACATGAAAGTAGGATTAATGCTGTGGAAATGAGAAGCTTGAGAAGTATAATTGGAGTGAATCTGAAGGACAAAGTCAGGAACAGTGTGATAAGGGAGCGATGCGGTGTAGTTGAAGATGTAGTGACAAAGATAGAGAAAGGGATGCTTAGATGGTTCGACCATGTTAAAAGATGATGAATGAAGGAAGATTAACGAAAGAGATACACAAGATAAGAATGATAGGACGAATCGGTACAGGTCGACCTAGGCGGACATATCTCGATCAAATCGAAGATGTCCTAAAGAAAGGCCGGGTCAAGAGTACTCGCAACCGATGAGCATGCATGAAGACGCTCATGAAAGTGGAGGAAGCAAGAGAAGTGTGCCAGGATCGTAGCAAGTGGAGAGGTGGAGGTGGTCTCTGTCTACCCCATTGGGAACAAGGCGTGACATATATGTATGTATGTATGAATGTATGTTAAATAATAATGATATGTTTAATTCAATTAGAGACGTTGGGAAGGCAGGATCGGAGTCCAATAATACGGTCCTAATTACCTTGAAATTCAAAATACAATAAACGTTTCGACCAATGATGTCAATAGTTCCTGTACATCGAGTGTTTTCTGTATTTCTTATTGTGCCTATCTACACTACGATAAGACGCAGTTGGGTCTATATTAGAGCAGTACACTTCACGCAGTATTTCATTAAATTGGCTTAAGTGTCTCTTTAGAGGAGAGGCTGAGAATCCTCATGGATACTACAGCAACCAAGCACAGGATCGAGGTGGCTTTACCAGAATGACTTTCCGGTTAAACTCAGCCTGAGCCGTTAGTCTTACTGATCTCATGGCTTGACGTGACCGCACCGCATCTCAGGAGAGGCACGGTCAGCGCTGCCTTATGCAAGAGAGCATATGCGCTAAAAAAGGCGCGGTACACATGGCTCTAGTCTATATTGATTGGGGCCATTTTTTTTTTGTTCCCCTGAGGAAAATGCATTAAATTGCATACCCCGGCTGTGGCGAGCCGGCGGTTATGTGAGGCTCTCCTCCCCAGAAGGGGGAGGCCTACCCACTAAAAACCTCAGGGATGGCCTTCCTCAGGCGTGTAGGGAGCCCCCGGGAACATAAAGCCACTTCCGGGAACCCCCAGCCTCCGCTCCCCTGCCTAGAGGGAAGCCCTCCTCGGGGGAGGCTACTACCTCCCCCGGTCTCCTCCACCGACGACGCTCCCCGGCCACGGAAGGGGCGTGGTCCATCCCGGGTCGCCGTAGCAGTCGCGACTTCCTCGCGCCCGCCGGCGACCCGCGGCGGCGCCGCAGCTGTGTTACCGACCCCGGCGCCGCCTTCTTCGAGCGGGATCGGCCATCTCCCGACCCCGCTCGGCGGCCTCCTTCTGGAGCATCACTGCTTCACAGAAGGAGGCCACAGCCCTCCAACCTCCCTTGTCCGCCAGCATTGCCGCAATCAATGCCGGCGGAGACAGATCTCGCCCGATCTCTGCGACCAAGACTTGGCGCTCGGAGGCCCATGCGGGGCACTCCGCCAGCGTGTGCTGGGCCGAGTCAAGGTCGGAATATTGATTGGGCCGTACTTTACTCGTAGCTAACCGAGAAGGGAATTGCAAGAGATGCAGTCTTGAAGGTCAGACCTATATTTTCCCGCGCATGCTTTATAAAAGAAAGTATCGTAAGTTCGTAAGCACAGTTAGAAAGGGATGTTACTATTGAATCTAATTGTACTCAAGAAGAGTTTTTAGTTTCATTTTGTAATACGAGGTTACAGACGCATGAAGTAAAGCAATACGTTAATGAGAATATTTAAAAATGGTCAAGTTAGCCAGTAATAAATAATCAATTTATAATACGTCAAACAAAGATAACAATGGACATTTTAATGGTAATAAATAATTGATTACGATAATAACTTTTAGTTAGTTCTAAACAATCTACAAACTACAGTTAAATTTTAGCCGTATCTCATCTATAACTATGCCCGGCGTGGGTAGCGCACCGGATAGACGGTTAACTGTCTGATAACTGCGGGTTTGTGACCATTTCGTGACCGAATACACTTCGAACCCTCATAATGCAAGTTGACGCGATGACGCTAATCTCTGACAGTAATTGAGTTGCCGGAACAAGACAGCGTTTGGTTTGGCTTAGGTACAATTTAATATGGTTATATTAAGACTGTGTAATTTAACTGGTCTCATGCTTGTAGGGTTTGGAACTGAACGAAACCCTTATAACCCACTTCGTTGTTCATCTGTCTTTCTATCTATCAAGATCTCTGTTTTCTAGAAACGTGAGAAGAGAAAGAATACATGAAAGTAACAAGTTGATCTTAATATTGTACGAGATTACTAATTCCTGAAATTTCTTGTAGCAGTGAAATAGTACATTATTGCAATGGCCGCGAAATCGCAGAACGAGTGTTTGAATTACGAGGAAGAAGGACTACTTCAATTACAAGTCGATTTTCGAATACAAGTCAGGCAAATGCCGTTTCGAAGCAAATACAAGTAATAATTTTAATTAACATTATATTGTCATAGTAGGGTAATTACTGAAGGAAAATGTTATTGTTTTGCCAGGCACTATTCTGCCAGCATACGGCTGGCAATAATTTGACATATAAATAACGCGGAGCGTTTTTGTTCGAAATTCAAAAATCGCGCCGGTAAACATTTAATTTAATCGTGTACGTAAATATGACGTTCTTTTTTTCGAATATAATGGCAATACTTCCGCGCATGTTCGAGAAATCGTTAGGTAATAACCGAATAAAAAGATACGGTTTTATATGTGTCGTTTATGCCATATACAAGATTTTAACACTCACGATTGATACCCAATATAAAACCTAAAATCCCTAAATACTTCCCGTTGATCTGAAATCATGAAATTTGGTATGAATTAATTTCATGTAGCAAGTAAAAGAAAAAATCTGAAATCCGTTTTTACATTTCGCGATTATGGAGTAATTTAATTAACTAAAAGTTTAAAGCGGTGCGAGAGCCTATTCAGAGCTTGCCGGTTTTTTCAGGTACTGCTCGTCTTAGACTCGTATACTTAAATCAAACTCAAACTAAAGTAAACTAAAACCAATCAAAGTTCAATTCAAAGCTCAGCTTGTGTTTCATTGTGTAATAGGAGCCTTAGGCTCATATACTAAAATCAAACTCAAATCTCTGCTCGAGTTTCATTGTGTAATTGTGTAATATTGGCCTTAGGCGCGTAGACTAAAATCGAACTCAATTCAAATCTTAGATTATGTCTCATTGTGTAATACGAGTCTTAGGCTCATATACTTTTTTTTTCTTCCCTGAGGAAAATGCATTAAATTGCATACCCCGGCTGTGGCGAGCCGGCGGTTAATGTGGCTCTCCTCCCCAGAAGGGGGAGGCCTACCCACTAAAAACCTCAGGGATGGCCTTTCTCAGGCATGTAGGGAGCCCCCGGGAACACCAAGCTACTTCGGGAACCCCGAGTCTCCGCTCCCCCGTCGATAAAGGGAAGCCCTCCTGGGGGAGGCTACATTACCTCCCCCGGTCTCCTCCACCGACGACGCCCCCCGGCCGCGGAAGGGGCGTGGTCCATCCCGGGTCGCCGTATCTGCGGGCGCACTTCCTCGCGCCCGCGGCGTCGCAGCTGTGCTATCGAGCCCGGCGCCGCCTTCTTCGAGCGGGATCGGCCATCTACCAACCCCGCTCGGCGGCCTCCTTCTGGAGCATCACTGCTTCGCAGAAAAAGGTCACAGCCCTCCAACCTCCCTCGCCGCCAGCATTGCCGCAATCAATGCGGAGACAGATCTCGCCCGATCTCTGCGTCCAAGACTAGGCGCTCGGAAGCCCACGCCGGGCACTCCGCCAGCGTGTGCTGGCCGAGTCGAAGTCGGATGCCAATGGTGGCTATGTGTCGATCCCTCCCGTCCTATTCGGCACAGATACTCACCGAAGCAGCCGTGCCGGTTGAGTATCTAAGTCAATAGGTACGTGACCTCCTCCTTCTTGCGGAGCCAAGCTTCGTAGGCTCATATACTAATATCAAACTCAAATAACTGCTCGACTTTCATTGTGTAATATTGGCCTTAGGCGCGTATACTAAAATCAAACTCAATTCAAATCTTAGATTATGTCTCATTGTATAATACGAGCCTCAGGCTTGTATTCTAAATTCAAACTCAAGCAGAGATTTGAGTTTGATTTTAATTTTAAAATACAACGTTAAACTTTATATATACTTATATATAGAAATAGCTGAGTTCTGAAAAACTAAAATAGCGTAAACCACATATACATATATGATGCGTGATGGCATTGATGACACATGGAACCGAAACCTGACCACTTACAATACTGGTCTTATACAGAGCTCGGAGCTTCTTTGCATGATCGAAATGACACTGATTGTATAGTATCAAACATTATATCGCCGAGTCTGTCGGTTTCCTGTATGGTGGATCGACGACTGTGTGTATGACTGGAAGGCGGATTTTAGCAGCGCAGGACCAGTCGGGTATGGAAATCATTACGGGAGGCCTATGCCCAGCACTGGGCAGCTGTTTGATGAAATGTTAATGATGATAGAATTATAAAGTTTTTACAGACATATACTACTAGGAGTATTGTCCTAGCTCTGGCGAAATCGAATAAAATATACTCTTAACTCAAAACTAAAAAAAAAGAAAATGTGATTTTAATTACTTTTTAATATGGATATATCAATTTAGTTAATTCAGCATCCTCAATATAACATATCTAAAATAGTAAGCATGTAATATCAATATGTGTAAAAACTATGTATAAAGGAAATTCGAACTAATATATTGTTTGAACCAGTGAGCTGTGAGTCGTATATTCCATCTCATTGCTGAGTTTATCCCTATATTTTGGAAAGGCTTACCAAACTCGATTTAATTTTAACGAGTCGCCAACATACCTACCGCTGTCAGTGCAAACATTTCGCTTACATGAAATTAAATTTCGCGATAAATTTTCATCGCGAATAACTTCCAAGCAAGGAGTTGGGGTATCATATTTGCTGGCGTTACAGAATAATTGTGCCGTAAATAACACGATTACGCCAAGCAGAGGCTATAAGCGACGTTTGTATTTGTTTTGCTGTTCTAGACCAGATGCCCGCAAACTTTTTGTTAGGAAAAGCATTACCGTAAATTTTTTGAAGACTCCAAAGAAGCTAATATTTGGTTTTTATCTTTATCAGTCTCGTGCAATTGGAATATTATGTGCATTGCTGAGTTTTACCTCGTTTATCGTTAATTAACTTAGTTTCGTAATTAAATAACAACATCACAGCATTACTTCTGAATAACAGACAGGCAATTTTGTAAGAATTGATAATTTTGTTCACTTCGAATCAATGTTATACATAATTCAATATTTTGTAACTTCGTCTTCACAGCGATCTGCGCGCATTTGTTAATTCAATTCAGCAAAATTATAACATAAGCATAATTCAGCTTTTCTAATTTTTTTTTATGCACCGCCCACCGCTCTGGGGGGCGGGCGCTTTAGTTCAAAGTCGATAAAGTCCTAGGCCTTCTGCCCAAACAAAGGCTTGTAGGTAGTGTTTAGTTGGTAGGCTAGCCTTCTGCTAGAGTACAACATAACCACCTGCCGCAGACCGGGCGCGGGTGGTATCCGGTGTAAAGACGTCCGAGCACCAAGGGGTTATTAAGTCGACTACAATAGTAGCTCACAGGGATTCACTACTATCCCCTGTGAGGAAAAAAAGGGTATTTTTTTAGAAAAGTCGAATTATAATTATATTATAATTTTTCTCAATGAAATTCATCTAATTAGATAAGGATAGTCGATCAATCGATGCGTTACAAAATAATATAATCCAAAATGCTATATGTATATCGCCGTCGGTTCACCACACATCTCGCTCTAACATCACTGTGTATATACTCGTATTAGTCAGACAAGAGCACCACCAATTTATAGAATTTGTGTGTTTAGACAGTCTGTGTAATTTATAAATTTGTTAACATTTTTCTGCGTGCCAAAATGCCAATCCGAGTTAAAGGGAAAGTTTACAAAACCGTAGTACGGCCAGCTATGACTTATGGAGCAGAGTTTAAGAAAACATATGAACAGAAACTACATACGAATGAAATGAAAATGCTCAGATGGGCGGGAAGAGTAAACCGTCTGGACAGAGTCAGGAATGAGTATGTCAGAGGATCATTCAAGGTAGCACCTATTGCCGAGAAAGTCAAAGAAAGCCGTCTGCGTTGGTTTGGCCACATCCTGAGACTCGAAGATCATCATCCAGTCAAACAAGCCCTTAAGATACCTGCCCGCCCACGAGGAAGAGGCCGCCCACCAGCCACCTGGTGGTCAAATATGCAAAAAGAGATCCAGTGCGAGAATTTGTGCACGCAGACAAGTCAGAACAGAGATCTCTGGCGCAAACGTACAAGGAGACCCGACCCTAGATAAACTGGGAAGAGGGTTGGACAAAGAAAGAAGAAGAAGAAGAAGTTAAATTTTTTCTGCGTATAAGATTATATAGCTCTTAAGCTGTCATTACAGACATCTGTAAAGGCTTATGTTGAATAAAGATTACATGTAATTTTCCATCTAACAAAAATCATTTTTATGAATACACGATTACTATATTGTTAGCAAAACAGTTATTCCGAAAATTTTAAATAATTCTACACATCAACGCTTATGAAGTGCAAAGATCTGTCAAGAACATCTGTCAAAAAATATGAAAAATTTACATAGCTATTATATTTGATGGGTGACGACAATTTAATTGAATTTATTTGTTCTGGTATAGTTGATTGGTTTTGTTTCTTTTAAAAGGAAAAAATGTTATTTTGAATCAGGTGGGTTTTTCATTTCTAATACATATTGTTTTTTACAATATGGGGGCTAGTAGTCGCCATATTGAATTATCATTTATATCTTCAGTGACACTTGCAAGATTAAAATGGATTGACAGACAGACAATACACATATATAGACTGATGAACACTTGATCTCTCCTTTACATCACGTAATACAAGTAAACTGATTGCAATCTTTTACTGTCTATGATTTGTGATGAATCGATGATTTTATTATATTTTTCTAATCTATTCTAGATAAGAGACGATGGAACATTTATATGGATTGCATTTAACTGAGTACTATACAATACTTAATCTAACCTACAAAAATACTAATTGTAAAGCAAAAATACTAAAACATGAATCAAAACAAGAATTAGCCACAAATCAGTACAAAATCCAGATAATTAGGTGTACATTGTAGTATTTTTTCTTCTAATTGACAATTATGTAAAAATACAGGAGATAAAAAATTGCCCTTGCTTGTTTTTTTTTTTGCTGGTCCTTTCCAATACAAGGTCTCCCAAGGCCTTAGACTTGTGAACTTATAGCGTAGCATAGGAATAGGAATGTAAAAAACCAATTTGAAGAATCAATTTCTGATTTTGATTTTATTTTCTTATCTAAATTAGGCAAAGGCATTATAAACATACTGCGTGGTACAATTGTTACACCGATTAAAAAATCCATTGGCACTATGAATAATCTTCATTCCATTAGTAGAATTGAAGTCTCATTGATTTCTATTGTAATATATGTGTACTGTGTAATTTACCAATAGTATTGTAAAGGTCGTGCCACAGTTAATTGTCAGTGTTCGCGTAGGTAGCTGCTATTGATTTAACAATCTTGTTTACGAGTTATAAAAGTAATGACATAGCTCATGGTTCTTTTACGCATTTTATAAAACAATTTTGAATGTTACATAAATTTAAAAAAACTAAATAGTTATACAATCCTCACCTTAGCTTGCTAACAATTGCTGTTGTCTCATAGTTAAATGTTTACTTTCATCACCATCATCATTTTATATCGATCACCTCATGGTGTAGACCTGCACCGAACACCAGCGTTTCGTTCAGCATTCAAATGTTGGAATAATATTCCTCTGCCTACTAGATTCATGAAATATGATTTTTTAATGCCACCCCACACTAGGATTTTTATCCTGTATTATGAGTAGAGATCGGATAATCGGATGCATATTTACCTAAAGTTAGTTTAAGACAAAGTATGGAAACGGCTTTTTATTGTTTTGTTAAATAAAATTTTTCACTATTTCTGTTTTTTTATTCAATTATTTAATTGATTATTGTTTTAGTCAAACTAGCTCACTACTTTCGTATAACACTCTTCATGTAATAAATCGTACATTCATAAATCGCACGGGGAACTGAAACTAAACTTCATGTAAATACGTATGCATAGTTGTATAAATGAGCCCGGAGTCTCGGTCTATTGAAAATAAATACCACGTGCTAATTTAGTAATTTTCAAACAATATCACTACGTTAAATTTGCAGTCCTGTATTTTTCCGGGATTTTTATTTAACAAAATGTATTTTTAAAAGCCGCTTCCATAATTTGTGAGCCAAAAATTAACTTTAGGTTGCATCCGATTATCCGATCTCTAATTATGAGTGCAGTTATAAACATAGAATCACACATGCACAAACGTCCAAACCGGAACAAATTTCTGTAGGTCATACAAAATATTTGACCCGTGCGGGAATCTAACCCGCAACCTGTGGCGCAGTAGCCGATCACTCGACCGCTGCGCTGACCGTGTCATTAAAATAAACTTCTGCTGCAGTGTCAATAAAATCGAGTATCAAAATATCCACTAGGTTCCACAGAGACACAAAAATTTAAAAAAAAAACTGCATTTATAACAAAGGATATACTTTATTATCAAAAGTAAGTTCTTAAAATATAGTTATTTTTGGTATTTGTGTGTTATTAATTTTAATATTAATTATAAAACTTTGATTTTTAATTATAAATTAAACTTTTGGCTTAAAGAAACTATCAAATCTAGATTGCTTCGCTTCTTTCTTCTTGCTATCATACAGATCTTGGTAACACTGATTAGTTGCACAAATTTTGTTATTAACCTTAAAAATTTTCTCAAAATAAGGATCATGTTCTTCAAAAAATTTTTTTTGTGTAATATTTGCGAGAAGTGAATTCTCCTATGCCGGAAATCGAAACAAATGACGTATGCTTGAGGAATTGTGTCAAAATATTGTTCGCTGTAACTTGAAACGATGTAAATCGACGACTGCCTGTATTTCTATTTATTTGACATTGACATAAATCTATTTTTTTAAATATAATTCTAAAATACAAATACTTAAAGTTCTAATTAACATAAGACATAAAATTGTCATCAGTAACATCGCAGCTGAGTGTCGTAATTGTACCACAGCTGTAAACATCGCTAAGCCAAGCCAACGAGACCCGCGGGCCATTATGAAAACAAAATTGATTGCAAGGAATTAAGATTCTTCTAAACACGTTATCACGAGATTGTCGGTGCAAATTCCTTATCGATCGTTAATGATACCTTCACAGTTAGGCAGTAGAGCAGCTGATTCGCATATTCAAACTATTCTTCGACTTTATTTACTTAAACAAGGAGGTACTTAGGCTTCATTTCATATGGGGGGCAATTCTCGGCTTATAGAGGCACTTTTTTATTGAGTGTGCCACCATGTCACCTATGACAGGACTCTTTGTAGAGCTATTGTGACGTCTGTTCTTGTAAAGTTCAGCACATCCCCAGCACCAATGCTGGTCATGTAGTTTACGATAACTTTGGGAAGGTTCTAATGTCTTCAGGAAAGATAATGTCTCTACAGTGTTGGCTGTTATATAGATACTAAAAGTGTGCTCGCCTAAGCTCCCAGTATGTAGATGTTTGTTGCAGTACCCGCTGTGGGTTCTAACGAGAGTGAAACGTTTTTCTTAGTCGTAACGCTTCTTCTGTATTTATAAACACAATTTATATAGATGAATGAAGGTGTGCCTTACAGATAGGTTTGAAACAAAAAGACACTAGGGGCCATCCATAAATTACGTCACACGGTTAGGGGAGGGAAGGGATTGACGAAGTGTGACATTGTGTGACAAGGGGGTGGGAGGGATCTTAAATTTCTTGACGTCACATTTCAAGATCTATTATAAGCTAACTGTTAAAACACAAGCTTAAATTATTACTATTAGTATGAAGAATGCTGTAAATATTAACTTTTATTGTAAAGTCTGTATACTCTCATAAATAAATAAAGGAGTTGTATCTTCTTCTATTTATTAATAGGGGTACTCGCGAAACGCACTATTTTTCTAATTGATTATAGTAGGTGATTTTGAAAAATATAATACGAAAAACATGTAATGACCATATACTTATTTAATATAAGTAATCGTTTTTTGTTTTGATTTAATGTTAATTTTATTAAAATAAAAATAAATCTGATTTCGAAACCGCTTTCATAATTCAATAATTTTAAATGTAAATTTGACAATAATATGTGACGTCACACTAGGGGGGGGGGGAGTCTCACAAACGTGACTACCTGTGACAAGGACGGGGAGGGGCAAAAAATCACGAAATTCGTGTGACGTAATTTATGAATGACCCCCTAGCAATCTCTTGTGACTTTATCAGTGGCTTCATTCCTACCTATGCCGCTGTACCCAGACCATGCCATTGAATTCATAAAACCTAGTTTACTGAATAATTAGGTCTAAAAATTTAATTTCTTCCGATATAAGAGTTTTAAAACTAATAATGGAAAAAACGTATCTTTGTTGAGATTGGATTATTTGTATCCGGATCAGTACAAAGATTCGAATCAGTAAAGTGCTTCATTTGTATCAGTGACTCTGAACCGATTAAATCGGTTCAGAGCCACTGATACAAATATTCTGATATAAATATTGATATTAATTCATTTGTATTAGTGATTGTGAGTCAATCGTGTAAGCGTCGCGTACAGTGATGCCATATCTACTAACTTTTTGGCAGATCTACCAATTTTCACTTCAGTCTACCTATCTACCACCCTAGACCTAAAATCTACCTATTTTTTTTATTTTCACATATCACCACTGTCATATTTAATATTCCTAAGTTTCCGACATGTTGCGTCTATAAACCGACATTATTTATTATTTGTTTTGTCTGTGGCCCAATTCCGGTTAGTTGCGGTAAGTAGACTTGTTCTCTTCTTACTACTTCTACTTAGTCTGTGGTAAATATTACTTAACCCTACGGTTTGGATTGTTACGCTTGTTGTGTTGCGATTAATGAATTTTTTTTTCTAAATTAGGATGGTAGATCTACCAATTTTGCATTTTAAATTCTACCAACTTCTACCAACATTTGGCACATAATCTACCAATTTTCGATAATTTGAGTTGGCAACACTGGTCGCGTATCGAATGAAACCGAGATGCAATTGACTGACGTGATCCGAAGCGCTCCGACTCTGAACTATTTACTTATCTCAATCGAGCGAGCACCGCGTGCCGATTGAAACCGAGATGCAATTGAGCGAATGATTAATTTGAGGCGCTGTTAAAGATTTGAATCAGTGAATCACTTGGAAGAAACGACTCACCGAGTCGTTTCTGTAAAGATTGATACATCTCTATTTAAGACCCCAATGGTGGGAGAGGCCGATAATCCTTTTGTGTAGGCGTCTTGCACGCACCTGCTGATAGCGTACTCTCCTACTTGCAATACAGTGTCGTGTTCCCCTTGCTTGATTGTAAGATTAGTAATGAATCCAGTTATTAGACTATCAAAACGAAATGTTACAAATTTCCCATGCTCTATTTCGATTCATTTATTTGGTTCTCTATGGATTATCAGGTATTCCAATAACAGCTGTCCTGAATTATATTTAAGCCGTCCATTGCATTCGCTATCGACCACAGTCTTTACTGTCAACCGCTTATTGCAAAGTTAAACCGGCGTGTAAGCGGAGCGGCGCTATTGTGACGTATAGCGCCATCCCGTTTTGATAAAGGTTCTGATGTTTTTAAGCGATGATGGTAAGCTTTCAGGTGAGCGCGGCTTACGACCCGATGGTACGGCACGCGCCCCCGGCAGTCGAAACGTAGACAGGTCACAGGGGGAGAGTGCATCGACCTTTGATGCGATCACTAGGTCAACCAAATGAATAGCTGTGAAAATAGGACCCGCTTATCTTATTTAATATTAGGTATAATCCTATGGGAGGTCTTTCGTACTTTCCACGTTACAATTTTTGCAATATAATTAGAGCTATAAAATGTATTTATATTGAGCCTGTAATGCAAATTTTGATTACTATTGAATTTTTTTGGGCTCACAACTTTGTACGCTTTGGTTGCATCTTTGGGAAATCAAAGTTTCTTATCTTGTCAGTTATGTTAAAATAATATGTTAAAGTTTCATAATGTTTGTTTTAATGGTAAATCTTAAAAGAAAATTTAGCTTGATTGTCTGAAGTGTTAGGATAATTAATATAATTATAATTATTTTTCTATATTTTTGTCGGTTTACTTTGAGTTTGTTTATTATAGAATTATTGACTTTGGAGAAGTAAATATTATTTTTAACAGAACCCAAGCCAAATAAACAAATGAAAACTAATTAACAAACGATAATGTAAAAGTGAATCAACTATGCAAAAAAGCAGCTAATCTATTTCCATAATATATAGCTACAATTAAAATTTAGTATTTTTAGAACTTGTTATAAACTCTGTCATGTCCCTTATGCAAGGGTTGGTGAAATTACAGTCCAAAATGTATTTTTTTTAAATATATCTAAATATTTTCTATAGGATTATTATCGAACCCCAGTTAGCTGGGATATCGAATAATAGTAATGAAATTAATTTCTAGTTCTGAATAATTTATTTATAAACACATTTCAAATTGCATACCTGATGAACTTTCTTTTTATAAATGGAACATTATTTCACCATATAAGTTGTGCCATTGTACTGATGCAGTCATCAAAATGTTCATTTTGTTGTTTATTTTCTCAGGAGAGGAAGGCTGAGAATGCATCACAAGGAGCACGAAACGTGCCCAGAGGGGCGATCGCGCTAATAAATCGCAAGCGAAACGCAACCGAAACGCAACCGAACCGTTCGGCTTAACCAATCCGAACGCCACAATATCACGTCATCTGTTCGATGACGTGATATTCTAGCTCTCGGATTGGTTGAGTGGAACGATTTGGTTTCGTTTCAGCTGCGATTTGTTAGTGCGATTGCCCCCCAGGATACCCCCGCAATGGCAATGTCGGACTCCACGCGGCCAGAGCGGTCTGACCACGTGACCTGCTGACTCGGCCTGTGCCTAAGTTCTAAGAACCATATACGCAAATCGTGAGGGCGACCGCCCCTCAGGAGAGGGACTACATAGTAGCCGGTGAAGCTAGTAGGTATATGTCGGCTCCTCGTTCAGGTTCATTACGCAAACAGTTTTATTATATTATAATCTTGATAATGTTAAGCACTAGGGTATCTTGAGAAGAAAAATCCCTGCAAGTGGTACAGCAATCTATTTATAGCTACGAGTACGAACCTAATAAATGTAAATTGTTTTTGACTACGAAGTCAAATACAATTCAAATTTATTTCTAGAAGTTAAATTTAAATGAATATAAAAAAACAACCAGTTATTGTAAATTACATCGAAATTAATTAATTATAAAAGTAATGTAACGTAAATTTCCGTTGAAAATATCGACGGAAGTCAATGAAATCGCTAAATAAGCATTTAAAAAATCGCAATAAACTGTAATAGTCAAACAGAAAATAATAAAATGTTCAAACATTAATTGTAAATAACATTGTAGTTCAAAATGAATTATTCACTGTTGTTATTTTTAATACTTATTAAAACTTTCCATAATTGTATGGCAGTACCAAAGCAAGGAGGCAAATGTAGGATATAATTTATTAGTAATATTTGAGGTATAACTTTTATTAGTAATATTAAAATATTATATACGCCATAATTACTTATAAAATTAACTAAAAATTATAACAAATACATACATCGTGGAATATGAATAACTTTAGTACGGACTACAATGCTAGATGGCGCTGCCAATTGAAAACGGAAATAAGATTGGTTTGTTCCACAAATTCATATTTCATTGATTTAATTATTAAAATTACAAATCCAATGAAATTGTGCCTATATATACATGCGTGGTTTATCGATACCAGAAATGGTGAAACGCACATATTTTGTATAATTTTGAAAATTTTAAAAATTCACAGCAATTTTGGCGTATCGGTCGAGTGATCGGCTACTACCGATTATCGATCGATCGATTCTCGCACGGACAGACAAAAATTTAAGTGTGGTGCGACAATTTTTATTTAAAAACGCAAAATTCAATTTTACATTATAGAAAACACAAATTGATTTTTTTTTAGCATTTGATATTAAAATGTAAATAAATGTATTTGTCGCTGTAGGATCTTAATTATGTAAAATAGAAATGGGCTCTATACAAACAAAAATAACCTTGAGATAATACCTACTCAAACGGTTTTCTCCAAGGAATTCCATGAAAATTCAGTTTAATGGTTTCCCTACAACGCAAGCAAGGCACGTAAACGAATTCCAAATACGGATCTTAAACGTGAGACCAAATTTACTTAATTATTTTATAACAATATCTGAGATAGTGAAAGTATTTTTGTACATAAAACAATAATGAAAGTATTGTTTATCTGTTAGTTTTAGTAATTATATAAGTTAAGAGAATATATATTGATTATTGTTTTTGGTAACTTAATATGTAATTTACATGTGAAATTGTGAAAATATGGACCATTTATTTTGAAAGTGGTGTAAGTCTATTTTTGAGGAAAATGCGCTATCACGTAATTCATGCTTAATTTAATATATTTTTTTTTTATATATAACTAGTCCGTGTTTAATTTCTCAAAAAATCCCATGTTTTGTACAACTTAATAGAAACAATGCCTTTTTTTCAGGGATGGCCTTCCTCAGGCATGTAGGGAGCCCCCGGGAACACCAAGCTACTTCTGGGAACCCCCAGCCTCCGCTCCCCCGCCGATACAGGGGAGCCCTCCACGGGAGAGGCTACAATACCTCCCCCGATCTCCACCACCGACGACGCCCCCCGGCCACGGAAGGGGCGTGGTCCTTCCCGGGTCGCCGTATCCGCGGGCGCGATTTCTTCGCGCCCGCCGGCGACCCGCGGCGGCGACGCAGCTGTGCTACTGAGCCCGGCGCCGCCTCCTTCGAGCGGGATCGGCCATCTCCCGACCCCGCTCGGCGGCCTCCTTCTGGAGCATCACTGCTTTACAGAAGGAGGCCACAGCCCTCCAACCTCCCTCGTCCGCCAGCAATAGAAACAATGCCTGACCTTTAATTTTCTCGAAACAAAAGAAATTGACTTACACCACTTTCAAAATAAACGGTCCATATGTGTTGTATCGAGATATTTCACAATTGTATTAATTACTATGTTTTAATTAAATTGTTACTGATAAATCAAACCTAATAAATCGTTACACCCACTCAATATTTTTAAGGACAAGAAAATTTGGTTTCTGTCCATTACGTCTTGTAATGGACAGAAACCAAATTATACCAGGGTAGCCTGTACCGTCTTACCTTTTCATACCGCATAATATCAGTGTTCCGGCATGAAGAGTAAAATAGGAACTTTCATCGTGGCAATGTTGGCAATATACACGTGGAATTTGCAAAGATTTAGATTTGCTGAAAGTCGCACAGGAATCATATGTAGGTACCGCAGGCAACTGTAACCATTTACCGTCAGCTGGGAAGTCTGCTTGTTTGTTTGATATCCTACTACTATTATAAAGGCGAAAGTTTGTAAGTATGGATGTTTGTTACTCTTTCACGTAAAAACTACTGAATGGATTTCAATGAAACTTTACCACAATATAGCTTATACATCAGAATAACACATAGGCTACAATTTTTGAGGTTTCTAATGTGAGTTCGTAAAAAAACACATTTTTTGCGCTTACATTGCAACGGTCAGCTGTATGTGGCTTGCTCACGTGTTTCCAAAGCGAAGAATCTGCATGTTTATGCTGAAGGAAAAAGATCGTTAAATGTAGTTTATAGGAGCATACTGCAGTAGCTACCTATAGGCCTATGATTAGGGCTCTGCAGTGCTTAGTTACCGTATTTCTTACTTATTACTAGACTAGACGGGACGAACCTGAAGTCCACGCGAACGAAGTCGCGGGCAAAAGCTAGTATCAAATAAATAAAACGCACTAATATTATCACTAAGCACTACAAAACCGATGAACAGGTATATTTGTTGGTTATATAGAACCAAAATAGTGCGGAAATGTTATTTAAATTTCGTAGTTGAATAATTTTTCATTAATGCATTGTTCTTTATTTAGAAATTTACTACAAAGGTTTAATGTCTCTCATTAAGTGTAATATATGATTTGTGTGCATTAGTTTAACAAGATGCTGGCTGAAAATAAAAGCGCCTGAATAAAACCTACTTGATAAAACAAAAAGGGAGCGAATTTTGTACCTTTATAAAACTCGGACATCAAGAAAATAATTACCACGAATTTACAAATGGAAATAGAATGCGAATGCCTTATGAATTCAACTCGAGAAAGTATAAAAACAGCTGCTAATACTGTTGACAACCATTTACTGGAAAAATTGCGGGATAAATATTTCAATAAATGTACATTTAATAATTAATTACACATTTCAAACCATTAATTCGTAATTGAAAAGAAGGTACATACCGCACCTTAAGTAATTAATGCAGCCGTATTCATTTGATGCCGTTGCATGCTCTCGGCCATAACATGCCACTCCTGCATTAATAACTCCCTTTGCGCTCGATGCAACAATGTACTATTAACAGACAGACTAACTCAATATAAACAAATAAACAATAAAGTCTTTCCTGTTTATAATATTGGTAACGAAACGCCTGAGAGAGAAAAGAAGAAGTAATAGGCGTACAAACTTTGAATCGACGTTTCGTTTTTTGAAAATTATTTTGGATTATCAGATACCAAGCAGACAGTTGACTAAACTAACCTCCTTGAGTATGCTGCAGGACACTGTGACGAACTCATTGGGAATTTGCCTCTTTAGTACCCACGGTGAGTGTGTCCTAATTCAAATAAAGAACCCGCTTTGTTTGACTTTACGCTAAACAGTTGAGAGTAAGACTTCCAATACGGACAGCCGAGCGATATAAACCAAAATAATATAGATAATAGAAGAAGTCAAAATCTCGCAAGAAAAATGTTTAATTTGTGATTCAAGCTCTTCACTTGTTCTCATTATATTCGCTTTATGTAACAATTTTCCAGATATAATATAGTTCTAATAAAACCTTCGCTCGTGAGTGATCGCATAATATGTTCAAAAGAAAATGTTATAATGGCCGAGCCTATTCGCGGCCGACCTCCACGGATGGTTGGCGACTTAAGCTGATAATAGCTAACTTAAAGCTGCTCTAGAAATGCCTTACCACTACATAAATCTAGGTATATAGAAAAGTTTAATTTATATAATTAAGCTTAATTGGCTTGGTAATTTAAAATGGCTCTTATTACTTGGGAATCAAAATATGTAATCGTTCGACCAGAATCCTTAACGGCCTTTCATAGTAGAGAAACAGAAAAAAACTGATTAATGAAATATCTTATCTTATTATTATTCAAAACAATTTTTATACATATTGTAGCTTATATCACGCGTCTTTAAAAGACACGGCCCTTTATACGGCGTGCTCGGGGATACAGATCCAACGCGTAGAGATCATTTATGTAAAATTTTATGAAAGTGTATCAACTGGATCTAATCTCACATTGAGCAAGCAACAACAGCAAAATACCCAGTTAGATGCAGAGAAACTATTGTCATTACAGGTTAAAAAGTTTGTGGACTATTTGTATTTTGCATTTTGATTTTGGTGGTAATGAGAACTGGGCTATGGAAGAGACTCCGGTCACCTGTCTTTATTATTTTTACATATTTTTTTTTACTTTTTTTATATTAGAGCAGGCAAACGAGCCAACGGGTCATCTGATGGTAAGTGATCACCGCCGCCCATAGCACAAACAACATCAGCGCGTTGCCGACCTTTCATGAATGTATACGCTCTTTTTTTGAAGCTTCCCATGTCGTAACTGTTCGGAAATACCGCGGCCGAAAGTTGGTTCCATAACTTTGTCGTACGCGGGAAAAACGTACGCGAAAACCGCACTGTGAAGGACAGCCAACCATTAAGATGGTGGGGATGGAAAACAAGTCCCCTCCGTGACGCACGATACAGGAAATCGGTCGGCGGCAGTATCCCAAACAACTCGTCAGAGCACTCCCCATGGTATATGCGGTAGAGAACACAAAGAGACGCGACATCTCTCCGCAGCGCCAATGAGTCCATACGACCACAGAGCACCGGCTCGTCGACAATTCGAACCGCTCTTCGCTGGATACGGTCAAATGGAAGGAGCTGGTACTGAGGAGCTCCGGCCCAGAGATGAGAGCAGTATTCCATATGTGGCCTGACCTGTGCCTTGTAAAGTTGTAGGCGGTGGGTCGGCGTGAAATACTGTCTCGCCCTGCTTAGCACTCCCAGCTTTTTTGAGGCTAATTTAGCCTTGCCTTCCAGATGACAGCGAAACTGAACATCGCTCGATATGTCAACGCCCAGGATTCCGATGGTTGACCCGGCATCAAGGGAAGCGCCTGCAAAGTTTATGGTTGCGACAAAAGGAGATAATATTATTATTATATTTAAAGCCGCAGTTCTATTCGAATCCACCCGCAGGCTCCAGTCCCTACCGGGTTTCCCTCTCTCCACTTCCAGGAGAAGCCCATCCCTTGGCAGCGTACTGCAAAGTACTTAGGCTTCACCTTGGGCAGGTAGCTCGATTTCCGAGCTCATGTCAACAGGGTGACGCGTGATGCCAACTCTTACATATCCCGCTTCAACTCCATGCTAGGTAGACACAGTCCATGTCCCTTAGGAACAAGCGTACCCTATACAAGGTCTGTATTCGGCCCGTCTTTTCCTACGCGAGCTCGGTATTTGCACATGCCGAGCCGCAAGTCCTCCAACCAATCCAGGTCATTCAAAGCAAACTTTTGCACAGAACGGCCAATGCCCCCTATTACGTCCGTAATGCTGATCTCCACAGGGACTTCGAACTCCCCACAATCCAACAACATTTTAGGGAGTGCTCTAAGTGGTTTTTCAGAGCCGCGGACGAGCACATCAACCCGTTAATTTGAGAGTCAGTCAGCTACCCGTCAATACCGCCTAACAACAGTCCATATTGGCAGAGGACACGTAGACCGCGACATGTCCTACCCCAACCAACTCACGCAGGACCTTCTAGACCTGCAAGCGGCGGCGTCTGAGCCGTGGTGAACGGCGCCTCTTCTAGTGCTTATGCCCTTCCCATGGGGCAGCGCTATCCGTACCTCTCCTGAGGTGCGGCTCTCTATCACTTCAAGCCAGTAGGGTCATTAGGACAAAGGCTTAGGCGGTAGGTAGGTTAGTTAGGTAGGCTGAGTTTAGTCGGTAGGTCTGTTGGGTCGAGCCGCCTCGATTCACCAGGAGTCCGACATAATCAACGCGTCCCTGCTTGCCTGTTGCGTTGGTATCCATGATGGATTCTCAGCCTCCTCTCCTGAGGAAAAAAAAAATATTTAAAATATTTTTCAGTCTTTTCTATAGGCATTTGACGTATAGAAACTGAATACTGCATACTGTATGTCAATATATTAATTAGGAATAGTACAATTTTATTTCACAACGTTTCCCCTAGGGGCGCTGTATAAAGTTTCCATAAATAAAATGACGCTATAGTGCCTAGAGCTAAACTATGAGTGTGTCTAGTTTACTGCCTAGAACTAAACTATAGGCCAAGCTCGATTTCTGTTTAAACCATAGAACTCGTTCCGTAACGTCAAATTTTCTTAAAACTGACTAAAACCGAGATTATTGATAGTCTAGGCTTACGTATTCATTAAACTACATCATGTAATAAAGACGGATTATATCTGTTCACCAACAAGACCGTAGATCACCAAAGCTGTCGCATTCCCAAACTAATTTTCAAACTGAACGTTTTTGTGTTTGCTGCATTAATAAGAGGCATTAATTCGCACTACATTAATTTATATTCAAAGTCAGTCTTAAGAAACGCCATATTTGTTAGAAAATTTGTTCTATTTATGATTTTATATATGTGAATTGATTAAAAGCATGTATATCATTGTTCTTTTGTATTTATTATTTCATATGTAATATAGCACTTTAATAAAAGTGTAACAAAAGATGCACATGAAGCTTTTTCAAACATTTCTTTCAATACGTCTGTTGTAGTTGGCTGAAAGCTATCTCTTTTAGAGATAAGTCCACCATTGTTCATATCTCTTCTTGTATATTAATGTATATAATGTCTAACTGTGAAATAAAGTGCAATTACATTGTGCAAATAAAATGCGTTCACAACAAAATCTTGACAAACCTAAGAACTGGCCTATTCAAATGATTTCGTGAACTTTGCATTCTGAATTACAGTGTTGATATGCTGAGTGCCTTGAATTATTTATGAGGGTATAGCCGTTACCGTCAGGAGTGGATATGCTCCGAAATCGATTGCTTAAAATAAGTTTGTCGTCAAGTTTAAATTGCTTTAACAATCAAAAACTTCAGTCAGATCAATAAGGTTATAAAACGGGCACCGTATGTTCAGGAGACCTATTTTTGAATTACGAATGCGATTTCGAAATCACCGCTGACTAAATAGTCAGCGGTGACTTTGAGGTCACGGATTCCTAAACATCCAATTTTTGAAAGTCGATCGCAGAGCTGCCAACATACATAAAGTACACACATAAATGTAAGAGTTAGACTGAAAAATCTAACAAAACACAGATAACATTTCCACAAGTATGACTTGATTACGAGTGGGCGAGGGCACTCGTAATGTAACCTAGTGACTAAGGTAGTCACATCAATGATATTCAAAAATAAGAATTATTGAAAATCGCTGATTATTAGTGACATCGGTGATTTCGAAGTCGCATTTGTAATTCAAAAATAGGTCTCTTGTTCTTGTCTAATAGAACTGTTATATAACAGTGTTCCCACACTGCTGTTATAAAACGTTTATCAACGTTTAATAAAAATTATCAGCTTCTACCAAAATAATCAAGTTCTATACATTCTGACCGAGTAAGCGTTGACTACTGGTGTTTTTTTTTGTTACACTTACACCAATTAGCCTAGCCCAAACTAAGCTTTACTGGTAAAATATTGTGTATATTAACGGAAATAAATGTTTAAAGCAAGTCAGAGTTTATGTATCTGGGACCAATGCTTACAAAAGATGGTAAGTAAGAATCTGACATGGCTGTGGCTGTGCATGGGCTGTGCATAGATATATACTGGTCCCAGCGCTCATGTATGAAAGTGAATGCTGGGTGTGGCCGAAGAAGGATAAAAGCCCAGATTAATGCAGCGGAAATGAGAGCTTTGGAGAAATAGATGGAGTGACGATGAAGTATAAATTATTATTCTAAATCGCATTTAGAATAATAATGGAATTGTGTGGTGTGAAAGATGCTGTGGTAACGAAAATCGAGTTTGGACACGTAGACAGAATGGACGAAAGACGAATAGCGAAAGAATTTTCGCTATTCGTCATTCGCTAATAAGTCAAATATAATTGGGCCAGATGAAACGGGACGACCTAGACGAACATACTTGGGTCAAATAGGTGAAATATTGAAAGAAGGCTAGGTCAAGGTTCCTGTAATCGAAGAACGTGCATAAAAGTATTAACGCAAGTCGAGGAAGCTAGGAATGTATGTTCGAATCGTAGCAACTGGAAAACTGTGATCTGTGTCCACTCTATGGGGAAGAAGCGTGACTATGTGTATGTTCATTTAACATATTGTCACCACTAGATTAGACAATGTTTAAAAGGTTAATCTGACCATTTGATCGGATTAATCTGGTGATTTACCAAATCGTAAACAAACATCTTTGCTTTAAGATCAGGATTTTTAAGCAAGCAAAATAATCTTTGATAATTTTAAATATGTTAGAAAGATAAATTTTCAGATAAAGGAACGTATCATAGATGGCGATACTGGTCTAAATTATGTTGATGCCTCTTTCCAAAGATCGCAGCATTAAGCAGTCTTGATTAAGTTCACTGTATCCTAGTAATGCTTTTTAAAAAAAATTGCTGTTTATCTATTTACGGGTTATAGAAAATCATAATGGCGTGTAAATGGGACAGTAACAACCAGACGCCGCACGCGACGAATGGAGCGCGCATAATATGCAACTGGGTCTTATGAATGAGTAACTACACGGCCCAAGCTATGCTTCGGTAATTATTACACGTCTTTCTACTTTTCCTTTTGTATTTGAGATTTTTATGTGTGACTATTGACACTAATATAAATTGTGTGAGATGTTTATTATTATGATTAATATCTATTATATCTCCGGTGTACGGGGTCCACTGCCTTTTCTCTATTTGTAATGAAAAGTTATTGGTTGTGTAGATAAATAAATAAATAATAAATATTTCTTTCACTTACACCAATTAGCCTAGCCCATAAGCTTACAGGCTTGTGTTATGAGATCTAGGGTAACGGATATAATGGTAAGATGTAATTTAATTCGTATTTTTTTCCAGCCCGTCTATCTAATAGTTTGAATGGAACTTTTTTTTTCCCTCAGGAGAGGAGGCTGAGAATCCTCATGGATACCAACGCAACAGGCAAGCAGGGATGCGTTGATTATGTCGGACTCCTGGTAAATCGAGGCGGCTCGACCCAACAGACCTACCGACTAAACTCAGCCTGAGCCTTTGGTCCTAATGACCCTACTGGCTTATATGGAAGGGGGCCGCACCTCAGGAGAGGTACGGTTAGCGCTGCCCCATGGTGAGGGCATAAGCACTAGAAGAGGCGCGGTTCTCCAAAGTGGGACCGGCCTGTATTGACTGGGAACCTACTCGTGGCGTAGCAGAAGGCTGCCGAATAAGGGGAGACAAGGGAGGCGACGGTTCAGACGCCGTCGCTCGCAGGTCTAGAAGGTCCTGCGTTAATTGATTAGGGGGGTCGCTTAAGACATGTCGCGGTCTGCGTGTCCTCTGCCAATATGGACTGTTTTGAATGCATCACAACATCTTTGATAGTAAATCCGATGCATGTTATAAGGGAAAGAAAATAAAACACGTTTTCTTCATTATCATTATTATTAAATAGTTTAAAATGCATTTTCAGTATTAAGATTTCATTTAATTAAATGTCTTTAACTAACCATAAATAGATTACAGTTGATGGGTGTATCAAACATTAACAGAATTTACCCGCTTCGAAAACAATGGTACGTTCAACAAAATTAACATTCGAATCACAAGTGTGGAGCCCAAGATTTAGAAAGTTGTTAAGGGGATTACATCGCTTAAGTGGCGAAAAAACATTAAAGAAGTTTCTAAAAGAAATTGTTTAGGTAGAAGTTATACAATATATATGTATTGTTTAAAATTATAATAAATTAAACACATAAGTGATAAAAAAGGTATCAAAATAAAAGGTAGCGATGTCTTTTACAATTAGTATCATTCGTAAATAAAGAAAACCTTTTGAAAAAATGATATAAAGCTAACACCATCGCTAACGTGAGGATACATTTTACTATTGAGGAAGGGTTGAAGATCATTGAGCGATGTTATACCCTTAAGTCACAGTTCAATTTTCAATAGTCCCTTAATTTTAATAATATTACTTAGTCTACGTTGAACTTTAACACCGACTCATAAAAAATGTCCAATGAAATCACATTAATACAAAGATAAGCACTCTCGAATCTATATTTAGTATAAATAGTTTCATTGTCTAGATACTACATACATTTAGAAAATCTACATAATTACAAACTTGACTAAGAGTCTAAACTTTTAGAGTTCTTCAAGGATCTAGTGCTGAAGGGACCAGTTTTACTTTTCTTACTAGTTTTGGTATCTACAGTGTTGCTAATAGTGTCCGTTCCAGTTGAGGGCGTGCTGAACACAGAAGTCTTCGAGCTGGGCGCACTGTTGCCTGGAGAGACCCCGCTGTCCGTGCTCACGGACGCGGGGCTTGGGCTCTCGCTCGTGCTGTTGCAAATCGTCAATTCCTGTCCTGGCACAGAAACGATCTGGCCTATCTGTTTCTGCCTCACTAGATTTATGCTTTGGCACACGTTACTCTTAACCTCATTATCGCTATCTTTCTTATGGTATCTCGTCAAAGTCCCCGCAGAACCCGCAGAGTTAGGACGGTACATAGGCACAAATTGCGAATGCGGGTAGTACTGCATCTCCGGTGGCACTTGCCCGCCGACCCAAGGCCCCATTGTGGACACGACGGGCGGCATGTGGGACCACATCGGCATCTGCATCATGTGTGAGCCATCTGGCATTGTATTGAAGCCCGGGGCCATCGGCATCGGTCGCACCACGCCCACCGGCGTGGGCGCGCTGTGCGGTCTCATTGCGGGATGGCCGTACTGAGCCGCGAATTCCTCGCTACCCTCGTATACCCGGTGAGGATTACCGGTTTGACTATAATCTACGTTGGGAAAAACAGTATGTGGAGTTCGTTGGAAATAAGTAAACATCTGCTGCTGCGCTTGTTTCATCGCCACGTACTGCTGCAAGTGTAACGCTGTTTGCTGCCGCTGCTGGGCCAAGTCTTGGCTTACTTGCGTGCTGGTAGCGTTGCCGTGGATGTAATAAATGTGCGGCTGAGCGTTGGCCTGTGTCGTAGGGGTAGGTCTTTGTGTATTCGCATATTTGTTATCAGTCATATTATTTTGTGGATCTTGATACTCTTCAGGCGGCGCTATAAACTTTGGCGGAGACGGTGGGGTGACTTGTTGAGACATCGGGTAACTGATTATCTGAGCAATGTACGGCTGCGGTTTTGCCGAATGCGCTGGACTATGTGTCTGGAATGTTGGGTTGTACGTTATCTGGGAAATGTCTTGTCCAGAGCCGTTTAGGTCAGATTCTTTCTGAGCTGCTTTTTGCGTTTCGTTAGCCTCGTTCTTCTTTGGTTTCTGGTTGTAAGGCGGTGCTTTTGGATTGTTTTTCCAGTTGGAGCCAGCGCTGTGCGGCCGTTTGACGGGGGATTTTGTGGGGTCGTGCCAGTTGTCTCCGTTGATTTGGCGCGGGTCGGGCGGGTGGTGCGCCTGCGCGCTGTGAGCGCGTCGCGGCGGCGGCGACATGCCGTCCGGCACGTGCTGTTGCCGGCAGCAGCGCCGTGCGGCGCCCGGGCTGCTCTGGCGTTCCGGCGGCGGTGGCACCGGCCGTGATACTCGCCGCCGTGCCGGCGTCGGCGGGCTGGGCTGAGATTGCGATGATTGTGTCGACTGTGATGTCGAGCGCCATTTCTCTATTAAGGCTCTTCGACGCTCGTGTTCTATTCGCACTTCACTTTCGCTGGACGAGTCATAATCTCTGCCCTGTAAAAATTAAAAATATTATTAACTACTTCATTGAGACGATTTTATTGAGAACTCTTTTATATTATGTAATAAACTGTACCTTTTCAATTTTCTCATCTAGCATTTTGAAGAAATCTTGTTGGCTGGCCGACACCTCACTGGCAAGAGAAAAGGAAGGTTGTGAGTTTGGTGGAACAATGGTCTTAGAAAAGACTCGTTATATATTGTGACTTTATATTTTATCGCAGAGTGTCGTTGGCGCTGTGGTCATTTCACTGGTCTACGAACCGGATGATTCATATGTACATATATCTGGCGCTCTTACGGTTAAGGAAAACATTGTGAGACACGCTGCATACAGTTATGAAGATATTCAACTTTAGAAAGAAGTCAACGTGGTTGACTAAGGCCTAATTGCCCTTACATAGTTGGGGTAGTCTCGAGCCCCTTAGTGGAAATTTTTACTTATTTCTTTAAGCGCATGTTTTATCCACCACTTGATAGCAACTTACATTGCAGGTGGATGAGCCGACAGCGGCAAGATATGTTTGTTTTGGTCAGAGTCATCCTCGTTGTCATCGGCGGGAGCCGCGCCGCTGGCGGCGCCTTCCTCCTCGTCCGTCTCTTTGTCCACCGCGCCTACCGATACACAAAATCATATCATTAATTAAATTAAATATTTCTTACACTTACACCTATTGAGCACTGTAAGGTTCGTTATTGAGACTAACAAAGACAGACATACATTTTCATGGTCATCATACGTAGATATACAATTTGTGATAGCCGAGATGAAATTACAAATGTTCATAATTATCATACAAATATTTTCATCCATCGGAATTCCAACCCCAAATGTAATATTTTGAAATCGACAATAAAGCACTCGTCGAAGTCAACGCCTTAATATAACTTTATATGAGAAAATATTTCTATGTGTGGGTACGTAACCCTATCTATCAAAATTGTAAGATTTGTGTAGTCATATGTGACTAAATGAATATTCATTTGTGCATGGCCTAGTAAATCTAAGTTTTTTGACACCTTCTTAGATTTCGTCGTTTAAGTTTGTATGTTTTGTCATTGATATTCTTCCAACTCTCTTGCGGTCTTATTATCTTGTGTATTTCATAAATAAAGGTCTATCATATTTTAAAATCAAACTGTTTCTCAAATCTCTGCCTGAGCATACTTGGAAAATGATAGCGTTATTGACCCGTTATAACGCGATCCCTTTCCCACTGTATTCAAGTAGAGATTTAAGTCTGAGTCTCACCACAGACAGATTTGGCTCTGCGTGTCTACGGGTCCGTTACGTCTCATGAACTACGACTGCTACGGATCAAAATCCGATGGTCTTCAGTTGTTCAAAAAGTTCAGCTTATAAGTTCACCTAAGTTCAGCTTTTGAGGTTGTAATGTATGAGGGAATAATGGCATTTAGCTATGAAGTATACTATATAACTTTTATTATTTAAGAGCTATAAAAACTATTTAATTTTATATTTCATTTTGACGTTTCAGTGCAATTTTTAATTGAAATACCTATTGAATCTCACATTTGTTTATGTAATTTGAAAAAACAATCTTGAAAATATCTTACATTATTTTCGTTTGAATTTTACATATTATTGGCAATGGCATTGCGAAAAAAAAGACATTCGATCCTGTTTAAGTAAAATAATAGTTTTTCTAACATTTTATCAAATGCGCCAAAATTATGTTCTTATAAATTTGAAATTATGTTCTTAAACAATTATATGATTTTTATGAGAGGATTTACAAATTATTTTGCTTGCAACGCCTTTTTTACCATAGATAAGTTTTTCCAAACTACTGACTTTTAATGTGTGGAGTAAGAGCTATTGTGCATTAGGCAACCATCGCGCTTGGCGGTGGAGTTTACAATGACATATACAAATAAAAAATAATATTTGAGAGTGCGTAATTTTAATATATAATGAACATGTCAAACAGAATTTTATTTAAAACTTAAAAATAAGGATGCCTGGCGACTAACATAAGAAATGAAAGAAATAAAAGAAATGTTTAGGGCATTGCCTAAATAACAATATAAACTCCTTTGCAATACACAAAAATCTTTGCAATACACATTGCTAACTTCATGATAATATATTAAGCATTTTATTCAGCTCCATGGAATACATAGATAGTGACAAACTATAAAGAAATAAAGCAAACTGCCCAGTTCACTGATCAGTTACTAAACTCTTCAGAATTCATGTCGGCTCTGACAGGTGTCATTTCTATAATTTATCTGTCAAAAAGTAATAGGTTTGACAGATAAATTTTGACGGCGACCTGTCAAAATGAACGTCATAGATTGTGAAGACTACTACTTAATCTGTGCTGTCCAGCATCATGCATCGAAGTATATTTTCCCATATCATGCTACATACAATGGCATGTAACATTCTTTGACTACACATTACAAAGTCGTGACTACACATTATCGTGCTCGATTTCAATGCGCCAGTTTGCCCGTCCAAAAAGGAAATAGCGCGGCATATTTTCCTATACAAACGTAGTTCCTTGTTTTTTCCATGGGAAATATGACTAGAGAATATTTTTTTTCTAAACATCTATGGCACCATCTTATGTTCTCTTTTTGATATAACTTATTTAATAAAAGATCTATCAATGTTCAAATTTTTCGTTGTATTTAGACATCCAGCAAATAATTTTCTCGGAAACATTTAAACAAGCATAACACAAAGACACAGCTACAGTTTATCTTCTTTCCTGTTCAAGAAAATCTTTGAATCGCTTCAGTATTGCAGGAGTAAACAGAGTACTATAAAACGTTAATTTTGGTTATTTATTGGTATTTTCTGTAAAAACTGCTGTTATCCTTATCGCCCTCTAAGGGCGAATTCCAACATAGCGGGACAGCAATATAATTTTATAAATGTCTTTTTCAATTGTTGTGACTTTAATGTTTCCTCTTAAAACTTCTTAATAGAACATTAAAATTTAAGTTTATATAAGCACATTTAGATGTCCTCATCTTAAGATTCTACAGGCGTGAATTGATGTAAATTTGTAATGACTCTTCACCGCCTGTTAAGAAATTCTGAGAGGCTGTACGAGAAGAACTGGCAAGAGATTCGGATGGTCAACATTTTTAACATTTCGACTATCAACATGACAATAATACAAGACAAAAGTCTTTGATACGCGCTTGTTGCCAGTGTAAAATGGAATCGAAACCTAGCCTCGCATAAAACTAGCAATGAGCCTTTTTAGGGGTCTCAAAGTAACCCAAAGGGCTATGGAGTTTCTCTGCGTGTAATATAATACATGTAATATATACGTGTAATTTTCCGCTCTAGAACGACCAAACGACACGTTTGGAGCCGCGGTTGAGTGATCGGCTACTACGCAACGGACCGCGCTTTCAAATCGCGCACGGGACAGATATTTTGTATGACCTACAAAAATTAGAGCCGGTCTGGGTACGTGATATTTTATGTTTGTTACTGCATTCACGAAACGTTTAAAAAAAAAGTCGGTTTTACGGGCGAAGATTTTACGTGACAACGTCTTTTTCTCGGTAGAATATTTATTGATATGAATATAATTAAATTGCACAATAGGAACAAGGAATTGAATGAAAAAACTCAGTTTCTCAACTTTTGTGTCAATCTAACAATTAATCAATCAATCATAGTTTACGATAATGAAATATCAGTGTACAATTATTTACCTTTATTGTTGTAGTTGTTGTAAATGACGAATCTAAGCACTCCACATTTTCACTACAGACACAGCTGACGATACTTTAACCACACGTGTGAACTTGTATTATGACGCTTTCTTGTTTTTCCAACGCCAAGAACGTTCGAGAAAGACAAAGACAGAGACACAAGCATGCGCCGATTCAATGCGCCTAATTCTCTAGTGCTGCGCGCGCGGCAGACCGATCATAGTTGAGTGGGAGAGAGACGCAAGGCATTCGGCGGGCCTCTCTCTCGTTCGGTGACTCATCGTAACGTTACCGAGCGTTACACTTTTTCATAAGTGACTCCCAGCCGCAACCTAATTTAAGACGTTGTCACGTCAATAAATACAGTTGCCATTACTTTTCTGTTCAGAATATTACGAAGCATGACAAACCAATATTGTATTACTTAACTAAATACATCCCAACATTGTGTGTTGTAGAAACGGTCTCTGAAAACTCGCTAACTATTCTGAGTGTGTATTGGTAGCCGCAGGCAAGAATATGTCTAGGGGAGCGAAGTGTGTTATTGTTCGAATGTTTACGGACTTCTAGTCTGCTCTTATTTATTCTACCAGGCAATACTGCCGGGTAGGCTGTACTTGTTTAGATGTCAAACAATGGAAAAGTTGGCTTAGTGTGGGGAATTTAATTTACCAAAATCAAAAATATTAATATAAAGCCTATAAAATATATGTATAAAGGCCTTTCGGGCACTTACAGACGACAAATACAACCCAGTCTATAATATTATGAAACAAGACTTTTTAACTATTTCTAATTTTTAACACATTTTTTATTGACAGACACCATGGGAGATTTTAGGATAAATTAGCTCTAGCAATGGTATTTAACAAATAGATAGAGAACTATTAAGTTTGTAATGTAGAGTTTTAGATTTCCAGATATTGCTTGTTTGTAGGAATTAAAATCTTCATGACCTTAGAGGTCAGTTTTGACAGGTGTCATCCCCATAGTTTATCTGTCCAAATGTCATAACTTTCATCAATATATTGTCAAACTTTGTCAAACAAACGAGAATTACTTCCACAGATTCATGATACTTGTAGTGCTCGTACTATAGAAAGACTGAGATGTAGAGCTCCTTTCGCCAAACAACGCCATAAAAGTATACAAGCAGGGCAACATAAACGACATATTTATTACATCCTACCATAAACTAATCGATGGGCCATAAAGGCTGTTGAATATTGTCTATGGTCGCTAGTAAGGGCCTCATAAACGGCGCAAACTGCCGGACGGAGCATTGACTGTTAATGGACGGTGTTATGGCGCCAATAATGGTGTCTCGAAATTTTTTCCTCATTACTGTTCGAGTGGCTGACGATTGGAAATAATGCACCTTTATGGTAGAAGTAGGTTAGTACGAAATCAGATTTTTATCCTATCTAGTCAGAAAGCGTTGATTGTATAAGTGTGAGCTTTGTAGCTTTTTATCATGTATAAATTTAAATAAGGAAGTAATATGTGTATAAATTATATTATAGAACCGATTGCGAATTCGAATGAATATAGATAATATATGCCCATTTATTACAGGTTTCATTTTTCAAACACTCATTGCAAAACTGTATTAGAGTAATATTGTTAAAAAAGGTTTTAGATTATGTACACAAAATATCAACTTTATGCTATATATCATTATTATTACAACTTTATGAACAACTTTATTATATCTATGGTAACAGTACCGTAGACCACACACATACGCTACGGCTGGTTATACACAAGACTAAAAGTTAACTCTGCTACATAATACGGGCGCAACAACCTACTATTGTTATCTGCCAAGCAAATGCAGTTGATGCCGGAGATTGCTTCTAATTACATCTTGGTTGCGATTTATTAAAATATGAGAATATTACGGGGTAATCACTGAAGTAAACAATTGTTTAAGCAAGCAAATCCTTAAGGCCAGAATAGGTGGTACGTCGTACGTTTTAAATATGTGAAAAAAACCTGAAGAATATTCTTTAAGCTTTAGCTTTCGTTATTTTCTTACAGGGTTTTTTTAGGTTCATACCACCGAAATCTCTTCTCTCTTTAGATATTAACAAAATACGCATCACATCAAAACGTTTCACCATACTCTACATAAAATTACTACTCTACATACAATATTATTATTTATTCAAATACTAAAATTTATTCAAATCAGAACATATATTTACAAAATATCTTCATATTCTAATAATTATCTCAATAATATAAACACGTATAATTAATAAAGAACATATTTAAATTTAACTTGACAGTAAAACCATTGACAAAATTCTAAGCCTCTAACAAATGTCTTATGTAAGAAGTGCTAATATACCGATTAATTGAATTTTTTATGTTATTTCAAAATCAATTATTTTTTTACAATGAACAGGGTGAATTATAAAGGTCTTACAAATTTTATATCTAACTACGAAAAATACCATACAATTCGTTAAAAAAAATTCAACTAGATTTTTTGTTATTATCAATATTCATAAAATTCCTGACTTAATAATTATCATTTCATCAATAATATTCAGAACTTTTTATAAACAATCTAAGTTTTTTTTTAGTTATTATTTCTATAGTAAGTATTGTATTACTTAGTACTTTCTATGTAAAAAATCTTTTATAGAGTAAAAATTCAAATCAAAAAGCCAGTTTTCAACCTTATTTTAGATTTGTTGAAAAGTTATTGTATCGTTTCTGGCATATTATAGCTTTAGCAGTGCAGTATTAGTAAAAAACTGGCAGTACAAAACAAAAATAAAATATAACTTGCTTTACTTCAAAATATTCATAAAAATACACATAGCAAGAACAAAAATACATCTCACAAATTTTATCTTTTCAAGTATAGAGAAATAACAGACTTTTATTCTAGGTGACATATGTAAAAAAAACAAATGGAAAATTCTTGTTTCTTTTTGGTACTGTACTTTGTACAGGGTTTCGTCATTATCACAGAGACTTTGTCTCAAGAACTGTCACTATTGAACTTAACTAACGAAGTCTGTTTCATAAAATACCGAATGCTGATGTTAAAGACACTAAGGTGACGTACAAAAACCATAGATGAGTATATGGCGTAGACGGGGAGTGGACAAGAATCAGTGACAGTGTTGCCAAGTGTGAAAAATATTCGTAAGGTTATCAACTCTTTATCAATTGATTATTCAATTCTTCGTTGTGTAGGTACTTAACAATAGTATACTAGATTCCAAAACAGGTAAATTTTAATTATAACTATAACATAATTGGATACTCAAAAACATGATTGATTGATATCTACATATTAATGTTTAATTAATTTCGGTATTACTAATCAGATGTTTATTAAATATATTGGTTGCTATATAAAAAAAGATAGTCCACTTCATTTTATTGTTGATATGTATTAACTATTAAATGAAAGGTTAGGTTAGTCTTTAGGCTGAGTTTAGTCAGTAGGTCATGTGGTCAGACAGCTCTGGCCGTCGTGAAGTCTGACATAATCACGGTGACACTTATCGTTGCGGTGGTAACCTGGGCACGTTTCATGCTCCTTGTGAGGATTCTCAGTCTCCTTAGGGAAAAAAATATGAGTTGGACTATACAAGTTTAAATATAATTTATGCAAAAATCTGTTCATTGTCTCAATTCTCAGAATCAATTTGTGTTCGTGGCATTTAAGACGAATCTAATCTCTTTTAATTGCCCTACTGTACCGGTAATTTTGATTAAAATACTTTTGTTACGAGCTTCTGGCTGTTTCATATTTACTCGCAGTCGGGCTATGAAAGTTTATGATAGCTTTATCTTACTACCCTCAGCACGTAGCAGACTAAGTTGACCAAAGTTATTAGGTCCGTTTATATTGGCCTGTATCTGACACTTCTGCGCCATTGTTTCATTGCCGAGCGGTACTGCAACCTTTCTAAGAGGGTCAAGGTGTAATCTTTATGAGAAAACCAGTTTATCTTTGTTTTCTTCCTGGTGATTCTATATTTTCAAATGTTTTCTATTATAGTTATTTTAGTTTTATATCGATAGTTGTACGTAAATCTGTTACATATTCCAGGTTCATTTGTTCTATTCTTCACTTCATACTATTTCGCTCATAGAAAGGTCTAAAACTCACTACAGTGGACCCCCGGTAATCCGGCCCCTGTCTAATCCGGCACCCCGTGTAATCCGGCATGGTCTATTATTTATTATTGAATACATATGTACATATTTGCTAATGCATGATTGAAAGTTACAACTTGTACGCACCATCACTACTGTGCTCGACGCGTAGGGTATTGTTTTGATTCTGATTGCTTATTTTGAATTTGACTACATTTGACAAAAAAAGCTTTAATCTCGCGTTTTAACAATGTTAAAAAAATAATAATTGATGAATATTTTTAATGCTTGTCAAATTGATTGATTCATAGTCTTTCATTATTTTAGTATGTACATTTGTTTGTACACAATTATTTCCTAATGTGAAGTTATTGCATATTTTTTGTAAGTATAGAACTTAGAGCAATAATGACTTTAATTTTATAATAAAAAACGTAAGCTATTGTGTTGTTAACGCTAACTCTAGCTAGCTCTATTGTGTTGTTAAATTTACTGTATTTGAGATACATAATGAAGTATGATTTGTACTTCAGCGTATGTACACATATACACTTCTCATCAAAAAAATCGAAACACCTTGCAAGTTTACGTTTTGTCAGGATTATCAGAAAAATGTGTACATTTAGGAATAAATGTTAAATGTCGTTTAATAGTGAGTAATATGAGCTTATCAAATCTTAATGTTAATGTTCTAAATTTAAATGAATTTTTCATAGGTTTCGTATTTTGTTAAATGAGTCATTTTTATTCCGTATGGAGTATAAAGGAAATGGATAAAACAACACACGTAAATGAAAAAAAAAAGCTAAAAAACGTTTATTTAATAACTTGTATTCCCTCCCCGAGCTCTAATTACTGCTTCCATACGGTTCTTCATCGATCGGATGAGAGTCACGATCACATGCTGTGGTATATTGTCCCATTCCTCTTGGATTGCATCTTGCAGCTGGCTAAGTGTTTCTGGGGCAGGATCTCTTGCTCGAATTCGTCTCTTTAATTCATCCCACAGATGTTCAATGGGATTCATGTCCGGGCTTCTTGCTGGCCATTCCATAATAGAGATATCGACTTCGTTAAGATAATCTCGTACGACGCCCGCGGTGTGAGCCCTAGCATTGTCGTGCATGAATATGAAGCCGTTGCCAATAAAATGTGCATAGGGCATCACATGAGGCTCGAGACACTCTTCGACGTACCGATGACAGTTTAGTGCAGGCAGACGTGGCCCAGACACAAAAGCAAGCTCTGTCTTACCGTCGGCGCTGATTCCTCCCCAAACCGTCCACGAACCGCCACCATAGCTGACCTTTTCTTCAATGCAGCATTCTGCATAGCGTTCTCCGTCTCTTCTGTAGGCCTTGTTCCTTCCGTCGTTACCATACAGCATAATTTTACACTCATCAGAAAAGAGAACTTTGCTCCACTGTAGGTATGACCAATTTAGGTGCTCACGTGCAAAGTTAAGGCGCGCTCTTCGATGGTCTGCAGTTAATTTCGGCCCATTTGCTGGCTTATGCGGTACCAGTCCACGATCCTTCAACCTTCTTCTAATTGTAGAGTCACTTACAGCCACCCTTCGTACAACACGAAGCCGCTGCTGCAGTTGAAAAGCGTTAAGGCGTCGATTTCTTAAAGAAGTTGTTACAATAAATCGATCATCTCGCTCAGAAGTGACCCGATTCCTGCCAGATCCTGAACGGCGCGTGAACAAACCAGTCTCCCGATAACGTTTATAGACTCTATGAACAGATGACAGGCTTAGATGCAGTCTTGCAGCCACAACACGCTGACTAAGGCCAGAATCCAACTATGCCACAACTTGGGCGGCTTCTGTGGGCGAAGTATCCATACGGTTTAGAAAAATAACCTTTTTTCAGACGTCCCAAAGTCACAGTATTGAAATAAAAAACAAAAAGTTTAAGGATAGGCGCCAATTTTTAGTTTTTAAACGCTAAATGTACTCCAACCCTAAACACACATTTGTCTCAAAACAGTGATTCATTTCGTTTATAAGATGAACAAATGAAATTCTAATTTTGAATTTAGAATTTTCGCTTATTACTGTAATGGCCAAACTGCCAGCTATACATTTATGTTTTTTTTTTCATCGTATGAATTCTTTTTTGTGTTAAATTCGGACAGAAACAATGAAAACGGAAGTGTTTCGATTTTTTTGATGAGAAGTGTATATATAATATAAAGATTCATCATTGGATCTGTAATTTGTCGGATTGCAAGGTACTCTTTTGTAAAAAAATTCTGACTATAAGGGGTCTTAGGCAGTACTCTATAATCCGACAAATTCGATAGTTCGACACTGCCCTGCATAATAAGTGTCGGACTACCGGGGGTCCACTGTATAAGGATTTATTTAAAACTAGTCGGTGCCCGCGACTTGGTAAACGCAGAATATTTATCGTCATATTTTTGTATAAAATATTACGATAAGTGTCCTTTCCAATTTACACAATATCGGCAGTAAATTGTAGCCTATTCTGATGTATATTGTAAAGTTTCGTTAAAATCCATTCAGTAGTTTTTACATGAAAGAGTAACAAAAATCCACCCATACTTGATCCCTCGCAAGTGTTAAAATTTGCGCCATTTAAAAGTATGCAAACGGATCCAAGTGTAAGATAATTATTTTCAATATTTTGGGGTAGTTTTACAGCGTCCTTCTAATTCAGGTCCTGTTATTTGATTCTCATAAACTGCACAATTAAAATACATATAAGCGCGTCGTCGCACTTATTACGATCCCAACGAGCGATTTTGAAAACAATGCTGCGTAAGCAAATGCTATTCCCGACTATCAGCTTATATCAGGAGTCACAAGTGCTTAGTGTTCGTAGACTGTATATATTTGCCATCACCATCCAAGGCCATAAAGAATGTCTAAATCTAATTGAATACCAATGTATTTTGAAAAAGCGTACTTTCAGACTTCCGCTTCCAACAGTGAGAACCGCTTGGGCTACACGTTTTGCTTTATTTAGGAAACCTTTTATTTACAACAAAATTAATGCGATTTACAAATTGTGCCAGCTCAGTTTGCGGAATGCGAAATATAAACTTAAATCTGAACTTTTGTCGTGGACATATCGAGATTCTGAAGACATCTTGATGTCTTTTCGCTAATTTATATTTTGTATTTTACTTATCCCAGATAAGATAAGTAAGATGCGTCAATTGGTGTCGGTATTCTAGTGTGTGTATGTTTTGTTTGTGTTATTTCACTTATGGCCGTTTTCACGAACCTTGTCTTAGCTTAGGTGACTCCTAAGAGACATGCTGTCTCACTCTTTTCAGTTAATATAAAAAGTGACAGCATGTCACTTAGGAGTCACCTAAGCTAAGACAAGGTTGGTGAAAACGGCCATTAGTTTCTTGAATTTCTACTTGTAAGTGTATTCCTTAAAATTGTTAAAATGGTTAATTTTCATATTACGTAAACAAAATACAAAAAATCCCACTTTACAAGCTGTGCTTAGTGTGGGTTTATTTTAAAAAATACCGAAATTTTTTGTAATATGTTCTTTTCAGAAATAAAGTTATTATTATTATAATGAGATGTGCCATTTTTATATTGGATTTCAAGAAATATTGCAAGTTTCGAAATGGTTTGAAACCAAAATGTTAACTTATTTGAACGCTCGCCGTACTTTTAATCTATCATTGATTAAATCCGATATCTTGAAAAATCATTGTGTGTTGTCAATTAAATCGTTCTATCTGTATTTGTGGTGACATAACCAGCTAAAAGAGTTACGTAACTACACAAATCTCCCTATTAACTTGCACAGATTTCGATTTAGACTGTCACATTGCCAAAGCGAGAGCTCAGCGGAGATTATTTTTGACGAAGCCGCAAAATATTTATGTCCTCTGACGTGAAACCGAAGTATCATGGGGCGTCCGCTTAGTCAGCAAATATCGGATAAAGTGAGAAACACCGAAAAAGGACGATAAATAACAAAAATGACGCGACCGACGACGTTGACTTGCCAGATATTTCCGAGTCGCTTCGTGGCCAAATATTACTTTTTCTATCCGACCATAGATTTTAGCGGTAGAATATACATAAGTGTATCGAATTGAATCGAGTATTTTTATTTGTAAAACGCTTAGTAAAATACTTCGTTTGACTTGAATTTGGTCAAATATAAAACTGTTTAAAACCGAACGACTCCATTTTTGTTAATAGATTAACATCGTACATAATGACTAATTTCTCTGTTAGTTCTATAATCATCAACCCACTAGTTTTATTGTCAGCCTTAGCATTATAACACTTTCAAAGTTAAACTAAAACTAAAACGCTGTTAATGCATGCTTTGTACAACTTTTCCATTACTGAAATTATATGGACTTATTGTGTTTATTTTACAATAATATTAAATGTTGATTTGTTTGTTCTTTTATTAATATTTTTGTTCAGTGTAATGTCGATGGTGTATGATACACCGGTGTAATAAAAAAAAATTCATGTCTTAATTCGCTTGACAGAATTCACACCTGAAGAACCGGTATGATGAGAACGAAAACAGACATACGGGTGTAAATTCTACTGTGCGATAAGGTAATCCCTGTATACAGAAAATAATAATGGAAACAAACTATTATGATGATTACGAGTATATCTTTTCATTGTTTTGGTAAAACTTGATTATGAATAACTCAATTACGATAATAGGATTTGCTTATTGGTCGATTGTTCTAAAAAATATGCTAAGATCGCTCGCTATACGAATTTACAAAATGAATACAATTATCAAATCGATTTAGTTTGCTTATTGACTCTCTGAATAGAGTTCATCAAATACAATCGGATTAGTCAATTGAACAGACAAATGTGCCAAGATTGATCAACGATGAAAGCACTAAACGCTTAATATATAAAAAAATGTTTTTAAGCAAATGGAGTTTTCAAGTCGACTCGAAAGCGATCGCTGGCTTAGGTAGAGAATCACTCCATCGGTCGCGTTAATCACGTATCGATATCGTCTGAACCAAATATAAACACATGGTAGCTATACTTGTCACCGTTAATCAAATAATTTATCGTTATTCCGTTAGTAAAAGTACTAACTTCATTAATTGCTATTCTGTTACCAAAAATGTTATCTTCGTCAAACGATTAAAAATTATTAGTTTACAACACCCCACTACATACATTCATGCATCTTCTGTCAAAGTTACCTACGGAGTACCACAAGGCTCACACATTGGCCCGCTATTCCTTATTGCATTCAATAAAATGGTCTTATTTCGAGATTAATTAGTCCCTGCTTGTTGTTGCACATGATATTAAACTCTTTAGGGAACTTTCTAATTACAAGTACTATGAAACACACCAGTCTGACCTTATCACCCTAAATAAACAGCGAAATGTAATTAATATGGTGTTTAATTTTAAAAAAATATTTTATAATCTAAATATATTGTATATACAACAAATATATACAACAAGTGATTCTTCAAAGATACTTAAGGTCTATTGAAATTTTATTTTGCCTTGATTTGTAGTACATTTGAAATACACAACAAAGAAATACTTGAATATCTTGTGTTATAGACTTAGCTTGAATCATACAAAATAATCATATGCAGAGAAATTACTTAAATCTAATTTATAAAGTCTAAAATCTCGTAATAATTGGAAATTTGAGATTTCTACTGCTCTCTACATCTGCCTACCACCATAGGAAAGAGACGTGAATATATGTTTGCACATAAGGTGTTATATGCAAAGGAGGTACATATGATAACTCTGTGGTTAAACTTAACTCAACCCTCATTGCTGTAGTCTATGAATAAAGCGGAAATGCTTTAATAATTCTTAAGCAAAATGGTCTCTATATAATAATTTGAGGTCGGTATCATTTTTTCTTACTTCAAATTTAAAATGGGTTTTTCATATTTCTGAATTTATATATTATGGACTATCATATCCACTCATACTGTCTATCTAATTAGGTATAATCTGAAGTAATTAAGAACACCCGAAAAGCAAACCTTTGCGACCAGCCATTCATTTTAAAGGCTTTCCAATTAGGCTTACCGTAAAATAGGTAATAGCCTTCTATTGAGACAGAACCATCGCATCGTGAAGTGGGGATTCTCCCAAAGTACGGCTCCTAGCGTAGATGTGATAAGTACCCTCAATGGATGTGAACTGGAGTTTCGTCATCCTAATTAAATGTTTATCTTGTTTAGAAATTTTACTTTGTGTTTGTATTATAAATTACATGTTTCCCTTTGTCTTGTTTAGTTATAATTAACTTAGTATAGACTCAGTACTAAGTTAAACTTTGCTGTTTTACTTTTTTTTTATAAGTATATTCAATAACGCGTAATACTTAACAAGTTAAATAAAATAAAATCTTCACAATACAAGGGTATTTAATTGTTCTTGTACTGGATTTATATGTTTATATAATTTTATCAGCATTTTGGATACACTACCCAATAGCGACGGATTGTTAGACTAGTCTTTTCATATAGTTTTCGTAATATTTAACTTAGCATTTATTATTAGATATATTCCATTTAATTTATATCTTCCTTTTTATCTTAAATACTTACTAGGTTTTTAACTTCGATATATTTAATAAATTAACGGTAATTATTTTTTCAATTAATTACTTATTTATAATTAATATAAGTTTCGTTAATCGAATCCTGTAATGACAGAATAACTATTTAAAAATACTATATTCTTGATATGTAAATATACGTCACTATATTATATTATGACATTCAAAATGGGAGCAAAAATAGGCGTTCAAAGCTTTCCTGTTCTTATTGAGAAGGCTCTCCCATGACAACAGGCAATGAGTGGTTATGACGCTTCGTACCTCTACTTAAAGTTGGCTTATTACTTTAATTAATAATATTTTTCGATAGAAGTTATATAATAAAAAAAGTTCGATTCGATAAATTGTAATAGTTTTTTGAAAATGTTTTTTATCTTTACGAGTAAATTATTTTACAAATGAATTGACCATGGTTTTCACACCATATCAGTTTTTTATAAAAGAATAGATACGTGGCGTGCATATTCATTTGTACACTACAAAAAAAGATGGCTACCAACCATCGCCAGTGTTTATTTTTATTGCTCGCGCTACGAAAATATTCATTTTTATTGAACTCCGTTCGAATTCAATTCGCCTCTCGGTGGAGTTATGAAAAATTGAAAAAGTTATATTTCAGACAACTTCGTTTCTACTTTTTGCACACTGTGTTTCCAATATTATAAATAGTTTAACCCTAACATTTCTATATAACCAGTTTCATGTGATAAATGTACAGTTTGCTCACTATAACTTGTCCACGTTGCTTGTTTTTGTACGCCGAGACTTTGAAATCTCTGGACCTTGTTATATGGCTGATGTCATATGATTCATGAAAATACCATAGTAAAGTTTTTTTTTATTTTCGACAATTTAATTAAACTTACCGACATTAAAGTAAAATTAACAGGTCTAAAATTCATGTTTGCTATATATAGTTTATAATATTATGCAAATATTTCTTAAGACAGAAATATCCCCATCGCAACTCAGATACTATGACTATTTTTTGATTTCTTGTTACGCTGAGCAAAAATGCATTAAATTACATACCCAGGCTGTGGCGAGCCGGCGCACAGAGAGGTATTTGACCCAAAAAGCTGGCCAAAATCACTTTTTTTCAAATTAGTGCTACCCCTTCAAAGCAATTTTTTTTTAAATTAGTATAACCCCTTCATACAATAACAATAAAGACAAAGCTCTAGCGCCGCCCAACACGACGTAAGCTCAGTCGGAAGTTACCGTTTGTTTAAAGTGTACGTGTGATTGTTCGATGCGCTCAGATTTTAGTGTTCGAAAATATCTCCTATCTCGTGATTGAACGATTTTATGTTGGTTTTCACTATGGATTCTGATTAACCAGGTATGTATTATATTTAGTACATAATTTCAACAGCTAATTTATTATATTATTTTAATTATATCCATAAGATGTAACCACGAAAAAAAACTCGTATGAAAACACATTTTGAGAAATTTAAGGACTTTTTAATAAGTTTCTCATCATTTCTAAGTCAAAATTTCTATTGTATGTTGTAAAGTAGACCTTATAAGATGTAATTAAAAACAAAACAGCCGCCCGAATACACCCGCCTAATTTTTCGTGATTTTTTTTCTGTAAACATATAAACTTTTACTTAACGAAATTTTACTTATATTTTATGTATTTTGTTATAGGCTCGTCTGGAGTGAAGTTTTTGTCTCGAAATGACTTGTTCGATATAATGGAACGCTCAAACACCTCAATTTTTTAACGAAAAGTTAATTTTATGGAAAAAGAACTGATCAATCAGTATGATGAAAATGATCAAAATATTGCTAATATTAAGCAAAAATTGTCAGTTATAAAACATCAATTTAAACAAAAATGGACAGCTGCTCGCAAAACAAAGGCCAGATTCCTTGAAACCAATGCGGAGTGGCTCAAAGGATACAAATGGAATATGCGCCTTACTGCTGAGGAGAAACAAATAGTCGAGAACAAAAAAAAAGAAATCCAGGATAAGTTCCGCGAGCAACTTGGTCTATTAGTGGATATACCAAAAGCAAACTTTGGCAACACCAATGATGGGACACGAGTAGACGCTTTTTTGTTAACTATAACATATCTGCAGCATTACCGGAATAGACTTAAATTTATTTACAGATTAAAATTATTTTAGACACATTGTGCTGTGGTTTAAAGATAAACATAGAGAAATTTGAAAATTATTGTCAAAGAACGGCTAAATTGTACGTTTCTTTATATAACCAGCCAGCTTTTGGCCAGCTTTTTGGGTCAAATACCTCTCTGTGCGGCGGTTATGTGGGGCTCTCCTCCCAGAAGGGGGAGGCCTACCCACTAAAAACCTCAGGGATGCCTTCCTCAGGCATGTAGGGAGCCCCCGGGAACATCAAGCCACTTCCGGGAACCCCAGCCTCCGCTCCCCTGCCTAGAGGGAAGCCCTCTTCGGGGAGGCTACACTACTTCCCCCGGTCTCCTCCACCGACGACGCCCCCGGCACGGAAGGGGCGTGGTCCATCCCGGGTCGCCGTAGCAGTCGCGACTTCCTCGCGCCCGCCGGCGACCCGCGGCGGCGCCGCAGCTGTGCTACCGAGCCCGGCGCCGCCTTCTTCGAGCGGATCGGCCATCTCCCGACTCCGCTCGGCGGCCTCCTTCTGGAGCATCACTGCTTCACAGAAGGAGGCCACAGCCCTCCAACGTCCTCCCTCGTCCGCCAGCATTGCCGCAATCAATGCCGGCGGAGACAGATTTCGCCCGATCTCTGCGACCAAGACTCGGCACTCGGAGGCCTACGCGAGGCACTCCGCCTGCGTGTGCTGGGCCGAGTCAAGGTCGGATGCGCAGTGGTGCAATGTGTCGATCCCTCCCGTCCTATTCGACACAGATACTCACCGAAGCAGCCGTGCCCGGTTAGTATCTGAGTCATTCGGTAGGTGACCTCCTCCTTCCCGTGGAGCCAAGCTTCGAGGTGTGGGAGTACGGCACCAACGGCCCGTTGGCGCGCGCAGATCCGTAATTCGAACTGCGCACGCCAGGCCGCCACAATCCGTCGGTGCCACTCCCGCTTAGGCACTTCGTGCACGGGTTCCAGGCGCTCCCCCCATCACCCCCGGTCGACACGCCGCGACGCATACGTCGCGCGTACATGTCGGCCAGGATGTCGAATGGGGGGGAGCGTCCCAGAACCGTCGCCACCTCGTACGAGATTGTACGGTAGCCTCGTACGATCCGTATGGCCATTATCCGCTGCAGGCTCCGTAGCAGAGCTCTGCAGCGGGGGGACCTCGCGCAGTCTTGCGACCACAGGGAGCCCCATACATGGCCACGGATCGCACGACGCCCTCGTACAGAAGGGGGAGGCCTACCCACTAAAAACCTCAGCGATGGCCTTCCTCAGGCATGTAGGGAGCTGTCCCCCGGAAACGAAGACGACTTCCGGGAACAGATACCATAACCTTAGTCAATCACGCTGGCTCAGTGGATTGACAACATATTTCTTTGAATTTCTTCGTAGGTGTTACAAAAACATGGCATGTACCCCGGGCCCCCTGTCATCATCCGATTCGTAGACCAGTGCTGAGATCCACAGTGTCACCACAGCAACATAATTGGGTAGACAACATTTTTTTAAATTTACATATAATAAGAGTACTCTGTTAACTGAGAAATATTGTAGAAACAACAGTATACCTGCGCCTATTACTTTTGAAGATACATCAACATGCTTGCGGCGCTGCTGTCGCGTATTGCTCAAAAACGCTCTATACTAAAAACACTGCAATCGACTCGCCTAATTTGTATGAGCGTATAAACAAATATCAAAATAACTTTGTTAAAATCAAAATTATTTGTACGTTTAAAGGTATACTTTCTATATAAAAAAAAATGTTGCATTTAATGTGAGAATGCTAGAAATGTGTTCGTTTTATTAGAATTACGTAAATAATAATTACACATTTTTTTAGAATACTAAAAACTATATTAATAAAAATTAAACCGAAATTTCTATATTGATTCACTTTCATGAGATATAAATTGCTCAAATCAGATAATTATAGTATAAAAACAGCCATAAACAGTTGTCGTCGTCTACCCTATTAATATATTTCTCTACATCCAATTCGGCTGGGCAGCATTCGGGAAATTACGTGCAGTGCCTCAGGACGAGTGCTTAATTCGTTCATGTTACCAATGCTGATATTATGAAACCAAAACCTGACCACTAACAAGAAATGTACTATTCCATTTATAAAAAGCTCAAAGCCACGGGCAATGGAGAGGTTTATGGTCGGAGTTTCTATGCGTGGTTGGATCAGAAGGAAACCCGCAAAATTCGGCCAGCGAGAAGCGATACAAAATGTAAACAAAACCAATGCAAGGTCTTTAGGAATAGCAGGTTTAAATAGTTAGAATATATATTTTGATAATATAGTTTTAAATATCTGGCAAACCAAAAGAATACGCGTTACGCATACCCCGCGGTGTTCCCGAGCCGCGGGGTATGCGTAACGCATTTTCCAGACATTAATAAAAAAAAAATTAAAAAAAAGGTGACTTGGTGAACACGAAGTATTCTACAAATAGGTGTACCTACCGATTTCCCTAAAAAAAATATTTCTGCTTTTCGATAGAAGCACTGAAATCCTACAATTTTTAATTAAGAAGGCATAAGTCATTTCGATATATCACCTAGCCTTCGAAAGATTATCGATGGCTCTGGTGTGTTTCAACTCGAAGCGAATCACACGAAAGTTGTTCCTAGGGCGATGTATAGATATAGAAAGATATAGGAACTTAATCATATATGTGAATTCAACTAGATTTAGATGACTAATACTCAACTATAAGTGGCCTATATTGTGGGACAGCGGGACACCACAGGGACTTAGATACATACTACAAGTATTCTTCAAATACTACAAGTATTCTTACAATCACTTTGGCACGTCAAAGATTGTGCTTGTGTCAAAGATGAATAGTTTATAATGAAAAAATATATGAATAGTTTTAAAAAGTCTATCTTCAAAGAGCTGCAGGATTGTTAATCTCTTTTTTAATTTTATGTATTATTGCAGTTGTTTTAGTAGTAAATAATTTTATTTTGTGTCCCACTTTGTAACTATTATGCAGCTGTGTTTTTGTTATTGTTGTTATTATTAATTAAGTAACATATGGATAGCGTTGTGGGCTACGATATTGCCAACTTTTATGTAATGTTTTGTATTTATTTGTATTTTGTAGCCGTTTGTTGGTCCATAATAAATTTACACAAGTCTACGGTGGGAGAACTTGTACTGGAAAGATCTAGTAAGAAAATCAGCAAGGTCTTTTTTTTTCAGACTATATTCTGTAATATTCAGGATATTTATAGAGTATAGTCTGAACCCAATTTTTTACAAATTCAAACATGTTACATTATACCTATAAAAGCTACAATTTCATTATATTATTGTCTATGGTAGCAGGAGATCACAGATTAGTAGCATGGCTTAAAGGTCATAGCAGCCAAGCCATAAACTCCAAAAAAAAAAACAGATTAGTAGTTTACTCCTGAACTAGTATTACTGGATAAAATATCGAAATGTCACACATCAAACAAGAATTCAATTCAACTTGATTCAACTACAAAAATCAACAGATTTTGTAACGTAATTTAAACTAGACTTGCAAAAATAAACCACGTTGTTTTGTCATCATTATGGAAAGATGTAAAACAATTTTGCCCAAGTCGTGGCAACAACAATAACTCCATCTATTACGAGGTACAATATTTCTCGTAATATTGCTCTCATTAAAAACCCCTTGCACGGTAACGAGAGCAACGTCCGATGCAATTTGAAATAATAACTCGATAAAATGAGATTGGACGGGGCTTATTCCAGTGGAGCAATTTACCTTAATTGTTTAAAAGGGCTGGGTTGACTGTCCGAAAATAACGTCGGATCTGCCAGCCTATAATTAGGCCGGCCAGAGGTGTGTTTGACGTTATTGCTGGAGGATACTTCAGTAGCCTAGTGCTTAAAATAAAAGTTAAAATACAGCTTACGTGTGACCATTTTATCGTAGTGTGTGTGTGTTGTGCGTAAGCGATTTCACAGAACGGTGTCATTTTTGCTTCACACTTAGGGATGAAACCGAAATAGCTGAGCTATCGATAGTTTTACTCAATATAGTACCGGTCGTAAAGCATTGATACTAACTCGGTATCGATAAAACAATATCGATACCTACTTACTCGTATCGAATAATTTTTGAAAAATTTTATATTAAAACTATAAAATGTGTTAAAATTCTATACTTTTTGTAGAGTTTCTTAAAAACTCTTATGGAAACTCTCTGTTGGAAATATGCTTACTACTCAAGTTATATGCCTTTCTTGTGGTACTGTAAAGACACAGTACTCAGTATTGTTAGTAATGCCAGTAATGTCAGTCATGTCAATCTGTCGGTTTCTTTTGGGGGGTTTGCAAATTTCACACGAACCAGACGTAATATAAGCGTAACCAATTACCATTACGTTAGGCAGTCTGCTTGTTTGTCAGTGAAGTCAGTTGTCAGTCAGTGAGGTCAGTTTGTAAGTGATATTGAAGAGTCCTCCATCCGCATGGACTTTATGGTGAAAGTGGAGTAGTTTTACAAAAAATCTTTATTTAAAGTTATCGTTAAGTGAAACAGTAACAATTAGTGTTTAAGCAAATGCCAACTCATTTAGTCACAGCGATAAAAAGCCTTTAGTATTATTCTGCTACTCTTATTTTATTCTCGTCTTGTTCTGTGAAGAATAAGAATCAAAATCAAAAGTTATATATACGACAACTCTTGTCACGTCTGGAACACCGCTCGAAGTATTTTTCAAAAACCATAAAGCACAAAATTCGAACTTTTATCTACTATATAAAAATAAGTTGGGTTTTCCTTCCTGACTACGCTACTGATAACTCCAGAACGCACCAGCCGATTTCCATGGTTTTGCATTCGTTCGAAAGGCTCAGAAGAGAAGGGCCCAGAAAATTTAGGAAAAATTTCCTTATCTATGAAATAAGTAGGAACAAAAAACTGCCACTTTACAAATCTTTTTGACAGGACGAAGGCTGTCGGGTCCGCTAGTATGTTATATTTTGATGTATGAGCTATATTATTGTTATTAACATACGCAATAATTAACATACACTTTCAACATGCACACACGCGTCCACATCTTCTTATTATTCCTGGTAGCATAATTTTTTCAGAACTATTAGTTTTGTTTTGTCTAAATTGTCGTATATCCTGTATTTTGTATTAATTTATTTTGTAATAACAATTAATTGCGTTACCTATAGATGTAAATATGACAAACTTTGTAATTGGCTGTATATGTTTTTTTAGTTCAATGTTATGATATTTTTTTTAGTTATGCTGTTAATTTTGCTAGATAAATAAATATCTTTCAAGAATATAATAACGAAGGCGCAAATTATTTGCGCCTTCGTTCGTAGAAAATTGGGTTAGGTTGAACTTGATGGCCATGCCTCAGCCAAAGAAAGACTGTCTCCTCATCTTGCTGAGGTTTCGATGCCGCCGCCGGCGCCGCTGCTGTTTTAGTGTGACGCCCCAAAGGCTGGGAGTACTATTGAGTCGAACATCGCGACCACTACGACTGTAAAAAAAGGTGGTTCTTTTATAAAAAAAAAAGGGGAGCATGCCATGAACGGACCTTATTGTTAAGAAACTTCTTATAATTTGACTTTTTGTGTGTTTTTTATATGAAGTACCTTTGAAGCTTGTTATTATATACAACTGTCATAAAATTACCAACAAAGACTCCAAACGTTTTCTTTCTACAATTTAATCCTAAATACATAAATAATCCGTACTATAATTGCAAGATACGCAAGCCAAAAGTATTCACTCATTTCTATTGTTTGTTTTTTATACTTTTATGGCACTTTTGTATTTCGTTGGTTTTTGGTTGTCATGGTGATATTTGGGGTTGTTATATTTTTTACGTACATAATTATAAGGTGCAAAGAAATGCCGTCGCCTTTTATTTATCTATAACAAAGATTTATCATTTACACACACAATATCTTTTTATAAAATATTGTGTGTTATTCTGATGTATGAACAATAATATAGTTGTAAAGTTTTATTAAGATTCATACAATAGTTTTTACGTGAAAAATATCAAACATCCATCCATACCTACTAACTTTTGAGTTTATAATATTAGTAGAAATAAAATATCGCTTTTCATTGATTTGAAACAACTTTTGGAATGGTCCCTGTTGAAATATTAATAAGATTTGGTAATTTATTCAATTTCTTCAAACCCACGCTCACCGAAACAAATTATGTTATTTTATTTAACAATTTTATGATTCCGTTTGTCTTGCTTATTAAAAAAAGTGATATAAATTAATCCTTTCTTATATACCTAAATTAATTATTCTTTATAAGGGAATTCAAATGTAATATTTATTCGTCTTTGAGTTGTAGTGTTATTCTACTTTGGAAATGTCAACATTCAATTGTGTAGGTTTTAATAGCATTCCCACACATTTTTAAACAAAATACTTAGATAACAAATAAAATATTTAAAAAACATTTATAAAACCGTCATTGTTCAATTCCCTGAAATAGTCTGCGTCATGACATTATTATATACATTCTCAAATGAATTATTTCAATTGAATTTTTCACTTTTTTTAAGCCGAAGCAGACTTTATTTACATACATACATACATATATGCCACGCCTTATTCCCAATGTGGTAGGCAGAGACCACCTCAGGTAATAATTACGTATCCACTTTAGTAGTTAAGAATAAAACATGCTTACATATCTGTTTTTTTACTAATTTGTATGGAATATAGGCTAATCCAATGAGCTAATTTTATTTTATACTAGCTTTCTGCCCGCGGCTTCGCCTGCGTGGATTTCGGGATTGGGTCTACAGAGGGTTAAGGGTCATAGCTTTTGCCCACGACTACATATGCGCGGAAGTCGGTTTATGGCGCGAAGATTTTATCGCGCTTCCCGTGGGATCTGTCAATTTTCCCAGATAAAAAGTAGCCTATGTTACTCGGGGATAATGTAGCTTTCCAAAGGTGAAAGAATTTTTGAAATCGGTCCAGTCGTTTCGGAGCCTATTCATTACAAACAAACAAACAAACAAATCTTTCCTCTTTATAATATTAGTATAGATAGACGTTTCAGAATCAAGTCCAGTTTGCGAGCCGATATCATGTTTTCATATTTTATAAACATTTTTAAACATTTTCCATCAGTTTATAAGTTGCTTTTGCTAGTATTATTATTTATTAGCTTTTTACTCGCGGCTTCGCCCGCGTTATATTGGATTTTCCAAAAGTAAAGATACAACTCGGCCAGCTCTGTTTATCTCTAATTTTCCCGCAGGGAAGAAATATTTTACCGAGGTAAACTTTCACTACATCCTTCTACCAATTCCTTTATCAATTTTCTTCCAAATCGATTTGTATTTAAACAACACTTTCATTCATACCATATTTTTTACCCCTTTTAAAAACTTGAACGCCAAAATTATTTATGTTTTTTCGTCAGACAATAAACTCAAATTTCCTTTAGAAATAAATTTGAGTTTATTGTCTGACGATGATGTTCCGAAACCGGTCACAATAATATTTATTCGTCTTCGAGTTGTAGTGTTATTCTACTTTGGAAATGTCAACATTCAATTGTGTAGGTTTTAATAGCATTCCCACACATTTTTAAACAAAATACTTAGATAACAAATAAATAATATTTAAAAAACATTCATAAAACCGTCATTGTCCAATTCCCTGAAATAGTCTGCGTCATGACACATGACACATGACACATTCTCAAATGAATTATCTCAATTGATTTTTTTACTTTTTTTAAGCCGAATCAGACTTTATTTACATACATACATACATATATGCCACGCCTTATTCCCAATGTGGTAGGCAGAGACCACCTCAGGTAATAATTACGTATCCACTTTAGTAGTTAAGAATAAAACATGCTTACATATCTGTTTTTTTACTAATTTGTATGGAATATAGGCTAATCCAATGAGCTAATTTTATTTTATATAGACTTTTCAGAATTAAGTTCTTAGTCCCACTACTATATAATATTTCAATAAATATAAAATATTATATAGTAGTGGAACTAGTGAAAAGTAGTGGTTTATTAAGATCCATCAGTTTATTAATATGGAGTTCCATCAAGAAGTTACAGCACAAAGCATAAACTATTATTTATGTTTTATCAAAAGCTAAAAAAAATAAGTTTCAAACTAGTAGTAGTACTTTAAAAATTACGTACTTTCCATTCAAATTTTCAACCCCTTAACCTTTTTCGCTATACAAAGTAGTCTATTTACTTTTCCAGACTATATATATTTACTTATTGGCATAAAAGCGTGACATAAAGTTCCCTTCTCATGTGTAATATTAGTAAAGGCTCTGCTTTCTCTTAGAAAACATTTGTAAACATTTTTAAATTAACAGAATAATGTCAGTAGAAGCGACGAATAATACAAGATACGCGAAATTCTATTATCCAACGTTCCGTGGGCGCCAAAAGGGTCCACGCGTGTCTTTTCTTATTCAACAACAAATAAAACCAGCCTTCTTAACACTTCCCACTGTAAGTCCATTGTGTTTCCTGCTTCTTCCCTTTCATCCAGAGGGACAATATCAAACGCAAATACAGTTGCAAGGACTTAGCCTGCTTTTATATCTTTATCTTCATTTTTCAACGTGTAAATTTGCATTGTATCCTTTAGCGGACTTAAATCTTTATAATCTTAAGAATATTAAAAGCAGGATCATGCGGAGATTTCACGCAAACGTTTTGTGTAGAAAATGTAGAAAATATCAAGCTGTTATTACTAGATTGAGAAATAGGACGAACAAATCTCACACATATTCATAATATAACAGAAACAGCCAAAATCAAATACAAGTGTGGTCTGAACTTAACGGTATATCATCTGGTAGATGGTCCATCTTATGATAATGAAAAACTTATTTGTAACTAGCGACCCGCCCCGGCTTCGCACGGGTGCAATACTAAATACACTACAGTATATAATCGTTTGCAATATACGCGGAAAAAGTGCAATTATTTACAATATCATGTTAGAAACCTCAAAAATAACAGTATTTCTCCACTATTTAATAGATGTTGTTATACATATAAACCTTTCTTAAGAATCACTCTATCTATTAAAAAACCGCATCAAAAATCCGTTGCGTAATTTTAAAGATCAAAAGCATAAATAAGGACAGACAGACAGCGGATAGTGACTTTGTTTTATACTATGTAGTGATTTACCAAAAAGGCGAAAGATTTATACGTTTTGAAGGGAAACCAGAGTTTGCCGTTGCTCATTGGCACAGAGGCTGTGGAGAAGGTCCACAAATTCACATACCTCGGGAGTGTAGTGTCGGAATCTGGGGGACCGAGGAGGACATCACTTCGAGAATCGCCAAGGCGAGAGCAACCTTCGCACGGCTGCGCTCTATATGGCAGTCACGGAAGCTCACTAGAAGGGTCAAGTTTAAAATCTTTCGATCAAATGTTAAAACCGTGCTGCTTTATGGAAGCGAGACGTGGAAGGTCACTAAAGACATCTCGCATAAGCTGCAGGTGGTAGTCAACCGTTGTCTTCGTCGTATTCTCGGTATTTACTGGCCCGAGAAAATCACCAACTTTGACCTGTGGGAACGCTGCGGTGAAACTCCAATCGATCACCAAATTAAACGTCGCAAATGGAAGTGGATCGGCCACACGCTCCGAAGGGACTCCGAACACATACCAAGGCAAGCCTTAGACTGGAATCCCCAAGGAAAGCGTAAGCGAGGCCGCCCTAGACAGACCTGGCGACGGACGATCATCGCAGAGGCGAAGAAAATCGGGAAGACCTGGAGCGAAGTCAAGCGCGAAGCTCAAGACCGACCGGGCTGGCGACGCACTGTGGACGCCCTCTGCCCCATCTAGGGGACATAGGACCTTAACCTAACCTAGTGATTTACCAAATCTCTAAATGATTGCCTTAGTAACAAGGGTATGGATCATACTGTAAAATTCTTAAAATCTTAAAATATGTACAACTTATTAATGTTTTTAAATATGAATATTGTACTTTTTTTCTCATCAATGTATAGCATTTTGTAATTATTCTGGTGTTATATAAGCTGTGGCCGTTTAGACCTTGTTGTTATAAAACGACCTAAAAAATAAAAAGCAAAAAATGACAGCACCGGTCTACGATACATATGTGTAACATCACTACTATTGTACTATTGTACCTTTGTTAAAAGACACATTGACATGTTTAAGATGAGAAAAGAAAATTATACGCGACCAATAAACTTAAGACAAAAAGAATATCTTGCACTCCCTCCAACCAATTTGAAGATGGTAGGTTCTGGTCCCTATTCTATGTGTGTTAGGATATATAACAAGATTCCAATTAATATACAAAACATGGAGAAATATAATTTGTTCAAGAGCACGTGGAAGCATACCTTAAAGGAAGACCTTTATATACGTTGCAGGAGTTTTTTGATGACAGGACCGGAACTTGATCTGAGAGTTAATTTAGCATTATGTAATTTGTATAGAATAATAGGAATGATAATTGAAAATAGGCTAATGTAAATAAATATGTAAGTTAGTGCAGGTATATTTAGAATAAGTGGTGAAAGATAGAAGTATGAAGTGTAGCGTAATGTTGCAGTGCCTAGCAGGGATTCATGTTTGAAACAGTGAAATGTTAGTAAGTGTCATCAAATGTATTGTACAACATGAAAGCAATAAATAAATAAATAAATAAATAAATATTGGTAGGTATAATTATAAGTAGAGATCGGATAATCGGATGCATATTTACCTAAAGTTAGATTTTGGCTCACAAATTATGGAAGCGGCTTTTTAAAATACATTTTGTTAAATAAAAATCCCGGGAAAATACGGACTGCAAATTTAACGTAGTGATATTGTTTGAAAATTACTAAATTAGCACGTGGTATTTATTTTCAAAAGACCGAGACTCCACTTTGACTCGAGAGTAAAGTGGCAGTTTTTTGTTCCTACTTATTTTATAGATAATTAAATAAATATATATTTATATAAATAAATATATATTATAGATAATTAAAAAATAGTTGTAGTGACGTAACTACAATAGTTAGACACATAAATGAAATAAAATAAAATCGTTTACATCAGGCACACATATACCATATCATATAAAATAACAAATTATATAATTAAATTAAATTAAAAGCAATAAAAATACAATACAAATACAAAAGCTATCACCTACTTTCTATTTGCCTCCATATGGATAGAAATCCAATAGCTGTAGATGGGATTGGTCAGATAGTCAGAGACAGCCCTCCGTATGGTGTTGTTCGAGCGACTCACTGTACTCCAGAAGGCTGCTATCCTCGTCCGTCTTATGGCAAAGAAATCAGGGACCCCGCCTCAGAGAGCATGGTCGATGCACTGCAGTGCCTTGGAAACTTCATAAGGACCCTATCACATTATTGTACTGGACCCTTATGGTACTGAAGGATTTCCTAGTGAAGTTGTACCAAAGCTGACAAGTATACGTAGACATATGGTCTCGCGAATTTTTTGTAAAAATTGATTATAATATTGTCGAGCATTTTTTTGTCCTATCGTTAATAACTCTTCGCAGCGTAGGTATGCGAGCGATTAAATACATTTTATGGTTAATTTTTTTACACTTTTTGGTTGGTTTTAATAAGAATTTCTAAAGATTTCTATGGTAATCCATTTAGTACTGGATAGCCTATGTTACTCAGCGATAATGTGGCTTTCTAATGAAAAAGAATTTTAAAGTCGGTCCAGTTTCATTCATTCATCAGTCACTTTTTGAGTTTAATGGTTACATACAAATATACAAATTTTCCTCTTTATAATATTATTAATTTTATTACATTATTAGTATAGATTGTGTGAATTGTCCAAAATATGACGATAAGTGTCAAAGTAAGTAGGAAAAAATCTACCATCTGCGAGCTTTTCTGGCGTGCGCTGCCAAGACCGCTGAGTTGCACATATGTATTGTGGAAATGTTTATCTATATGATACTCGAATATTACTCCTGAGCAGACGATAAGGCCAAGCTGGCATCAAAAAAACTCGGTGTACTTAATAGGCGAAGCGGTACTTCACACCGGGGCAAAGACTTGTATAAGTCGCAAGTCCGGCCCCATATGGAGTACTGCTGCCATCTCTGGGCGGGAGCACCTATGTACCAGCTTGGGCCCCTAGACTCGGTTCAAAAGCGCGCTGCGAGACTCGTCGATGATCCCGTACTCACAGGCGGTATCGAGCCTCTAAGTCTTAGGAGAGACATTGCTCCTTATGTGTGTTCTACCGCCTGTATGGGTGTTCTGAAGAATTGTTTGACATGATGCCCACGGCCACTTTCTATCATCGCACCGCTCGCCATCGACAGGGAGTTCATGCCACACACTGGAGCCTAATGGTCCCGCACAGTGCGGTTCCAAAGGAATTTCCTCCCGCGTACACTTCGTTTGTGGAATGAGCTCCCTGCCGAGGTTTTCCGCAGGGCTACAGTATGGGTTCTCAAAAGGGGAGTAATAGGTTTTTGAAGGGTCGGCAACGCGCAAAGTGACCCCCTGGTGTTGCAAGTGTCCATAGGCTACGGTAACCGCTCACCATCAGGCGTGCCGTAGGCCTGTTTGCCACCATCGGTGTATAAAAAAAAAACGAAGTCGTGGGCACCAGCAAGTACTGATAAATGTTTGATTGATTCGATTCAAAACTTCAAACCGGGCCAAATCGGTAATCATGTACGCAAGTTAGTAGTGGAACTCAGTTTGAAGTTATCCTTATCAGATATATTTAATAAAGTGTCCACGGATGTACGAGAACAAGTAACTCGTAACAAGAACTGAGCATGGTGCATGAAAAAATGTGATTGAGATGTGACAATGTGAAGTTTAAAATAAAAAGCGTTTTCCCATTTAAAAGTTCGTAAACGCATTCGCGACTCCTCTGGTGTTTTGCATGGATGTCGATAGATGAATAGGTAAAGTGGCATAGTTTGCTAACTTTATATAATAAATAATTAACACAAAATAATAAAATTTAGCTATTTCCAATAGTACAAATCACGCCGTTTACAATAAGTTTTAAAATCATAGTACAAGGAGTTGGCAAATTATTCTTTATTTATTCACTTTTAGCGACGGTAATCGCTTAGCATCAGATGATCCGCCTGATCGTTTGACCTTCTATTTCATAAAAAAGGTCAATAAGACTTCATAAACAGAGGATTATGTCATAAATAGAATTTATTGAACGTATTTATATGAAAATTTTAAAGAAAAATAAAATCTAAAAATGTTAACTTAAGTAATGTTGATTGCTAAAGCATTTTGCAATTTAGACCTTTGATAGGAAATCTATACTATACGTTAAAATATTATCTTTATAATTATAAATTAGTAGTCATTGCTTCAAGTTTCATAGCGCTTACAAGTTTCATTTCAAAGTTGTCAACGCTAAAGAAAGAAAAGAAAATAAATTGCAGTACAGTTCAATTGAGTATAGGGAGTGTTCGAATAAATATATCTTGTACATAAATGTATTTAAGGTTTTGTTTTTTTTTTTTACTTAAGATAACATTTTTTTTTGTCATTTCTGGGATTACTTACTCTGTACAAGTGCAGATGCAAACTGATTGTTTTATTAAAATTAAAACACTTTTTTTTATTAGTAGTAAGTAACATTACATTACAGGAAACATGTTTTAGTAATTACTTTTATAACTTTATCTAAATCACTTTTAATTAAATCTCGAGTGCCTTTTTCATCTAGACAATAGCTTTCAACAATGGTTCCAGCGGTTGATCAACCGTCTCATTAGAATAATAGAGAATCCTACTAGATACATTGAACACTGTTCCTTAAATCCTCAATAACATCTGTACGGCCATTTATTCATTAAAACTCTGCCACGTCAATGGGCAATACATACAACTGGGCAACTCAAAATTGGTATAACATAACTAGGTATGATTCGATTATATTCTGAGTCCAAACTACAACTTCTTAATAGTTATATTAAGGAAGTTATTCATATATTTTTTGATAAGATGAATAATAATTACGCCAAAAGGCCGAAACGTTGCCCCGCAACGCCGTGATAAACTGACGTACTTCATTACCGCGGTGGAAGATAAGCTCTCCCGTTATTTCAAATTAAGGCATTTACTAATTAATTTTAGTTTTAAAGGTCGTCTCTAATTGTTACGATAAAGATAAATATGATTTGTCAGTTTTATGTTTAGTGAGATAACAACGGAACGAAACAGAAATGCTGAGAAATTAACAATCATTTAAAATACAGCGATTTCGTGTTCCGTTTCTATATCCAAAATCAACCTATCAAAACTACACTACATCTCTCTTTCTCCTTTCTTCACTCATTCAGTCTTTTTCACTCTTTCTGTCGGTAAAGATTTTACAATCTATAAAGTCCCTTTTGACAGATGTGATCGTGATAGTTTATCTGGCCTACAATATACGTTTCCAAGTATTATACTGGTTTACAATGAATTTAACAAAACTAACTTAACTTATCTAACAAAATAAAACGTGTTGAATTTTTGTTACGGAATGTCAGGACCGGTGCAACTATAATTGTGGGAGTGCCCCAGGGATCAATATTGGGGCTATTGCTTTTACTAATTTATATAAATGATCTTGTAAAGTTCACTAGCGACTTGTGTAACACAGTACAGTACTGTTTGCAGATAATACTTCATTAATATTTAAGTTAAATATAGAAAGTAAAAACCTTGACGTTGTGAATAGAATCCTTTTCAAAGTATTACACTGTTTCAATACGAATAATTTGTCGCTTAACTCTACAATAATTGAAAAATAAAACATTATTTTTGTTACCGAATATTAGAACTGTACATACAGTTGTGAAAGTAAATAATGAAATTGTAGTAAATCCTGATACATAAAGAAATAAATTAAATTGAACTTACAATTCGGAAACTGAACTAATTATGAAATGTTATAATATATTAAATAATAGATTACTTTAATAATCCGTCTGAAGTTTTAAAAGTTCTGAGGCGTTATAGCAAATTACCGTGTCAGTGACCGAGGCAATGGATCGGACAGTCTCGCCGCTATAAACGGGGGGCTAAATGCTTTTGCTAAAACGATTTTCGACTCAACATCTCTTCTATGTATTTCGAGGCGACCGCTTTAATAATTCACGAAGCTTTCGATAGCGATATGTACTATACTTTTGTCTGCTTCGAGCTTATTGACCAGTGCGCCGTTATAACTATTGATATTACTTATGGTGGTGTAGAAATATCAGATTTTTTTTCTATAAGTATTGATAAATAAATCACAACGTCTTCTTTCTCTGACCTTGTTCTCAATTTTTTTGGAATCAGCGCAACATGTCTTCCTCTATCCTTCGCCATTTCGACACTCACTTCAACATATGAACATTCATAAAGTCCATCTTTTCTCCGGTCTCCCTCCACATACTTCCATCCAGATCACATCACAAATAATAACATTATAACTAGTAGTATAGTCTGATTGTAATCCTTAATAATATTGTAAACACGAAAGAACATTAACTCTGTCGCGATTAAACGCCAAAATTAATGAAGCGATTAAAATTAAATACCTTTGAAAATATAATTAAAGGAGATGCTGGATGTAGTTGCATCTAATGCTGGGTACCTGAAAGTTAATATGTGATATAAAAAAAGTTCCATGAACTTTTCATATTATTACAATTTTGAAAAACATATCATAGAAACTCCTACGATATTATGGTCGCAAATCTACAACTAGAGAATTTGCTATGAACTTTAGGTAGGCATTTTAGTACAGATATAATAACTGGGTAATATATTACTATTGTAGTGAATAATTTGAAGTCGGCAAGTAAACACAATACACAATAGGTCCGTTTAGAAAAGCAGGGTCAGTATTAAAATCAAAAATCTTCTTCTTCTTCTTTTGGGTTTGATGGCGGTGCCCATAGGATTTCGCCAACCTCGAGTTTTTTTGCTTAGAATACTTTTTTTAATTAAAGTATGCGCGACTCATGTTATTATCCAGGCCGTGAAAGTACAAGTGGATGCAAAATTAAAATTAAACAAGACAAATAAAAAACAATATATCCTGTTTGCTGTCTATAAATAAATATATAAAAAAGTTAAAGAGCGGAAACCAAATCAGAGAATAAAAAGATACCAATTAAAGTTTAATACGATTGTAGAATAAATAATGACAAAGAATATTGATAAAGGGTGAATTAACATAAGAAAGAAGAGAGTTAAATTGACACGGCTTAGGGATATAAGGGGGAATGACATCATACAAAGAATATGAATACTTTGTACAATCGAAAAATATATGATCAGCCGAACCTTCGTCCAAACCACACTCACATAGGGAGCTGTCTTTAACCCTTATTTTTGTCAAGTGCACCGGTGTACTTGCATGCCCAAGACGTAACCGACATATAGTAGATATGCAAATTTTAGAGGCCTGCTTAAATTTAAAAAACCAAGGTTTAGAAGGAATTTCCTTTTGAATTTGAGCAAAATGCCTTCCTACAACACTGCTGGATTGTCTCCATTTAATATCCCATGAAGAGGTCATTCGCTGTCTTGCCAGACCTAATAGGTCATGAGAATATGTTACATAGTGACTAAGACAGCCGCTATGAGTGGCATCCAAATCAAAAATCAAGTGATATCGCAACGAACAATCGAACAAACAAAAGTCGTATAACATCTGACATTGACATCTGACATTTTTAAAGTGCTGTGAGAATAAACTCTCAATACAATAACATCGATCGAGGAAATTGATATTATCGTGTGAATAAAATACTTATTTGTTGTTAATTGTTTTCGACGATTAACATTAATTAAACATTTCTGTACAGAAAATATTCTTCTCTATTATTTAATGATTTTTATTGAATTATTTTATTTGATAAAACAAAAAGTTTAATCCGCTATGTCCGTATATATCGATTATTTTGTATATTGACCGAAACTACAATAATCGATTATCTCGTTTAAATGTCAACACTATTCAAGTTCGGAAAATAGGAAAACAAGTTTAAAACTTTTTATTTAATTATTTTTTCACGAAAGTTCTAGGAAAATAATAATCATGTAACAATTCATTAATGAATATATAAAAATTACGAGGCAGTGTGATATATTTATACATGTTAAGGGCAGTCGTTTAGCCATCTCATTTTAATACCTACATAGATAGATTGGATTCTGAGAACGAATATATGTTACTTTTAAAGCGAAAAATATGAATTTTATTTACATAAGATGTAGAAAATGAAGTTTTTATTTTAAATAAATATTATACAGTCCACTATTATAAAGCATTTTTAATGTCCGGGCACGGGAATCAATCCAGCACTCGAAATATTGTCTGGCACATTAAATTGAATCCGGCTCGAAGGATCAATTTAATGTGCCAGACAAATAGATTTAAATAAATACGATAGTCAACAATTGTCAAAATATAAAACTAAAGGGAGTAAAATAAGGGATGATATGACAAACTATTGAGCTGGCTTTGATAAATAGATAATTTTAGAACCCGAAGAAGGACATAGGGACAATTTTACTACTGGAAAATAAAATTTCATCTTCACCACTAAACATCCGCAATATTATCGATAACTGAAAATAGTCCTTACGACCTTAAAGATAAAGAAATTTTCTATTCACCCCCTTTAATTGGAATTTTAAACATTATATAGCTCCTTTTTAATTTTTTTCTTTCTTTTTTTCTTGAACTCCACCTCTTTTAGTGTAGTTAGAATGTTTTAAAATGCATAATGAGAATAAGAAAGCATGAGAATGTGTTAGAATGTATTATAAAAATTGCAATGTATTAGAATCTTTTTTTTTTATGAATGTCTGGAAAATGCGTTACGCATACTCCGCGGCTCGGGAACACCGCGGGGTTATGTCGGACTCTCCGCGCGCTTGGGGGCCGAGTGCCAGCCAAGCGCGCGGCCTACCGACTAAAAACCAGAAAATGCCCCAGGGTCGCCTTGGCAGGAGCGCATAAATCGTTGACGCATCCTCCCCCTCATCAGACGCGGAGGAAGACACGCCGAGGAGAGCAGCATCACTGCCTGACAAGGTCATGAAAACACTTACGTACACTTCCACGACCTCGTCGGCGTCATTGGCTCGCCCGCGGCGAGCCCCTCTCACCTCCCCGTTGTGCTGGGGGGGCCGTCGATCCCCCGGGACATCCAGGGGATCGTCGACTGGCGGCGGCCTGGTCCCCGCTGGTCACCAACAGGAGGAAGGAGGCGAGCAAACTCGCGCCTCCTGCGCCCTGCGCGCCTGCGGCGGCATACCGGGGCCTCGGGATCCGCCTCCCTGGCCCGCTCCGCCGCCCCCTTCTGCGTCATGACGTCGGCGCAGAAGGAGTTCACTAGCGCCCACGTCCTCTCCCCCTCCAGCATGGCGCGCACCACGTTTTGGAGGGAATGTATTAGAATCTGTGAGAACCTAACTTTACTATAAAGTCTTAATCCCGGGTGGCTTGAATCGTTCGGTTCATTTAGAATGCTTTAACTAAATTTGAATGTTTTTTTTTTTTTTATATTTAACTAGCTTTCTGCCCGCGGCTTCGCCCGCGTGGATTTCGGGATTGGGTGTATAGAGGGTTAAGGGTCATAGCTTTTGCCCACGGCTACATATACGCGGAAGTCGGTTTATGGTGCGAAGATTTTATCGCGCTTCCCGTGGGACTATCCGTTTTTCCGAGATAAAAAATGCCGCAAAACTCCTCAAGAATCACTCTATCTATTGATGAAAACCGCATAAAAATCTGTGCAGTAGTTTTTGAGCGAAGCCTTTATTGCGCATCCCGTGGGATCTGTCGATTTTTCCGGGATAAAAAGTAGCCTATGTTACTCGGGGAGAATGTAGCTTTCCAAAGGTGAAAGAATTTTTGAAATCGGTCCAGTAGTTTAAGCGTGAAGAGGTAACAAACAAACAAACAAACAAACAAATAAACAACAAACAAACAAACACACTTTCGCATTTATAATATTAGTTGGGATTCTTCATGATCTTTCGCTCAGGATTCAATATGCCAACTTTGGCATAAGATACTGCATTATCCGCTAAATATTTAATCTACTATTATAATCAGCAACCTTAAAATAGTTCCGATCAAATTTAAAGTATTAATAGACGCGTCAAAATTTGTTTGCCAAATAAATTTAAAGTGTGAGTTTGCAAACTCTGGGTGTTCCTGAACAGACAATGAACAGGCTGTGGAACAGTTTCCGACGTGTTGACAGCTTAACTAGGCGCTGACAAATTTGCTGCTAAAACTAACAGTTTTGTGTTTATAGGTTCTAATTTTCTATTTTACTCCTACAGGCAACAAATTAATCTATACTTATATTATAAAGACATTTTTTTTTGTCTGAATGTGCTAATCTCTACTTATTCGAATTAAAAAATGATTAACTTAACTATTAGCTACAGGTTATCTTATATTACGCGACGAGTAATAAAGGCAAATCATTAATGGAAAACGTTGCAAAAACTGTAAAACTGGCACTGCGTTAACGGTTCGAGTTACGTAAAAACTGTGTATGACGGTATTCTTCCTCTATAAAAGTAAACAAAAATACTATGAACCATTGTCACGTGATTTCAGTAGAATAATGTAATAGATACACATAATATGCAAGCCGACATTATGGACGATGGTAAATCGGATCGTAATCCGAGCACCCCATCCGAAACAGTTGATCTACTTACGCTTCCCTGTCGTCCCTCATCCCGAAATCGGCCTTCCCCTTTTATATCGTAATTGGATAAGAAAACATCAAACTGTCGTGATTTCATATTTATTTTTGTAAATAGTTTATTTTTTTTAATGTGGCATACTGTTGTATCTTGAATTATTTACCGACCAATCAGTTCGGTTGATCGGTAAGGTTTACCGACCATTATTTATCGACCAGCCAGTTCAATTGGTCGGTGAAGCAGGGTAATGTACGCAGTATAAATAGCCCGACAAGCAGACTTTGAGTCAGTTGTTCGTCAGCGTTTAACGAAGCATTAGCTAAAAAGGAAACTCTCTCAGTATATCTATAATTAGTGTAAGTTAGCATAAGAAGTGTACAAGTTTAGTTGAAATAAAACAGTGTCAGTTACTAATACGTAGTATTATTTCTTCAAATCTCAGAAGTGGGATAATCTGCAGCCTACAAAAAAGAAGGTACGTACATTTCTCAACGGACAAATACTTCGAAAATATTTCATAGGATTTTTCGAAACATAGGATTTGTAGAAACATTGTGTCTCATTTTCAAATAGAGGCATAGTATTGATATAGTTTCTTGCCACAGCAAAACTACATCGCTACTAGCTGGATAAAATCGTGTTAGTTGAGCTATCATTGAAATCATTTGGGCAAGGCTACACTTTGCTAATGGTTTGTGAAAGCACAAATATGCGATCAAGACAATCAAATTAACTGAATTGCTATAGCTAATATTCATACGGTACATTTACAACAGAATTAATCAGAAGTGGTACTTTTTATTTTAATCTATCGCATTTGCAGTGCATACATTTTGTTCTTTAGTGTAAAACTTTGAGAAAACTAATTACGGCAAACTATATATATATATATGTATAATTAAGACCACGTGTTTTCAATTGTATTAGTTGAAGCGGCCAAGTGAGTCGCTTGGGCCATGTGTGTCCTTGTTTTAGATTGCAGGATAGCGGCCAAGTGAGTCGTGTAGGCCAAGTGTGTCCTTTAGTAAATAGCAGGTCTTATATATAGGTAGCGGCCAAGTGAGTCGTTTGGGCCAAGTGTGTCCTTTAGTAAATAGCAGGTATTATATATAGGTAGCGGCCAAGTGAGTCGTTTGGGCCAAGTGTGTCCTTAGTTTTTCATAAAGTAGGAATAACGGCCAGGTGCGTCGCTTGGGCCATGTGTGTCCTTTGTTTTAGTGAATTAATGTGTTATAAATGCCTGCGTCACGTACATCCCTATATACCTTTTATATTTGTACCTCTCAATATTTTTATTGCAATATTGTTTGTGTCCAATAAGGAGTTTATATATATATGTTATGTATGTATATATGTGTACCTAATGGTAATATTTAGAAGATATTAAAAATAAAGAACATCTTCATTTCCAAATAGAAATGTTCAAGTAAATGTTTAATTGTGATAGAAGTAGAATATCAAATTAATCATTTCGTAGTATTTTATTTCCGTTGTTGTTAGAAGCAAAATCTTCAATAGAATAATTTTTTTTCGTCTCTCCTTTTAATAAACATAATTATTACAAGTTTTATTGTTTATTTGAGGCCATGGAGGCGAATTCTTCGAGGCGCCAGAAACGACTGCGGATTCCGGTACGGTCGCACATACAGAAGCGCCCTCGCCTCGCATCCACACAATCAGAAACATCAACTTCAGAATGGATTGTCGAGGAGGTCAGTCATGCTAGTTCAAGTATACCGGCGCCGGAACCTTCCAGTGTTCAACCTAGTGGGCTGACTGCCGATGATGTACTAAAACTTTTAACTACAATTCAAAATGGTAAACCAAAATCGAGCAATAATTTCAGTAACCAATTAAATAATGTCATACCAGAGTTTGATCCTCATAATAAAACCCAAAGCGTTGATACGTGGATTAGAAAAGTCAATGAATGTAGTAGTATTTACGAATGGAACGAGAAGCACACCATACACTTTGCACTACAAAAATTAACTGGTCTAGCCAAAAAGTGGTTCGAATCCTTGCAAACTGTTGTATATACCTGGGAGGAATGGCAAGTTAAACTAAAAAAGGCTTTTCCTTACGAACAGAACTATGGGCAGCTTCTTGAAGACATGCTTGCTCGTGTTACGCGTAGAAATGAAAATTTATGTGACTATTTTTATGATAAGCTTACATTAATAAATAGTTGTAATATTAAAGGAAAAATGCCGTAGACTGCATTATACACGGTATTATTGATAAGTCGGTTAGGAGTAGTGCCCAAGCATTAAACTGTGAAGAGCCGGAAGACCTTTTGAATTTTCTCAATTCACAGAAATCCATTGACGTTCCATATATCAAAAGACCTATTCAACCCAATAGTAATCGCCCTGCTAGCACCTCTTCCACATCCGGTGAAGTGACTTGTTTTAACTGCCGTTCTAAGGGTCATACTTTCTATAAATGTTCAAAACCCCTTATTAAGTGTCAAAAATGTCGAAGGGTGGGTCATGATACTGCCGATTGTAAATTAGCTCCAATTAGTTACCGTGTCGAAAATAAAAACACTGCCATGACTGCAGAGCGCAGTACATTACTAATTTCTTCTGGAAAAGTTAATGATAAATTTTTTAAAAAGGCAACTATTTCAAATCAACTCTTTGTTGCTTTTATAGACTTTGGTAGCGAATGTAGCTTGATGCGGGATTCTGACGCTCAGAAACTTAATTTGTCCAAAGATTTTTCCAACCTACCCGTGTTAAAAGGATTCGGTAACTCTGTTGTAGTACCACACTATAAATCAAATATTTTTGTAAAAATCGATGAAGTAGAGTCTCAAATTGAAATTCTAGTCGTTAAAGATGAGTTTTTACAATGCCCATTACTCATTGGTCAGGATTTCACTGAAAAGCCATGCGTCTCGGTTATGAAGAACAGTGATACATTGCTTTTCTATAAAAGTGCTGTAAAGAATTACTCTGAACAAGATGATTCTATAAAGTTGATGGTTTCCACTCCTGTCGAATTAAACCAAATCGGTCTGGTTGAAGTTTGTGCTAGCAATGAGTCCTTAAATGGAGATGTTTTTGTCGAGGGATACAATTGTGGTGAAATAGGACGAGAGTATCATTTACACCAGGGTGTGTATAGGCTAACAAAAGGGAAGTGTCATCTAGTTATCAGTAATTTTGCTGAACATCCGATCTTTATAGATTCCCGTAGTGTCTTAGCCAGAGCAAGATTTATCGCAATAAAAGAAATAAGGCACGTGAACAGATTGATTAAAGATATTTCTTCTGTCCAGCCTCTACAGAAATCTGAAATAAAAGTAGGCAATCAAATTAGTGGGGAGTCTTTAAATAGATTATACAACCTTCTACAATCATATAGGGACTGTTTCGCTCTTGACATAGGAGAAATAGGTTGTGCTAAGAATGTCAAGATGTCTATTGAATTAACGGATGATAGACCAGTAGTCTATCGTCCTTATAGGCTTTCCATTTCGAACGAGAGCAGGTACGAGGAGTTATTAACGAATTGCTTAAAAATGATATTATTGAAGAATCCAATTCAGACTTCGCCAGCCCAATCTTAATGGTAAAAAAAAAGTCTGGTGAGATGCGGCTTTGTGTCGATTATCGGGCTCTTAACAATAAAACAAAAAAGGATTGTTTCCCACTACCCTTAATAGATGATCAACTAAATAATCTAAGCGGAAATCGATATTTTACCACTCTGGATCTCGCGTCAGGGTACTACCAGGTCCCGATGGACAAAGCAAGTCAACGCTATACCGGTTTCGTGACTCCAGATGGCCATTATGAATTTAAAAGGATGCCATTTGGATTAGCCAATGCTCCTGCCATATTTCAAAAATTCATCAATAAAATGCTAGGATCCAAACGTTTTGAATCAGCTCTGGCCTATTTAGATGACATTCTCGTACCATCGCAGGACCTGGAGCAAGGTTTCAATAGGCTCGAGGAAGTTCTTAAACTATTACGTGAAAATGGGCTAACGTTAAAATTATCTAAGTGCCGATTTTTCGATACTTCCATAAATTACCTAGGGTTTGAAGTATCAGAGGCGGGTATAAGACCAAATGAACAAAAAATTTTAGCAGTTAAGGAATTCCCTATCCCAAAAATGTTCACGAGGTTCGACAATTCCTCGGTCTTGCCAGCTACTTCAGAAGATTCATACGCAATTTTGGTGAAATTGCAAGACCGCTTACTCATTTGCTCAAAAAGGACATATCCTTTAAGTGGACCGAATCAGAATCTTTAGCCTTCACTTGTTTAAAGGAGAAATTAGTTGACCGTCCCATTTTAGCTCACTACGACCCGAAATTGGAAACCGAGCTCCACACCGATGCGAGTTCGCTGGGCATTGGTGGCATACTTTTGCAGTGGCAAAATTGTCCGCGGCTCTTAAAACCAGTAGCTTACTTTAGTAGGCAGACCACCCCGGAAGAGCGCCATCTTCATTCTTATGAGCTTGAAACACTAGCCATAGTATGTTCGTTAAAAAAATTTAGAGTCTACCTGCTAGGCATTGAGTTCAAGGTAGTGACAGATTGCAGCGCTTTGCGAACTACTCTTACGAAAAGAGACCTTGTACCACGAATAGCAAGATGGTGGCTCCAAATCAGTGAATTTACGTTTAATGTAGAATTCAGGCCAGGCACTCAAATGAGCCATGTAGACGCGCTCAGTCGCAATACGACATTGACTGCATCTATTTGTAACATTGAAAAAGATCATTGGCTTTTTGCTCTGCAATTGTCTGACCCTGATATATCCCGTATAGCTAAAGTACTTAGACCAGAAAATGATGAAGAATCAAAAGACATTAAAAAGAACTTTGTCATAAAAGATCACAAGATTTACAGGAAGCATGATGATAAATTGTGCCTTGTTGTTCCAAAAGGAGCGAGGTTTCATGTATGTAGGTCAAATCATGACGACATAGGGCATTTAGGCTTAACTAAAACAATTGAAAAAATTCAAAGTCAATACTGGTTCCCTAATTTACGCCGTTTTGTGCGGAAGTATGTAGAGTCCTGTATAGAATGCGCTTATAACAAAGACAACGCAAGTAAAAGGAAATCGGGTCATTTACATACCATTGATAAAATATGTATTCCATTTCACACCATACACATTGACCACCTGGGACCCCTCGTTAGAAGCACAAACGGTAATACTTACATTCTTACAATTGTTGATGGATTTACGAAGTACTTATTTGTGAAACCCGTAAAGAATACAAAAACCAAAAGCACTATTAAAGTTCTCGAACAAATATTTTATGACTTTGGTCTACCATCTCGGATTGTATCCGACCGAGGGACATCTTTCACTTCAAGTGCGTTTAAAAAGTTTTGTAATCTTTACGGAATCAAACATATTCTTAACGCTGTCGCTTGCCCACGAGCGAATGGGCAAGCGGAACGCTTTAATCAAACTGTTTTAAATTCATTAGCTAAGCACAATGTAGGACAAGAAGAATATAACTGGGATAATAATTTGGGTAAAATACAATGGGGTATTAATAATACTGTAAACGCAACTACCCAGAAGACTGCATCGGAAGCTCTTTTTGGTATGAAATTTCGAGACGTACTTTCTAATAAACTTGATATTGGAACAGATAGAGTCCCTACAAGCGTACAGAACATTAGAGATGAAATAGATTCAAATATTAAAATTACTCAAAAAAAGCAAAAGGCTCGTTATGATGTTGGAAGAGCTCCCGCTGTCGTCTTTAGTGAAGGGGACCTTGTTAAAATTAGTAGAACTAATTATTACAATAAAGGTAACAGCTCTAAACTATTGTCTAAGTTTATAGGCCCTTCAGAATTATTAAAGTACTCGGTAACGATAGGTATCAAATCGCAAATATACCTGGTTTTGGCAAAAATAAACGTAAATTTGAAAGCGTTGTGGCATCAGATAGGATTAGACCATGGGTTAACATTAATGTTCCAAATTCGGATAAGACGTCGGACAGTTCTAGTTCGGCCGATAGCGAAGACGACCTTCCTCTATCAAAACATAACTAATTAAAATGATTTATGTAATTTAAGCAAAGCAATTGTTAGTGACCTGATGTCGTGATTTAAGTTGATTATAATGAGGCTCGTTATCATTTACAATTGTTAATAAACTTGATTTCATAAAGGATAATAAAGAATACAATGTAATTTAAAAAAAAAAAAAAAAAAAAACGACGAAGTTTAATGCATGCAAAAGAACGATGCTGAGCAACCGACGCAAATGTATTGTGCACCGGGAGGTTGCACTAAGTCTGATGGCCGAATGTCGTGATTTCATATTTATTTTTGTAAATAGTTTATTTTTTTAATGTGGCATACTGTTGTATCTTGAATTATTTACCGACCAATCAGTTCGGTTGATCGGTAAGGTTTACCGACCATTATTTATCGACCAGCCAGTTCAATTGGTCGGTGAAGCAGGGTAATGTACGCAGTATAAATAGCCCGACAAGCAGACTTTGAGTCAGTTGTTCGTCAGCGTTTAACCAAGCATTAGCTAAAAAGGAAACTCTCTCAGTATATCTATAATTAGTGTAAGTTAGCATAAGAAGTGTACAAGTTTAGTTGAAATAAAACAGTGTCAGTTACTAATACGTAGTATTATTTCTTCAAAAACTATTCCTGGAGCTTCCGCGACGTTGTGGAACTGGTACATAAATGTAGACTTTTTTGCTATTTCGTGAACTTCGTGAAAGTTAATTCCAAGAGGTTTTTACTTTTTTTCGGGCACTGTTCATAGGTTGAACTAAGGTAAGAACCCGTTCAAATTTCCAAACCAATTAAAATTGAATCGGTAATCTGCAGCTGCACGACAAATCATTCTGATTCGGCTCACTAATCTATGGCAAACACGTGATACGGCTTTGATTCTATTTATGTGTCGTAAATTATTAACGAACATTTGTTTACTTTGCGTAATGCCTATGTACAGGCAAACTCATATTTGAAGACTCTGTTTATAAATACAAAACCGTTACAAAACCTAACTTTCAACAATTCGTTAATGCAAAATAGAAGGTACCTACCAAGCATCATACAAAAAATGGTATTGTAAAGTCATTTAATGTTAACATATTTATATGCTACTAGCTGGTGCCCGCGACTTCGTCTGCACATATGATACTTTATTTCCTACTTATTGTTTATATGTTTAAAATATGACGATAGGTGTCAAGTTATCGTCATATTTTGTACAATTCATACAATCCCTACTAATATTATGAACGCAAAAGTTTGTAAGTTTTTTTTTGTGGACGGACCTATGCTGATGCCTCATATGGCTTTTTTTTTTTGTTCCCCTGAGGAAAATGCATTAAATTGCATACCCCGGCTGTGGCGAGCCGGCGGTTATGTGGGGCTCTCCTCCCCGGAAGGGGGAGGCCTACCGCTAAAAACCTCAGGGATGGCCTTCCTCAGGCATGTAGGGAGCCCCCGGGAACATCAAGCCACTTCCGGGAACCCCCATCCTCGCTCCCCTGCCTAGAGGGGAGCCCTCCTCGGGGGAGGCTACTACCTCCCCCGGTCTCCTCCACCGCCGACGCCCCCGGCCACGGAAGGGGCGTGGTCCATCCTGGGTCGCCGTAGCAGTCGCGACTTCCTCGCGCCGCCGGCGACCCGTGGCGGCGCCGCAGCTGTGCTACCGAGCCGGCGCCGCTTCTTCGAGCGGATCGGCCATCTCCCGACCCCGCTCGGCGGCCTCCTTCTGGAGCATCACTGCTTCACAGAAGGAGGCCACAGCCCTCCAACCTCCCTCGTCCGCCAGCATTGCCGCAATCAATGCCGGCGGAGACAGATCTCGCCCGATCTCTGCGACCAAGACTCGGCGCTCAGAGGCCACGCGGGGCACTCCGCCAGCGTGTGCTGGGCCGAGTCAAGGTCGGATGCGCAGTGGTGGCAATGTATCGATCCCTCCGTCCTATTCGACACAGATTCTCACCGAAGCAGCCGTGCCCGGTGAGTATCTGAGTCATCGGTAGGTGACCCTCCTTCCCGTGGAGCCAAGCTTCGAGGTGGGGAGTACGGCACCGATGGCCCGCTGGCGCGCGCAGATCCGTAATTCGAGCTGCGCACGCCAGGTCGAAGCCTCATATGGCTATGTTCAGCTTTACAATGAGGGTGTTTGGTGGAAGGCGCACGAACAGAAGGTTCGACACCTTGCTTGGTAACGACGCCGGCGACCGTTCCGGAGCCGTTAGGGTCGAAACAAGAGAGTCGACTCAACTTGAGCTCGCCGTCTAATGGCTAGGACGCATAAGTACGTCGTGTAGTGAGGGGTATATGTTTGACCAATGTGTAGCCGGGTCTTCGGGACGAGCATGGTGAGTGAGCGAGAGACGTAGGCTTGAGGGACGACGCGGTTGGTGGTCGGCGGAAGGGATTCGTTTGCTCGAGTGATGGTGTTAATCTTTCACGGAAAAAGACTGAATGTATTTTAATCAAACTTTACAATAATAAAGCTTATATATTAAAATGACACATAGGTTATAATTATAAGGACAGTGTGTCAATTATTTATGATATGACAATAAGTGTCAAGTAAGTAGGGAAAAATCTGTGCAGACGAAACCGTGGGCACCGGCTAGTATCTTTATAAATTATAATATGTATAACCTATGTGTTATTCTGATGTATAAACATTATACGCTTTTATAATATTAGTTTATATAATGATGACGTAAGATTTTCAATAATTTTCTTTTTCATTTACAAAGCAAATTTTTATATATTTATGTATGATTATCACGTATATTCGTTTCTATATTTGGGGTACAATCAATTTTATTCAATTCGTAGGGGTTATTCGCAATTGAAAAGGTTAGGAATTTGTTTCAAGAGAGGAGAGACAGAGAATTCTTAGTAAGGAGTGGGTAACACGTTCAGGATACATCTGTAGCCAGGTGCCGCACAGATTATGTTGGAGTCAACACTACCCGAGATAAAGCAATCTCGGTAATACTAGCGTATTGCTTACTAACTAAACTCTGCCTTGAAACATTGGTCCTAACAACCTTATAGCTGGAACAGAAGGTGATCTCCCCCTCAGACAAGAGTGCGATGCAAGGTACTAGTTTAGACTGTGAATCGGTTCATATATTCTGCTTACATATGAAACGTAAGCTTTTCTATGGTTTGTGGCGAAGAGGGTTTTTTCCTTAGATGATAAATACCAATACCACTCGGTAGTCGTTTGGTGAGAAGACGCCGTGAATAAGGGTACATTGCCCGACCTTCATCCCACGTATTAGGGATGGACGATCTCACGACGACGTTGTGAAAAGCGAGCGTAAACTTATTACATTAACGTCATGTTTCACAGTAATGTTTAATTATGTATTAGTAAAAAAACTTTAATAAATATCGAACCCCAGGTACGTAATTTCAATACAGAACCTGAATGATATCATTCTGGGCGAGAGGACAGTCGCGAATGGCTAATTCGAGACTAATTCGAGAGAATAAAATTATTTTTATGATATCCTATTACAAGGGATTTTAACTACAACTTATTATAGTCAAAGTTTTTTTATAAATACGTCATGGTATGAACTTTTGCAAATTTTTTTTTGTAGGTCTAGAATACATTAACGTTAGATATAATGGTTTTCCAAGCAGGATTCTAAGAATATTGTTAATTCCGTAGTCTGTACCAAAAATAAAGAGAATCCTTTATTCTTAATTCAAGTTTTTCGGAGCTTGGTGGCATTGTGGTTTCGGCACAGGCTTACAAATCGGATGATTGGCGGAACCCGGGATCGAACCTGTCTGAATTTCATATGTACATTTATCTCACGCCTCTACAGTGAAGGAAACCTGCATATACATATACATATGCCCTTTGGTAGTGACTTATATGTACTGTGATGATATATGCAAGTATTAACTACTCCTCTTTTGGACAGATTAGCAATCAGAGCGCGTTTTGGCGCGCTTGGAGTAACTGGTTGTTGTGGGTCTGTATACATTTTGTTAAATATTATTGTAGTTTTATTTTATTGTTAATTTTCCTTTTATTTTTTATTTTTATTTGTTAGTAGAGCGTTGGTTTTCTTTTTCTTTTGTGTATTCATTGACTGAAACGTAGGTACCGCATTCTAGTGTCCTTTAAACCAAATTGTGAAAACTCCCACAGGACACGCATAGCCTAGTGTGGTAGTTTTCGATAAATGCTAATTTGTACATTCAGATTGAAAATAAAGTATTATTATTAAATAAAGTAAAGTATTATTATTAACATTAACGATTTCATTTCATTTTCTGAAGGAGGTTCAACAGGCACAAGACTCTTTACCTGGCTCGTCTGTTTGGGTCATATATTTATTATATACTGACGGTTTGGGTACCTCTCTCTCAATTCAATTCAATTCAATTCAATTCATTTATTATTCATAAACATGGGTACAATATACATGTTATTTAAAAGTTATGAACAGCCATGATTCGCCGATTTGGCATATGAAATAATGTTTTTAATTTACATTATATAATATGACCAATTACAAAACAGTCAAAATGTCAGATTTTTAAAATTACAATAGGTTTTTTAACTTGTATGTCAGCATTAAAATTAATATTATAGTAGTACGGATGTCGCTTATAAATTTATACACAACTAACATGGAAGACTATAACAATTTTTTTTTTTATAATAAAGAACAGCGATAGAAAACTATATAAACTTGTCATTCAAAAATGTATTTAACTCATAGTATGTTTTTTCAGTAAGGAAGCCATTGAGTGTAGACTTAAATCGCTTATTGTCAATTATTGTTCTGATTGATTCAGGAATTTTATTATAAATGGTGGGTCCCATACTATTGAGACTTACATATTTTTACGAAGGGCGCTTTTGTATGGATGGGTCGTCTTTAATTGCCCTCACGGCGGCTTCCCTTAGATTGCACCTCGAATTAGTGAATGTGATTTCGAACAAAATTCGCCACTTCACAAATATATAAACACTCAACACTCAACAACTCTCCTCTTATCTATTTCTGTCGTAAAGCAGCAATTGTGTGCTGCAATTTAATTACTGAACACCATAACTTTGTCATATGTCAAAAGTTCGCACAAGAACACAGTTTCGAGGCAAATTATTCTTGTTGACCTTGAGACCACCTCTATTGCCAACAACATAAAAGCTGTTTTCGTAATTCAATTGTTTACTGACTATATATTGGGAATTAATTAATTAATGAAGATGTTGTTGTTGAATGCTGCTGGCTCCTGTACTACAATTAACCTATATATTAACCTATTTTATTAGACATTTTCGCTAATTAGCCTAGCCCAAACTAAGTTCTGTGAGACCTGTGTTATGGGATCTAGGGCAACGGATAAACATACATATATAAATATTTATGATAGAAAAATATATTGACAACTATGACCCAGCGGGACTCGAACCCAGGATCTCAGGAACAGCGACACCCCGAAACCGGCGTACCAACCAGTCGACTATGGAGGTCGTATTATAGGTGTACTATAGGCGACTATATACCCACATATTAACAGGTTAATGGCCGTTTTCACCAACCTTGTCTTAGCTTAGGCGACACCTAAGTGACATGCTGTCACTTTTTGTATTAACTGAAAAGAGTGAGACAGCATGTCTCTTAGGAGTCGCCTAAGCTAAGACAAAGTTGGTGAAAACGGCCATAAGACATTGCTTTTTGACGAACATTGTTCACAACTGCATAGTAAAGCTGGTTCACTACCGGCGCTCTCAACGAACCATGCTCCTTCCTCATCTCATAAATATTTGAAGGCACGTTTGCCTTTTGTTGGACAACCTTAGCTTTTATCAAACTCACAAAGAAAATTGACGACGTGCCCGCTTTGAAGGGATTACATTATTGAAATGTGATTTAACGTCTCATTTAACTTTTTATTTCAATTGAGAAGCGACATTAATGCTGACGACGATATTAATTCTGTCATAAATATGATGTGATTGAGTTGCATTATTAGATTTTGACTATTTACCAACTAACTGCAAATAAGGACCTATTTAAACAAAATGTTTGATTCAAAATGGCGAAAAATTTGACACATCGGAGTTAATACTATTACGAGTAATATTATAAATACGAAAGTTTGTGAGTATGGAAAGATGTTTGTTCCTCTTTCACGCAAAAGCTACTAAATGGATTTTAATGAATTTTGATATGATGATAGTTTGAACCTAATAGGAAATGGGGCAGAGGGCGTCCACAGTGAGTCTCCATCCTGCACGGTCTTGAGCTTCGCATTTGATTTTGATTTAATTTGATTTTGATTTCGCTCCAGATTTTTGTAATTATTAATAGGATATTATCCATACTTATACTAACTATATAATATAAATGGGAAAGTGTGTCTGTCCGTTTGTCCGTCTTTCACGACAAAACGGAGCGACGAATTGACTTGATTTTTACGTGTAGATAGTTGAAGGGATGGAGAGTAACATAGGCTACTTTTTATCCCGGAAAAATCGACAGGCTTCGCTCAAAAACTACTGCATGGTTTTTCATGTGTTGTTCATCAATAGATGATGTGATTCTCGAGGAAAGTTTCAGGCTATTTTTATCTAAGAAAACCGACAGATCTCGCAGGATGCGCGATAAAGACTATTCAAAAACTACTCGGATTTTCCTGCAGTTTTCATCAATAGACAGTGATTCTTGAAGAATGTTCTAGGCTATGATGTATCCCGGAAAAACCGATAAATCCCACGGGAGGCGCAATAAAGGCATCGCTCAAAAACTACTGCACAGATTGCAGTTTCCATCAATAGATAGAGTGATTCTTGAGCAAAGTATTGCGGTATTTTTTATCTCGGAAAAACGTATAGTCCCACGGGAATAAGCGCGATAAAACCTTCGCGCCATAAACCGACTTCCGCGCATATGTAGCCGTGGTCAAAAGCTATGACCCTTAACCCTCTATAGACCCAATGCCGAAATCCACGCGGGCGAATCTGCGGGCAGAAAGCTAATGTGCTATAATGCAGGTGAAGCCGTAAGCGGAAGCCTAGTTAGAAATACATTATACTACCATTATGACTGATTAGAAACATAGTATTATTGGTCTTTTCTCTTATTATAATTCAGAATTGAACTCTTCCCCGCGAAGATACGTCTCTAATAATATTTATATATCGAGTTTTTATTTGCTGATATTTTTTTTTAAAAGATATCTAGATTCTAGAATTTTTATCCTGTGCTGTGGATGCAGTCACAAACATGGAATCTCACGTGCACAAACCTTTCTTACGTTTGTGTCTAACTAACGCCTCATCGTTCTCTCTCCTGAGGGTTTGAGGAGAGAGAACGATGAACTGAGAAAAGACTGAGTCGGCCCACAAGCATAATATGCCTAAAATAAATTAATTTTGTTTTATTTATTTGTTATTAACTATAGTCAGAGTTTAGCTAGTTGGTACACAGAGTCAAGCATAATCACAGCGAGTACATCGGGCGCGGTGGTATCCAACGAGTACAAAATGTGATGTAGTTATGTTGATAGTATGACTCCAAGTACAATTCACGTATAATAATAATCAGAAGGATTACAAGAAATAAAGGCACAGAATACAAGCGTTTAAAATAAAGCACAACACAGTATAGATGTATAATCAGAATTGATATAAATCCAATTAGATACCACAAAAAGGATAAAGCGTTAATAATTTATCGCAAATAATAGGCGGAGCGCCGAGACATACGGGCTCGCGTAGTGCATAGGATCTCGACTGGCCAGGAGACCTATTTTTGAATTACGAATGCGATTTCGAAATCACCGCTGACTAAATAGTCAGCGGTGACTTTGAGGTCACGGATTCCTAAACATCCAATTTTTGAAAGTCGATCGCAGAGCTGCCAACATAGATAAAGTACACACATAAATGTAAGAGTTCGGTTCCACGCAGAATGTAGCCGCTGTCGGTTATTGCCGGCTTGATTACGAGTGGGTGAGGGCACTCGTAATGAAATCACACCTGTGACTAAGGTAGTCACATCAGTGATATTCAAAAATAAGAATTATTGAAAATCGGTGATTATTAGTCACTTCGGTGATTTCGAAGTCGCATTCGTAATTCAAAAATAGGTCTCCTGGTAAGCACGGGCAGGGTGTGCGCGCCTTGTGTTGCGAAACCAATAGAAGTGAACCTACCAGTAGAACCAGTAGAAACGGCATCCAGAAATTTGTATCCCTAACACCTCAATAAGTGAGCGCGGCGTAGCATCCGATAATTTATTTGGATAGCTTTATGTTTATTTATTTTTTAATGTATATTTTATGTATTTGTGAAAATATTCATATTTTGATTTTTGATCATTTAATATCAAAGTTTTTAGTTTTGTGTAAATATTATTATTATGTAAGTTATCTACATGTGGCCTGCAATAAAGTGACTTCACCCCATACTAAGTTGTACCGTCTTTGCTGAGGCGAATCGAGAACAAAGCCCGCATCGCACACGCAAGCAAGACTAATATTGCAGATAGGATTGCCATCTGTTCGGATTCAACCGTATATGTTCAGCTTTTATCTGTCGTGTCTGCTCAAATATTGATGTGTCAGATTTGCTACATTTCATTCATTCATTCATTCATGTGACAGCTTTTGACAGGCGTTTTGGTGTATGATCGAATGCAGTAAACGCACAATCGCGTAGCTTGCTAAGCAAGGTCAGATAACGCCATGCTGTAAGATTCAGGCACAAATCATAGTCCATATTCCACCATGCTTAACTCATTCGGGTATAAAATAACATTTTCGGGTTCGAGATGCAAATATCCGGTTTTTTTCAAAAATCTGTACTTTAGTAGATAGCAACACTAATCGCAAGATGTTAGCGATTTATCTATTACTAGCTTTTGCCCGCGACTTCGTCCGCGTGGAATAGTGACTTCCGGCAGATTTTTTGTTTTTCCCACATAGTTCCCGTTCTTGCGGGATTTTCGGAATGGTCGAGTTTCCGCAGAATTTTAGTATTATTATGTTGATACAACTTAAACAAATTATTTCGACCAAATTTGGTACCATAAAAACGGTCATTGTGACTAAACCTTAAAAGATAGACATATGCCGTCGCGGACTTTTTTTTAGATCATGTATAGAGGAATAATTCTTTCATACATATTTTTTGTGTATCTTGAACCGTTTTCGCAGCGCACGCAAAGAAAGCCTTCAAAAATGAATAATTTTCCCCGTTTTTTACACATTTACCGCTCTGTCTTTGCTCCTATTGGTCATAGCGTAATGTTATTTAGCCTATAGCCTTCCTCGATAAATGGACTATCCAACAAAAAAGAATTATTCAAATCGCACCAGTAGTTTCGGAGATTAGCGCGTTCAAACAAACAAACAAACAAACAAACAAACAAACAAACAAACTCTTCAGCTTTATTATATTAGTATAGATTGATCCGATATCGATATCCAATAAGTTTACAGTAACGAATAAAAAATGTAGTAACTCGTTACATAAAAATAGTGACAACATAAGTAACTATTGTAAAATGCAATAAAAGCAGTTTAAATGTAAATGAAATTAGTTAATTGTAAATTAGTGCCGACACTACAGCGCCACCGAAGCAGCGATTTTGATCATCAAAGAAGGCGTTATACGAGTAATTATGTATTTTAGTGACTAAATGTTAAAAAGTTTTAAGTGCCTAGACGTATTATTTTAGTCTTTATAAAGCGTGACGATTGTATAAATTGAGATTTGTTACTTTGTCTATATTACAGAGCTGTATAAGGCCGCTTAACGCTTCCTGTTATCAGTAGGTTTGAAAATATAAATCTCTGTTTCCTAAATGGAAATTTTCACTCTGCACTGAAATTCCAAAGCCGTCCAAAATCACCCAACCTTTTGTTAATACAGCCGGATCGCAAACCAATATTATATATACACACATTTCGTACCAAATTGAAGCAAAGAAAGCTAATAGTTTTATAAATGCCCGCCATTAGTGATTGTGATACGCAGAATAAGGTACGACCTACTTTCGTCGAAAAATAAAAAAGTAGCCAGAGACAGCGCGTCCCCTGGCACGGTAATAACAATTTTATTGCATTATAGTGCTAGAAAAGGGCAAAACAGGTCGTTGAAAGTTATTTACCTCATTGAAATAATTCTTCAGACCCCACGAGATTCGACGCTGGTGAATAAAACATAACACTATAAGACAGCGTTTTTATTACGAGTACTTTTGCAGGAAAGCAGTATCGTATCCTTGTAAAAATGTATAGTTATATAATAAATCCCTACTAATATAATAAATCAATTATAATATAATAATAAAAATATAATTATTATTTTAAATGAATTTTAATGAAACGTTACCATAATATAGCTTATATGTACCTACATCAGAATAACACATAGGCTACATTTAAAAAGATACTGGCTGGTGCCTGCGACTTCGTCTGCAGCGGTGGTAATTATTTTCATTCCTCATGCTCGGAAAGGAGTGTTTCCTTGATCAGAGTATTGGGAGGAAAACGCTAGTTCCCACCAGCGGACGCGAAATTCTCTTTCTTAGGGCGGAAAGTAAAATTTAAAAAATAGAACTGAATTAGGTTACGTAACAATCTTTGGTACAATGATAATAAAAATATTTGGCTGAATGGCCAGTAAAAGGTAACGCGATGTGTTCCAAATTACCTGTGAAAAAGATAATTTTGGCGGGAGGGGAATCTGTTACGTTATACCGAAATCTTCATTGTTTGATTAAGGTATTTAAGAAAAACAAAGAATTCAAGCGATTCTGAAATTTCGGCTTCAGATTCAGTCACGAGCGAAGCAAATTTAAATATCTAATAACTTTATGAAGTAGGAATATGACTTTATGAAGTAGCGAGATGCAAGGAATATAAAATCATTTTCTGAAAATGTATTTTTATTTTCCTTGCATTCGAAATGAAAAGTAGAGTGCTACACACGGGTAAAAGGAATCAGACCCTACTCGGACTATAGCCTGTATAGACTATAGCGGACTATAGTCTAACAACCTCGTAGGGATTGATTCTTTCCACCCTTATAAATAGAGATCGGATAATCGGATGCATATTTACCTAAAGTTAGTTTAAGACAAAGTATAGAAACGGCTTTTTATTGTTTTGTTAAATAAATTTTTTCATCATTTCATTGTTTTAGTCAAACTAGCTCACTACTTTCGTACTTCATGTAATAAATCGCACGGGGAACTGAAACTAAACTTCATCTAAATACGTATGCATAGTTGTATAAATGAACCCGGAGTCTCGGTCTTTTGAAAATAAATACCACGTGCTAATTTAGTAATTTTCAAACAATATCACTACGTTAAATTTGCAGTCCCGTATCTTCCGGGATTTTTATTAACAAAATGTATTTTAAAAAGCCGCTTCCATAATTTGTGAGCCAAAATTAACTTTAGGTAAATATGCATCCGATTATCCGATCTCTACTTATAAAGCAATCTACTATTCCTACGCACTTGAAACTTATCGTCATATTTTGGACAATTTATACAAAATCTTTACACAAGGTTGTCAGAACAACTCACAACAAATTCTGATGTATAAGATAATAAAATTCATTCAGTAGTTTTTATTAAAAGAGTAACAAACATTAATCCATACTTAGAAATTTTCGCGTTTAGAATATTATTAGAAATTTTGCGAATTTTCCAAAATATGACGATAATTGTTAAGTAAATAGGAAAAAATCTATCACCTGTGCCGAGGAAGTCGCCGACACCAGCAAGTAAAATACTATACACAAAGTTATACTAAAATATTCCAAAAACTCTACCTAAAGAAGGTTTTTAATTTTTCTTTCAAGGTATTATTCATTTTACACCAATTACTGAGACGAGTCTTCACATTGGGCCGATCTTATTATAAGCGGATCATGATAGATGAGTTTCGCTTGCTTAGTGCGCTGACTCGTCAGATTTGGTTGACACGATGAAAAAAAATACCAAGATTAAAGACAGTTTGATGCTAAAAAGCTTTCATCGGAGCACCTGCGTCCAAGGCAAACAGTGCGCTGAATACCTGAAATATTAATGAGTGCGAACCCTGTTTCGTATACCCTTTGTGACGGTTTTCTGTTGCTTTTATCTGTGTATGTATGGTGCTTTTGGGAAAATAATTAATTCACATTTCCAATAAATTTCATATGGTAATAAAAGAGTTCTTTTTGTTTCATTGCGGTTTTGTTTCATTGCGGAATTGATTGATTTTTTTTACAAACTGCCTATTACTAATGTGGCTACTTATCCGTCAACGCAGAACCCTCGTTATTAGGTATCTGCTGTTTATTTGATATTTTATTCAACCCTAGAGCCCTAATCTACCTTAAGACACGGTTTGATTTTCTTGGGTCCATTTCTGATCGTGACCTTCGTTCATCAGGTAACCTCACGTTGAAAATTCCAGTTCACCAATGATCCACACTACCACATCCGGGCGTCTACAAGTAAAATATATATTTAAAACAGTGGTTCGTGAGCACTATCAAATAATACTGTTTCAAATATTGACCTTCAAGATTATATATATATATATATAATAAGTAATTGTATATGTATATATTTGTGTATGGTATCGGTTGTCCGGTAGAGAATGCCTTGTTGCATTAAGTCCACCTTTTTTACTTTATTTATATGTATATTGTACAACAAATATTGAAATAAATAAATAACTAAATGAGGCACTTAAACTAATGGAAGGTATAGCAGATTGATTTTCATGAGTGTCACTAATGTGATACACGAATAATAAGTCATTAGATAGCCAGATGCCTACTCAACCTTTCATTGCCTTACCTGACTTTTTGGCACTGTTCCCTTTGCCGCCATTTTTATTTCTTCTCGGGTAAAGGTTTATTTTGCTCTGTCCACACCCCATCACAGATAGCGCTCTTAGCCGTCCATTGTGGGAACTCTACACCTTTCCTAACACTGCATTTTCCGAGTCACTGGCCATTGAACATGGACTAAAAATCTGTCGTTAGGGCTCGTCGCGGTTCACGGACGTAGTTCGGTTGAAAATTCACTTTAAAATGTCTACACGCGTGTACTTCCATCGGATTTTACGTCTATTCGCTTGTTTCTCAATGAGAACTCGCTGACGATCTGCATCCATGTTTGTTTATCTGTAACAAGAATCGATTATTTAATATACTTTATAATAGTTTGGTTATTTCGGTGGTTGTCCTGTAGGGTATGGGTATTAACCACCCTTTTTTTTAGAGGGGAAATGCATTATGTACCGTGACACCGCGCTGGCTAGGCGCGGCCCTGTGTGGGGCTCTCCGGTCTGACAGGACCGGCCTACCCACTAAAACCCCCCTGAGTTCTCTGGTCGAGCCAACGCCAAGGGAGGGACTGTCCGAGAACCCCGTGACAATCCCCCAGACGGAGAGACATCACCACGGCGTGCACGGTAGCCAGACGCGCACGCAGCCTCGCGGTAGGGTATTAACCACCCTAGGATATTTATCCTAACAATTTCCGAGAGTGCTCATGTTCTGGTTTCAGAAATCTGCAAAAATTAAATCAACTACTTTCCACGTTTGTACTATGTGTGATATTTGTTTTCATTCTATATATAAAAAAATATCGATACATATTTTTAATGATATGTAGTCCATATAATTCCATCATATTTTCTTTCTTTATCTTTATATTATACTTCGTAATTTTTTTATTACCAAATACTTAATATAATATTATAAATGCGAATCTTGGCTTGTCTATGTTTCTCGCACTGTCACGGTAATACAACCATATCGATTTAAGAATTCTGGTACATACTCGTATTAACTATATATGTAATACAGATATTCTAGAGCCTAAAAAAGGACGTAGGCTACTTAATAATGCGAAATAGGGCTTTTAAGGGTATGAAATGAAGGATGAAACTTTGAATGGAAAGTTTTTAATTAGCTTATTTTTAGGTTTTTGATGAAATATAATAAAAAGTTTGTATACATTATCCTAAAGGGTGCATAAATAGAGGATGAAGGTATTTGTTTGATTTGTCTCTCATCGTACTGACCTGATAATAATGAAAGTTGATATAAGGATAGTACCAATGGAATAGAAGGATACAGGGACATTTGCACTACGTAAAATAAGACCCGTTGGAAATTTTAAAAAAGCAACTAGGCGGATATTCCAAACCGCTTTAGGTTATTAGTTTTTTCCATTTAGTTAAATATTATTTGCATGCTAGTTATGAATATAAAATAAAAAAATATATATTATTATTTTTTATATTTCCATTGACTCCATCTATTTATTCTATTTATTATATCTATCTATACTGGCTATTTATTAGGATTAGCGAATTAATAGGCCGGTGATTCTGTAATCTTGTTCATTGAAGACGCAACAGGAAAACAATATTTACTGTTTCAGGAAAATAATATCATACCTGAAGGGTTGATCTACCGAAATTCACTGACAACCGCATTTTAGGATTCCATAATCCGTTATCTTCACAAACACGAAACTAAGTGATCCTAGGATCATTTAGTTATCCATCTTATTAAGGTACTTTCTTTCAAGAACAATTGGAGATATCAATTTGAAATCAATATGAAATGTCTGTAACCCCTTTTAGCAGTAAAAAAATGTTATTTCTCGGTCTTTTATGTTCCGTTTATATCACATCTGTTACCACTCGCTAGGGAATCAATAGATATAGAGTACTTACGTCTAACAGCAGCAGTCTAACACAAGTAATGGAAAAATTCCAAAAACAGTAATTTATTTGGTGCATTATAAAAAAAATTGCGACCTTCCTGCTTTCGCGAAGAAGTCCAAACCTAAATGGCATTGTGCAATTTCAAGTAGGCCAAGTAATGGAAAACATCCGAACAAATCGAGCTTAATAATATTAATCTAGACAAATCGTTTATTTAATTCTATACAATATACTAAATTCATTTATTTATTAGAAATCAATTTTTATATAATAATTCCTAATCACAAACTACGTCACAAAATTTATCTTTCGCTTACACATAATAAATAGTTCACTTTGATTAGTACATAGTTGAAGCAAGTCGCAAGATCGTAGCAAGTGGAGAAGTGGTCTCTGCCTACCCAATTGGGAACAAGGCGTGACATGTATGTATGTATGTACATAGTTTCGGTGTCGCCAGTAGCCATATGGATCCATTTTAATTACGAATATTTAGTTACATGCACACTTATCTATTTATTATACATATAAACATATATATATATATACATAAAATTTCATCATTCATAGGGGTGAGGGATGCGACCCCCATTTGTATACGTTTTTGTCGATAAAACTTAACATACAACACGTTGGTAAAGTATCGGAAGTCCGATCCCTAACACACTGTATATATTTCATTCCTTACCCACGTCCGTGAGCCACTATGAGTGCCAGCTGAAAACCAGCGCTGGGTGTCTGACATCCTGCACATGCTGATGTGGCGACCCTTTCGGCTCAGGCACGCTTAACGCAATTAATTTATATTAACATTTGTATCCTAATAGTAATTGTGTACATTGTGTCTGTGCCGAATAAAGAAGTTTATTATTATTATCGGAAATCCTTAATTTAATACTTATACATGTGCATTATCAAATAAAATGCGAAAATTCGACTTTAGCAAAGAAATCAAACCCTACATAGTACTTTTCGTTGACCAAGAATCATAAAATTTCGCATGATACAATGTCGTGTAGTACCATCGTAAGCAAGATTTTTTGTTTTTATTTTAAACTTTCTTTGTACATTTTTATTAATTTAAATTGTCCAGTCCAATTCTGTGCAGGAAAGGGGTGGTTGCACAGAACGTCATTGTTTACTCTTCTCATAAAATTTTTCGTGCTATTGTCGCATGTCAATAAGTGGTCTACATTAAAAACGTCGTCATATTTATTATTTACTAGTCGCGATTGTTATTAACTAACTATGGAATTAAAATACAATATTAATAACTTCGGAAAATCCGTTTAAATTCAAATACAATTGATAAAAAACACAGACGATGAATGAAAGCACACTACCGAATCTTCAGTAACAAATTAAATAGATACATGAAAATCATAATTAAGGTATTCGTATTGAGGAAACATCTGTTATTGACATCAGAAGTCTTACCGTAACCGCTTGGAGCAGGATTAAAAGTATTTTTTTTCCTCAGGAGAGGAAGGCTGAGAATCCTCACAAGGAACACGAAACGTGCCCATCAGGATACCCCCGCAACGGCAAGTGACATAGCAATAATCTCCAGACGGGGGAGGGCTGTATTTGCGTGCATCGGGAGCCATCCTAGCGCGCAGCCAACAGGCCTACTTATTTACCAGTCTATTTGAATGTTATCGCACTGTTTGTGAAATTAATTTCCAAGTAAAACTAAAGCAACGGTAAAACTGTGAATGAAAACGTTATACTATTAAAAAAAATATTGATAATTATTCAACGAACCTAGTTTCAACTAATAAGCTTTAATTTGATTAAGTCGAAATGAAAAGGAATGTCGTAACTAGTAAAGACGGGGGAGGATTGGAAAGATTAATGATATTTGCGACACATGTAGAAAGCCCTGTGGCTTTTAAAGATTTCTGTCGACGCAAATTCTACGATTTTATAAGAAACCTATTTTTCTGAAGTGTAATATCGCCTCCGTATCCCCGCTGACTTTTCATTACGCTATTCCTTCCAGCAAAACAATAAATACAACTTTTCCTATCATTTCTCGGTAACAACAATTTTATGATCATTTGTGTTATATATCTTAGGGACTAATTTAATTTTCGAAATTGTATAGTTATATTTAGTATATTTTCGCAATGCTTTATTTTTTAAGGTAGAATTATATTTTTTCGTTATATATGATTAATGTAATATAAACAAATATACTATTACATTGTCAGATAATAGATGATTATTAATAATAGCACAGAATATTTAACTAACGAATTTCATTGCTCAGAACACTTTTCCAAGAATTGTTCGGATTTTTTATGTATGTTAATTAATCCTATGTAATCAATAGAGATGGATAATCGGATGCATATTTACTAAAGTTAATTTTAGGCTCACAATTATGGAAGCGGCTTTTTAAAATCATTTGTTAAATAAAATCCCGGGAAATACGGGATTCGCAATTTAACGTCATAAGTTCGATGTATTGTTTGAAAATGAGAAGTAATTACATTGGTCAGCAATTATAAAATTTGGCGAGCCACCCAAAAGCAGCATTTAAATAATTGGTCAGCATACAAAGATTTTGTTTGCAATAAAAAAAAACAGGCAGCAATTCTTGTTCCGCAACTAATTTTGATAATGGTCAAAAATTAAATCATACATAGGCAGCCAACAATAACATGAGTCTGCATAATAAACATTCAGTCCGCAAAATAACTACTTGAGCGGCAAGATTTCATGATTGAGCGGCAGAAAAACATGTCTATAAGCAGTATATTTGATTGGTATGTTAGGTTAGGTTTTTTTTTTTTTTTTTTTTTTTTTTTTTTTCCCATAGAGTTTTAGGTTAGGTTAGGTTAGGTTAGGTTAGGCATGACAAATAAAGTATTTTTGCTACTCTTATATGCAGCACAAAATGCATTTTTTTGCTTACACTCTGAGTGCTTACCAAAATTTTATTAAACATGAGCAGCTGATTGCAGCTTATATAATTAATATGCTGTACAAAAATAATTACAGCCATCCAGAATGACATAAATTGCTGATTGATTTTGAAATGTTTGCTGACCATGAGTTGCTGACCAATTAGCTATTTCTGCTCACCGTTTATTTTTCTGCTCACAGAAATAACAATACTATGCTAACCATTTAATTGACACCCTTTGAAAATTACGAAATTGGCACGTGGTATTTATTTTTTTATTTTTTTTTGAGATTAGTTTCAGTTCCCCGTGCGATTTATGAATGTACGATTTATTACATGAAGAGTGTTATACGAAAGTAGTGAGCTAGTTTGACTAAAACAATAATCAATGAAATAATTGAATAAAAAACAGAAATGGTGAAAAATTTATTTAACAAACAATAAAAAGCCGTTTCCACACTTTGTCTTAAACTAACATTAGTAAATATGCATCCGATTATCCGATCTCTAGTAATCAATCATCGTTGTTTCGTTAAAATAACGGTCAACAAAAATATTCTCCAGGTGAAACTATGAAAATAATGAATAAATAGGAGCGCCATATTACATTTTAATAATATTTTAGGTACCATTCCATCGAACGAACGATTGCCATCAGCAGGATTTCGTTTTTTTTTTCATAACTGTATTTTGTAATTTTTTTCTTTATTATGTTTTATTAGCTGGCTACGACTTCGACTGCACAGATGGTAGATATTTCCTAGTTACTTGACACATATTATATTTCGGACAGGAAAATTTAACAAATTACAACATTACCAGTTGCACAATTAACGAAATGAATATTCAAATATTCAGTTGCTTCAAAAATGAGTCTCCAGCACCTTGAATATATAACTCTGTTGCTAACTAATTTTATTTTAAACCAATAAATTGTGCAGTTACATTGCTAGTTTATTAAAATTCTGTGTGACAATTTTCGTTATAAAACAGCAATCTATCAGTTAAATAAAAACGTAATATCAACAGCCCTTTTAAACCGGGTGCTAGTCAAAAATGAGTGGATGGAAAGAAGAAAGAAAGAAATACATTTATTGATGGCAAAATTTTCAGGTGAGAAAGGTTTATTTATTTATTTATTTATTTAGATACACCATCGACAATATCAAATACATTGTTTATCAGGATAATATCGCAGTAAATTCTTATTTATAAGATATGCCACTACAGGTGTATACAACATTGACAGAAAACAACACAATTGTATGAAATGATTACAATTACTAAAAGCTACGATTACAAAGAATTATTTTAATTAATTAATAACTACATTTAACATCACGCAAAGAAAGCAGATCAGCGCACTTCTTTTTAAAAGTGCGTTCGGGGTCATTTAGGACGTCAATGTCAGGTGTATTAATATCGTTATAAAATCTCATTAGTCTTTTCATAGGCGAGAATTTACCCAAGTTTGTTCTGCTAATAGGAACATTGAAGATATGTGTTATCGGGTGCCTGGGTATGCGAGAAGGGACTGCAATTCTAATTTGATTCAGCAAATCAGCAGAAATCAAACTTCCACCCAACAATTTATGCAACGTCATTAAATCAAGAAGATTACGCCGGTTCGCCAATGAGGTCATCTTAAGATGGGAGAGCCGGGAGATATAGTCAGAAGCATAAGGACAGTCCTGTACCCTGAAGGCAAGATAGCGAGTGAAGTTTTTTTGAATTCGTTCTATCCTATGTATATGAATTTTATACGATGGATTCCATATGACTGAGGCATATTCTAGAACACTTCGAACCAGAGCATTGTAGATGGCAATAAGGGTTTGCAGGTTCTTAAAATCCTTACATATACGTTTGATAAAGCCCAACAATTTCCAAGAACGTGTTACAATATTGTCAATATGTTCCCGGAAGCTTAGCTTAGGATCAAAAATAACACCAAGGTCGCGCGTAGATGATGCTTCCTGCAAGAACCCTCCACAGATTGAGTAACGAGATGATATTTTGGTTTTATTTCTTGTAAATGAAATGTAGGTACACTTTAAGGGATTCAATTTCATCCTATTCGTTGCACACCAATTGCATACGGCATCAAGATCTTTTTGTAATAATAGTATATCGTTCTGATTAGCTATAGTTTTATATATTTTTAAATCATCCGCAAATACAGACAAGTGGCTGTGCTTAATAGAGTTAGAAATGTCATTGATGAAAACTAGAAAGAGAACAGGACCAATATGTGATCCCTGAGGCACCCCTGAGAGTGCCACGTATTCACAAGATTTAAAACCGTGAGCTACTACTCTTTGCGATCTATTTATCAGGTACGATTCAAACCAACGCAACAGGTTGCCATGCACACCATACGACGCCAACTTCCGCAATAGAATACTGTGGTCAACGATATCAAACGCACTGGAGAAATCGGTGTAAATGGAATCCACTTGTACCCTATTATCGACTTCGTCTGCTACCTTTGAAACGTATTCCATCAAATTACTCACCGTAGACCTACCCCTACAGAAGCCATGCTGCGCATCCATGATAACATTCCTGAAATAGCCAGTAATTACTGGATAAATTAAACGCTCAAATATCTTTGCAAATACGTTAATAATTGACACTGGCCTATAGTTTTTAATGTCATCCTTATTACCTTTTTTATGAATAGGAACTACGTGGGTAGATTTCCAATCACTAGGAAATATTCCAGATAATAAAGATCTACAAAATATTAATTTTAAAGGTAAAGCCAGGTTTTTAGAAGTCATTTTTATAAAAAAAGGCGGTATACCGTCAGGACCTGCACCTTTATGTATGTCCAAAGACTTCAAGATGGTAAGTATTTTGCGTTCGGTCACGTCTATATTGCTAAGAGAATTATGAGGGCATGAATCCACGAGAACCGGGGTAGGATTATTACTGGGCGGGGTAAATACGCAAGAAAAATGTTGAGCAAAAAGATTACATATCGCTTCTCCACCCTTTGCTGAAACACCACTCAGGTGCATTACTTCTGGAATACTGGAAGAACCGGCTTTGTTGCTACGTACGAACGACCAGAATTTTTTTGGATTTTTTTGAATAGATTGTTCGGTACTTTGTACGTAATCAGAATAACACTTAGAAATCATCACTTTTACTCTACGATTACAGAGCTTAAGCCCTAATAAGTCTCTAGGATTTTTATAAATTTTGAATTTTAAACGTAACTTATCTCTTTCTTTTATTAATTTTATTACATTGGAAGTAAACCAAATGGGAAATTTTAAACTACGCGACTTAGTTTTGGGTATACTTTTTTCGATAACGTCAAACAGAATTTTGTAGAACTTAGACAACATGACATTGACGTCCAGACAGCAATTTAATTCCGAGACCCAGTCAATTTTACTTAACATATTATTGACCACTGAGTAATCAGCCTTTTTGAAATTAGACGTAGCAAATATTTTTCTAGGTAATGATGGGGTTACCACATCCTCTATGTTCACCTCAATAGCAGGATGGTGAGGGTCAATCTTACTTAATGGATAGGAGCACTCAGTAACGGTAACATTTTTAAAATTACATAAAACTAGGTCAAGAGTTCTGTTATTATAGTTTTTTACATTGTTAAATTGTGCTAAATCATTAAGAGACAGAAAATCAACCAAGAGGTAACCCAAGTTACATGAGAAGTTGCTCGGAGTTAAAGATTTAACTGTGTGATCCATATCACTAGACCAGTGTATAAAATTTAAGTTAAAATCCCCCAAAATTATAACATTGCTATTACAAGTTTGCATTACAGTATTACAGTTTTCAATAAATCCTTCCAAAACATTAGTTGTCACAGGGGGCGGTAAATATACCACACAAATCAAAAAGTCAGTTCTTCCATCATTACAGTTCAAACTTACAGACACCCATATGTCCTCGTAGACGCTCTCGAAATGATTAACTCTGCTAGAATGCAGTTTTTTAGAAATAGCTACTAGAGTTCCACCACCACGTTTGCCAGCTAGAGAGGTTGAGCTGCGGTCCCGCCTATAAACAGTGTAACCAGCATCGAACAATTCACCATCCAGTACTGTGTCATCCAACCATGTTTCAGTTCCCGTTATTATATCAAAGCTGTTGACCAGAGAACCCAATTTGATATCGTTGGTCTTCGTTTTAAGACCTCTGAAGTTTTGATAATATAAATTGAATGTGTATTACAGAATCCACGGACTTGTACCATATAGAATGAGTGCTATTAAAAACTCACAAGTTGTTTAATGAGTCATAGCACCTTATTTGTTTCGCGGGTGTCTGATCGTCTTTTCTTACAAATATGCGACCGTTGCGTATCCACACATATTTGTAACATTTATCACGAGCTGCTTTTCTAGTTGTTGCGTGTAATTTTTTATTATATGGTGATAAGTGCTCAGAAACATATACAGGTGACTTTTTCTCGCCATAGCCCAATTGAGATGTGTTAAGTTTGTCGTTTTGATTTTTTGACGTACTGGGGCTCAATAACTGTTTATTTTTCTTGGATTGAGGCTTGCGTTGAGTAATATTTACCTCGAGAGGATTGTCAGATATCATGTCGGGTGAAAGATGTAAGCGGGAGCCCTGCACTGGAGTGTTTGTATTATCAAGTTTTCTTTGTTTACTTTTGCAAACAGGGCATTTCCAACTATCCTTCTCGTTTTTATCCATAAGCATAAATTGCTTACCAGAGTAATTAACGCACTCGATATCATAAACATCTGCACAGTAAGAACAGGACAAGAATTCGCGATTAATTATTTTTTTGGAGCAACCCGCACAATGCTTTACTTTTGGAGCCATATCGATCAACTCAAATACTGGTTTAATTATATGTTTAGTTATATGTATCTCTGTGACAATATTAGCATAAAGCAAATATTAGCAAAACGAAACAATCAATTTCATTTCATTCCTTTCGGGAATTCCCTAAACTATTACGTGCTTTATCTACAAAAGCTCCAGTGCCCTTAAACATCTCGAAAGGTACTAAAAGGCTACCTACCCTCGGATTGATAGCGCGTATGGTGTGCTCGTCTGCTTAAGTGGCAGAAGTGGCTTGTCCCCTCACGCCATGCCACCCTCATCTGCGCTCACTTCAGCTATTGTTGGTGAATGATTCCGTTCGAGCTTGTTTACGCTTCTCATGTTCAGACTCAGCGATCGAAAATCGTATATCAAAAGCCGTTTTCTTAGTAGACATTCTAGCCATAATCGAACGAAAATTATATCATACTATATTATACATTAGAATATGAAAACTATGCTTTACCAGAGGGTAGTCTACTTGTCTAGCACTATCATACCTCTTTCTACCACAAAATAGCAGTATTCACTTTCCTAAGTTCCGGTGTGAAGGATAAGAGAAGTAGATAAATTACCGGGTACTATGTAATGTGTGTGTGGTAATTGTCATCTTGAGTCACATGTTGGTAAAGTGCGCCGTGTTTGTGAACAGAGGGGCTATCGCACTAGTAAATCGCAACCGAAACGCAACCAAACCGTTCGGCTTAACCAATCCGAACGCCACAATAAATAAATAAATAATAATAAATATTTGTTACACTTACACCAATTAGCCTAGCCCAAACTAAGCTCTATAAGGCTTGTGCAATGGGATCTAGGGTAACGGATAGACATACATATATTATACATATATAAATAATTTTATAGAAATATATATCAACAACCATGACTAAGGTACAAATGCTCGCATTCATCACACAAACATCTGCCCCCACTGGGATTCGAACCCGGGACCTCAGAGATGGCGACACCTTGAAACCGGTGTATTATCCACTCGACTATGGAGGTCGTCAAACAATATCAAAACAATATCACGTTCGATGACGTCATATTCTAGCTCTCGGATTGGTTGAGTGATTTGTTAGTGCGATTGCCCCCCAGATATGCTTCACAGGAACCACATTTACTATAAGCGACTGTAACCGCTTACCATTAAGATGGATAGATAGATAGATAAAACGTTTATTCAGGCAAAAACATACTAAACACAATGTATACACATAAATAAAAATCTAATAAAGAATTAGATGTGCATGTGTGTTGCAGTGCCTGAAAGAGCCAAGGCTCAGTGAGAATGTTTACCTTAGAAGGGCAAAGCACTGATTTTCAGCCATCACCCTATGAGGAGAGTAGAGGGCTACGAAGTTACAAATAGCATTCTACAAGATTGAGACTAAGAAAAGAAGAATAAAAAATCAAAAGAAAATGTCTATCATGATTGTAACAACATTTGTTTGGCATTGCTACTTGACGTAAAATAGGTATCCACTATAACACGCTGTGACATCACATGTTACGTATAATAATAATTAATATACATAACCTATATTTCAAAAGTATACACTCGAGAAACATAAAAAAAAACATATACAAATAAAACTATCTACCTACGAATAATGGGCAGTTGTTTCCTTCAAGCAAATTAAGCTTTTGGTGCTCAAGTAATATATTTTTAATTTATTTCTGAAAGTTATCCTGCACATGTGATTCCTTAGAGGTGGTGGAAGATCATTCCAGCACATTGTCGCTTGAAATCGAAAACTGCCCCTAAAAGGTACAGTTCTATGAGTATGTCCCGCTAGGACAATTCGCGCAGTTCTGGGACCATATCTGGCAGACGCATTGGTGAATATCAGCTTCTTATGAAGGTATCCAGTTTTTTGGTATCTTATGACATCAAAAACAAGACACAACAAATGCAGTCGTCTTCTCATTTCCATTCGCAATATACTGGCAGCATTTAAAAATGGCGAAATATGGCTTCTCGCCGGTACATCAAAACAGTATCTACAACATGCGTTTTGAACTCGCTGTATTAGTCGCTTTGAACGCGCCAGAAGTCGAGGGCCATACAACACATCTCCATAATTAAGTACCGAAAGCACTAAAGATTCGCAGAGAATCACCCGGATTTTTTCACTGGATTAACTGGATAGTCTGCTTGTTTATCAATGTTTTAACTAAACTTAATCATTTCTTACTATCTTCTCACATTGAAATCAGGAGAAATATTGTGTGCAAATAAATCAAATTTGAGTTAATATTAGAATTACATTCTTGAGGTCTTTATCAGAGATTAACATAAAATGTTGGAATTGATAATAAAAAAAATGTCCGGAAGCATCCAATCTACAGTTCACATGAGTTGCCCTAAAGGTTTTGAAGCTAGCTTCAAGGTGATAAGCATGCAGTCAAATCTGGATCTGATTCGTTCAATTGAAATGGAGACTTGCCTTTTGACCAAATATAAATATTATTAACTTTTCTATTCTAAATTGAGTTCGAATCATACCAAACTCTTTATGCAAGCCTCAATTACCAATCTAACTCCGAGCAAGACATTTGAGAATTATTTTGACAACCTGCTTTGTGATAAACCGAAACGCTGTAGGCTAAATACATGTATGTTCCGATCGGTAAGAGTTGTAGAAAAATCCATATCTGTCATCTTTAAGCGGCCAAAATAGGTTACTATTTAAATAAATTCATATCTATCGTGTAATTTAAAAATAGAACGATGTTTTACTTTTAAACATGGCGACCTAGCAAGTAACTTACGAGAAGGTTTTGTTTTTTGTCAAATGTAATGATATTATTATATGTAACCGATGCGATTAGAAAGAAGATTTAATTTAAGTATTTCGTTTTAATTTACGCGCATTATTTGAGCCTTTGCTACAACTAGACCTCAATGGACTTACGAATGCTTCGGCAAAACTTATGTCACTGTCTAATAAGCACAATAAAGCTTGCATTGTTTTAAGGGGTAATACATCACTGAATGACCTTAATAGTAAAATGTATACTCACGTTGACGATAGCGCTAGCTTAATCAATTTTATAAATAAATTTTTCTTTGTTATTTTAAAGATAACAACAATAGAAACTGTAAAAGAGAACATACTTTTATTTTTATATTTTACTAAAGAGAGATCAGAGAGAATTTCTAAAGACGTATAATTTCTTTTATCACATATTTGTTTATTTTATTATAATTTTTAACAACACAATTTACATTTTACGACCTACGATATTTTAAACGAATTCTTGTAGAAAATTCTTCAGAAACACAATATTTACGAGAGTTAGCGATGAATTGGTAGGTGACTGTTTCCTATGTTACATTTTCTATTTAAACTGCAGCAACCGATGTAATACCATAATTCTGGCTGATATCATTTTATGAGCTAAACTTGTAGGCTTGAATTTGGGTCACATAACATCACACTTTGATCCAACATTAATCTAGAGAAAGATATAGAACAGTGCATTGTAGGCAAAGAAAAACAAACAGTACTAGACATAAGATAAGAAAAATAAGTCAGTTTGTGGCCACCGCCGTCAAAACGAGCATAAACGTGATTGACGACGTGAATTTCGAACGACGCAGACAAGCGAATAAACATGTCGTAAAATTACAATTTAACATTGTTTGCATTGTAAATCGGCTCTCACCTGAACGTTTGTTATCATTAGTAAACAAAAATAAACTGGCAATTCAAATGCGGCTTAATAGTCGTGTAGTATGTTGCCCGTGTAAACAAAATCTGATTTTACTTGATTTAACTAAATTCACAGTATACGTCGGAAAACTTACGTATGTTTATTCGCCGAGAAAGAAGAGCAAGGATACTAAGAGCAAAAGAGATAGAGTTAGAAATAACTTATACAGAGATTTTTCCACAATATGGCAGCTGATAGTCGCCATATTGAATTTTTATTTAATGGCATGTCATCAGTGACAATCGCAAGATTAAAAGGAATTGATAGACATAAAAGCTATTAAAATCTGCCTACCGGTTTGATATTCGTAGTTCACATTCATACAGACTACAAGTATTAAACAGATTGCAGCTAGTTGCGTTCCGCAATTAGACAAAATTGTGGTAGCTTTATAAATGTTTACACCAAGCCTTTCGTGCCTTAACATTAAAAAAATAAGAAAGGTATAATAAAAATAAGGTGAGAAATTGCCATTAAGTCTTGTAGATCAGAACAAAGAAAATGTTATGAATGCTTTAATTATATCAGTTTGTAATAATTTCCTTATAAGAAGCGTATTTATTTTATTCACGCCTACTTCATTTCGTATTTACCTGTATACATCAGCGTGGAGTGCTTTGAATAAGCGGAGCATTTGTTCCATAATTGCCAATTAGGACCCATTGGTGGATTTTGGAACTACTTACAAAAAGCAATAAAATAATATGGTGCACGATTTCCCTTTATACCAGCTTTGCTGATTTTGGCTTTTTTCAAAGTTACTCATAATAACATCTTTACAAACCTACGAAGATCGTGGGTGTCCGTGACACTGGCATTCTAATCGGAAGGCACGAGGTCTATTCGGGGTACGGCGTTATTCTAATTTCATATATACATATCCGATGCTGCTATAGTGAAGGAAACCATCTGCATTAACCTAAGCCAAAGCAAAGCCTAATTGCCTTAACTTAGGTATCGTGACCCTCGTTACCAATGTACGATGAGCTGTAATGATAATGAAAACCCAAACATTTTTTTATACAATACAATTGGTAAATTAGCACCTGCCTACCTGGTGGTTAGTAGCTACGTTCAAATCCGAACAAACATTTTGGCGTTAAGGGCAACCTTTATATCGCTCTTGTCTTACACTTTTTTTTTCATCAGGAGAGGAAGGGTGAGAATCCTTACAAGGGGCACGAAACGTACCCAGGATACGACCCCCGCAACGACAAGGTTAAGTCGGACTCCACGCGACCGGAGTGCTTCGATCGCGTGACCTACCGTCTAAACTCAGCTTGAGCTTTGGCCATAAGGGCCTATGGGCCTTACGGCTTGAATGGAATTTGTCTTACATTACATACAAGAATATATGGTGTATGATTGTTATAATTTAACTTCTACTGCCGTTATTAAACTAACTAATTAAAAAAGGTTAAAAAGCCTTTCCTGTCCCTGAATACTTTGTTTAGTCTATGGTAATTTTGTAAACACTGCTTTTAATTTATAAAATGTGTCTTGAATCTAAGTACAAATGTATACTCCATCTATCAACACGCTTGGAAAACTCATTAATTTGTCAGAAAACCTTTCAATGAAACAAAAGCATTTATTAAGTCAATTTTTTTTTATAATACAAATAAAATTATTAAAAGTATAGCAATAAACAAAATGACGATTAAAACTAATGTATGTATTGTTATGAAATATATATTTACATTTATTTTGTAACATTTTATTTAGTTAATAAAGTCAAAAAGGGCATGTCTGTCTGTTCATAGAGGCGTGCTGGTCCCAACGTTTGTGGGCTTTATGGGAGTGAATGCTGAGTGTGGCAAAAGAAGCATAACAGTAGGATTAATGAGAAATGAGAGCTTCGAGAGGAATAGCTGGAATAACGATTAAGGATAAATTACGAAATAGTGTAACAGGGAAATATTCGGTATGAAAGAAGATATAATGACAAAAATGACACTGAAAGCAAGTTTTGGACCGCACTCTTGATATTTACACGTGTCATAAATATAATAAACAAACTATAAACAGTATGGGATTCTTCAAAAAGGGAATAAATAGGTTTTTAAAAGGTCGGCAACGCGCGAGAGTGTTCATAGGCTACGGTAACCGCTTACCATCAGGCGGGCCGTAAGCCTATTTGCCACCATCGTGGTATGAAATAAAAAAAAGACTAACGCTATAGTAATCGTTTACCGCGTGTAAGCATGCTTCTAGACTAAATAGATAGTATAAAAGTATGATTCCTTTAAGATTGACAAATATGTGACTTGATACTTTGAGTAAAGTATACTGTTCTCTAGCCAGCAAACTTGTTAATGTCGAGACAAGTCTTGAAATGAATGTCACATAGTGAAAGCAGTTTTCCTATATCAGTAGGGAAAACTGTGAACAAGAATTTTACTTTCGAGCAGGTACATAACGCAATCGAGGTGTCCGATTTATCGTCGTAGAAATAAGCGCATAATAAATGTCGAGTGACATACGATATACCACATATGGCTAGGGTTCCCAACTATATTGTTGTTATATACTCTTCTATATTGGTGTCATTAAACAAAAATGCACTATACAAAACAATCAACTAATATAATAAATTAAAATGTCAAAATATTATTAGGTCCTTTAAGAAATGTTCTAAAGCGATGGAGGAACTAAAATAGAGCTCGAATAAATTTCTTAAACATTCATCTCGTCATTTGTTGTAATTTTTATTTATATTGTAAAAATGCGTACGTAGACGTGATAGTAAATTGATAGATACCAAAAAAGACATTTGAAAGAGTAAAAAAATAAAATTGTGGTGGCCCTACTTGTGACTGTAATGGCGCCGTCTGTCGAGGACGAAGAATAAATCACTTGGCAATTCGATCCGGCTAGACGAACCCACCATTTCAGTCCAGGGATGTGACCGTGATACTGTTACACGACGCTGTGACAAATGAGGACACATTACTTTTCGTAATGAAGGTTTTGATACAATTGAACAAATTGAGTCATGTCAAGTCATGGTCTTTAAGCGATTTTGCTTACAAACACTTCGAACGCAATTAGATCGAATTTTGCATTTTGTAAATTTGTATTCTTTTCAATAGTTAATACTTTATTTGTACTGGTTTTTCGCCCTTAGCTATAACAGTATTTTCGTTACCTGCAAAGGAATTTTATATTTTCTCTCAAACAAGCTAAACTCATAAAGCGTTGTTAAGTAATTTTCCTCTTTTCTTGAGAATTTTTCTGTCTTGATTTAGACCCAGTCATAGAGTACTTACCTTCTTGCTATAGTTATTTTGAGGAGGTATCCTAAAGCAAGAAAGTTGTAATTCTGGTTTTGATTGATTTTTTACATACCTTCAACACAGTTCATTATTATAATTACTTAAGCTATTTGAAAATGCAGTTAGCCGGGGCATATTGCAGAGTTTCTTTTCAAAACTTCAGAGCCGCCAACAATATTCCTCGTTCTTCGTATTTTGTATTTGAAGATTCCAAGGTGACATTTTTATCCCCTGCACTGAGCACGCTATATCGTATCATGTTGATTATATGGCAATATTATAAGATTATATCATGGCAATTATATATTCAGGCTAGCGTAGCAAATATACTACTTAGATTAGTTTTTATTTGATATTTGTATATTTAAGCATAATTATATATTATTAGTATTTATTTTGTATAGTTTATGTACCCATGTATCTTGTTTTTTTTTTTCCTCAATCTCTCCCACGTAACAGTATAAGTCACTTGACACCCAGTAAGGTTGGCTGGAAGAGATCCCTTTTAGGGATAAGCCCACCCATGTACACATCCAATCACTGCATATTTTTTTTACTGTAATGTCTTTTGTGCAATAAAGAATATATATATATATACAAACCATTCAGAATCTTACGATTACATAGACGACTACAACTGATTATGGCCGTTTTTATACTATAATTATCTGGTTTGAGCAATTTATATCTCATGAAAGTATGTCAATATAGAAATTTCAGTTTAATTATTAATATATATTGTTTTTAAATTTCTAAAAAATGAGCAATTATTATTTACGTAATTCTAATGAAACGAACACATTTCTAACATTCTCACATTAAATGTAATATTTTTTATATGGAAAGTATATATTTTTTATATACCTATAAACGTACAAATAACAAAGTTATTTTAAAATTTGTTTATTCGCTCATACAAATTAGGCGAGTTTACTCAGTTATGACGCCACGATTGCAGTGTTTTTAGTATGGAGCGTTTTTGAGCGACCCGCGACAGCGCCGCAAACATGTCGATGTATCTTCAAAAGTAATAGGTGCAGGTGTACTGTTGGTTCTACAATATTTCTCACTTAAAAGAGTACTCTTATTATATATTGAATTTAAAAAATTGTCGTCTACCCAATTCTTAATACAACAGAATGCGAAGTTATTGTTAATTTAACGATTACATCTCGAGTGATCACATTCTTCGCGAGTTCATTGATGACAAGAATCCCTTTCAGCTATACTGTGAAGTTATACTTTGAAAGCATTTTCAGTTAGTCTCAACTACTAGCATCCCTTAAAAAATAACTGGAGTTTAGGGACTCTGTTTCGTTTGAAAAACCAGATACCAAGAATTTTTTTATTGTTTGGACATTATCTATAATAGCTATGGTGACGTGAGTTATCTCGATCAGAATACAGATGAATTCAGCAAACAGGACCGACCTTCATAGTTCGAATGATTTTCGGATGGAACACTTTTTTGATTCGTTTTCTGATTCAAACGTCAGACTTATTTCATATATTGATTATTTTTACTTTTTTTTCTATATGTATATTAATATAGAAGCACTTGGTTAAGCTAAAACATACTAAAAATAGCACAAGATAAGGTTCAAAGAAGAATGCTAGGCGCCGCTAGTTAATTCCTGGAAGAGCGTGCAATGTTTAATAAGAGCTCCGTATTTTGCTGCACACTCACATTGTGCTCACAAAGACTTGCGCCAGTAATGAATTTATCAGATGTAAAGCGAGCTTCTTGGTCGGTATTATTAAGTGCTTATTAAAGAAGGCATGAATTCCAAGCTAGATATATTCATAATCTCTTTGTGAATAAATAGTAGGTACCTATGAAATTTTCATTTACTTTTAAATATGTAACGCAAAACCTTTTAAATGGGTAACACTTATAGAAACTATTTATTTTTGCATTGTAATACTAAAGTAAAGGTTTTGATTAGTCTTAAATCTCACAATTTGTTTATTCAAATCAATTAACACATTCGATCACACAACAACATTTTCGAAAATAGCTCCTAATTTTATAGTTATGATTCGATACTATATTGTCTGAAACTGGATAAGAATTTTATTGCTTTCACATTTATGTTATCAATTAATTTAATGTCTATTGACATTATATTCAAATTTTACTTTCAGCTTTTATATTATTAAATAAATAAAAAAAACGTTGTCCTGGAAATCTTCTAAAATTAATTTTTGGTGTATGATGTTCATCGTTTATCATCTTATTGTAGCGAATATCATATTAGCGTAGCCATTATATTCTCTTTGCTTTAAAAATCTAAATTGCATCGAATACGTGTGTTAACATGTGTTCTTGACCTTCTTTTATTCACCATCGCCATGTTACTTTCTCTATGTTCTGCGTTTAAATTTAGTGCAGCCACTGTTCAGCAAAAACAAGCAACGACCTTACGAGCAGTTCGCTACTGTACAAACTTCGTTGGGCCAGCAAGTATATCATTATTTAAATTCTTTGGATTACAATCTTACTCTTGTAATCCGATTCCAATAAATTTTCAATTTTGACATGTGTCATATTCTAAAAATAGATTCGGAATGAATAAAAAAGCGTTTAATTTTGACAGTATTAAAACGTTGTCAGTTCAACTACTATTCGTACAGAACTTGATTTTTAGAATAGACTTACTTTTTCATCTATCATTATTATCCTGATTTTTTTCAAATCCAAACCTTGATTAGAAGCAATTCCATAATAATAAGAGGCGAGACAACCATTTTCTTACTTTTTGAGGGAGCCCATGTTAACGTCACACCAATTGGTAATACAAAAGATAAAATATAACCTATGCAAATATATTATAATCAGGACCCATCCAAAACCAAGTCCTGTGATATAAAATTAAGCACCTCCGTAACACGTGACTTGTATAATAATGTACAAGCTTCAATGTGATTGCGTAGGTTGAATTATTACGGAATCTACTTTGTGAACGCCAGTATTGTATAGACTTTTGAAAAGTTTCAATCTGTACTTCAACTCAACAATAAAAGCTCATATACGTTTTAACTTGATTGTTGAGTTGAAGTACATTTAATTCCTGAGCTATAACAAGCAGATTAATCAGTGTACAAACTCACGGTGGAAGGTCTTATCTGCGCTGTGGTCTAAAACGTTCATTTATAGACCCAAATACTATCAAAAAACGGATAGGTTTGATACGTGAAAAGGACAATGCCCAAATTATAAAGAGCTGTGCCCCAGTCACATGCATATGCATGCCCACTAATGAGATTTTTTTTAATATGTGCGTAATTAGCATAGATTTTTAAATGAAGCAGATATAAGTCGAAACTTCGTGCGAAAATAAAAATATTAGACAAGTAAAATGAGCGCCTACAAATATTTATTAGCAAAGTTGTAAGACGACGATATGCATTTTGTTTGACATAAAATATTTTTTGATAAAAAGAAAAGTACGTTTAATGTACTTAGTTGGAATCACAGTATATTCCTAGCATTTTCGTGTATTTTTAGCAGCTTACACCATAGTGTAAAAAAGAGAACTTATTTTTACCTAGCACATGTGCAATATAAAACTAAGTTTATTAAATATACTTAATGAAATAAGAAAGTTTGTTTATTTAGTTTGAATTACAGTATTTTTAGCCTTTTCTATTATTTTCAGTAACTTACATTATGTGCAGTTCAATAATAGAATTTTAATTAATTTAATGCGTAGTTTTGACTTTTGGCCATATTACTCGGTTTCGTATTTATGTCATATTGCCATTTCCGTTTCTAGGAAACACTTTATTTTATTGTGTTTTACTCTCGCACGCCTATTTGCGAAATAAATGCCACTAAAATTCGTAATTTTATTTTTATATTTATTTACATTTTGTTATAGCTTTGGGACCAGTGGGGCAAATTTGGGCATTCTCTTTTGGTCGGACATCAAAGAATGCCGGATATGTCCAGCATAATTCGGATAGATCTGTAATGCGGCAAACTCAATAAAAAAATATGCATTAAAGTATATTAGGACACCGAAAGTAAGTAGGAGGTTGTTATATAAAAAAACGTGGGCTGTTCGTGGGACTTGAAAGACATTGGAAATGAAAATGGGCGATTTAAAAAAAAGAATCAGGAATTGTAAATATTTTTGTTATCTGTCCGCTTGTATCTTATTATTTATACAGCCAGCACATTTATTTCGTCAATTTGCGAGAAACACTATTTTGCAGATTTGTTGCGATTCTTCCAAAAAACCAAAGTGATTTAGGCACTTACAATTAGGTGGCCTGCCTTCTTGTATATCAATATAGTTGTATAAAAATCTTTAAAAATACCTTTTACCAGTATAAATCGTAAGTTTATCGACTCTATAACGTACGGATAATCTATACAACTTAATACTAGGATTAGAGATTTATCCATACATTATACTATTTATTTATTTAAACTTTATGTACAATGGAGTATAATGGCGGACTTAATGCCTTAGGCATTTCCATTAGATGCAGAGATATAAAGATTATGCAGGGAATATACTATCTGTATATCCCTGCATAATCATTTCAATTTTCGTCACTAGTTAAATGCTAGTTTATTCACGCTTCCTTTCTTTCCAATCATACAAGTTCAAATTGCTTCCGAATCGAATTTAACTAAAAACTATTTGAGACTTGCTTAAAGTTGCTTGCAGTCAGACAGACAATAAAACTTTAATTATATTAGAACAGAATGAGAGAATGTTATTACTACTTTTTAACCTCTTTGGATGCATATATACAATGTACATGCTTAGTTAATTTTGTCACCTCAAGAGCGTAGATAAATTTGAATGAAAGATATTATGAATATTTCACTTATTCACATTAATATATTAACTTTGGTTGCTTGGTAATATTGATTTTCTATTCGATATATATCGTATTGGTAGTCTAGATTCATATGACATCGATTGTACAAGACTTATTAACTAAAGAATTAGGAACGCCTCCTATAGTAAAAATCTAGAGGCTCCACGTTCTTATAACAAAGTTCAAGACCATTTAGTTACTGTAATGTTTTAGCATTATGTGTTCCTAAAATATATACTTATTGTTCTAGATTATTAATTTACAAAAATCACCAAAATTAAATTGAATTATTTCTAATTGATATTTCTGATATAGTCTATTAACCTTTTTCTAATAATCTTCTACTGGCTGTCGATTTCTACGCTTATAATTTGACCCAACTCTCAAGAACAAAAACGTTTGTGATTCTATATAGATAAGCATCTTAAAAAAAATCATTTCCGATTAAGTAAGATCGTGAAAAAGTTGGAACATCTATAACAAGCCCAGAATTAAACTTTTAAATCTTCATTGTGAATTATTACTTTGGAAAGAAAATCGGAGAACAGCAATCGGTGTCTTATGACAGAGGCAATGGTTTTGACGAATGATTAGTCTATCGCTTTGGCACTTTGAGCATATAACTAATGGAGTTTACTCAGATAGGAGAGACTTTTAAAGTGTTAATGATTCAAAATGGAGCCCATCGAAATTAAATGTAGAGCATTGACCCATTTCAGCGTAAATAGAACATCACTCCGAAACAAACAAATGGCCAAGTTCAAAACGCTTTAGGTGAAAATAGGAAGAATATTCCGAAGTATTATAATTATGTAAAGAGAATGGAAGTATAGCTTCACCCCTTTACTTGTTTGATGAGTCTTGTAAAATATTAGAAAACTCAACATTTGACAGATTACTTTATCTTTCCGGGTTTTCGAAGTGATCCGGAAATATAAACATCAAAAGTATTAAGAGATTGAAATATTCTTCGTTTAGAGTTGGTTTTGATTTTCCAAGAATATAATTTATCAAAAGATTTTCATCTTGTGATCAACTATCAAGTATTGTTCTTTTACGCTAATTAAATGGACCACGACAATCTATATACATTTTCATATTTTGGCTAAAATTTGCTTCATCTTTAGACATTTTATATCTATATCTACAGATTATAACCTGCTGAAACATTATTACATGCTGTTATAATGAACAAGGAATACTATAACAAAGGAAAAATATTAGTTTATATGTTTATTAAATCCATACATGTGGTACTTCTATCAATAGAAGTAATTTGGAATTAAATTCTGTCTTCATTTTTTGTAGATAACGTTTGGTTTTTTATTTTGTTATCAGAACATCGGACAATAGTATCATGGCGGTATTTTTTAGTTTATTTATAAAGAGAAGTTTATATTGTACGCTATCACATCATATGTTTTGACTGAGTATTGAAAGTAAAATAAAATATTTACAAAGTAAAAATAGTTCGTTTCTGAATTGGGGGAAAGAAAAATTCAAACTAACCTGCCCGTTATTGACCTGAGAATAAGACTTTTTTTCAATTTCTTATTCATTCCTTGTAACATTTCGTGTAACGACGTGACACATTTATTCTCATATAACGTACCTATTCATTGAAGTCAGGAATTGACAGAATAACATTGTAATGAACCGAAGAGTTCTTAACTCTGATATATGTCAAAATTGTGTTGGTCACAAAATAATATTTTTTTAGTCGACAAATTATATAGTTGTGAAGGACACGCTTTCAAAGTGTAATGCTTTTTTAAGTAAGCGCGGCTGTAAAGCAGAATATACATCTTGACTTGTTTTCGCCTCTACTCTTCGTGTAATAATAGCTATTTTTGCAGTTAAACTGCATATGTTATACTCTCGTATACTCTCAGTAGCTTGAAGTTAGGTAAACAAATAGAAGTTAAATGTAAGAAGACACACACTTAAAAACAAAATTGGCTCTCGTTTATATTTGTTCGTCATTATTTCTTGATTATTATGGAACATTCGGCATGACATATTGGACATTAGAGGAAGTCGAGACATTTGAAGATGCAGTCGTCAGGTCACAGGCAAGTTTTCTAGTAAAGAGTGTGTGAGGAATGATTAAGGCACATTCGGAGGCACAAGCGGGAGTGGCACCGACGGATTGTGGCGGCCTGGCGTGCGCAGCTCGAATTACGGATCTGCGCGCGCCAGCGGGCCGTCGGTGCCGTACTCCCGCACCTCGAAGCTTGGCTCCACAGGAAGGAGGAGGTCACCTACTGATTGACTCAGATACTCACCGGGCACGGCTGCTTCGGTGAGTATCTGTGTCGAATAGGACGGGAGGGATCGACACATTGCCACCACTGTGCATCCGACCTCGACTCGGCCCAGCACACGCTGGCGGAGTGCCCCGCGTGGGCCTCCGAGCGCCGAGTCTTGGTCGCAGAGATCGGGCGAGATCTGTCTCCGCCGGCACTGATTGCGGCAATGCTGGCGGACGAGGGAGGTTGGAGGGCTGTGGCCTCCTTCTGTGAAGCAGTGATGCTCCAGAAGGAGGCCGCCGAGCGGGGTCGGGAGATGGCCGATCCCGCTCGAAGAAGGCGGCGCCGGGCTCGGTAGCACAGCTGTGGCGCCGCCGCGGGTCGCCGGCGGGCGCGGGGAAGTCGCGCCTGCTACGGCGACCCGGGATGGACCACGCCCCTTCCGTGGCCAGGGGGCATCGTCGATGGAGGAGACCGGGGGAGGCAGTAGCCTCCCCCGAGGAGGGCTCCCCTCTAGATAGGGGAGCGGAGGCTGGGGGTTCCCGGAAGTGGCTTGATGTTCCCGGGGGCTCCCTACATGCCTGAGGAAGGCCATCCCTGAGGTTTTTAGTGGGTAGGCCTCACCCTTCTGGGGAGGAGAGCCCCACATAACCGCCGGCTCGCCACAGCCGGGGTATGCAATTTAATGCATTTTCCTCAGGGAAACAAAAAAAAAAAAGGCACATTCCAAGTAATAGAATTGTAATACGGATACACTTATCCAAAACACCAACACATTTGTTAAATAACTGCTAGTTAACTTGCTGTTAGCAATTAACATTTCAAACGCATAAAGTGTCGTGTCAAAGACGCATTCGCAGCTACGAATATCATTGTTAACCTAATTAAATACGACACTCATAAAGAGGGGTTTTTATGTCTATTTGCCTAAAAGTTGACATGTCGGATTGTCTGTTTTACGTCATAGAAATATAGGAATTACTAGATGTTAAATATTAGCTGCGGTCCGAAGTCTGATATTTTTAGTCTTGATATCAGAATAGAGTATCGAGGGTGCAAAGGCTCGCAACAGCTGTATTATTTCCGGCTTCTTTTTTGTATAGAATGGGGCAGCACACGAGCAAACGGATCACCTGATGGTAAGCGATAACCACTGCCCATGGACACCCGCAACACCAGAGGAGTCACAGATTCGTTGCCGATCTTTTAAATGGGAATAAGCTCTTTTTTTGGAGGTTTCGATATCGCATCGGTTCGAAAATACTGCAGGCGACATTTCAAGAAACTAAAAAAGGTCTTGTAGACATTGAAGCTTTTAGTTAGTAAGTCAATAAGCTTATGAGGAGCATTATAACCTCCGTAGTCCAGTGGTTGGTATACCGGTTTCAAGGTGTCCCTTATATCCCGGGTTCGAGTCCCAATGGGGGTAGATGTTTGCGAGCATTTGTACCTTGGTCATGGTTGTTATTATATATTTCTACTAGATTTATTTATATATGTAGAATATATGTATGTATATCCGTTACCCTAGATCCTATAGAGGAAAATGCATTGAATTGCATACCCTGCACCCCGGGAAAAGCACAGAATTATGTGGGGCTCTCCTCCCCAGGCCAGGGGATAGGCCTACCCACTAAAAACCTCAGCGATGCCCCTCCACTGACGCCTGCCGCGAGCGCTCGATCGACGGGGCATCCGACATCGTCGCCAGACGCGCCGAGGAGAGCCGCCGCGTGCCCGCGGCGTGACAGGTTCGTGGGAACCCGTAAGGACACTACCACGACTAACCTGAGGGATTGTTCTAGTGTTCTCGGACAATCCCCACCCTTGGCGGAGGCTCGTTTTTTTTTTTAATAGATAGAGTGATTAAGTAAGGTTTGTATTTATAATATAGTAGAGAAACATTGATAAATTTAGAGGTTTCTAATGTGACGTCGTAAATAAGCACCTTTTTTTGCGCTTATATTGCAAAAACGCTGGCTGAACCCTACGAGATAGACCAAAATAATGCACTACAGTATTGTCCACCTTAAAAAGTTCAACAATAAAGTCCGCGATGGTATATGTCTATCTCTTAGGGATAACCCACCATAACTATTTTTTACTGCACCCGTGCGAAGCTGGGACGGATCGCTAATAGACTCTAAAGACTTATCTACTAAATCCTGGATAAATTTGAAATATTTTAGCTTAGGAAAAGTGGTGTTTTAACCAATACTACACTAGTGTACGATGTACACTTGAGTATGAATGTGATGGAGTTGAGTTTGGTCGGTGTGCAGAGAAAGATCACCATAAGTTAAACTGACGTATATTGTCGAATAATAATAAAAGTTATAAAAGTAAAGGGTAAAGTTAATTGGATAATGCTTCCTCTGTGGCTGTTAATCGCACACTAAACATAAAAGAATATTAATAAAATTATATGACATAGTAAAATATTGCTCAGTACTTAAAAGGTACCATTACACAGTAAAATATTGCTCAGCATGTAAGCAAGATGATATGTACTTTTTTTTTTGTTCCCCTGAGGAAAATGCATTAAATTACATAACCCGGCTGTGGCGAGCCGGCGGTTATGTGGGGCTCTCCTCCCCAGAAGGGGGAGGCCTACCCACTAAAAACCTCAGGGATGACCTTCCTCAGGCATGTAGGGTGCCCCCGGGAACATCAAGCTACTTCCGGGAACCCCCAGCCTCCGCTCCCCTGCCTAGAGGGGAGCCCTCCTCGGGGAAGGCTACACTACCTCCCCCGGTCTCCTCCACCGACGACGCCCCCCGGCCACGGAAGGGGCGTGGTCCATCCCGGTTCGCCGTAGCAGTCGCGACATCCTCGCGCCCGCCGGCGACCCGCGGCGGCGCCGCAGCTGTGCTACCGAGCCCGGCGCCGCCTTCTTCGAGCGGGATCGGCCATCTCCCGATTCCGCTCGGCGGCCTCCTTCTGGAGCATCACTGCTTCACAGAAGGAGGCCACAGCCATCCAACCTAAGATGATATGTACAGTATGAGACTGTACAACTAGACTTAAGCAATATAGTTTTCCGTATTCTATTTAAAAGTAAAACTGTTACAAAACTATTGCAGTATACTAACTTAACATTTTTCTATTACTGACTGTTTTGTTTGCGATCAAAAAGTCAGTAAAAACATCGACGGCTGCGATTACTCGCCGATTATTCCGAACCCGTTGTCTGATTCCATCATCGCGCATATTTCGGCGTTGCACGCATATATAACTGCGCTAAATCTGTAACATTGTACAATTTCACGTACCAAAAGGAGACTATTCTAAGCGCGTTCCGAATTTCGATTACGCAGTTTACCTTACATTGCCGCGTATGGTTCTAGCGACTGAAGTTATTATTTAGTGTTACCATTTATTTTTCTTTACTTTATACACGTAACATTTATTATTTTTATGTGATTATTTAATGATTTAATATAAAAATATATAAAGCTTATTTGAAATTATTTCTACTGACTGCAATATGATCCTTTACAGTTTCAGGTTGATTATCAATAAAAGTACGTACTCCTTTTATGAGAAAATGTTGCAATGGCAATCTTATGGACTGCTTTATGGACTACAAAAATTTACAAATGATATCTATAAATTTCATGATTCAACTCACAACTGAATCGTTGTCAAACGTAGTGCTAATTCGTATAGATGGCGTTGTAATACAATTAAAGATTTTACTTAATTTAGTTCCTAAGTACATCATCATTAAAGATGATGGTATGGCTCCTGTTATGCTAATGCTAATCGTCGCATATCACCCTATATTGCAAGCTTACAGTTACAGCAAGATATCCTATAGGTTCTTGGACTGTAGTAATAAAATGATATGTTGTTTTGTACAGGGATAGTATATGCGGTTAGAATTAATTATTAACAGGAATAATTAGATAAGAATTATAACTTTTCTTTATTTTTAACATAATAAATTATTATTTTTAATGTGAAAGTCACGTGACTACAAACGCCAATCACATCGCGTGACGTGAATATTCTCTGTGATTTAAAGTTTTAGTCGTTTGCTTGAAGTAAAATTTCAGTTTATTTACGATGGCAAAGAAATTCGTAAGAGCTGATAGTTCAAATTTGCCACGTATCGACTTCATGATGGTGGCTGAATTTTTCGCTAAAAACCCTGATTTTATCTCATCGGAATTCAGAAATATAAAAACTGTCGCGTAAGTATCATTACACACATGAAAAGTGAATTAAAATTTCTTTAAATTTGATTTTAAGTGACCCATGGTTGGTTGCAATGTAACCTTAAATGTATTGTTTTTGTTTTTGGTCGTGCAGGGAAACGTATGGAGATGATGCTATAGGTTATGTGGAACTGTGCCAAGAAAACGATATATGTGTAGTTAAATGCAAAATGTGCCCACAGCACAAAGTTCACAATAAACAAAATAAAGTAAATCATCGACTTTATTGATTTATTTTTCCAGTCTCGTTTTGCCAGTACCATCCATTTTTTTCGCATATTTATATCATGAGGCACAGGTATAAATAGTTTGTCAGGTGTCTTATTTGTATTATTTTCGTACAGGGAACTGAATAATACTGATAATATTTAATTGCACTCATTTTCGATATAGATTACGAAATATAACCGAACGTTTACACACGCTGTGTCAATGAGCAAGTAACCTCTGTATGATAAGTGACGCCATAATCGAGACATAATAAAAGAATGGTGTTTTAGCGCGAAATTCAAATGTGAAAAATAATTATCAATTTTTTAACAAAGAATAAATCAATTTCTGTAGGAAACTGTTTTTAGCAGCTTTTTAGATAAGTACACAATAGGTTGAAATGGTTTTTATGAAACAGTCCAAGACCCTATTGCAGCGGTGACAGGCCTCCCACAAAATGGGCAGACGACTTGGTCGCAGCAAGGCGTTGATTACTAGCAGCGCAGAACCGATCGATGTGGAAATCCTTACGGGAGGCCTTTGTCAAGTGAGTGTCTATTGGTTGAGATGATGACGATCGTGACGATGGCAATGTCACGAATTTTATATGAAGAGCGCAGGTGTAACAATGATTTCAGGGGATACCGGCTTCAGCCGGAGCGGGCCAAAAACGGCGAGAGGGGGCTGCCACCCTTGTGGCGGAGGCCACGAGGAAGGAAACCTCATTAAAAAATAACCTTGGCGGGGTTCGCCCCGAGGGGAAGGGCCCTTTTCAGGGCCAGCCGCTGATTATCGGCGTGGGATGGCCGGAGGAGTCCGGCGGCCGCCCTTGTGACAGTTTTGAGTGGGCGCTAGTCGCCACATGCCGGCGGGGTCTGTTGAATAGGTAGGTTTTTAGTGGGTAAGCCTACCCCCTTCTGGGGAGGAGAGCCCCACATAATTCCACTCGCGGGTATGCAATTCAATGTATGTTTTTACCCCACCTTAAATAAAACAAATGGTGTAACACTGACTTGACCTTGAATATCCTGCGGCATCAGTAACGTATCAATGTATACATAAATCTCATACTCTCACGGCATTGTATAAAAAATACTTGTCACTTGATTGAGAAGTCAATAGCCCCCCCGGTCGGAAGTGTTCACAGCTTACAAACATTAACATCTCTTCCGATGTAAACGCGTTTATAGCGGTTTTATAGCTGCCGAACAATGCCCGTAAATTTATCTGATCGATGATTCAGCTCGGGACCGAAATACGAGGAACTGACGCCCTTAACTGGCGTTACCGAACGAACCGAAGTTTCTGTGATAAACGAATGCGTTCGTCAGAGAATTCCCCAGGCCAACTTTGAGTAACGTTTGATAGTTGTGACGAAGTTAATTTATACAGCGTAGCTTTTGTAGCTTATTAGAATAGGGTAAGGTTACTTATAACGAGTCTTTACCAAGCTACTTTAGGCACAGCATATTTGAAAATGGCATAAAACTCTGGTTTTTGTCTAGAAGTATATGTTACCACTGATGCTGCTATAGTTCCAACCTCTATAGGTACAGTAGTTATTTAAATATTAATAAAAAGTTTGTGAAAAAAAACTGAGTTTAATTGGTAAGTCATTCTGTTCGAGCCGCCTCGATCGGCTTGGAATCCGACATAGTCACCGAGGCACTTAGTTGCTATGTTATTCATGAGGATTCTCAGCCTCTTCTGTCCAGAGAGAAAAAGACAGACTGAAAAATATATATAAAATAGGTATGTAATGACGTTTTAACTCTAATTGTATATTTATATTAATTAGACAGTATGATATTTTGAAAAATTGTGAATTGTTATTAACCTAAAAATAACAAAGCAAGAAAGAAATTAGAAAAAACTGTAAATGGCGAACTCGGAAAATACTTTAACGAAATATTCTCAAGACCGTTCAAACCTTACTAAAATTACTGTTATAATTTTGATTACACAAATAATTCTTACAACAAAGTAACAATCGCTAGAGGTAATTAGATGAAATTAATGAAATTGGCACGTGTTTGCAATTAAGCCTCTTTTAAGTATTCTGCTTCGAAACAACGACCACGAAGACTTGAAAGTACATTGTGCCCGGTCCTAACACATGCAGCACTTCGAGCTAAGTGAACCGGATTTATTTCAGTGGCAGTTGTCATCCACAAGTCTATAACTCGATCAAACTAACTCCGCACTCCGTTACAATGCGGCGTCCTTTCAAATTACAGTCGAATATTCTGTTTACGCCATTCGTGTTAATATGGTCACAGTATTTGTTATGTCAATTAATGATGGAATAAACGTATCTTTGTTGAGATTGGATCATTTGTATCCGGGTCAGTACAAAGATTCGAATCAGTAAAGTGCTTCATTTGCATCATTTGTACCAATGACTCTGAACCGATTGAATCGGTTCAGAGCCACTGATACAAATATTCTGATATAAATATTGATATTGATTCATTTGTATCAGTGAATCTGAGTCAATCGTGTAAGCGTCGCGTATCGAATGAAACCTAAATGCAATTGAGCGACGTGATCTGAAGCGCTCCGACTCTGAACTATTTACTTATATCAATCGTGCGAGCGCCGCGTGCCGATTGAAACCGAGATGCAATTGAGCGAATGATTCATTTGAAGCTCTGTTAGAGATTTGAATCAGTGAATCACTTGGAAGATACGACTCACTGAGTCGTTTCTGTAAAGATTGACACATCTCAAATGTCAATATACATTTCGTATACAATGACAAAGTTTTTGTGCTTAAATTTATTTTCATCATTACTGTCCCCATCGAGGGGCAATCATCTACCTAAACTATGTTACGGTGATTAGGCCTTAGTCAACCACAATTTGACCACAGGTTGACTACAAGTACCATTGAATTTCTTCGCAGGTTTGTATCCGGTTACCTCACAACGTTTTCCACTATAGGAGCGTCAGATAAATACATATGAAATTTGAAAACCTAAATATGTAGGTACATAGGTACTTGGCAGGTTCGACCTCAGTCCCCGCGAGTCATCTGATTGCAGAATTACAATAAGCATGGACAACGAGTTTTCTTCACTAGCTGGTGCCCGTGACTTCGTCTGCGCAGGATTAGTATCTCGAGTAGTTTATGCGGTGTATATCTTTATAAATTACAAGCCGTGTCCGCGGTTTCACCGCGGACGATTTGCATTGTTTATATATTTCTATAGTAATCTAGTACTAAATATAGCCTTTTTTTTTTTTTTGTTGTCCCTGAGGAAAATGCATTAAATTTCCACATGCCACTTCCGGGAACCCCAGCCTCCGCTCCCCTGCTGCTAGAGGGGGCCCTCCTCGGGGGAAGTTTTCTACTACCTCCCCCGGTCTCCTCCACCGACAACGCCCCCCGGCCACGGAAGGGGCGTGGTCCATCCCGGGTCGCCGTAGCAGTCGCGACTTCCTCGCGCCGGCGACCCGCGGCGGCGCCGCAGCTGTGCTACCGAGCCCGCGCCGCCTCCTTCGAGCGGGATCGGCCATCTCCCGACCTCGCTCGGCGGCCTCCTTCTGGAGCATCACTGCTTCACAGAAGGAGGCCACAGCCCTCCAACCTCCCTCATTCGCCAGCATTGCCGCAATCAATGCTGGCGGAGACAGATCTCGCCCGATCTCTGCGACCAAGACTCGGCGCTCGGAGGCTCACGCGGGGCACTCCGCCAGCGTGTGCTGGGCCGAGTCGAGGTCGGATGCGCAGTGGTGACAATGTGTCGATCCCTCCCGTCCTATATGTAGCCTATGTTACTCAGCGATAATGTAGCTTTCTAATGAAAAAATAATTATTAAAGTCTACTGACTTTTATAATTATTTTTTTTACTTTTGAGTTTATTTTAATAATTACTTTTGAGTTTATTCGTTATCATAAATACAAATCTTTCCCCTTTATAATATTACTGTAGATAGCCTGTCTGTTATTATGATGTATGCGCTATATTATTATAAAGTTTCATTATAATCCATTCCATATTTTTTTAGTGATTCAATCGCTTAAAGAGTAGCAAACATCCATCCATACAAACTGTCGCGTTTATAATTTAGTAGGGATGCAGTGTTTTGATACATTTTTAAATAACATATTGTATTGTTTCTTACTGAAAAAAGGACACAATCAAAACCGATCTCATGATGAACAAACAAATAAACAATGCAAGTTGATATTTTAGCAAAATATTAATTAATTGAAGAAAATAACAACTGCAATTGTATACGAAGAACTAGCAGTCCGTCCCGGCTTCAAAAATTATACCTGTCTATCTGTACTATCACATATCCTTTTTTTTATTCTTATGCATTAAATTGCATACCCCGGCTGTGGCGAGCCGGCGGTTATGTGGGGCTCTCCTCCCCAGAAGGGGGAGGCCTACCCACTAAAAACCTCAGGGATGGCCTTCCTCAGGCATGTAGGGAGCCCCCGGGAACATCAAGCCACTTCCAGGAACCCCCAGCCTCCGCTCCCCCGCCGATACAGGGGAGCCCTCCTCGGGGGAGGCTCACTACCTCCCCCGGTCTCCTCCACCGACGACGCCCCCCGGCCACGGAAGGGGCGTGGTCCATCCCGGGTCGCCGTAGCAGTCGCGACTTCCTCGCGCCCGCCGGCGACCCGCGGCGGCGCCGCAGCTGTGCTACCGAGCCCGGCGCCGCCTCCTTCGAGCGGGATCGGCCATCTCCCGACCCCGCTCGGCAGCCTCCTTCTGAACATTACTGCTTCACAGAAGGAGGCCACAGCCCTCCAACCTCCCTCGTCCGCCAGCATTGCCGCAATCAATGCCGGCGGAGACAGATCTCGCCCGATCTCTGCGACCAAGACTCGGCGCTCGGAGGTCCACGCGGGACATTCCGCCAGCGTGTGCTGGGCCGAGTCGAGGTCGGATGCGCACTATCACATATCCTACTAACATTTAAGCATAAATTACTTAGTGTCCCTATCTGGTAACTCGCATTTTTTGCCACCGCACTGAAGATAATTGCATAGTCCTTCCTTTATTGAGTCCTTTTGTTTATTTGTTCGCATCTATTATTTGAGCGTGTTAATTATCACAAAGTTATAAAAAAATTGGTTTTGAGCTATCAAAAAAATCACGGTTGATTTGACCAAACAAACATTTTAGCATCGCAGCGTACTATTTGGACCAACTCCTATTTAAAGTTATGTCGCCGAAAGGATGCGTTATAAAAGAGTCAGTTTCTTATGCCTAATACAATTAGACTTTAATAATTTGAAAATGCAGTTATTCTATATACATTATTACTAACAAGACTCTATCAGCCGAAAGACAGCGGCATTCAATCAGATTTAATCTCTGATTAGGTGTCAATTCAAACACTTAAACAAGTTACACAGAAATATAAAGCTACTGTGAGAACGATGTCTATGGGATCAGAAGTTGATATTAATAGTGAAATGAAATTGCAAAATCGTGTTTCTTTTTAGTATCGTCTAATAATTTAAAGAGCGACGGCCGTTGGGGCGGAAAGGTCATCAAGTAGCGACCGCTATCGGGAGGCACGGCGATGGCAACCCCGCCTTTATAAAGTTGACTGACGATCTGGCGAAAGTCGCAGGCAGTCACTGGATACAGCTGAGAATCAATCAATTCACTCTTGAAGAAATCTGTGCCCAACAGTTTCTAGTCGAAATTATATTAAATCCCTATCATCTATAGTAAAAATTGTGTGTTATAGTAACGTGACTATGTGACGCTTAAAAACTGATCCATAGTGGATCAGTTTTTATATACTTATGCTTCCTTCTAAGCCGTAGGATCCTCAAGACCAGAAGTCGGAGTCAGAATTAGGTAGAGTTATTCATGTACTTACACTTTTCATATTTTTTCCATTTTCTTTACATTTCATATAGCGAAAGAATAAAATGGATATGCCTCAAATCTCGAGATTAATTTTAAACAGCAGAAAAAGATCCCGTGATTTTTTAAATAAAAAGTTATTTACTTTTACACAATTTGGGCACTATCAGGAATATAGCATAAAAAATTTCTTCCTTCACTAATGACGAGGAGGAAGAAGTGTGTAAATTTTCTAACGTTGCCTCAGTTAACATAGAGCGATCTTTTTCAATGTACAAATGGATTTTAGACGTTCTGAGAAATTCATTGAAGCCAGAAAATATGGAAACGCTAATGGTTATATATTTTAATTCTCACAAAAGTTATACAGTAATGTCGGAAGCGAACACTTCAAATCTTACTGGTAATGAATCGGACAAGGAAAATAATTCCGATGGGCCGTTTAAATAACCTCACGAGTCTATTCTAGAAGCATACGTATTCGCTCGTATTTATAAAAAAGACTATGCATATGAGAATTTGCTTAGGACTATCAATAATTTGTATTGTGAATTAATGTAAACTAATAATAATTGTATGTTAATTATCTTTGTTTTATTTATCTATCTCTGAGGTTTTTATAATTATTTATTTGTAATATTGTTGGCCACACGGGATTGTCCATTAGGAATCCCGGGAAGGTCCACATTAATATCAACATTTCGAAGCAAGTACTTAAATAACTCTACCTAATTCCGACCTCCTGCTTATGACCTTTTTTTTTAGAGGGGAAATGCATTATGCACCGTTACATAATGCATTTCCCCTCTAAATTACCCATTTCCCCATTTAATTCCCCATTATACGCCGTGGCTAGGCGCGGCCGTGTGTGGGGCTGTCCGGTCTGACAGGACCGGCCTACCCACTAAAACCCTCCTGAGTTCTCTAGACCCAGGCGGGGCACATGGCGGGGTGCGCTTTCACGATTCTACCGCCATGAGCTCCGGGGCCGGCTCGACCTAGGTCTGGTCGGGCCAACGCCAAGGGAGGGACTGTCCGAGAACCCCTGGACAATCCCCCAGACGGAGAGACATCACCACGGCGTGCGCGGTAGCCAGACGCGCCAAATTATGACCAAGGCTGAGGATGAGTTTAGTCGGTAAGTCGTTCCGGTCAACGCGTCTCGATCGGTTTAGAGTCCGATATAATTGCCGTGGCACTAGGTTACCATGGTAACCATGAGCATTCTCAGCCTCTCCTCTCAGAGAGAAAAAAAATATATAATATTTAAGTTTAATGTTTCATTGATTTTAATGAATGAAACAGATCATTCTAAAAAATACGGAGCGGAAAGAGATAGGTCTAACGTGTAACGACATTTTCAATCAATCGCTTTGGTCGCCTAGTGTGATATCGACTTCTTGTTGAAATATTGTTAGAGGTTGGAATTGTGTCTTTATGGTTAGCTGTTGTCAAAATTCAAATATAGTTTTATGAGTTAAAAAGAAAGAAGAGTTCTGTTATTGGATATTGGGAAGATGAAGTGGTGTTTGGAGGTTTTTGAAGCATACATTTTATAGGATAGTTGTTTAGCAAAGTTTTAGGAAAAAGTAATTATGTAATTGAGTGATTGAATATATATATATATATTGTGTGAGAGTAATGGTGTTTTTTTTAGTAAATCATAAATTTTTCCTACAAAAAATATAACATCATTAATAATTCCTCTTCTATTGATATATCGATTAGTGATTATAATCTGTGATTTTATAACTTGTTAGCAATGGGTAATATTACGGATATCGATCTGCCCCATCCCCTTGAACTCATTCTGCTTATGATTTAATATGATCATCCAGTTGTAGTGCAAAGAATCTAGGTTTATTTATTACTGGTCTACGTGTGCCTGCACTCTGAACATAAAAGCTCGATACAGCGAAAACGATATAGTAAGTTCGATTTAACAGTACAGAGCAAAAAACATTGGGCATCTCTCGTAACAACAATGAAAATAGTATTATTTGTACTTGACGTTTGACGTTGATGAGAAAAAAATCAATACTATAAATCATAACTGTTTTTCAACTTTATAGCCACATGATAAAGTCGTGTGAGCTGTGAATATACTTTCATATGTGTCGCTTCGCGCAATGACCTTCAGCTTTACCTCAGTACTAAAAAAGTAGCTTTATTTATATTTTTTAAAGGTTTATTTTTAGTATTTAAAAGAACATCGATACAAATTGTAAAAAGCATCGCATGTTTTTCTCGCAATATTCGTGTCATACTCAAGAGCCGTTTCAAAGAATTTACAAAGAAGTATATAAAATACTAGTGTTTAATATTTTTTAAATCATAAATTTAACCCACAATCTATATGAATTTTAAGCAATACAATTGATCGTTTCAATCGATAGTTTATATTTTCACTCACAATTCTATTATGAACCTATATAGCATTGTTCTTGAAACTAGGGAAAATCTGTAGAAGAGTTGTAGTTGTATAATGCACAATCAGTAACACGTCAAGCTTTACATTTGCACTTCAAAAACCGCCGTTATTGTGTGACGCTTGTAAGTCATAAGTCCGACGCGTTGCTGTGTGTGCACCCAGCTTTTCACATATTAACTTTGAGACAACTTTCACGTCGCTCGTAAAAGCTGTGGTTATCACAGTGCAAATTTAAACACACAGGTTGTTTGACTCACAGATATTAAATATGCGACAAGTAAAACTAATGTGGGGGACAAAACATTCACTACTATCATCTTGATGCATGGCAGTGCACAATAACGCTTGGCAGTGCACAATAATGCTTGGCAGTGCACAATAATGCTTGGCAGTGCACAATAATGCTTGGCAGTGCACAATAATGCGTTTTTAAGAAACTTTCTGTCTTGTACAACCACACTGTGAAATGAATTGTCGCCTGCAGTATTTCCGAACCAACGTGATAACGTTAAAAAAAATGAATTCCCACGTGTTGTTGGTGTAATGGGCGGTAATAGCTTACTATCATATTTTTTCAATAAAATATAATTTTAATTATTAGAGTTTTTCTTTGTTAGTAATGAAATGAATTAAAATAACTCTGTTGTTCTGTACATGTATTATAATAGTACATTATAATACAAGTGAGTAATGTTGAAAATTACGTTCGATGATGACATTAATTAATTTTTAACTGCTCACGAGTGTTATATGACGTTTTTCAACACCACTGCGAGTAATTAATACAAACTTTATAGGTCAATAGAAAATTATTTAAAAAAACAATTTGTGAAAGTACAATTATAAAATGTATACGTTGGATTTCCACTTTCACCGCCAGTCATTTCTGAAATATTCGTTATTATTTCATTCGTACAATCAATTTCATCGCTTGATGACATTTTTGATATATAAATCTTAAAAAAAGAAACAATACAAAATATCTACTTGCAAAATAGTACTGAAAATTGAAAAATGGCGCGTTTACTTCTTCATTGACGGCTTTGTGCGCGAAAGACTAAGGTTATACAGTCAAAACAGCAAATTATATAATTTTTTCAAAATTAATATTCTTCTTTTAATATTTATGTATGACTTCTATTTAATAGTTGTAATTTTAAATAAGGTTTTTATAATTGTATATCTTTAAACTTTATATCTATCTATCTAAACAGAGTGTTTCTAAACGCCAAACTCATTTAATTTACAAAAATGTTTCAGCATTTTGCATATAAATTTTCTTTGGTTCCTATTTTTTTTCTGATAAATAAAAGCGTGACTTTTCTTCACGAAACTATTAATTTTTGATTACCAAACTGTGCGGTAATCGAATTTCAAATTCGAAAGATATAAATTGGTAATATGATACATTGTGAAACTAAACTTGGTGTAGTTACATACCAATTACGAGCAATGGTGTTGAAAATTTAATTAACATCATTATTATAATAGGTTATGTATGTAGTATATCAATCAATACATCAATACATAGTATAAAACAAAGTCGCTTTCGCTGTATGTCCGTATGTATGCTTAGATCTTTAAAACTACGCAACGGATTTTGACGCGGTTTTTTTTAATAGATAGAGTGATTCTTAAGGAAGGTTTGTATGTATAATAAATGCATAATATAGTAGAGAAACACTGATAAATTTAAAGGTTTCTAATGTGATGTCGTAAATAAGCACGTTTTTTTGCGCTTATATTGCAAACACTGGCTGAACCCTACGAGATAGACCAAAATAATGTACTACAGTATTGCACAACTTACAAAAATCCACAAAAAAGTCCGCGATGGTATATGTCTATCTCTTAGGGATAACCCACCATAACCATTTTTTCACTGCACCCGTGCGAAGCCGGAGCGGGTCGCTAGTTATAAATAAATATTAGCAATCGTTTTAATTTATAAAATAACGAGATATATGTAAATGGCGACAATCGGATTTGTCTGGTTTTCTCTCCATCCTGGAGGGCGTTTCTCTAATATGCACGTGACGCGGGAGACGTTTTTCTAATTCACTTGTAATTTAGTATGTAAGAATTTACAATAATTCACACATCATACACACACTCATATTCACATACACATACAAATGCGTACATGATATATCTGACCGTCTTCTTAATTGATCGTTCGCGATCCTATTTATTATTTCCGGGTGCCCAAAATACAACTTCTTCCTTATGTACAACCCATAATCGACGCATTCTGTATTGTTATTGTCCAAATAAATTATTTACATCGTAAAAGCAAACTCTTGATGTTGTAATACCTGATCACGTCGTGCCATAAATGAACCGTTTTAGCGCTCGTTCTACGTTACAAACAGAGGCATTACAGGCAGGGGGCTGAAGTCGTTGTCTTTGACTGATAGCTTCGAAATAGGCGGCTTCTCGGAAAACTTACCCTTCAAACGTTAAAAGCGGCTAAATTTGCATGTCGTCCACGACTGAGTACTCTATAAGAAAGTAATAAGTTCCACTTTCGATTGAACATTCACTGTACCAGATTAGGGTACTCCTCGAGATTTAAATGCCGTTGATTGGAATAAGGTAGAGTAAGGAAATAATGCGTTTAATAACAATGATAGAATCTGTACACGACCATAATGTAATAATAAGACATAATATTCTAGTGAAAAAAAAATGTATAATTATAAATTGTTATGTAAATTTCATCAAGGGTATTCCGATACTATATAATTCCTCAAGCTTATCTTGTTTCTAAATATTGTAACTAGAATTATGAAATGGGCGATTTAGGATATATAATTTTCAGATTATTCTGTATTTTTCTTACGTTCAACACTGGGCATCTATTGACTGAAATGATGACTATGGTGAAGATTGTCCAGTCAGTGAATATATGAGGAAATGAACTTTATAATAGTAAAATCTTAAGGCGTAGTTGCTACGGAATCTGTAAGTTACATCATCCTGAATCTGAGACGAAATCAGAAAGCAATCTCAAGAACAATATTAAGTGCGTACATGAAACGTCGTTCTCAGATGTTTTGTTGGAAAAACCCAAGCCCAATTCACGCACGAGCAAAAAATGGGCATATGTACAAACGCAGAAAGAAATTCTAGCGATTTCTGACACGCTCCCCGCTCTGCCAGAGCCTTGTCCTCTAGGGCGGGGTATCGACCGCGTCGAGACGCCACCCTAGGGAGGGTAAGGGAACGAACTATCTTAAAACAAGCCTGGAAGTCCACTTAAACAACATTATAATCTGTGGCGTAAGGCACAAAATCCCTTAGCAAAACAACATTAGCGACGTCTGTATAGGTCTAACACTATGATAATATAGAAGATTTGCCCGCTTATTTTTACGCTAGCGTGATGTGTCGGTTGTAAGAAGTGACAATTGTTATTCGTATTAAGTTGCCGTCACTTACTTGAAGCGTTTCAAATAGTTTGTATTCCTAGATCCTCTCTTGGGGTTTTTAATGCATTTGGTGTGTTAAATTCTTCAACGGTATATCTATTTACCTACCTTTATCACACGCCCACTAAATTATTCTTGTGTGAATTTCTTACTACCGCACTCAGAGATTAATCTTAACATTCCATTACGTAGTTTGTATTCTCACACTATTATTATGGAAAATTGGATAGATAGATAGATAAAACATTAAGGGCTGGTTTCACCGGTTGCTGATAAGGTCTCTGATAGCATAACTTTCTCTTATCTGTCATATTAAATGCAATTTTCGGTTTCACAGGTCTCGGATAGAGGTATCGGACAGGTATCTGACATATAAAGTTGCCTGTAACTTAATGGTCACATGAATTGGCTGATAGCGTTGTTATCTGTAAGATCTGTCAAAGAGAAAAATATTTGATAGACATAGCGCGAAAAGAAAAAGGTTTTCTATTACATGCTTTTTTTCTTCCACGAGGGACACCAGGAGCTCCATTTCCTCCCTCGAGTAATTGATGTTCCTCTCTCGTTTATTTTTTGGAGAAGCCATTATATTCTTAGGAAAATACTATTAGAAGAATTGAAAAGTGGCGCCAACACAGAAATGACAACAGTTTATGTCATCAATAGCGCGTTTCGTTCTTATTCAATAAAGTTTGAATAAAAATATATTACGTATTAGAATTTTATTAGCACATAGTAAATATTCACAATAACAGTACAAGACTAATCTAGAACATATATTTATTAATTTCGATAACAATATGTTTAAGATATTAATATTTATTTAGTTTTTTGAAAACACCGGTAATTAGGTTAGTAAATCGAAACGTTAAAAAGCGACGTTGCCGTTTCGTGACTTAATAACCTGTCGGCAAATTTATCTATCATTTATTTTATCTGTCAGTTAGATGGTGAAACGAAAAAAAAATTTCAGTAACCTTTATCTATCGGATAGCGTTATATGTCAGACAACTATCTAAGAAATTATCAGCAACCGGTGAAACCGGCCCTTATTCGTCTACACAGTACAGATACAAGACTTTTATACAATCGTCGTAAAAAATTATTAACAAAACAAAAGAACACACATATCAGTGACTGCAGGTAGTGTACTGTGCAAGCGAAACGGTCCTGACTGCATCATTTTGCCACAGCTGGCTGTGGCGCTGATTATTCTGCCAGAACCAGGATTGAGACTGTAATACGAGCGATTCTGAGCGGATAAACACAGATAGACATATACACACTTAAAAACTTATACACATTTATACACACATACATAGATACGTATACATACAATATTAGCAGATATGACTCTAGTGCGATCTAAAGGAGTAGTAGTGGTGGTAAATGATTGCTTATAATATAAAGACAAGGGACTACTAACGTGGCCAGGTGGCTTCAAAAATGTGTGATTTAATATGACAGTGATAGTGCATGTGAAATATATTCATTCAAAAATTTGCAATTTATATGACTTCTCTGTAAACAACCCAAACGCCAAAAAGTATGATGGAAATAACCCAGTGCCTTGAAAGATGATCCCATCTTGAATGGTATGGGATGTTCAATGGAACGGTTGATCAAACAGTGGTATGGACCGCAGTCTGCGTCTATAACCTTACTGCTTCCTTTATTTAAGACTAATCTGCTGCGTCTGCTGGGTCTGCGGTAGTTTCCGAAAGCATTACGAAATGTGCAGCCCTCTATGGAGACATATTTAAACGGAGAATTTTCGATTTAGTTTCTTTATTATTATTATTTTTACCTTCAAAATTATGTTAATAATGTCATTTTTCCCCATTCACTTCGGTTTAGTTAGGATATATTCAAGTATGGCGGTCGAATTGCGAGAGCGCACCCCGCCATGTGCCCTGTATGGGCCCAGAGCACTCGGGGGGGTTTTAGTGGGTAGGCCGGTGCTCTTGACCGGAGAGCCCCACACACGGCCGCGTCTTGCCAGCGCGGTGTCATGGTGCACAAGGTCGCATTTCCCCCCCTCAAAAAAAAAAGGATATATTCAAGTACGTATATACATACGAGTATATCATATTTTTAGTATTACGATTACTCAATATCATAAAAATTTTGATGATTTGATATACGAGGGGAGGTCAAAAAGTTTGCGGAATGACTGGGAAAAAATATGAAATGATACATTATGTTATTTTTCCTTTTCAATATATTCCCCCTTAACACGAATACATTTTTCGGATCTGGCATATAACTTATTAATACCGTCGAAAAAATAGGTTTTGTCTTGGGCGTCAAAATACGCCGAAATCGCCGACTTGACTTCATCATCGTCTCTAAATTTTTTTCCACGCAGCTCTTTCTTCATCTTTGGGAATAAATAAAAATCGCTAGGGGCCAGGTCTGGACTGTAGGGTGGACGGCGTAGTTGTTCAAAACCGCATCGATGAATGGCAGCCGTCGCAACATGACTCGTGTGAACGGGCGCGTTGTCGTGCAAAAGGAGTACACCTTTTGTCAGTTTTCCTCTTCTTTTTTCTTTAATAGCTTCTTTTAATCGGTCCAATAGGGAAGCGTAGTACTCTCCCGTTATAGAAACACCACGTTCTTTATAATCGATCAAAAGAATACCTTCAGTATCCCAAAAAATAGTCGCCATGATCTTTCCGGCCGATTGCGACACTTTAAATTTTTAGGGGGTGGTGTGCCTTTTTTGTGCCACTGCATCGACTCCTGCTTTGACTCAGGCTCATAGTGGTGAACCCAAGTTTCATCACCGGTTACAATTCGGGCCATAATTTCTTCCCTATCTTCTCCACAGCGGTCCAAAAACTCGCGGGAACAGTTGACGCGCTCACGTTTTTGCAGCGGCGTGAGCATTCTCGGGACCCACCTTGAACACACTTTACTCATGCCAAGATGTTGATGAAGAATATTTAAAATTGTGGTTTCTGATACTCCAACTGATGCTGCAAGTTGTTTCTTCTTCAACCTTCCGTCTTCCAATACAAGTTTTTCAACTTTTTCAATGATTTCCGGCGTAGTGGCCTCAATGGGCCGTCCAGGTCGAGGATCATCTTCAATTGACTCCCTTCCTTGCTTGAAAAGGCCGTGCCATTTGTAAATCATGGTTTTACCAGGAGCAGAGTCTCCGTAAACAGCTAACATCTCTTGCAAAATAGTTTGAGGCGTTTTTCCTTGTTTGGTGAGGAACTTTACGACGGCGCGATGTTCAATTTTCTCCATAGTGGCTAGTTTGTTCCCGATTTACTTGTTTACTCGTTTGTAACTCGAAAGCTAATGACCCAATTAGGCTAGAAATTGGCATATATAGTAATTATGAGTTACTCAAGTAGCGGCTACCTGGAGAAGCTACCTCACCCCCGCCAACCCCGCCATTCCGCGAACTTTTTGACCGCCCCTCGTACTTTCTTGTTTGCACTTTTCCTTAACTATCTAACCAAAGCAGCTGCATTACAAATCAACCTTTCCTGTAGATAATATTATATGCCTGTTACAATATATGATAATTGTTGATAATTTTCTTAATTAATCAAGCAATACAATATTTTTTGTATTGCCAGTCTAACAGTTTACCGCCATTGGGTGGTACTCCTAATATGTTAGTACTGTTACCACATTCTTATATTATGTTCTTCCTTATTCTATCTTATATTATCTTATTATTCTTCATTCAACGAAATTACCAGCATTTTGGTCAACCGTTGTTTCAACCAGACGATTTAAAATTTCTTTGAAAATTTGAAGTATTCGATCGCCACAGAGCCAGCGTAGATATATATATATATATTGAAATCCTTCAATCTACATTAACATACAAAGTAGCTGGTATAGATTAAATTACAAAACCAATATAATGGTAGCATGTAAAACCTCTGCAGACTTGGAACTGCTAGGTATGACATTGTCAGACTGTATTTACCTAGCGCATTTAAACTTTACGACGCAACTCGCAGCTCAGAACGATTTAAATTCCGCCAACTTTGTTCGTTTGATGTTGAATTGTCAAAATTGAGAAAGTTTCCTGTCAAGTGATTCGGTGAACGTCAGTGGTACTGGAATGGAATGGGATGGAATTAATGTGGACGTTTCTCGTTTCCATACGATCGCTTAGTTTATTCGTCCCAATTATTTCAACTATATTTTTACATAGTTGAAATAATTTGGACATTGAATAAATTGGGGTAAAACAATTAGAAAATTATTCACCAACGCTTTGCAACTTGTAATAAATCCGGTTAGTTTGAAAAAAATGTAAGCAACGTTGTACAAAACCAACTGTTCCAAGAACATTATGTTGAACTTTTCAGAATGTATGTTGGTAGTCATATTTTAAATTTATTTGTTTAACTGTTTTCCGTCGCAAAACGAGATCACCCTCGCAGTTAAGTTTTAATTGTATTTGGCGTATGAAAAATGTTGCGCCCTACGTTTTCCTGAAAAAAATGTAAAATTAAAAAAAAATAATTATACTTACCTATGATAAACGCTAACGGTTTACTAATGTTTGGCCAAAAAACGTTTCGCAAAATATCACATAGCAAAACTATTTTACGCAAATGTTCATTTGGCAAAAAAACATTTGTCAAAACAACTTATCGCAAATATTTAATTAGCAAATCCCTTTTTTGGCAAATTATTGTTTAACAAATACTTGTTTGGTCATGTTTCATTTTACCAAATATGATTTCATCAAATGTTTCATTCGGCAAAACATACTCTTCCCAAAATATGCCAATAAATTAATCGACACAACTAATACAGAAATTTCAAATATTGCATGTATGGGCTCTGTCACAGCTCCGGCGCTGCGGCCTCCGGCGGTCCCACGCGAACTTGTCGTCGCAGATGGTTTTCGCTCACCCCCGCAGCTACGACCCTCAGCCTCAGCCGCGGCGGCAGGCTTTCCAACCACCTGCTCCTCAGCTCGCGGGCCGCCTCGCCCCTTCGCACCTGCGCGGGCATGAATCACACTCTAGGGGTAGGGCAGACAAGACTACGTGAAGTCGGGTTCGCTTCTGTCCATACCTAATATAATACCCAAGAACAGACCATTATCACTCTATCGATAAAAATAAGCATTAACGCACGCTCACTAATCATTTTCCTATCTACACTATAATTTGAGTAAGTATGCGAAGCGATAATTTGACCAAAGTATTTTTAGTATATCAAATTTGCCATTTGCCATATACAAAAAATTCTAAATAAAACTTGTCAAAATAAGATTTTGCCAAATGATAATTTGACCAAATAAATGAAGTGCTAAACGTGCATTTGCTAAGGATTCATTTTCGAAATGAATCTTGGGCGAAAAGTTTTTTGTGAAGGGAAATTTGACGAAAAATAATTTGGCCAAACGGAGGGATCCCAACGCTAACAAATGACTAAAAAGGTTTAATGAAAATTATTCATCAATTTAACAAGACTACAATTTTGTTTAAAATACTCAAAAGCAAGACATTAATCTACTTTTTATTCTTTACTATGAATCATTAACGTAATTAATAATATGTGGTCTCTAATTTCCAATAACACCTCTAATAATAATAAAAAACCATAAAATGTTCAACTGTAACCCGACTGTCGTTTTATAAATAGGCAGCTTATTCAAGACTTTTGGCAAAACTTTGTACTTCCAATTCAGCGACCCGTAATGAACATTTCTTGGGACCTTTTGATTCTTTCAAGTTTTTAAAGCTATACCTTATTTCAAGCTTATTCCTCGTAATAGATTCAAAGCACTTTGTACATTTTAATGAGGATTATAACAATTATAATTGAAGAAAAACTGACTGTCTAATTATTTTACGAAATATTTGGTATCCTTCTACTTAAGTATTTCTATTAGATAAATTATACAGCATTGCTTTTGTAAACATTATTATTAGAACAATATATTATTAGTATTAACAAAATACTCTTTATGACATAAATGTATACCGAGGTATATAATAAAATATAATATGTTCATGTTGATTTATTTCTTTCAAATAATGTATAATAATAACTAATCATGAGGCGATTCGTCTGCTCGTTTATATAAAATAACGTTATACAGCTGTCTGTTGACGTTGTCTAAAATTTCCAACTAATTATCTCTCGTTACAAGGAAAAAATGTGATATTTAACACAAATTTGAGGGTAACCCATTTAAACAGACCTTTTTGGAGCTTGAAAAGTATTTCAATTGTAGCGTAATGTGGTTTGCTGGACTCGCTCGAGTGACCTTTGCTCCCAAACTCAATTATCCTTTTACTATTTCAACTTGCCGCAGTTTAACTTATACATTGAGAAAAAGTATTTTTTTCCAATACCTTTGTATGCGATTATGTGTATTTTTTTATTTTATTTTATTTATTTATATTTGGGAAACAAACAGTAAATATTATACTTAAAGACTATTCATAAAATTAATTATCATATACCAGTGAAGTTTCCACTTAATTACTAATACATGTTTAAAGAAGATCGCTAAAAATATTTTAAGAAATAAAAAATCGTATTCAAAACTACAAACATGGAGCGCTATAGGTCACCGATAACGGCACGATTACTGCTATTAATCTTATTAATATTTAACAAAAACAGATCGACAGATTCAAAATTATTATTATATAAGGAACATGCGCGATCACTGCATGTTGAATAGACACCTTCACAACATGAAACTTAAGGACACTGACACATGCAGAGTCTGCGAACAAGAGCGTCAAACACCAATACACCTCTTGTGCTACTGTGAACCGCTGATTCACAAAAGAAACAGACACCTGGGGAAACACATCCTTGACCCAGATGAAATAAAAACAATCCGAACTGGGAACATCCTATCTTTCTTGGTCAGTGCCCAGTTAAGGGAGCTACTGTAGGGCCTACATAGAACCTACATAGGAGGCTGGTCACAATAGATCTTAATAGGTCGCAGTGATGCACATCAGCCCCGACTTACATGAAATAATAATGAAATAATAAACATGCGCGATCGAAAACAGTGTTTTTACAATAATTTGTTCGTCTGAGTGGGAGGTGAAACAGCGACATACTCCTAGAATTTAGTCGAGGGCATCTAAATGAAATTTGACTTAGCAAAAATGGAGAATCCAAATAATTGTTTATTAATTTAAATAAGAATAATAAATCCCTTTCCGTACGTCGACTTTCCAACGATATCAAAGTAGGAAGCGCATAATCATTACAATGTTTAGAAGTGAGGAACTTTACGAACTTATTCTGAATTCGCTCAATTTTTATTTTTGTATTTCTTATACTGAGGGTTCCATACTGTAAATGCATACTCTAAGATGGAACGTACAAATGAGTTATATAGTAACATTAGTGTAGAAATATTCCTAACTAGTTGTGTATGTTAAGATGGATGCATAGAGTGATAAGAAAGGTTAGAGTAAGGAATAAATATATTAGATGAAGTCTCTAAAGTAGCTGCTGATGTTGATAAATTGTGAGAATAGAGACTTTCCTGGTATGATCACGAGAACAACCATGTTACTAGGAAAGTTGGATGGATGTGTACAGAGAGGAGGATCCGAAAAAAGATGGATGGACTGTGTGAATGATGATACGAGTATGTTGAAGAAAGAATTGAGTGTCGAAATAGCGAATGATAGAGGAGAGTGGAAGAAGAAGACATGTTGCGTTGACCCCAAATAATATTGAGAACAGGCCAAGAGAAAGAAGAATTTTGTATGCGGTTCTTATTATTTGTATGTTCTCCATTTTATTTCACTTAACATTTATTTAACTAATTGGGAACACTGTTCCTACGGAGAACGTTATTTACCTTAATTTCTTTCATTGGCTAAATTTTGAACTTGGTTTTGGCCGTATGGCTTTTAATCACAATCCAAGCTTAAATTTTACAATCAAATATTTTTCTAGCGCAACATAGCCGAACGTGAAGCTGTAGTAAAAATCTCATGTTCATATTCGTACCAGAAATTACCTGACACATCATAAAAACTCTTACTTCTTTGTACTATTAGTAAGTGTAAGAAAGGTAGGAGCGTCAAAACCGTTGTGCTCTCGGCACTGGCCACGAATCAGATGTTGCTTGTTTTTCCGTTTGTCAAATTTCATATGAACGTTTATCTGACGCTCCTACGTCAGAAAATCGTCGTGGGCAACCTACATATATACCTTCGAATAAATTCAAAGGTGATGTAGTCCCACAATCTGCAATGGGATTATTAATCAAAACGCCCCATAGTTCGTGCCCCTCGATGGTGATGTAAATGGCCTGTGATGATGCAGTGTAGATAAACTTTTTTTTTGTTAAACCAATGAACGATTTATTGCAGTATAAATATAAGTATATAAGAAATATTTCCGTACACACACAACAACACATTACACATTTACATTACAGCTTTAATGTAACTGTGTTACTGTGTGCGCGTCACGTTCATAATATCGTAGGAAAAGAAATTTTGTCTTATTTCAAAATTGTACCGAAAACATTAAAAAATAACTTCATTCAGTTTTCTCGGACAATAAGTTATCAATAACATTGAAGGAAAAATACATAAGAAGGCGCTGATAAGGGATTACCTTGACTCCACATTATATTCTTCTAAATCCAATAGTGTATATATAACAAAAGAGGTTTGATTGGTTTAATCTTGTACGGTCCCCAAAGGCAATCGGACTAGCAATATGACGTTCAGTTTCCTAGCCCTTCAGAAATGTACCCCATGAAACACACGAGAAAACGACAAAAGGAAAATGATACTAGCGTTTTGTTGCATATAAAGATTAGTTCGACGAGCCGTAACGGCAAATGTAGCGACGTATAAAGGGAAAATCAATCCGCGGCGAAATTTGATTCCTATCAATAGACAGCTGTTACTATAATTGGTTGAGATGAAACGTGCGCCATATCTAGTTGCGGTTGTGCAGAAACCATTCGGATACGAAACGATTTTGCTGACAGACATGACGACGATATTTTTGGCGGGAACCTTAGATAGCTTTGTTGATGAAGGTTCGTCAATTGACAGAGATATCACTACATTTGTCACTTTTAGTACTTTGGTATATAATGTGGATGCTTTCAGTTTGGATAAAAACCTCAGTGGATTTATAGCAGAAAATATCCAATATTATAGTAATAACGAAATTCTTTCGAATCCAGATAGCATATTAATAAAACCAAATAAATGGATAAGGTCATCGTATTTAAGGATAGAATAGAACGAAATTTAACGATAGGTTACATAAATAGGTTGATTAATACAGCAATAATGTTAACATCTTAATCTAAGGACTTGCAAGAATTATTTTTTGGTTCCACCTTAAAAGTTATTATATATTTCATTTAACACAATTTCTGTATATGATGCTTCATTAAAGGCTCCCCAATAACCTTTATAAAGTAACCTGATACTAGTAGACCAAAATATTACGATAAATGTCAAGTAAGTAGGAAAATATCTACCATCTGAGCAGACGGTGCAGAAGTTGCGGATGCCAGCTAGTATCTTTATAAATTAGCATATGCAATATTCTTGTGTATGAGCTTTATTAAAATGTATTCAGTAGTTTTAACGTGAAAGAGTAACTAACATCTACGAACCTGCGAAACCTTCGCGTTATAACATTAAGTTAACATTTAAAAAAATGCTTTGACATATTCTTTTAATTTCAATCAGCTCTATCTTGATAATAAATATTTCTTAATAATAAATATTTCTTACAATTATACCAATTAGCCCAAAGTAAGCTTTGTAAGGCTTGTGTTATGGGATCCAGGGTAACGGATAGACATACATATTTTATAGATATATAAATATTTTTGATAGAAATATATAATAACAACCACGACTAGGGTATAAATGCTCGCATTCATCACGCAAACATCTGCCCCCACCGGGATTCGAACCCGGGACCTCAGAGATGGTGACACCTTGAAACCGGCTTACTCGACTACGGAGGTCGTCAAAATACTTCCTTTCTTGGCTTGTTACATGGACACTAATATGAAACTTCAGCAAAAGCCATGTATTCGATTTATATACGGACTAAAAAATATATATCAAAGAACTCAAGTGACACTCGATTCTTCTTCGCAAGAATAGTCGACTTTAATGTCTACTTTTTTGCATACTGTATAACCCTGCTCCCCTTCATATTTCAAAGAATGAACTGGTGTAATTTGCAAGCGATTTTCCTATCAAACACTTTGAACCCCACTTGTCCGAAAGTGTAGGTGGGATCTGACCCTAGGGAGATTCCACTTTAAGGTGAAATGCATTCTCAGTTTCGATTCCTAATACACCTAGTTTTACTACATTACGGCACGATTTAGCAGCAATGATTAATTAATGGTTTTTTTTTACTTTTACGATTTGTTTGATGATTTTTTCATTTGTATGCTCCTAAATAAATTTCCATCTTTGCAGCAATATTTACAAATTGCTGTATTCAACATCACTTCATAAAAAGCTTTTTTGAATCGTCTATTTTTTTTATATAGGTACTATAAAGAAATTTACTAGCTATGTATTTATATTCACAAAATTGCTTCTCGAAATATTAATCCTGCACAGACGAAGTCGCGTGCACCAGCTAGTAGGTGGTGTAATATACATAGAGTGGAATCTAAAAAAATAAATATTCCAAGGCATTTGTCAGTTTAATTTCAGAATAATACGATTACAACGGACTTGATTCGAATAAAAATGCAAAAATATAGACTGCGAATATAAATACACCAAGTACATATTGTTTATCTCATAAAGTGTGTATATTTGATCCGTTTTGATTTAGTACCCTTATAATCCGGGCTCATTGGGCGCTTGGTAAATACAGACGAAGGGCAGAGAAAATAATATGACGACGCAAGTTGGAATAAATAATCTTATATTGTGTTCAATATACTTACTAGTATATTGAACACAATATATACCCAACAGAAATTTCGTGTGAACCCGAAGGTATCTTGTTAATATAAAGTGTAATTTATATTAATTATAAATATTCCGGCCATGTTATATTGGGTTTTCCAAGAGGAAAGAAAGATATCCAAAAATGTTTCCTGCGGAAAAAAAAAATTATTCATTTATTTATTAACACTTTATGTACAATGTGTACAAAGGCGAACTTAATGCCTATGGCATTTTCTAACAGTCAACCTTTAGGTGGTGCAGAAAGAAAAGTGGTAGATGTACCCATGACACAAATGAAAAACATATATGTATATATATTAATAATAATAATAAAAGTAATTATTTTAAATCCTAATATATATATATAATTAATAATAATATACTAATACATATGACGATATCATAAATAGATAAAATTTAATGATAATAAACCAAGAAATTGCCACATCATAATAAACTCTTCTGATAAATATATTTCCGCAATTTATTTTTGAAACTCAATCTGCTGGTAGACTTTTTAATTTCAAGAGGCAAAGCATTCCATAGCAGAATGGATTGAACTACAAAGGAGGCGTGAATTGTTTCGGAATGGTGAGACGGACATTTCAGAAGCAAATTGGATGATGATCGGAGAGACCTATCATGAGAAGCACACAAGTATTGAAAATAGGGACTCAAATAGCCGGGTGTGTTGGGACCATTGAGAATGGAATAGAGAGTATTCAATGTTCTAACATTTCTACGCTGCCGAATAGGCATCCAGTTCAACCGTATTCTATGCTCGGAGATATGGTCAAATCTAATATTTTTCCCCGTGTCTCCAAATATGATCATACGAAATTGCATCAAAACCTGGCCAGCTGTTGGTATCAGATTTTCTCCATCTTTCATCCATATATTTTTCTATCTGCCATTCATGCTCCTCAAATATTATTTGCCGTCCCTGAAACAGCTGTATAATTCCTACAATCACCTTGAGTCCTCATACATCATTCACACAATGAATCTATGGAACACCACCCAAGGCTATGTTGCCTGATAGGTAGAATTGTTTTAAATCTAGAGCATTCGTTTTAAAAAAAAGGTGCTACATCCCAGCCTTTTTGTAATTCTCGGTCAAACCTATCTCGAAACATATTTAAAAAATATTAATCTTAGAAATTAAAGTTTATTAATTTCTTCTATTTATTTCTTAGGATTATTGTTTTTTGTGATTAAAATCTTACCATTTTACACGGCAAAGCCTTCTCCGGAAATTGTAGCACTGAAAGCTTTTGAGATGTAATCAACACTTGTTCAACAAGTACATAATATATCTACTCGTGTCTCGTTTATTATATCAACGCGAAAAAGGCCCAATATGTAATTGTACTCGGCGCTCGTTCGCGGCAATTAAGCAGCTGAACCCTGAAAATGTAGAGCACCTGCAGATTAGGTAGGTACTGTGGTTATTACATTGTAAGCTTACAATAGCTTTCAATAAAAATGTTCGTATTTTGGCAGAAATTTTTTATAATACGTACATTAATTTAAATTTCTTCTTACTTACTTTAATATATATATTGAATAACATTTCTTTTTTGTGAAAAAAGTACTTAAATAAGATTTCAGTGCGGTAATGACGTGAGATGAACAGAAATGGAAGAGGTAGACATGTCGCATCTACCCCACCCAAAAGATAGAGCGATACTTTTATGGGGTAATGATGATAGTTTGCACAGATTTTAAATTGCTTAATCTCATGCAGAGAGGTCAGTATAAACCAGATTTATCGTCAACACATATTTGCTTTTCGCACGCTACTTCTCGTCCGCGTTATACAGCACTAGCTTTCTGCCCGCGGCTTCGCCCGCGTGGATTTCGGGATTGGGTGTATAGAGGGTTAAGGGTCATAGCTTTTGCCCACGGCTACATATACGCGGAAGTCGGTTTATGGTGCGAAGATTTTATCGCGCTTCCCGTGGGACTATCCGTTTTTCCGAGATAAAAAATGCCGCAAAACTCCTCAAGAATCACTCTATCTATTGATGAAAACCGCATAAAAATCTGTGCAGTAGTTTTTGAGCGAAGCCTTTATTGCGCATCCCGTGGGATCTGTCGATTTTTCCGGGATAAAAAGTAGCCTATGTTACTCGGGGAGAATGTAGCTTTCCAAAGGTGAAAGAATTTTTGAAATCGGTCCAGTAGTTTAAGCGTGAAGAGGTAACAAACAAACAAACAAACAAACAAACAAACAAACACACTTTCGCATTTATAATATTAGTTGGGATTGTCCGAAAGGAAATATTTATTTTCCTGCAGTAAAAATTACATTCCATTTCGTACAAACATTCATCCCCTTATTTAAACTCTTACAGATTTCGTATTAAAAGTAGCCTGTCTTTCCTCAGACTGTAGACTTAGTTTTTTTATGAAAACGTCGAAGACAGACAGACAGAGTTCCTTTCCCATTTGTAATATGAGTAAGTATTCAATCTATTACTGATGATCTGACTGATTGAATACAACTGTTTCGATTACTGATGTCGATAAATAATTAAGAAAATGCAATTACCGTTTACACATTACAAGGCACGGTAGCACCGAACTAGTTACTTTTTTATACCCTTTCTGATGACACCTACAATATTAACTGCATTACAAACGCTTTGCCGACTTTTAGAACCTATTTACTCCCTTCTTCAATAACCCTATACAGTGCTCCTTGGGGAAAACCTCGATAGGGAGCTCATTACACAATCGGAGTATATTGAGGATATTTCTCTGACACTGCACTGTTTGTGAACAGCTGGGCTTCAGTGTGCAGGGCCCGATCTAGGAGGAGGGGGGGGGGGGGGCACCCTACTTCAGGTTGGATAGTGGAAATATTTAAGTATGTTACTTGAGTGAATTATTTTAGTTCGAAAGAAAGAGGAGGGATCCGCAAAAAGTACTGAAATAGTATTGCTGGAATAAACACAACCTCTTTTGAGTTTTGATAGATTTTATTTATAAAAAGTATTGTATGATTTTGTTATCTGTCTGTCTAAAATTTACATTCTAATAAACCGAGTTTAATATAAACAATCTACTTAAATCCGGGTATTTTCTACAGGTTATGGACGTACAATCTCTTTTCTACAAGTATCGACGACCTCCGTGGTCGAGTAGTGTGTACACCGGTTTTCATAGGTACGCCACTCCGAGGCCCCGGGTTTGATTCCCGGCCGAGTCAATGTAGAAAAAGTTCATTAGTTTTCTACGTTATCTTGGGTCTGGGTGTTTGTGATACCGTCATTATATTAACATATACTTAGCATCCCCCAACAAAACTAGCTCATGACTTATATGGTTTTCTGTATGTAAAGGGCGGCGAAAATAATCTTTGCCCTGAGCAGTTAAATAGCTATATCGGGCCAAGCCAGTTTGAACAATGTCACAGTGAGATGACAGATTGTGGTCGTAAACATTATGTCAAATAAGTCTTCGAACCACAATTTTTTGTACCAACGATAGATACACGTTTATTCTGATATGCATACAGATGATAAAGCTGCTGATAAAAAAAACCTACAGCTTACAATGCTAACATTTACCTAACACCAACGAAGAAATATTCCGTAATCCATCGCGTCGTAAGCTTCCTTCAAAAAGCTCGATTGCTTGAAACTCATATAACTAAAGAACATTCAACGTTCGGTAACGATTTTGTTATGATAATAATATTTATTATAAATCATGTATGTAAATCGCAGTAACGTAAACACTTGCCTTATCCGCCCGTAACAATGTTTGTGTTATGAGCGTTTCTCTCGATATTCGCTGAAAAAATTGGGCCACTTATTTGCAGAATTAGAATAACATAATTTCGTATCGTATTTCCTACCTATTTACAGGCATCGTTTTCCTTCTTCGATTCTTAAAGTTTGCGTAGAAGGGTAGTTCTTAATTTCATTTTTAGGTTTCCCTTTTTATTGTACGCCTACAACTCTCAAAGTAATTTTTTCTATTTCAAATGGAATAATTATTGTCGACAACGTGTCATTATTTTCGTCCTTTTTTTTTGAAGACACATCCAATGCAGGGTTTAGGCCTAACCTCAGGATCTCTACACGGATCAGTGCTTGATCAGGCCTATTTTTGAATTACGAATGCGACTTCGAAATCACAGACTAAATACCGCAGACTAAATAGTCAGCGGTGACTTTAAGGTCACGGATTCCTAAACATCCAATTTTTGAAAGTCGATCGCAGAGCTGCCAACATAGATAAAGTACACACATAAATGTAAGAGTTCGGTTCCACGCAGAATGTACCGCTGCCGGTTATTGCCGGCTTAACCATCATGATTATTATATATATATATATATACACATATATTATGGTTATTATATATATATATATATATTCATATATATATGTAAAGAAATGACATTTCATTAATTTAAATTTGCCGCGCTTTGCGCTAGTTTGCGTATTCATAGGTTATCTGTGGAAGTTATAAAAACCAATAAGAAAACTTGTATTCTTCTAGAGATATAAATTAATCGTAAAAATTATAATTAAGCAGACGATATTAGTAAACTTTAAATGTCGTTTCTTTGTATTTTCAGGTAGGATATAAGTGTGGTTAAGATTTAAGTTGCAATATTGTAAAAGTGTGTTAAATAAACAATCTCTTTGTATTTTCAGAGAAACAATTTATGGTCTATTTTAAAAAATCCTCAATAATATATATTATACATATATATATATATATATATATATATATATATATATATATATATATATATATATATATGTATATATATATACACATATATTTATATATATGTATGCTAAATTCATATATATGTATATATAGACTGAAAAATCAAACAACGCACAGATAACATTTCCACAAGTATGACTTGATTACGAGTGAGTGAGGGCACTCGTAATGAAATCACATCCGTGACTAACGGCCGTTTTCAATAACCTATCTATCCTTTGTTTTTGCTACTAAAGATAGTAAAATCTATCCTTATGCCCTAACTTGCGTTTCAATAACCTACTGATGGATAGCATCGCCTACCGAAGTTACCTATCCATCGTCGGGAGGACGGATAGCTTACTAGAGATAGGGACGCTCATACGAATCTGACGTAACTGCATTTCAAAAAAGTTTCAACTTACTCTCCGATAGGCGGAGCTATCTCTAGTGACGACATTTGGTTATCTGTCAATATCGGCGGATTAAAACACAGGTTTCGAAAAAATTAACTATAATAACATTATAACTTAAATTACAAAAGAATCGTAAATCCAGCTACTTATAGAACTCATTTTTTCCACTTTTGCTTATATTTTATATCAAAAACATGTAGCAACAAATTATCTGTCAGTAATGTTCGAATGACATCACTTGTCATTTATAAACGTTTCGTTCTATGATTTTTATAAAGAACACCAGCAAATAAAGTGAAAATGACGATCTAAGATTTTTTTTTTCAATTATAGTAACATTGTATGCGCTTTTTACAACATAATATTTAAATATAAAATACATCAATAAATTGTACATATGTATTAAACGTACTAAAGCTTTATGGTTAGCAACGAACAAAACGTTCTACAGGGCTTGGATAGACGAGAGGGCATAAAGCTATCCTTAGTTAGACAAAGATAGATAGCTCGTATCTTTGATTGTGAAACGCAGACTACAGATAGATAACAGCTTACTGCTAATCGGAGATAGCAATTTATCTTTGATCTTAGATAGGTTATTGAAAACGGCCGTAAGATAGTCGGATGTGACATAAGTGATATTAAAAAATACGAATTATTGAAAATCGGTGATTATTAGTCACATCGGTGGTTTCGAAGTCGCATTCGTAATTCAAAAATAGGTCTCCAGATGCTACGTTTCCGGGTATGGCTGCTTGAGTACCATTCCTCTACAACGACCGTCAGTCCGTTGTTCGGTAAACATTAAAGACTATAACTATATAACCATTAATTTTCTTGCCTTCATAAACTATGTTATTAGTTAGTTTAACATCTATTGAAGTGTATGTAAAAATTGCCTAAAGCTTGCCATACAAATAAGTAAGAGGAGAATAAGCAAGATTATTCTCCTCTTACTTATTTGTATGGAATAAGACAAATTCTTTGTAATTTCCATACAAAACAGCGAATTCATACTTTTTTTTTTTTTATTATTTATTACCAAAAAAAAAAACAATACATTTTCTTACAATGGTACTACTAAAACCTCTCGGGTTTGTCTGTAGTACCAACTATGCTTTCGCGTTAACATGAAGCGAGAACAATGTTACAAATCATATATGTAGGTATTCGTACAATTTTCTTAAGCCTAATTCCAAAAAATCGAACAATGATGTTACACAGATCAACAATTTTTAAGTTTAATAGTATTAAGCGTAATAACAAAGAGGCCACAGTGACCAGTGTTTTGTTAGTACTTATATCTATTATATATAATTATATATGCATACATACACACACACACACATATATATATATACATATATAACCATATTAGGACTTTAATTCTTCCAGAAAGTAGTTTTTCAATTTGTGTTTAATGTTGTTTTTAGTAATTGCGTTACGTATGGAGGTAGGCAACAAATTAATCAAACGTGGTATTTGAAACGACTCGTCCGCTCACCGTAGTAGTTACTGGCAGGTATGGTAACCAGTTTTCGCTGCGCGACACGACGTGTATATACAGAGTGCTTTATTTCGGCTTGTATCTGCTTGTTGAAAAACTGTTCTTTTAATAGGTTTAGCTTAACTTTCTCAAATACTGGTAATGTTTTGCAAAGTATGAAAAGATCGTTTTCATGTTTTATTTTAACTTCCATATTTGGTAATACTATCAACTTAAGTATTCTGACTTGCAATTTATATAGTGAATCCAAGTATGTCTTAAAAGTACGGCCATAAATGGAGATCCCATAAGATACGATTGAGTCAAAAAACGCGTTATACAGTAAGAGTCTTGTTTTAAAAGGTAGTCGGTTTTTAATAATATAAAATTTTGTCAATATCGCACGTAACTTATCACAAATTCGCGCTATGTGAGGACCCCAGTTAAATTTGCTATCAATGAGTAGACCCAAGTACATATGAGTGTCGACCTGTTCAATAATAGGACATTACTGGTCACAATTAAGTGTATTATTGTGTAGGCATTGGTGAGTATGGGCCAACAAATCAGATATTTGTGTGCTGCATTTCAAATGCGGTGATTTTATATGCATCAATTTGGTTTTTTGGGCATTCAGCACAAGCCCCCAGTCGTGGCACCACTTATTAAGACTATCAAAGTCATTTTGAAGCCACGAGCTGATTTCATTTAAATCATGGCCTGTGATTAACAGGCAAGTATCATCAGCAAATTGGAGTGCCTTGCAGCTGCGAAATATTGTGTCCATATCATTCACATATGATAGAAAATGCAGTGGGCCACACACTGAGCCCTGAGCCGTGCCAACGTTTACGGATACTTCGTTACTAAGACTACCACCGATTTGAACTCTATATTTCCTGTTCTTAAGATAGTCGACCCACCACTCATGTACGGGGCCCCTCAGGCCCGACCTCTCCAGCTTGTGTGTTAGTTTTTGGTGATCCAACGTATCAAAAGCACGTGAAAAGTCGATAAAGAGGGCAAGGACATGCTTTTTATCGTTAAGTGCAGTATTGACGTAGTCTGAAAACCCTGACAAAAGTAAAGTGGTGCTTTTGTTTGGTTGAAAACCATACTGAGACTCACCAATAATTGAGTGTTTGTTGTAGAAATCGTAAACTTGATTGCAAAAGAACTTATCAACAATTTTATCTACTGCCGACAGTAGCGTAACCGGCCGATAGTTATTCACATCATTTCTCTTACCCCTTTTGAATATCGATCTCACACATCCCAATTTCAATTTATCTGGGTACACTCCCGTCTTTATACTGACATTTATTAGGTTGAAAATAGAAGATGCAATTTTATCACTAATAACTTGTATATCAATCATTTGAATTCCGTCTAGACCCGGTGCTCTTTTCCCCTTAAGTGATCTGATCAGCTTCTGTATTGCTCTTGGTGTAGCTTTCTGGAATCTCATACTGACATTGGCTGGCGTATCTGTTTGGTTATTAAGGAGATATGTAGAACAATTCGGCAAAATTATTTTAACGGCATTATCAAATCCTACGGCAAACTTATTCGATAATTCGAGGGTTGATGATTTTTGAGAGCTGAATGCCTCAATGATAAAACCATCGATAGACTGTCTCACTTTACCAGCGATTTTTAATACTAGCGGACCCGACAGACGTCGTCCTGTCAAATTTGAATTTGAAAAAGAATTGTAAAGTGGCAGTATACCGCATAGCCAACCAAATTCCAAAAAAAGGTTCAAATGAACTATTACATTTTATGACTATTCAATTTCGGAACGTGACATTAAATCCTCCAACCATGTATTCTGTGCTCCAACGCACACACGAACACTGTTTTGATAGATATGATTGAATTTCAATTTATATAGCGTTAATAAAAGCACAAATTGACTCAGATGTTAGGAACGCACCTATATTTGCGTAGACAACAGTGAGTGCTTGCAATATAAACTTTAAACAATAACAATAAAGCTCAAATTGACTGTCCGTTTTAGTTGGAAAACGTTGTATGGGAAAAAGGGGGCTGTTTTTAGGATTTTTCCGATAGTTATGCGCTTACCAACACGTTTTGCGATTCATTTTTATATATAAGAAGAAGATATGAAGTCTGAACATATTGGTAAAGTTACACCGCCTTAGGCGATATGGAAAAAACTAAATGAGCAGCTGAAATTAATGTCTCACCATTATTCTAGTCTCGATCTCCGAAGCACTTTGATCTATTAATACCAACGTACTTCCTCCTATACATCTGATACATCTGATGTCAAAGCGTCCATACTTAAAAGGAACAAAGGACATTGTTCAATTTTGGCCTAAGAACGGATGTGAATATAAAATATACTATAATTTTTATTTATTTTTATATTATTTGAAACATATTTTAGTATTCCACGGACACTTCAAATAAATAAATTCCAAATAAAAAGTTGGGTCACAATTATTGATGCTGTATAAAATGTTTTCCGTCAGCCAGTGCTGCCAGTTTCGGAAGTTTTTGTGATTTCGGTAAATACGGATCGAATTGAAAACCTCCTCCTTTTTGAAGTCGGTTATTAAAATTAGTTGATAACACTTTATTCATTTAAATACCTAAATTGACTAGCTAGAAAAAAAACTAGTATTATATATTTTTTAAGCGAAATCGCGAATTTCTAGCTTGGCATTCAAGTATTATAGTTTTCGTAATTGGCAACACTGGTGTACTTCATACCTTATCTGTGTCCGTTTCATTTAATTTTTGATTGCTTTGCGACTATAGTTTCTTTTGTGATTTTCTATGCGTTTCATGGTTTTATTCTAACAACTTTGGCTTGATTACGGACTCCGATTACATTGCGTAGGTACTTGGTAGACTCGGATGTGTGTAAAGGATGGATTTTGTAAAATGATAATTGTCAAAGAATTATCTTAAACTTGACTAGGTACTACGAGTATCTCTTTTCCTAGTATCTAGTAGAGTAGTCCTTTCCTAGTTCTAGAAGAGAACATATATAGCTGTACATAGTATTGTTAATATTACTTTGATATTACTACTCTGATATTTCACGCAAGGTTGGTTATTTTTTATTTATAACCTCAAAATATTAACTTTATTCGTAATTATTTTACTTTCCTGAAGTGTCCGTTCGTGAAAACTTATTTCATAGGATTCCATATAATTTTAAGAGTTTATATAAGTCACTTTCGATTCGAACGGTTCTTAGGCAGAACATGTATGGAGCCGGAACAATGTCCTTTGGGCTTAACGCTGATCCTTGGTGTAGCCCTACACTGTTCGATAATTCCAGATTTGGTTATACCTACATGACGCGGATGATATTAGCTTTGTTCGCTCTTTTAAAGCGATTTTTCACAAATTTTAAATATACATTAACCTACCTATGTATATATAACGTACAAAGCTAAATAAGACTTCGGATCATGGGACCCAACCAGTTCATGCATTTAATATTAGCTGTCTATAATTATAACAAATTGAAAATGAAAATTTATTTGTTGTTGTGCTGTTAATTTGCTGTTTAGTTCATCACTATATTATAATCATCGTACAAATCCAAGTTTCAAATCAGTGACGGTATTTTTACAGTCTAAAATTAAAGTAAAAATATATTCAAGTCCTCCACAGCAGGAGACCTGGTACTGAAAAGCACCAGCAAGAAAACCAGCATGGATTTTTATTCTGCCTGTATTTTTACAAAATCGTCAATTAGACGCTGGCCTCAGATATATAGTCTGAATCCAACTTCCTTTACAAGCTTACACAAGTTCAAATTATATCTATAAAAGCTATAGTTTCAATATGTTATTAACTATAGTAAACATATTTGGTAACTATTGAGTTAATAAAATTAAACCCAAGCATTGTTATCATTTAACAAATCCTTAACAGTATAATAACTTTTATCTACTATCATGCTATTAATCCTCTATAAAAAAACCTATAACAATTAGCTTATTGCCAACATTAAACCACTCAATGATATTATGATCATTATATAATCCAAACACGTGATATTATGAATTTCAAAAAAAGAACATTCACACCACCTGATTGCAAAAATTTTGAAAAAAGAACAATAAATTTTAAGTTCTATAGAAAATAGAAATAATGAAGTGGTGAACATAAATATTCCAAGCACATCAGGATCTGCCAACATTCAACAAGGTGCAAATGTTCAAGTGCATTTCAATAATTGTACGATCCAAAATGTAAATAATTATTACAATAAATAATTCTTTTACTTATTAAGGTTTGTTTATTTTACATGCTTCGCAATTAGACTTTTCTTGAATTTACATAGTTCTTACAACACTGAACAACACCCTATGGTATGAGAATCTTTTATAGAGGATTCACATCATGATTGTAGATAAAGTCTTGTATGCAACTGTTATAATTAGGTATTAAACACTCATGTGATACTATTTAGAAACCCACGTTCGTGTTTTACTAGCCCTGATTATACAACAGTTGCATAAATAACTATTATTCAGTCAGTAGTCTCATTGGCGATTTCCATTTACTGTGCTGTGCTACTGTCACCACTACGCTACAAGTTTAATTGCAGCGTCGCTCCTATATCAAATACTAGTATACGCTTGATATTATGTGCTTTGACTGTGTGCACTATTCAGGTTGCTGTTGTACTTACATCAGTTACAACTATTCACTGTATTCCAACATTCAAATTAATATTCCCTTATAGAAATTTAAATTATGTTACGCTATACAGAAGTCTTCTATTAATTTATCACTGTCAAGCACAAAGCGGTTCATTTGACGCATACGTAAGAGGATCGAAAGCTAATCCCCCTTTTGGAACTGACACGAAGGCCGAATGATATTTTGTCTTTTGAGGACACGAATAATGTCAGAGTGATTAAAATCGACACGCTTAAGTAGTATTTAAAAAAGTTTCCTGTTTTACAGTTTTGTAGGTACCCAAAGGGGGTAATGCAGTTCGCTCTCCCTCAGTCTGTTTATCCGTCTGTCATCAGGCTGTATATCACGAACCGAGATAGGCAGTTGAAAAATGAAATAATATCAATATTTAAGGCGGCTCCAATATAAGAAACATGCTATTTATACTCGCTTTAATTCAAACAAATATTTGAGTAAATCTAATAAAATAGACATTGTTTTTGCCGTTTTTATAGATTTCGACTCACATTTGGCCCATTTTTCTAAATGGTAATTATTATTACAATAACAGGAATAACTCATACTATATTTCGCTATGAATGGTAATGTGAAATTTTTGCCTTAAAAAACTTTTATTCTTTAATGAATACAAATTATATGAAAAGTAAACAATAAATTTGTATAAAGCTAATAGCATAATAGCAAAACAGTCTTTAATTAAGGCATTTGAAACTTCCGTAAAGCACACATACATCTAAATCGCGTTATACCAAATAGTTCATCTAAGGTTATGTTGTTATATTTTACTTTTCTGTATAAGAATAACAACAGGATTTTACTAATATTATACTAATACATTTTTTTATTACATTTGAGTAGTTACTTGACCACATCGCGATTAATGATAAGCAGACGTGAGGTGTATGGTGGAGGGCGCCTATTCAATAAAAGCCTATTCACTCTTACCTTAAAAAGACCCGAGTTGTAGCTTGGCGGGAACACAAAAGGCGTCAAAGAATTACATTCCTTAGCAATTCGCATTATAATTGTGGAAGCAAAGCGCTTCGTGCGGAGCAGTGGAACTTTCAAACGTAAGGGTGGGTCCTCCGCATAAAATAATGTAACGAGGTCAAAAAGTCATGATTACATTTCATAATTATCCTCGGATAAAATAAGCATACTTATCTACTACAACCTTCAGATAATGACAACGTAATTTGGCTAACCTATTACTCCTACATACCGCTGTATAAACATACAATAAATATATACCTATACTATATAAAAAATAATGATACGCTTATAGTACATTATAATACAAGTGAGTAATATTGAAAATTACGTTCCAGGCTGACATTGAGCACGAGCGCAGCGAGTGCTTAATATTCAGCCGAGAATGTTTATACAACGTTTTTCAACACTATTGCGAGTAATTAATACAAACTTTATAGGTCAATAAAAATTTATTTTGAAAAACAATTTGTGAAAGTACAATTATAAAAATAATACGTTGGATTTCCACCTTCACCGCCAGTCATTTCTGTAATATTCGTTATTATTTCATTCGTACAATCAATTTCATCGATTGATGACATTTGTGATATAAAAATCTTAACAAAAGAAACAATGCAAAATATCTACTTGCAAAATAGTACTGAAAATTGAAAAATGGCGCGTTTACTTTTTCATTGACGGCTTTGTGCTAAGGTACCGACGCTTATACAGCCAAAACAGCAAATTATATAATTTTTACAAAATAAATATATTCTTTTAATATTTATGTATGACTTCTATTTAATAGTTGTAATTTTAAATAAGGTTGTTATAATTGTATATCTTTAAACTATTTCATTTACAAAAATGTTTCAGTATTTTGCATATAAATTCTCTCTGATTCCTATTTTTTTCCTTATAAATAAAAGCGTGACTTTTCTCTACGAAACTATTAATTTTTGATCACCAAACTGTACGGTAATCGAATTTGAAAGTCGAAAGATATTATAAGTTGGTAATATGATACATTGTGAAACCAAAATTGGTGTACTTACATACCAATTATATAACTTGCACTGAATGCTTATAGGTACCATAAATTCCTATAGTTAGTACATATATTTAATATTAAATTAAATAACTATTTATCGGTTCATATTTTACTTTCATAATATTACTTACCTATTATAATAAATAACCCGATCATAATTATATATCTTAAACATTTTAAGTAAGAAATAAAAATAACTACAATTTTCATGAGAATTACTTAATTAATCAGTTTAGGCAGAAGTTAAATTTCTAATTTAAATATAAATTTACTCGTAGATCCTATTGAAGTGTTAATTTTATAGAAGTATTAGCTAGTGCCCGTGACTATGTCTGCACAAATGGTAGATTTTTTTCTACTTACCTGACACTTATCGTCATATTTTGGACAATTCACACAATTATAGTAGGAAGCCACTAGTAGCCTGACACATGGCGTGTTATTCTAATGTATAAGCTATATTTTTGTAAAGTTTCATTAAAATCCATGTAGTACATCCATCCATACAAACTTTCGCGTTTGTAATATAATTAGGGATTTATTACAGGACGTTTAAGTACAGAGATTTCTCCATAGATATCAAAGTGAGATATTACAATTAACAAAGTATAATTTATGCGACGTCTGGGTACTCGCACAATGATTTTTCAACATATAATATCATTACTATATCGATTTCTTGCAGGTTTGTTGTTCAAGGGTTGAAATATTCTATCCAAAACAATTCCAACTAAGATTTATTATTGGTATATTTTTTGTATTAACAGAATGGCTAAAAGAATGGCCTCGTGACGTGGGGTGTCCGAATCACCCCCATATATTTCTTGACTAAAATTACAAGTCAAGAAGATTCATTTGCTTATAAATTTTTAAAATATCCTCTACCTTTTGTCAGGACAAAATTTCTCAAAAATTCAGTAGAAATCACGACAGTCTTAAAAAAATCTCAAACATATATAGGGGTGATACTATTACCTCACTAGACGGAATTTATATCTTTGATGTGAATCTTCTGAACAATGTATATGTCAAAAGGTCATCTTAGGTATCTGTGACTTACAACTATAATTTTGATGAGCTTATGTTGACAAAACAATGAACATTGTGCGGCAACAGTATAACGTCGGAGCGATTGCGAATATTTGATGACACGCACACAATATTCAATTTTCATTGTTGATTTACATGCAATACAATTGTCAATTTATATACCTTAGTCGATCTATATAATCAGTATACATTACATCACAGTAGAGAGATGTAAGGAGATATAGTTAATTTCCCGTTTTAGGGCCCATACTGTCAATCAGTTAGAGAAAGGCACACGGATCAATTGGTAAGCATATGGCAAAGTTCTCACTACGAGCCCGATACCTTGATTTACTGAACCATATAATTATATACAAAAATAATAACTTGAAGTGGTTTATATGCGTTATGAATATACCCCGATTTCCCATATGGAGAGTTGTAATGTAATAGTCGTGAACATTAATGAAACATCTTATGACCACGGTTTATTACAGTTCCATTTTGATTTGCGAGCATTTCACGTATTCCGCTAAGCTGGGTTCTTTTATGTTATTGCGGTACGTAAGTAAAGTTAAGTACGTTTTGGCTGTAAATATCCAATATGCAACTCCAAACGCACGGGTATTATGTGTGGATGTAAAGCTCGCTAGAGAAAAGGTTAGTTTGGTGTTATTGGAATTTTATTACTTGATACAATGTAAGTATTTATATTAAGGTTTCTTTATATACGAAAAACACATTTAATGAAGAGAAATATATACCAGGGTCCTACCAGGGTACCTCCCTTGCTAATTTCTATCGCAAAACAGCAGTGTTCACATTTATGTGCTCCAACGTCCAGGACTAGATAAATATTCACTGGGGACTGTGACTTTATATCTTATATCACATGTCAGCAACGTACACTGTTGCTTTTGTGCAGATTTGCTGCGAATCACATAGGGAATAATATATATATATTATATATATATATACATATATATATATATATATATATATATATATATATGTATATATATATAATATATATAAAGTTAGAAACTTATTTTCTTGAGGCGTTTTGTTAGATATTAGTAAATACGAAATTCAACGTTCGGAAATATTTTACCCTAAAGGTGGTAAAACTAGAGAATGAAAGTTTCTATGTAATACGGTCCGCAAAAAAGCGTACGCCCTAGAAAATAAAAATAAAGTACAAATACAGAGAATTAAAAATCTTTGGTCTTTTCCAGTTCTGTCCATTCTAAATTCCATGGGGGGTTAATAGCACCATTCCTTTCTAACTTACTCAGGCGAGATTTGACTTTGATTTCAGAATATGATCCTTACTGCTTTCGCTTCATTGTTCTGTTGCATTCGGGAAGTCTGAGCAATTCATCAATTTTAGCGTCTATTGTTTGCGTGTTCTGGTTCATTATTGTTCATTATATTGTTATGTAGGTTTCTTTCAGAAATCACATCAGCATCCTTAGACAATTCTTCATTGTTCTGTACGTTACTCCGGTGAGCTAGTTTTTCATACTAGGTTTTCATAATTTGTAGTCCTTTTTTCAATACTATTACGCACCTTACCTATCGATTGGCTAAACAACAGACGTGTGTAGTAACTCTCCCATTAGCGGACGGTAGGGCATATCCATTAAACCATCTCAATATCCTGTTTGTCTATAGCTGGGGTCATCGAGGAACCCATTTTCTCCGGACCACCCTAGGATGCCTAACCTGTCTTTGTTAAAACTAATTGTAGAAAAAAAAATGTTCAAATTGGTTCTATTCATTTATATCATTGGCCCAATGTGTTGAACAAGTTTCGTGCTTAACATAATTGCAGGTCCTCCACTGTAGAGACAGATATGATTTTTTTTGTAACGACCAATGCTGAAGTCGCAGATGACTATAATCAGCTCTACATTGAGTGTATTTGTGGAAGGCACGAGAATTGAAGGTACTGCACCTCGCCTGCTAACGAGCCCGGCGCCGTTCCGGGCCGTTAGGTTCGAACTAAACCGTAAGAGAACCGACGGAAATTGAGCACGCATCTAAGGACGCTCAAGATCTCAAGAAGAGTGGTGGGGAGACAGATATGAACATTAAATATGAAGATCGAAAATACCGACAGTGGGCCTTCAGATTCGAAATCAATTGGCGAAATCACAGCGCTAACGATGCCCTCTTTCAATCACTTGCAGATATTTTACCTATAGAAGCATAAAATATGACATTGCGTTACGTTTATTGTACTTTACGCTTTACGCAAGCCCGAAGATACCGCTAAAACTTTGGTAAGCCTTAATTATTGTCGAAGTTACGAGCTTCCTTGTAAACGAGAAAACACAGAGTTGGGCTATTGTTCGAATCAGGGTTTATGTGGAGCTCGTTCCACTTTCGTAAAGAATAAGATGGCTCAGTCCGATTCACGATATTGTCGGTTCTGGCCAGATTTCGTGAAACGCTCGCTGCAGAAAATAGATTCCGAGGAAAAACCATCTTGTTTTACACAGGGTTGTCAGTGAAATATGGTCGGGTCACTTTTTTTATGGTGGTCAGAAGTAAACATTTCCTGAAATAAGACTATAGCTTGATCTATAATTTTCAATTGTCTGAAACGCTACAATATAAATGTTTAGTTCAGTTTAGACATTCATGCAAAATATAGGAAATTTATTCTGTGCTAGATTTCTATCCCTACGGAAGTGTTACTAGTTGGTTAACGCTATAATATATTTATTTTGTTATAATACTTGTAACGGCTAAATTGTTTCTATGCTTCTTGCCTAACATATATATAGAACATAAAAATATACAGCTACAAGTAGGTATATGTCTACCCATAATGCAACCCGTTTTATGTAATTTTCTGGTGACTATAAGGTCTTAATTGCAACAGTTAAGTGTCTTCGCAGTGCAATAATTTCTGCCAAAGTCACAATTATCTTTCCTTAAAAAATAATTAAAAATTAATCAAGTTTAGGTCCATCATATGAACAATTAAACTAGGACGCGGTGAGATGGTATTATAAAGTATCTGAAGCTGTATTGATAATACATACATACATACACTCACGCCTTTTTCCCATGGGGGTAGGCAGAGATTACGTCTTTCCACTTGCTACGGTCTTTACATATCTCTTTCGCTTCATCTACTTTCATAACATTCCTCATACATGCTCGACGATTGCGGGTACTTCTGACCTGGCCTTTTTTGAGGACACTTTCGATTTGTTCGAATATGTTCGCCTAGGTCTTCCTCGTCCCGTATCTCCACTCACTCCAGCTTCATAAATCATTTTGGTCAGTCTACTTTCATCCATCCGTTCCACATGCTCAAACCACCCAAGCATCCCTTTCTCTATTCTTGTCACGATATCCTCTTTCAAACCACATTTCTTTCTAATCACTTCATTACACAATCTGTCACTCAGTTTTATTCCTGCCATACTCCGCAAAGCTCTCATTTCTACTGCATTTATTCTGCTTTCATGTCGTTTCTCCCATACCCAACTTTCACTTCCGTACATTAATGTTGGGACCAGCACGCCCTCATGCACTGCTAGTCGCGCCTTTTCTGATATTTTCTGACTACTCAGAAACGTATGCATGGTCCCATTCACCATTGATAATATCGCACAAAAACAGCGTAATTATGAATGTTACATTCTTATTAGTCAGCTGTTATTTTTCATTTTAAAATTATCTAAGCACCAATCTAGTAAGTTGTTAAAAGTGCCGTTTATTTTACTATCGAAAATTTAATAGTGTTATAAGATTTTAAAAACTTTTTTAAGTACTTTAAGCGGCACCATTTTCTACATAAACAAACACGTAAACTTTTGTCAAACTAATACATAACCTAATATATATTTTCAGTTAAAAACCTGTAATAGCCGATTTCTTTTAAGGAGTAAATCTTTATAACTAACTCGGTTTGCTCTGTAATACACTAATAACAGTCATAGAAAGTATGTTTCGCAGCAAAAATGGAGTAGTTTTTATTCTGCAAACTAATCTGAAAAAAGTCAATAATGATTGTGTCAACATTGACTCAAATTATAAGAGTTAGATCTTATTATGCGTGATTCCTAATAATTGTAATATATAAATATATATATATAATATAATATAATATATATATATGTATGTATATGTATATATATATGTATGTATATATATATATATATAATAACAAAAGCAAAACCAGAAAATATAACAAACAAAAAATATTACGATTGTATAATATTAGGTTATATTAATTTTCAAGTATTTTCTATAGGTGTGAGTGAAGAAAATATGAAACACAGATTTATGCTGCTTTTTTTTCATATTGGTATCTTATTAATTATTATATTATACTAGCTGGCCCAACAGACGTTGTCCTGTCAAATGTCTCAAATGTCAAATGTCTCAAATGTCACGTTGTCTCACGTTGTCTCAAATGTTTTTAAATAAATAATTTAGCTGAAAAACAATATCTATATGACCGTATTGTGAATCTAAACCATCCTCAAGCCCCCTGGAATACACACAAAAAATTTCATCAAAATTGGTCCAGTCGTTTAGGAGGAGTTCAGTCACATACACACGCACACAAGAAATATATATATTAAGATGTACAGTTGACAGCGATCAGACTAAAACTGTCAAATTACCTCACTACATTAATGACCTTATTTAGCGATCGAAAGAGTTCAAAGTCAAATAAAGAAAGAAAGAAATCTATCTTATTTAAACTTCAGTACAGAATTAATATAAGTGATACAGAGAATTTACATTTACAACCGATAAATTGTATATAGTCGTATGTTGTCAAACTGAAATTCGTTAGTGTGGTATGTGGAAGCCTTAAATGTCGTCACCTGTACTTAAAATAATAATTGTAAAAGTGCCAGCCCTACCGCAGCTTATATTGGGTAGATGACAATTTTTTAAATTCTGTATATAATAAGAGTACTCTTTTAAGTGAGAAATATTGTAGAACCAACAGTACACCTGCACCTATTACTTTTGAAGATACATCGCCATGTTTGCGGCGTTGTCGCGGGTCGCTCAAAAACGCTCCATACTAAAAACACTGCAATTGTGACGTCATAACTCAGTAAACTCGCCTAATTTGTATGAGCGTATAAACAAATTTTAAAATAACTTTGTTATTTGTACGTTTATAGGTATACTTTCCATATAAAAAAATGTTACATTTAATGCGAGAATGCTAGAAATGTGTTCGTTTCATTAGAATTAAGTAAATAATAATTGCTCATTTTTTAGAAATCTAAAAACAATATAACTTAGTAATTAAACTGAAATTTCTATATTGACATACTTTCATTAGATATAAATTGCTCAAATCAGATAATTATAGTATAAAAACGGCCATAATCAGTTGTAGTCGTCTACCCTCACGATATTTACTTATTCAGCGATTTCATTTTGCTGAATTCTTCAAAAGAATAATGCTGAAAAATATTACAATTACACTAAATGTATGTATTTATACAGTGCCTGATTAACCCTTAAGCTAATTAGGCTGCAGCCTCGGGCAGATCGGGGGCGGACAATTAATTTTGAAATTAAAAAAAACGCGCGTAAAACAAACCCTGACTTGACTCGAATCGGTTCTTTTTATTAGGCCGACCGTAACCATCTGGCGGGGGCGCGTTCTTACAATTAGCCTAGGGCGGTCAGAACTCTTGATCAGTCGCTGTATTTATATGAAAGATCGCAGACAAAATTTATTAGAAGAAGCAGATGTAAGTAAATGATACAAACTTATTAATAATCCCACCAACTTCCCATGGCCTTTTCAACCATCTGGGCTTTTGGAGCCGAAACGGAGATACGTGCGGAACCTGCATATAGCCCTCTACCGCGCTGCATTCCTGACTCCAAATAAATTATTTATTTCTGTCACCACTGCCACTTGTGTCACCTCTCCCCATTCTGCTTCAGTTCTCCCCGCGGTCTCCATGTACCCACCGTTGGTGTACCGCTGGCTACATCTTTAATATTGAAATAATAATTCAAAATTTATCGACGTATTCGAACCATTGAAGATTGTGTCTTCAAGCTGATCTGGACCGGTTGTCGGGATATTGTTTAGCTAATAAGCTACAACTCAGCCTTACTAAGTGTAAAAGTATTACTTTCACCAAGAAACATAATGTAATTGACTTCCCTTATAAACTCATGGACACTAACATAGGCACAGTTACATTAATAAAAGACTTGGGGGTATATCTCGACACCAAACTGGATCTCAATGCTCACATTAATCACATTGTCAATAAGGCATATCAATTATACGGTTTTGTTATGCGCACATGCGCTTCCTTTAGGCGCCCTAGTACTTACATAATTTTATACAAAAGCTTAATTAGACCTCAAATCGAGTATTGCACACAAGTTTGGAACCCATTTTATGCTAAATACCGTGATCAGTTGGAAGCAATTCAACGAAAATTTTTAAAGTCTTTAAATTACAGGTGTTGTCGGTAAAAACTGTCATATTCCAAATTATTAAAAAAATTCTCGCTTCCAACTTTGACAGCTAGGAGGTTGCTCATGGATCAAATGCTATTGCATAGTATTTGTCACAACAAGTTAGATTGTAATTTCTTAATGAACAATATATATATACGTGTCCCGAGTCGTTCTCAACGTATTCGAGACACTCATAGTCATAAGCTATTCGCTCCAAAACTGTGCAAAACCAACGCAGGTGAACGTGCACCTTTGACACGACTTATGAAATGCTACAATGAGCACTTTATTGATATTGACATTTTCTCAATGTCACAAGACAGTTTTAGAAACCGTGTGTTGGAACATCTTGCGGATGATTGGTTGCTTTAGCCTAGTATTTATTATGTGTTGTGTCTAGTGTTCTCCTAGTCAATAATATTGTAAATCTGGGGTTAATGGTGTTGGTTGTTCAATTATTAAGTCTTATTGTTACATTTATTTGTTATAATTACCTCATTGTATAATTGTTTATTTGACCTCAATAAAATAAAAAAAAAAATCTTCTTATAGTCTTCGGGCGCCTGCCCTGTTTTTTCACCTCACAGTCCAGTGTCACACCATCTGTGCGCGAAGTCCTTCAGTAGTCGAAAATTCCCTTCCGTGTGCTTATACATGATGCGCTTCACACGAACTTATTAACAGAGGAGCAAGTCTACTTTGGTTTGATAAAGTAAAACGAATGCATTCAAAATTTACGATTGGAACGGATCCATTTTTATGATCTTGACGCTGTTCAGTTCGCAACAGTGCGTCTTTCCAGGAACTTTCCGCTTCGCACTACCAAACTGTAGAATGAATTGTCGCAAGCGATATTTCCAAAGCGATGCGATATTCAAGCTTTCAAAAAAAGAACGTATTCCAATTGAAGAGGCCGGCAATGCATCTGTGACTCTTCAGATGTTCCAGATTTCTATAGGCGGCATTAACACTTACTATCAATATAAATCTATGACAGGAATTAACACGATATTGTTACGTACCGAATTTTAATTCCCGTCATTGATTATGCAACACGAAAGTTTGAAAGTTAGTACTTATTATCAGGTGACCATTTATGTAAGATGTGTTATATTTCCATACATAATGTTTTGGCTATAATTAAATCACTGGGAAAACATATTATTTTAATCTACTATATAAAAATAAGTCGGGTTTTCCTTCCTGACACTATAACTCCAGAACCCACGAAACGATTTCCACGGTTTTGCATTCGTTGAAAAGGTCTCGGGCTCCGTGAGGTTTTTAGCAAGAAAATTCAGGAAATATTTATTTATCTAAAAAATAAGTACGAACAAAAAACTGCCACTTTACAAATCATCTTGACAGGACGAAGTCTGTCGGGTCCGCTAAATATATAAAACTAAGTGACAAAAAATAAACAGAAAAACTAAATACGACAAATTAATATTTATAATATGATATTGATAAGTATGACCAAAGTACAAACAATTACAATACTGCATTTGTAATCTTGTGCAGCATAAAAAATATGTTAATCCAGTCCAAAGAAAAGGACCTTGAAGAATTTCATTTCGCAGGAGCCATGTGCACTAGGTACATTAGAGTTTTATGAGCCCCTATTGAAAAGTCATTCGAATTCTATTGTGTTTAATAGAAGTATCCCAAACCCTCATTATATACACTCATGATTATATTCACACCATAGCAGGAATATACCAAAGTTTAACTAATCCAACTAATAAATACGAAGGTCTATAATGTTGAAAACTCTTTTAGAGGATGGGGAGAAAGTGCTTGTACAAGTAGGAGACAGAATCCGACAGACTTCTCCTATAATTTATCTCCAACACTATACACAATTGCATTAGTCCAGTAAATACAAGCTGCTACTCGCCACCCTCCAATACACGGCATCCAGTTCAAAAGTTCTGACCATAATTTACCAAGACTGATAGGCTTCAACACACAACTGAAACCGCAATGCAAGCGTAATAGCGCTATACGTTGCAAGAGTATTGTCTCCGTTTCAATATTATTCACCAAGAACAAAAGGCCTGTATTACACAATTATAAGATATCGGGAACTACTATGGCTCGTGTTGATGTCGTTAGAGATTTGGGGGAATATTGTGACAAAACCCTCTCCTTTAGGTCTCACATCGATCATATATGTAATAAAGCAAAGAAAATGTTGTTCTTTGTTATTCGCAATGCTAAACCGCTTAGGCACGCAAAGTCATGGATATTACTATATGAATCTTTGGTGCGGAGTATACTTGAATACTGTTCTTCTATCTGGTTTCCGATTTATAACGTTCATATTGATAGGATAGAGGCTGTACAAAGGAGATTTGTTCGAGCACTGTGTGTGAAACACGGCATGCGCGGAAATATTCGAGATTACTCTGATCGTCTCAAATATTACAAAATGTACTTACTAAGTAAGCGTAGGCGCATAAGTGACTTATGTATTCTGCGTCAGATTGCCAACGGATCTTATGATAGCAATTTACTAATGGAGATCGGTCTGCGGTGGCGAGTCGGTCTGTGCGCAAACAATACCTTTTTCACATTCCGTTTTCTAATAACAATGTTTCACAAAATAATCATGTTTATAGAATGTCCCAATACTATAATGAATTATGTTCAGCGCCCATGTATTTAGACGGACGCTCTTCTGAAGAAGTCACCTCCATTGTTCTAAGCATGTTTATTTATATGTTGTAATCTGTGTGGTCTGTTATTGTGCCTAATAAAATAAAATGAAATAAAAATTTTAACCACACTAAGCAGACATGGTAAAGTATCTGGCGACAGAGTCCAGGCACCTTTGAGTTTATGCTCCGCCTATAGATATGCATCAAGATAGTTTGCGCTGGTAGCGCTATGATGTCAAAATTTTTCGAATTTCAGATACACATTTATCTGACGCTCCTGCGGTGAAAGAAAGCAAGGAAGCAATCTGAGTACACCTGTGAAATTTATGAGTCCAATCCGCACTAGGCTAAAGTAGAAGGCTAATTGACTAAGGCCTAATCTCCTTGACATAGGTAAGTCGGTGCCCCCAGCTGGGATATGAGGAAATATTACCTATATACTTAAAACTTTTTATTACATTTGTGTTACTGTTATGTTTATTTCATCAAAATGGAAATGTTCACAGATAACTCAATTACAGTAATAACTATCAAAAAGTAGCTTTTATTTACAAATTAAAGAACTACGGTTATACGTCAAACTCACACGCTTCTACATAACGAACTTCGATTTTGTCAGCAAGTGAAAGTTCCCTAATTCATGTGACGCAAACAAGTCTAGATACACAATATCTCTATGCTAATGACGTGCGACTTGTTACCTCCCGCCCGCCCTGTAATCGACGCGCAACTGCCTAAATTTAATTCCAATTACTTGCCTCGAATAGATATGCAAATATATTGCAAACACGCGATAGATGGGCGACGCCTTATCGCAGTTAGAATGGTACTATAAAGATGAAACATAAAACATTTACGAGGGCATATACACATCCCACCCATCACTAAGGCCCTGAATTGCGTAATGGCATAGGAAGCGAGACTACGAAGGTGCGTCTTTTTTTGCGGGGGGAAAATGCTCCTTATGCACCTTGTCACTGCGCTGGCTAGACGGGGCCGTGTGTGGGGCTCTCCGGTAGAAGATAGGCCTACTCACTAAAAAACCCCCGGTGTCCTTCCAGCCCATATCGGAGCGCATGGCTGGGTGCGCTTTTGCGATGCGTCCTGAATACTCTCTTGCTAAACTTTACTCATGGTATCTTTGCAAAAATCGCATAGGAGAGAAGGCTTCGATTTCGGAGAAATCTCTATACTCACGATACTTGAAGCACAGGGGTTATTGTATGATCACGTAGAGCTCAGAGCAGTAGAATCTAAAAATCTAACTCAAGTTGCAGCATTAGTTATTAGGAACTGAAGGATGATGATGCTATTAAACGCCTCATTGTCATCTCCGTTGAGGAAACGGAAGAATATATCCTACTAAGAAAATGGCGATCAGAACCCAGATACGTACACGGAAATAGGCGTAGAAAACGAACGGAACCGGTTCAGTCTACCCCTAAAGCGACAAAGTAAAATGGCGACATAATTATATTAGCAAAATGATAAACAGTATTAGGTATGGTATACATAGTTAAGATAAAATTTCTTTAAAATATATAACTGGATTTATTTATAAACTCGTGGACATATAATATGGGTCACTGAAAGAAAATATAATGTTTACAAAGAAAGGAAAAGTCATGTGTGATAAAGAATACCAAAGAATAGCCGTAGCTTATTATATTTGGGTAAAGATTTTATTGGACCTATAAATTATTTAATTAATAAATAGTTAATGGTCATATTTTTAATTACTTAATCACGACTTGATAAGTAATAATTTACGGTAATTTAAAAAAGAAATGCTAAAATAGACCCTCTCTCATCCTAGTTCCGTCGTCTCTTATATACACGTATTCTCAGAATATATTGTAAAAATTCTCCATGGACATATATACACTATTTTAAAATATACCCAACGACTCTTTTTCAACGACTCTTATTATTTGATTCAAAATTTTCAGCATTAACAAATCAACTTTAATTAGTTTCCAGAAAACCCCCACAGGCTCTATCACCACATTCACACTTTCTAATTCCACGACGAAAATACTCGTTATCACATTTATTAAAGACAAATTGAACTGAAAAATGTTACACTTTACACTTAACATTTTAATACAAGAAGTATATAAATAATTTGCAAAGTTACATTTTATTTCAGCAGTCACCTTAAGTTTTTTTGAGATGCCTTTAATTGTCATAATGTTATAAAAAATACTGGTTTTTTGGTTTTTAAAAATTTCTATCACTTTCTTTTAAAAAAACATTATTATTGCAATATATAGAGCAAGCAGAGACCATCGGATGGTATGTGGTTAGCGTTGCTTTTAACATATTGAGGTTGCTGAGATTCGCAGCAAATCTGCAACCTCTACAAAAACCACAGTGTATGTTACGAAATTGTGACATAAAGATGTAAAATCATAGTAGGTACCCAGTAATTTTACCCTGCACACAGTAATCGGAACACTGGTATTTTGCGGCAGCAGTAAGTAAGACAGGGGTATACAAGCAGACGACACCGGTATAGTCTTAACCGATAAAAAGCATTGATTACATAATACATAACCAAAAAATCAACCTTATTTGTTGCACTTCACTCAAAACCAATATCATAATATTACTTTAATAAGTTTAACTTATCTAAGGTCTCTCGTAGTAATAAGTTATTATTACCCCAGTCTCGGGACCCTCGCAAATTAAATGCAATTTCACTATAATAGTTTTTAATCTTGTCTCCTACACAACTAAAGCTTCGTTATTGAATCCTATGCCATATTATCGAGGGAATAAACAAGACATGGCCTCTTGCTTATTGAAAGAATTTTCTATTAAAGCAATAGGAACTATTGCTTTTGAATAATATAGAAAAGAAATGTATGTTTCTTTCTTTTTTACTTTGACTACATATATGCACTTATTATTATTGTCGCTTCTGTCACGTGGTTCCATAAAACACGGTCCTTTATAAGGCGTGCGCGGGGATACAAATTCAACGCGTAGAGGCCATTTAAGCGTTTAATGAAAGTGTGCGTGGAGTGTACCAACTGGGTTTAATATATCTGCATCATGAAAAATGCAGCTAAAGACTACACCCAGTTAGATGCAGAGAAATTACTGTCATTAGTGGTCATAAGCCTGTGGATTATTGCATTTCAATTTCGGTGGTAATGAGAACCGGACTATGGAAGAGACTCCGGTCACCTGCCTTCTCAAAGCCTCCTAATTTATTTTAAATATGGCAGGTGGTGACTCGCCACTCACTAAATGGGCGCCCAAAAAAGCAGACCAATATTGGTGTGAAGAGAGCAACATTGGTGTGAACGGCTAAGGGTGTAGTAGAGAGGTGTGTCTGCGACAGCGATCGAGACGCCGTCGGCGTTATGACATTATTACACTTCCACCCTTCGAGCATCTGCTCTTGCGACTCCACTCTATCCGGCTGGTTAAGGCTAGACAGAGGCGGGTGGCATACGCCCCCCTGAAGCACATCGGTACCCTCGGACTAATTATTATTATATATTGTATAATAATAATAATAATAAAGGCGTAGGGAAGTAACGACCCCATCGCCCGCTGGTGGGGCATTTAATGCCCCTTAACTGCCATAAATGCCCCATCAGTGCAGTCAGTCAGGGCAGCTTGTGGCGAGCTGTCGGTGAGTTGCGTCACCTAGTCAACCACTAAGGTGTAAACTTAGTAAAATTATGAGTTACGGCGTGTAGTTAGAAGTTTAGCTCCACGTGAGATCTAAAAACTTTTTATTATGCGAATAATATACATGAAAAGGTTTTGGTGGAATTAGTGTTGAAAACAACGACGAATCGCTTCCAGAAAATGTACAGTTACAGTCATGTACTTTAAGCTCTTAACTAGAACCAGCTTAAGAATTGATTCAGCTTCAATATAAGGTTAGGTGACCTCCAAAACACTTTTGGCAAGGGCGTGTCTTACTCAAACAATGGTTAATCGCACATGCCAAAGTCCCATTGAGCCTACAAATCCAAAGTAAACATTGGCCCCAGTGAAAATTTCATTACAAACAAGAACATCAAACCCTCCAAAGTTTCCTTGCGAATTCAAGACATTTAGCGCGTTACTTGGGTATTCCTCTGAAGTTTCTAGAATGTTAAGCTCGAACAATGTTGTTGCCAACAAATTTAAAGATTTGAAAGGCTCTGTTGTGTAGCTTTAAGCTGTAACGTCTGTATATAGCGCGGACTTAAGGTCCTCGACATCTTCAGATATCTATGTAGACGCATCATCTGTGTCTGTAGGTGCATTTATATTTAGTATTAAATTACTGCTTATGACCCTAAGTTTATTGATGATGCCGACAAATGAAACTGACGCTTCCCCCCATCAGCCAATACTGGACTAGCATGGATGAAGACAGTCCGTAACCAAATGATTTCCAAAATCAATCAGTGTTGAAATCGATTTCGAGCAATGAGGTAGTGTTGAGACGATTGAATCCAGAGAGGATTCGAATCAATTCAACATACATAATTGTTTGTTGCCACAAACTACTTACGACAACTATTTACGACACCCCTTTTTGATACAATGATTAAATTAAGGTTTTGTTTGGATACAATTGAAAATATCAAACTAATATCTGTCTTTCACACCTGATAATAAATCTAGCAGGTATTTTGAAATCCAACTAATACAAGGATACATATGCCCAATGAATGGTGAACCTTGCATAGTTGACGGACGTTGGGGCGGAAAAATCTTCTAGTGGCAACTATTGGCCAGGAAATGTAATGTAACATAGACATAAAAAAAAACGATATTCCATTCCGCAAGCATCATTCCATATAAAGCTCGGATGACAATACACAAGCTACAAAATTACCATTATTAAATCTTCTTGTTAGCCTCTTGCAAGGTCTTCAGCCGTACACTTGTCAAACAATGGCGTAGCTTCTTTGATGTAAATCCTAATTGGGTATACTGCTAGTCGAATTTCTACATTTCATATTTTGAGACCATCTCTATTAACGATCTAATAGAAGCTGTTCCTAGTTTCACTATTTACCTTAAAGTGCTGATTATACAATTATTTTTCTTTTATCTCTTAGTAGAGTATTTCTTTGCGAAAAGTCAAATGATACTACTTCTCAGTTGTTATTTACATTCGACCTGTTGCAAAAGTTTCATAAAATTTTAACAAAGTTGAAGAATATCAGTTCCATAAGTGATTTTTATTTTATTTAAAGCTTCCTTTGAATTTGTGTTCCAATGCTGATGCTATCACTAATATACTGCTTTCAGGCTAATAGCTAGTAACTATAAATTGAATTAGCAACACAACATCAATAGCAAATGTCTGGTTTAGACAGAAGCCTGCCGTGATGGTTGGCTACTAATCTGCTAATTCCATTAGTCGCCGCAAAGACGCTTAATTATCGCCTACTAGAATTTTTAACAATTTTGTCATCGCAACATTGATTCCGTCTGCAATTTTAAAAACAGCAATAATGAAGTTAATGTGTTATTTAAGCTCCTCAGATTAATTGTTGACACTGGCCACTATATTTTACATAGGTGCTGCTTTCTAATTACCTATGTAACTCTATTGCTATTAAATTTCATTAAAATTGACAAATATAACATTTATATTGCTGCCATTTATTGCTGATAAAGTAAAGGCGTATATTAAATAAAAATTATTTTGAATTATAAAATTCGAGAAACATGGAATGTATTGGTAAATGTTTGCTTTAAGCCCCGGACCAGCCTTTCAGAAGACACGACAGTACAATCAATGCTCTAAATTTTGTATATCCGCTTTTATTACGACTTCCACATCCGCGAAGAATTTTGTTATATAAATCTCTAATTTATTCATAACGTAGGCAGAAATTGACACGATAATATCAGATAGAGAATTAATTGTAGAGCCTTATACAAAAAGTTCAAACCGGTAGCTATTATTAATATCAAGGAAACTGTTCAAGACAGATCTTTGATAGTTTTCAAAGAGGTTAATACTTTGATCTTTCCGAAGTATTAATTTGAAACAAGTTCGAAGAAAATCAGATTACCTTCTTGAACTAGGATCATCATTATGCCTTCAAAAGCATTATTTCAAAATTGCTACAATACAAATAATTAAATGAACTGAAACTACGCAATATATCAAACGATAAACTCGCGGTAAAGTTTACCAGATTTCTTAGTTATAAGTTGATGACAAGCTCCATTGTCAAGTTGTTTGTTAATTTGTTAGTACATCGGTTTTAAGATGTCGCCGTCTCTGAGATCCCAGATTTGAATCCCAAGGTAGGCAAATGTTTGGAGCATTAGTATCTTATTCATATCTGTTAATACATATTTCTATTAAAAATATTTATATATTATGTGTATCCGTTACACTAGATCGCATAACACAACAGAGCTTACAAAGCTTACTTGGGGCTAGGCTAATTGATGTAAGTGCAAGAAATATTTATTATTTATAAGTTTAGAATATACCGATTATCACAAAGGCACTGCCAGATTAAATTATCAGATTTGATTCTCTTGCAAGTATCAAGAAATAACGAATAAATATTTTTGGTGTTGTAACTACAAAATTATTGCATTGTATCTTTTCCTATTCTCGTGTTACTAAATTTCACAATTCTTAGACAACGGGAAGTACTATAAGTTTTGATTCCCTTATGAAATTCATAATATGGAGCATAAACGGCGCATAAAAGGCAATATTTTTTTATTGCGTCAACTTAGATTTTTTTTTTTATTTTACTCCTGCAAGGGACTCCAAACTTGAGTATTTAATATTATTTTCAACAAGATACCTCTATAAGTTTCTGAAAAAAAGGCCTATATCCACTAATGGGATTCTTTGAGAGACGGTTTTTGGCTATAACTATGAATGATACATTTTTGCAGATGCAAAACTTGGCAGGATCGATCTAGGTCCCTTGAATCTCTAGATTTGAAGACCAGTCTCGACACCACAGCCCCACCGGCCTTCCAATATATTTCTATATAAGTAAAGTAAAATATTGTTATTTTAAATATTTAAAACCTTTCCCCTGAAGTTACATCCACATTATACCACATTTTCCAAAAGGAATTCCAATACATTTTTCCGCGGTAAATTTTATATTACGTTCTTTAATGTGTCTACAACCATCCGTTTACCAAATTGCATTTAAACCCGGCCAGCTTGTCCTTTAGAATAAGTATATTATCTCATGGGCGCAAAAATTCTTCCCTATCCCTATATTCTTCTCCGGCTCTCAAACTATTGCTATATCAACTTGCATCAAAATCGATACATTAGTTTCTGAGCAAAAACATTCTTCTATTTTTATTTATTTTTTATCCTCTTTAGGGTAAAATTTTGAAAAACTTACAATGTCGTATTTACTTCCCTAGTAGCAATTATCGTTGGGGTATCGATGCCAACTGTTGGGATTTAGTTGTATTGCCACTGTTGGCCCAATATTGGGCCAACTATACCAACGTCAAATTTCCTACAAATTAGTAACAACGGGCCAGCGATGGTCAGCCAACAGTTTTTGAGTTGTATTTTACAACGATCTTATAACATTGGGCCAACTACCTGTATAGTAAGTTAACCAACGACGAATTAGTCCCGTTGAAATAACGTTAGCTTAACCGATGTAAAAACAACGTAATGTTTCCTACAAATTAATAATAACGGCCAACGATGGCCAGCCAACAGTTTTTGGGTCGTATGGGTCGTATACAACAATCTTATAACGTTGGGCCAACTATCTGTATTGTAAGTTAACCAACGAGGAATCAGTACCATTGAAATAACGTTGGCCTAACCGATGTAAAAACAACGTAATATTTCCTTCAAATTAATAATAACGGGCCAAAGATGGCCAGTCAACAGTTTTTGCGTCGTATTTTACAGCAATCTTATAACGTTGGGCCAACTACCTGTATTGTAAGTTAACCAAAGAGGAATCAGTACCATTGCAATAACGTTGGCCTGACCGAAGTAAAACCAACGTAATATTTCCTATAAATTAGTATCAACGGGCCAACGATGGCCAGCCAACAGTTTTTGGGTCGTATGGGTCGTATACAACAATCTTATAACGTTGGGCCAACTATCTGTATTGTAAGTTAACCAACGAGGAATCAGTACCATTGAAATAACGTTGGCCTAACCGATGTAAAAACAACGTAATATTTCCTACAAATTAATAATAACGGGCCAAAGATGACCAGTCAACAGTTTTTGTGTCGTATTTTACAATAATTTTATGACGTTGGGCCTAATACCAATATTGTAAGTTAACAAACGAGGAATTAGTGCCATTGAAATAACATTGGCCTGACCGATGTAAAAACAACCGGCCAACGAAAATAATATTTGCCTCTTTCTGGCATTATTGAATAAGAAAGAGATGAATATTACTTGCAGGACTGCCGCTCTATCCATGCTTTAGTACTTCATCCAAGCTTTTTATTCAAGTTTTCGACGAAGATGAGACCAAGATGGATGACCGACCGATTGTTAGGCAGTGCTGCCAACGCCAGAGATTTGAGAACGAGAGATTTGAGGCTACTCGGGACGACGTTTGGGCGAATAAATAAATAAATATATACGGACAAATCACACAGATTGAGTTAGCCCCAAAGTAATTTCGAGATTTGTGCTATGGGATACTAACTCAATGATACTATAATGTATAATATATAAACATCCGAAACCCAGGCCAATCAGAAAAAGATAATTTTCTATCATGACCTGACCGGGGATCGAACCCGAAATCTACCGAATACCGGTCCGGCATGGTGACCATTACGCCTCCGATCATTACGCCTAATCTGTCTCCGATTAGGCTATATAAAATGGCAAAAAGAAGTCGCTGAATAGGCTAGCTGAATCAAAATGAGCATTCGAAATTGTGGCCTAAATCTGTTTATAGATAGATAGATAATAACCAAAATATTAAAATAGTAAATTAGACAATAAGAAGGAAGTGGTTGACCAAAAAGTTTTCTACCTAGTCACTAGATGGCGTAAGTTACACCCACTCTTCTTCGCGATTGTGCTTATTGTCTGGGAACAGTATAAATATGGCGAAAATGCCAGAAATCAATAAGACCTTACTTCATAAAATCATTTCCATAGTAAGCTCTTCGCTCGACTTTCACACTGTGTGAGGCTACCACAACGTCATTGATGAGGGCGTGGCCCGGCACCCTGAGCGTGAGAAGCCTTCCCAACAAAAAAACCACCGTAGGTAAACGGTAGTAAGAATTTTGAAGGGCCCCTGTAGGTACGCCTCTGCAATACAAGTGAGGCCAATGTAGGCCCAGAGTTGTTGGGCCTTCGTAAAATGTGCAACGTTGGCTCTATTATCGGGCCCACAACTTTTAGGGGTGACAAACCATACCGTTGGCCAACTTAAAAAGTGGACGGAGGCCCAACAAAAAAGCCACCGTAGGTTAACAATTGCCTCTGTAGATACGGCTCTGCAAAACAAGTGAGGCCAACGTAGGCCTAGGGTTGTTGGGCCATTGTAAAATGGCCTACGTTGGCTCTACTATCGGACCTACAACTTTTAGGGGTGACCAACCACACCGTTGGCCAACTCAAAAGTGGACGGAGGCCCAACTATTAGCCAACTTAAATTGCTACTAGGGTTAGGTTTAATCAAAAACCTAAAATTACATTTAGCTTTAAAAATTGACGTACAATCTTTCATCCCCTATATCAATCATATACAGCCCTTTTTGGAATTAAATAGTAGCCTGTATCCTTTCTCAGACTCGAGAATCTGTGTTTGTCAAATTACATTTAATTCGGTTTAGTAATTTTGGTGTGAAAGCGCGACAGACCAACAACCAGAATTATTTTCACATTTATAATATTAGTAAGGATTGAGTAATAATTTCACAATCCCATTGATACAAATCTTATATATAAAAATGAATCGCAAAATGTATTGGTAAGCGCATAACTCAGTAACGCCTGGACCAATTAGGCCAATTCTTTTTTAAAATGTTCCTTAAAGTTCAAGGATGGTTTATACGGCGAGAAAAATTCGAATAATTATCAGAAAAATCCTCGATTTCTAACTAAAATGTACAGTCAATTTGAGCTTCATTGTTATTACATAAAGTTCATATTGCAAGCACACACTGTTGTCTAAGCAATGTAGATGTCTTCCTAACATTAAAGAGTCGATTTGCTTTATATATAAAGTTTAAATTCAATCATATCTATCAAAACAGTGTGCGTGTGTGCGTTGGAGCACAGAATACATCGTTGGAGGATTTAATATCACGTTCCAAACTTGAATAGTCACAAAATGTAATAGTTCATTTGGACCTTTTTTGCAATTTGATTGACCATGCGATATCCCAACTAATATTATAAATGCGAAAGTGTGTTTGTTTGTTTGTTTGTTTGTTTGTTACCTCTTCACGCTTAAACTACTGGACCGATTTCAAAAATTCTTTCACCTTTGAAAGCTACATTCTCCCCGAGTAACATAGGCTACTTTTTATCCCGGAAAAATCGACAGATCCACGGGATGCGCAATAAAGCTTCGCTCAAAAACTACTGCACAGATTTTTATGCGGTTTTCATCAATAGATAGAGTGATTCTTGAGGAGTTTTGCGGCATTTTTTATCTCGGAAAAACGGATAGTCCCACGGGAAGCGCGATAAAATCTTCGCACCATAAACCGACTTCCGCGTATATGTAGCCGTGGGCAAAAGCTATGACCCTTAACCCTCTATACACCCAATCCCGAAATCCACGCGGGCGAAGCCGCGGGCAGAAAGCTAGTTATCTATAAAATAAGTAGGAACAAAAAACTGCCACTACATTTTTTTTGACAGGACGAAGTCTCCTAGTATTATAATAATAATATTTATCCCTACCTATATACAAAGATACAGAACCTTTGTGCATATCTGAATATAAACTCATATCGTTCACCGTTCATTTGAAAGAGAGCAGTTACAACGAGATATAAAAGAATATATCACATCTTAAGCTATAAATATATCTCTAATCGATCAAGCGAAATATATATTTTACTTCTTATCCGGGCACACCCTTCCCAACCATCTACGGGGCACTTCACTTCGCCTGCCCTCCTTCGTAGCCAGTCAATTGTGCGAACTCGAAAGAATAATAAGGCTTGTTATAAAGGCATTGTTGTAATGCCAATGTAAGGCAAAAGAAAATTAAAAGTTTAATTAAAATTTTTATTTAAGTACTTAAATGAAATTTTGTTATTAGAACAACAATCGATATTTACATTAGACACGTGTGAACAATTTTCGACTTAAAAATTGAAAGTGTATTTACTAAGATTCATACGAATTCGCGTTCGTTCATTAAGTCTCTACGTTAGAACAGTGATTAGTATGCAATCGTTTTAAATACACATTTAACGTATGTACAAGTACAGAAGTAATGTCAATTTGATATGAAAAAATAGTGTAAATTACATTCCGCTAGGGGCACTGTACAAGGTTTTCATACAAAAAATTACGTTGTCGATATCGTTTGCATAAGAATGTAAACTCATGGTAGCTACACAAGTCAGTAGCTGACCCATGAGATTTCAATCGTTTTAAAAGATGTTTGACATATCGTAAATTACAGAAGTCATGTCAATTTATTACCAAAAAGCAATAACAATTCTTTAAAGGCCGGCAGGGATCTTTGGTAGTATGTATTAACTTTTCGAACCAATTCTTTAAATAATGTATGGCCATTTGGATCCCACGTACCAAGAATTTCTACATCAAACGGTTCCAATATATAGCTTTTACTAAGACTTACTTTGTTTTTATTTTTAGTTTAGTTATAGCTGTTTATATATAAGATCCATTTTCTATTATTAGTCTTTATTCTTTCTTTTTCGCTTTTAGTTTATAATTTTAATTTTAAATAATTAATATTATCTCATACGTTTGCGTACTCTAACATAGTTTCCAATATAAAAAATTACACACATGTAAAAATTGACAACGATTGCGAATGTAGCCATAAATAGATGTTAGAAATTAGTGTGTCAGACAAAATTCTGCGGTTTCACTACAATGGTTCCTCGACGAAGGTGTGATACCGGCATTTGACATGTTCGCAACTTCGTGGTCGTGTCTGTCGCGACCACGTCGTCTTCATCGCCTACTTATGTCCAGGAGGCGCTGTGAGTGAAATATTATTTGGGGTCGGCTCAGCGTGTCTTCCTCTTCCATTTTAATTTACCACTCGCCATTTTGACACTTCTCCCTTTTTCACCATATCAACATTCACACAGGCCATGCATTTCTCTTCGATCTTCCTCTCCCTAGACACTTATCTTTCATGTCCATATTGGAATTCCCTCCCGCCGGATATTTTCCCTGATAAATATAATCTGGGCCTTTTCAAGGCAAGAGTGAATAGGCACTGCCTGGACAGGCATGGACCATCTTCGGCCTCATCGTCACTTACATAAAATAATTATATTGCCATCAGTAAATAATTTACATAGTTAAAGAAAAATCTAATAAAAAAAAATTGTGTTTTAAAAATACATGTTTCAAAATACAGAGAAAAATTCAAATAATGTTACAAACTACAGATATGTTTACAATTAATGTTACAATCTGCAAAAATCTCTAGATTATAACATTCGTTGAACTTATTAATCAAAATAAATTATAGTAGCAATGCTATAAGTATATTGTATTTTGCTGTATTTATATTCTGAGCTCGGCCATGACAGCAGTTGTTTCACATTTAAATCGGGGAAAAAACTTCACCCAGTTTAAGTTTGATGAATATTCCACCCCTGAAAAACTTTGCGCTGATAATTTATTATCCGATTTGGCATGTAATGGGAAACCCGTCTCAAACACAAGCGAAATAATTTACGTCTCTTTAATAACTTTAAGAAATAAAAAAAAAATGCGTACCGTATGGTTGTAGAGTAAATGCATTATAAAAACCAGATATTATAAATCGTTCAAATGTCTCAAATAAATTAGCTAAATAAAGATCGAGTTCAATAAATTCGTTTTTCCTTTTTTATTCTAAATACTTCTTTTTACACCATATTATGTGTTTACTAAATATATTTCATTTATTACGAATATTGTGAGGTTTCTCATAATTTTTTATATAAATGTAAATAAATATTTTATTTTAAGACTAGTAAAGGATGTCTCGTTGTCATAATAATAACATCAAGTTTCTTATACCTTGGTCAAATTTTGATGTTCCAAACTCCAGTTTACGGGCAGATGGGATGCATTTCTGCAGGTAAAAAATCGAAATAAATGTGAGAGCATACCTACTCACCATAGATCTCGAAGCACTGAGCAATCCAATTCCAAAAACAGTGAACATTATCACGCCCATATCCACTTGGCATCCCCCTTATCAAAATTATCACAAAACAAAAACACAAAAGTCAATACATGGCACTTATGAGTTGAAACAACTCTCACGTTTGTCCAACGTATCCTGACAAATGATCACAACTAAACAACACGGTTCCATATTCGATTTTGAAGTTCTAAATCCAAATTCAAACTATTTCTCTGTAAATACTTTTTTTTTAATAGATTACAGGAAAATCGCGACCACTTTCATTCAGCCAGCACGCCTGCGCGGCCCTCCCGACATTTTGCGACTGAGGAGCAATGGATTGGATTCCTTCGTCAAGTCCGTACCTGTTACATTTTGGAGGATGCTCGCGCGTGCGTACCACTGCCTGCGTACGGAACCCGTCAATTTAGAGGCAAAGATAATATGCGAAACGGCGAAATTTAGAACTAACATTCGCGGGCATCAAATCTCCATGAATGCGTAGAGGTGGCGCCACTGACGCGTGCTTTCATCAGTTACTTTGTTCTACTGTATTGAGTTTACATAATCCATCCACAAGTTTGCATGTAATTTGAATGATTAGAAGTTTACGAGTTACGATTTACCTGATTTATAGACTCAAATTGATTCCCTCCACAGAACAACTAATAACCGAGGCTTTACCATTAATCAAATATTCATGAAGGCTGAATGTACTGAATATAGCTTTTCCCTTTGACTATGCGTGTTACCGTCGGACAGAAATGAATAGAATAATAGATTCTAATGTTCCTTTATCAGATAGATAGTCATTTGGCTTACGTATGAATGAACATCATTAGCATCATTTACAATGGAGTCCTTTTAATAATATTATAGACTTGAGATTGTAGTTTAGATTTAACTTCATTTTACATTTATAGAAAAACGGCTGTATTGAAATAATACAACTGTTTAAAGCTATAAAAAATATGTATTATGTACGTACTTTCAGTTTTTTTTTACGTATTATATATTGTAAAATGAAAAAAAAAATGTGGCTAAAGGAATATGTATATAAGGACGTGAGTATTTGATTAGTTCATTATCCCTAGTAGACAAACTCATTGAAAAATGTAACAAGGTTCTATACTTAAATAATATTATTTCTTACTTAACAAAATTTTAATCCTCGTCGGTAAACTCAACTAGTTTTGTAAATCGTTTCTTTTTTTCAGTGTAATGACGCATTGTATACACAGTCGTCAAAATTGTCGTACAACATAATAAGAGGGCCGACCAAATATATTGACATATTGAAAGTAAAGGACATTGTTCAATTTTGGCCTAAGAACCGATGTGAATATAAATTATACTATAATTTTTATTTATTTTTATATTATTTGAAACATATTTTAGTATTCCACGGACACTTCAAATAAATAAATTCCAAATAAAAAGTTGGGTCACAATTGATGCCGTATAAAATGTTTTCCGTCAGCCAGTTGGTGCTGCCAGTTTCGGAAGTTTTCGCGATTTCGGTAAATACGGATCGAATTGAAAACCTCCTTCTTTTTGAAGTCGGTTATTAAAATTAGTTGATAATGCTTTATTCATTTAAATACCTAAATTAACTAGCTAGAAAAAAACTAGTATTATATATTTTTTAAGCGAAATCGCGAATTTCTAGCTTGGCATTCAAGTATTATAGTTTTCGTAATTGGCAGCACTGGTGTACTTCATATCTTATCTGTGTCCGTTTCATTTAATTTTTGATTGCTTTGCGACTATAGATTCTTTTGTGATTTTCTATGCGTTTCATGGTTTTATTCTAACAACTTTGGCTTGATTACGGACTCCGATTACATTGCGTAGGTACTTGATATACTCGGATGTGTGTAAAGGACTGGATTTTGTAAAATGATAATTGTCAAAGAGTTATCTTAAACTTGACTAGGTACTATCTCTTTTCCTAGTATCTAGTAGAGTAGCCCTTTCCTAGTTCTAGAAGAGAACATATATAACTGTGCATAGTATTGTTAATATTACTTTGATATTACTACTCTGATATTTCACGCAAGGTTGGTTATATTTTATTTATAATCTCAAAATATTAACTTTTTTCGTAATTATTTTAGTTTCCTGAAGTGTCCGTTCGTGAAAACTTATTTCATAGGATTCCATATAATTTTAAGAGTTTATATAAGTCACTTTCGATTCGAACGGTTCTTAGGCAGAACATGTATGGAGCCGGAACAATGTCCTTTGCTCACAAACCGCAACGTCTCGCCGCAAAACCGCGTTCCCACCGCTATTGTTTATTGAATACGCACAGTTTATTGTACAGGCTTGAAACTGGTCCTTTGTAACTTTTTATCCGCGGAATGAAACCAGCATAACGGGATCTTTAAGATTCTGTAACATACAACCTTTCAAAACTATTTTAAAATTAGACAGTTGGTCTGCATTAGTTTGTTTTTTTTTTAATTCACGCAATGTTAGGTAATGCCATACAGCCATTTCATATGTAAAGAAGTTTTGCCTGTAGAGACGCGCATCCATTAATGTTCATCACAGGTCATAAATGTCCCCCACGACAAGTCTTCCGAGTAGCGAGTAAAAATATTTCGCGTATTTATCCATTATCCTCAAGAACTCGATCCTGCGGGCAAGAAAAAGTTTTTCGATTTGTATAAATCCAAAACTTTGATATATACCACTCTGGTTTAGCATCAGCCGGTCGTAACTTCGGTGTAGATTTTTAATTTATCTAACAAACGTATTGAATAAATATGTAATTGTGTACACTTATTCTTATTTTTTGTACAAGGACGACCTTTAATAGCCAGCTGTTTTTGCATGATTGGTCCTTCGAATATAAACAAATCAAAAATTATAGCGGCTTTATTTGAATCAAAATAATAATAATTCCAAATTTAAATGTCTATTCAGATAATAATCTTGATCGTTTTCAATGAGAGTTATAGACTTCGATCCTGCTATTTGTTAAAGTAATTTTTCATGTTCGAATTTCAAATTTACGTTTATACGATGCTTCTACGTAAAACTGCGGAGGATCGGTTCTACTCTGGCCAAATAGACAACATTCTTGACATTCGCATTCGTTTCGTTAGAATGAAATATATAGAATTATTCCGTTATTTGGAATCATTTCCACACATTGGTGTTAGATATAGAAACGATTTCGATAAGGAATTGAACGCTTGTGATTGTTTGATATATCGTAGTTATTATTATAATTTTAATTTAACTTTGATATATTCTTTTAAAACTGTATGACACGGCATTCCTAATATAGGCGTGTTTTCAAATTATATTTTTATTAGTTGTATTTCCTATATTATGTAATGGAGAGTGATTTCATGAATTATCCATATTGAAGTCATTGTCCAAATTGTCGACTCTGTATGTATTTAATACAGGGAAAAAACAGCCCTTGCTGAGTTTCTTGCCGGTTCTTCTCAGTACAAGGTTTCCCGCCGTAGATTTGTGAACCGATTCCCGGAAGTAGCTTGGTGGTACATGCCTGAGGAAGGCCATCCCTGAGGTTTTTAATGGGTAGGCCTCCCACTTCTGGGGAGGTGAGCCCCACATAACCGCCCCGGCTCGCCACAGCCGGGGTATGCAACTTAATGCATTTTCCTCAAAGGGAACAAAAAAAAATAGATTTGCGAACCGATGGCGTAGCTTTTCGACTTTCACAAGTACTTGTAACAGCCTAGACTGAATAAATGATTTTTGAATTTGAATTTGAATTGTTGTGATACATCCTGTTCTGACTTAAACACACGCTGAAGTGAGGGCGAAATGTCCAACGAAGCGACAACAGTATATTATATGTTCGATTTTAAGAGTATGGGTCCCTGGTAACCCATAATGTATTAAACTATCTATTAAGGCCTAATTATCCTAACATAGGGTAGACTTGCAACGGCACGTCGCACTAAAGGCAGTGGGGAGTTTTTGAGTTGAAATGATGATTTTATACAATGGAACATACAAATATTTACTTTTTAATTAGTTTCCAATCTAGCTATAACTTATATCACTTGACTTCAATAAGAGTCACTCGGAGCAACAAAACAATATCACCAAAACAAAGAAGAATCAATAAAAATAAATATTTTTGAATATCTCACTATTCTTTTGATATGGTTTTAACATCATTATAAAGTGATTGATATGTATGATCATTTTGCTGGTAATATTATTGAGAATGTATTGGCATTCAAAGATGTTGTGAAAATCTAAAACTACCCCGCGTTGCATGCACACACATATCTTAAAACGTTTTACAAGATTATTAGAGTACGAAACAGATCATACAGAAAGTACGGGACGGAAAGTGATAGCATTACGATAGCCAAACATAGCATTGGAGCGAGAAATGTCTTCACTAATAGAATGAAATTACACCAATTAGCCGACTTAGAGCGCAGTTTCGACGCTCTCATACGATATCTACCTCTTGCTTGTATAGATAGTTGGCATTCATAAAGGCATTCTTTTCTTTGACCCTCCTTTCCATACGCGCATACACTTCCACATCCATAACTTTTCTAGTAACATGATCATTCTCTCTTTATTATGCACTAGCTGTGCCCGCGACTTCGTCCGCGTGGAATAGTTATTTTGAGCATCATATTTAATTATGCAAACAACCACCTCACCTGTTACCAGATCTTGACAACGCGACATATTATTTACCATAAAAAAGATTCTAGTGAGTTAAACCTTAAAAGACAGACATATACTTTCGCGGACATTTTTTTAGATCGTTTTAAGAGGAATAATTCTTTCATACATATTTTTTTGGTATCTACAACCGTTTTCGCAGCGCACGCAACGGAAGCCCTCAAAGATGAATAATTTTCCCCGTTTTTTCCACATTTTCCATTAATTCTTCGCTCCTATTAGTCGCAGCGTGATGTTATGTAGCCTAAAGACAAACAAACAATCAAACAAACTCTTCAGCTTTATAATATTAGTATAGATTTAGCATATCACAATAAAATTCAATCGAACTTTGATCGTGCCTCCCATTACTGTGTGATAAATAAGTTAAAACTTAAGGATAATAATAAATAAATATTTGTTACACTTACACCAATTAGCCTAGCCCAAACTAAGCTCTATAAGGCTTGTGCAATGGGATCTAGGGTAACGGATAGACATACATATTTATATTATACATATATAAATAATTTTTATTGAAATATATATCAACAACCATGACTAAGGTACAAATGCTCGCTTTCATCACACAAACATCTGCCCCACCGGGACTCGAACCCGGGACCTCAGAGATGGCGACACCTTGAAAACCGGTGTACTATCCACTCGACTATGGAGGTCGTCAAAAAAATGTCGGTCGGATAAAAAAAATGTAATATTATACATTTATAAAGTTTATAAAAACAAATGTCAGTGTTTGCGCGTACAGCTTACGCGGATTCTTTTTTAAACGAACAAAGCAACTTAGAGATCTTGGTATTACTTTATTTGGTATTATAATAAATAAAATGTATGGATTTTTTATTTGTGAAGATTTCAAGAAACCTGCTATTTTTCTCACTTCATATAATATACTCACATTATCGCAACTGGAATATGATATACCCATTTGCAGTCTAATTCATCATATGTAAATATATTAATGCGTTTGAAATTATTCAAAAAATGTTTTGCGGTTTGTACAATTTAGATGCTATCATTCTTTTTATTCAATATCGTGACGGAATCACTCCGAAAGTTCAACCTACTTAAGTTAAAAAGTATGCAAATAGAATATAATTATATATAATATAATGATAGAAAATAATATGATATTTTCCATAATGTTAATCTGAGATCGCATTTAAACAAAATAGTAAACTTATAATATCAACTTTAATCCAATTGAAAGTAAGAAAGAAAACTCATTTATTTTAAAATCACACGACGGCACACAATAAAAAAAAACAACGAAAATTATCTATTATCTATTATGTACGTATAAAATAATCCCAACTAATATTATAAATGCTAAAAGTAACTCTGTCTGTTACGTTTCCCGCTTAAACCTCGCAACCGACTTTGATGAAATTTTGGTACAGACAATCTTTAGACCCTGAAACAGAACATAGGTTACTTTTTATTTCGAAGAAAAGGGATGAAGGGGTTGAAATAGAGGTTGAAAGTTTGTATGGGATTTCTTAATTTTAAAGCTAAAACCATGAAACTTTATATTTAGGTAAGTACTTGATAAGAAATCATTAAACATTTGTTCTAGCATTTTTGAAATTTCGACCAGCTAGGGGGTGAAATAAGGGTTGAATTGAAGATAACACCATGAATCTTGGTCATTGTGAGGCTGGCCCCTGTAAGAATCTCTAAGACATAAACACGGAACATTCCGTGGACATAAAGGACCAGGATTAAATTAATTTCACGCGGGCGAAGCCGCGGGCGGAAGCGAGTTAACAATAAATTGCATTCTGCCGTTTATATTCTTAAGCAAACGATATCGACAGCGTAAATTACTTTAACAAAATAGTAAACTCTTATAATATCAACTTTCATCCTATTGAAAGAAAGAAGAAACCTCATTTATTTTAACATCATACGACAGCACACAATTAAAGAAGACACAACGATGATTATATGTAAGTATAACATAATTAACAATATGCATTTTGCCGGTTATATTCTTAAGCAAACATATCGACAGCGTAAATTTTTATATTAAAACATTTTATGCCCTTAACGAATCGTAAATTAAACTGAGTACATGATACTGTTTATATGGCCAAATGGTTTTCGGGACCCAGGTCTAAATTTTGGATATGTTGTTCTCCTGGTGGAGCTGAGCAAAAAATGTTACAGACGCAAAAAAAGTTAGCGACTCATTTTCCCGCTAGAGGGCTATGAAGTTTCGGTAAAAAGTCCGATTTCCTAGTTTAAAAAAAAAATATACACAAATCTGAGGTATTGAAATATAATTTACGTATTTTTAAAAATAGTACAGGAGACCTATTTTTGAATTACGAATGCGACTTCGAAATCACCGATGTGACTAATAATCACCGATTTTCAATAATTCTTATTTTTGAATATCACTGATGTGACTACCTTAGTCACAGGTGTGATTTCATTACGAGTACCGCAATGGATAAGCCGGCAATAACCGGCAGCGATTACATTCATATATACATATATATACCTATATATATAACCTTTATATACCTATAATATATACATACATATATATGTGAATGTAGCATATATTATATATATAATAACCATAATGGTTAAGCCGACAATAATCGGCAGCGGCTACATTCTGCGTGGAACCGAACTCTTATATTTATGTGTGTACTTTATCTATGTTGGCAGCTCTGCGATCGACTTTCAAAAATTGGATGTTTAGGAATCCGTGACCTCAAAGTCACCGCTGACTATTTAGTCAGCGGTGATTTCGAAATCGCATTCGTAATTCAAAAATAGGTCTCCAGGCCCAACTAGATAGCATGAGATTAAATAACATTGAGGTAAGGAGACCTGTAAGGTCACATGCCTGTCACATGTCACTTTTTCTAAAAGTTGAATATTCTGAATCAGCTCGTCAAGGAGAACAACATATCCAAATATCTGCTGATCTGCCGAAAACCACGATTTTCTAATTCAGACTTCTTAGCCCCCTAACGGGAAAATGCGTCGTTAACTTTTTTTGCGATCATTACATTTTTTGCTTAGCTCGGTCAGGAAAACAACATATCCAAAATTTTGACCTGGGTCTCGAAAACCAGTTGGCCATATAAACAGTATCATCTACTTTTGAGGAAAATGCATTAAGTTGCATTAAGTTGCAACCCCGGCTGTGGCGAGCCGGCGGTTATGTGGGGCTCTCCTCCCCAGAAGGGGGAGACCTACCCACTAAAAACTTCAGGGATGGCCTTCCTCAGGCATGTAGGGAGCCCCCGGGAACACCAAGCTACTTCCGGGAACCCCCAGCCTCCGCTCCCCCGCCGATACTGTATCGGGGGAGGCTACAATACCTCCCCCGATCTCCACCACCGACGACGCCCCCCGGCCACGGAAGGGGCGTGGTTCCTACCGGGTCGCCATATCCGCGACCCGCGGCAGCGCCGCAGCTGTGCTACCGAGCCCGGCGACACGTCAAATACCTAGTGAAAACTATAGCAAGCACGTGGTAGAGCCACAGCTCAGTATAAGAAGCTGGCAGAGCAAGCTGTTCTGGTATTTTACAGAACGCAAAGGTGACATCGGGTACAAAATACAAACAAATTAAACAAAAAGGAGGAAAAAAGCTTGTGCACTAAATTAGTACATCTGACTCTAACCTATTACAATGTATGATCGTGCTTTAATCTATACTAATATTATAAAGAGGAAAGATTTGTTTGTTTGTTTGTTTGTAATGAATAGGCTCCGAAACTACTCGACTGATTTAAAAAATTCTTTCACCATTGGAAAGCTACATTATCTCCGAGTAACATAGGCTACTTTTTATCCCGGAAAAATTGTCAGATCCCAAGGGATGCGCAATAAAGGCTTCGCTCAAAAACTAATGCACAGATTTTCATGCGGTTTTCATCAATAGATAGAGTGATTCTTGAGCAAGTTTTGCGGTATATTTTTTATCTCGGAAAAACGGATAGTCCCACGGGAAGCGCGATAAAACCTTCGCGCCATAAACCGACTTCCGCGCATATGTAGTCGGGGGCAAAAGCTATGACCCTTAACCCTCTATAGACCCAATCCCGAAATCCACGCAGGCGAAGCCGCGGGCAGAAAGCTAGTCTATAATAAATATAGATTGATTATATATATGAGTCCTGTACAGAATAAATAAAAATCAAATATTCGAAATGCCTTTAAGGAAACACTGCTTAATTAAGGTACTGGTATATTATTATAATAACTTTGTCTGATATGCATTTTAAATCTACTAACATTTATTATTTGTAGTGATAAATATAGTTAGTGGCTATTCTAGCCATACTTTATACCGAGTGTACAACACATAACACAATAATAATGTGAAAGTTATCAAAAATCAACACGAGGAGGTTACGAAAAGCCATGTTTCATTTGAAGACCAAAAACAGTATAAATAAATTGGTACGCCCGCTGAACAAATGCGTTCTAATTTTAAATAAACGCTATTTGTAATGCATAATACAGATGCAGATAAGATGGTCTCTTTAGATAATTGATGATCGATTCATATTATTCACGACTTTTTGCAAATTAATAAAACTGTGGGCTTTATTAGTCTAAATTACTGACAGTTATGTTTTTTTTCTTTTTCATTGCCATTTCAAAGCCAAATTTGGTCCTTTTTACAAAAAAATTGACCAGGTTCGATTCGCGGTTATGTATGAAAGTAAATAAAAAAGTTTGAATTATTATTAAATCTAAAATCGACGTCACGGTTCCTAAGAACAGGAGACCTATTTTTGAATTACGAATGCAACTTCGAAATCACTAATGTGACTAAGAATCACCGATTTTCAATAATTCTTATTTTTGAAAATCACTGATGTGACTACTTAGTCACACAGGTGTGGTTTCATTACGAGTGCCCTCACCCACTCGTAATCAAGTCATACTTGTGGAAATGTTATCTGTGTTTTGTTTGATTTTCAGTCTATAATATATATATATATAATATATATATATATATATATAATAACAATAATGGTTAAGCCGGCAATAACCGGCAGCGGTACATTCTGCGTCGAACCGAACTCTTACGTATGTACGTGTGTACTTTATCTATGTTGGCAGCTCTGCCATCGACTTTCAAAAATTGGATATAATAGGAATCCGTGACCTCAAAGTCACCGCTGACTATTTAGTCAGCGGTGATTTCGAAATCGCATTCGTAATTCAAAAATAGGTCTCCTGATCTCGCTATCTCTCATAGTTGCCGACTTCACCATACTGACCCATTTGGATTGTACAACCTGTATATTTCTATACTTTTATAAAAAACGTATAGTCGCTGTTTGCTGCCTAAAAAAGAGAAAATTAAAAAAAATAATATCAAAGGGCACAATCAATCCGAACGCTTCGCAATAAATACAAATTTACAAAAAATATTACTCCGGCCCCTGCCAGTATAAATCAACGTAATTTACGCCAGTCATTACATAGATTCTCATCGAGACTCGATACATTATTCGCAGAGTTAACGGGCTGACTCCTGGCTGGTGACAAGAGCTAATGGAGTATGAAGCAAGCATACCCCACGCCCTATCTTCGGGCTTACGGCTTATATCAGATATTTTATTGTATGTTCACGAAAGTACTTTCTTAGACCAATATTATATGCTTATTTAATTATTATTAAAAGAGATTTTTATTTTGGCGCTAAACAATATTTGCAATAAAAAACAACAACCAATTAATCGATTAAAAACATCTCTGATTCAGTATTCCGATTGAAATGGGATAGTGTCAATAACACTGCCTAATATCACCATTTTTCTATCAGAACACAAACAGATTTAATTTAAGCAGAGATGTGAAAAATAGTTTAGTAATAGTATTTAAATACAAAATGCAAAGCATAGTTGCTAGCACTATTTCAAATAGAAATACAAAATAGTTTTGAATAAACGTATTTAAATACAAAATGCAAAATACGTATTTTTAAAATAGGTTTTGAAAATAAAATACATCGTTAAGCATAACCACTTTTATTTATTGAACTGATTTTAAAACTAGTATTAGTTCAAAGAGTTCATCTTTCATGTTCCGTTTATGGGGCCTAAATGTTGGCATTATTGTTCTAGTTGACAAATGACAATAACAACACTACGATCGCGATCAGTGCGTTCATAAATAAGGAAATCATGGATTTAAGAATGAAAAATTGTAAAAATTAATTAAAAATGCAACGAAACTATTTGTTTTTTTTATAAATACTAAATATTTATATAGAGTATTTCAAATAAAATACAAAATACATTTAGAAAAAAGTATTTCAAATATAAAATAAAAATGGGTATTTTGCATTTTGTATTTACATTTGAAATATATGTATTTCAAATATTTCACATCTCTGAATTTAAGCCTCGTTCTGTAATACGGGCCTGAAACCGAAATCTTGCACAAGAAATTAAATTATATCAAAAGAATAGATTTAATTACAAGAACGACAATTACATTTATAATGTTATTAAGGTTAATTCTTACTAACATTATGAATGAGAAAATCTGTCTATCTGTTGCGACTTCACGCCACACCTACTGGATTTTATTTTTTCCGTCGTCAGAAATAAAAATTGTAGCATTAGTTACAAACGAAATGCTTTAAAAATATTTTTTCAGCTACATGAGATATTTTTGCTGAATAAGATGTTTTAAGGTACGCTGATTTCAAAAATAACTTCCATTACTCTATCACGTATAGATTTTTGCAAAATAAAATATAAAAAATAATGAGAAATATTATCAACTATTTATCACAACAGAGACAGCACAATGTGTATCAAAATCTATCAACAATTATTTTTCTTATTTAAATTTATGCCCAACTTTATGTTTATCCTTTTCCTTATGATTTTCTTTGTTCCCCGAATTCGTTTTTGGTTCCCTTCTTTGGTGTCTCGCTTAAACATCCAACAGTTGTCGCGAAAAACTGTTATTCTAATTAAAAAAATAGTGGACCTTATCTCTTTCCCAAAACATGTACAAAAGAAAAGGCTCTTACTAATACAATAAGAATGTTAAGTGTTGCTAACAAGAAATTAAAGATTTGTCTATATTATCTACTATTTTATTGATTAGAATTACAGTCTATCACGACAACAGTAGTCCACCAATATACTGACATCCCATCTTCCTTTCGATATCACGAACATCCTGATGAAATCTTTCACCTTTTTCTTCACTGTAGGCACCCAAGTTTTCTGGAAAATATTCAATATGGGAGTGTAAGAAGTGAACTTTAAAACTCATCTTACATCCTTGAGTTTTATACGCCGTCAGAATACGCTGTACAATAGTTTTATATTCGGGATCCTTAGCATTGCCCAAGAACTTCTGCACTACATTTTTGAAAGAATCCCATGCTTCTTTTTCGATTTCTGTCATTGAATTATATCGGGGCCAGTGAAAACTGCTTCTTTTAATTTTGCTTCAGACAATTTCGGAACTTGGAACATATATATTTAAAACAATTCCCATCTCCACAAACCATCCATCGATGTTATTAATATTTGATTTTCTCAAGAATCGTAGCTAAGTCATAGTAGTTTTCTTCCATATGAACTGAGTGTCCCATTAGGAGATATGCAATGCAATTTGCCGCAAGACTGGTTTGAAGCTAGTTTTGGATGAATTAATGAACAAGCGCCATTCTGATGAATCATATTCTATTTCAAAACGTTTCATGTGCCCACGAACATCATTACAATAAACCAAATTTCCGTCTTTAGTAAAATACTGAGTAAATTCTCTCTCTCGATATCTGTACCAAAAAAATGAGGTACCAGATGATAAAAAGTTTTTGCTTTTTAGCTGTTGAGTCTGAAAAGTTGAGGTCTCTCGTCAACTGAAAAATTTGAGCTAGATTCGTTCTGGGGAGCAAATGTTTCTAAGTCAGCTGCATCACTCAGGATGTCAACTAAATTAGGAGGTGGGTACGGAACTGATATTTCAGAGCTATGGGTCACTGGGCGAATAGCTGAATCAAGGTTAGGGTAAGATATTTTCTTCTTATTTTTCATATTAAATCCTTTCACATCTATCGAACAGAAAAGCAGTCGGTTGTGTGTTTTTTATCTTCACGCCATATTATAGGAATGCCAAAACGAAATGCAGCTCTCTTACTCTTAAGCCACAAGCGCAGATCTTCCTCACAACTTCTGCACACCTTATGAGGAGCCCATACTTTGATTTGATCAACAAGTATTAATTTGTAGTAAGCAAAGTAAACTTTCACAAAATTTGTTGACATTTCACGGAATAAAAGAGTTATGGCTCATAGAGGTTTTTTTTCCTCAGGAGAGGAGGCTGAGAATCCTCATGGATACCACCGCAACGGCAGAGATGCGGTGATTATGTCGGACTCCTGGTGAATCGAGGCGGCTCGACCCAACAGACCTACCGACTAAACTCAGCCTAGCCTTGGCCATCAGGGCCCTACGGCTTGAATGGAGAGGTTCATAGAGGTTGTGTAATTACTCCGAACAGCTTCTGTTATATTTGTGGTGAATAACCACCTCCCCTGGACTAAATTATTTACTTACACCCATTATATATTTCTTTATTCCCAGACATTTTCAATTAGGGTAAGAACTCTAAAACAAAATATAAAATTTGGTTTTGAAATAAAAATCATGTGATGGAATTTTTTAAATATTTGTTCGGGTTTTAGGACACCAAAATATATAAAAAAATTATGCAGTGTTTTACTTGCAGACCTGTGTTATTGTAGTTAGTTTTGGAAGTATGTTAATGGTCACCCCAAAACACTTCCCTAACGTAATCCAAAAATGACTACCTGATTGAAAACTTCTTCAATAGTTTTATTGTAATCATTAGAAGTATATATTACTGTACATTGCTCTGTTTACTAAATATGTTTCAAATAATTGGGAGTGAGTCGAATTCTCATATAGTTTGGGTTCTTTAGGTGTCTCCAGGCATTAATTAGCCTTTTTTCGTTTATTCCTTTTTAGTATGATAGTTCATACAAACAACTTTATTTAGATTCTCGCTTGTTGCTAAAAGACGGAAATTTTGTATATAAGTATCCTTAACAAACAAAAACTTAATAAACAGATATTCTGTAAAGGCCAGTTTGTGATTGAAAATTGCCGAATTTCATTAACTAATTTGATAACTTTACTATATCCTGACACGGGAAGTATTTATATTAGCATTCCAGCAGTAAAACATGACATAATAGATAATATAGTTTGAAATGTATGATATCGCAGAAATAATGGAATATAATTTCAAATTAATAGGCCCTTAACTATGAAATTCCGGTTCTTTTCGCTTGTATTTCAACTTAACTTTTTAAATTTAAGCGCCATAGAAAATAAATATTTTTGAATTGCTTTTTGAGTCGTGAAGTGAGTTTTGATTTCAATCAAATCACCGAATGAGGATATTTTAAAATAAAAAAATCTCACTACATAAGTATTATTGTTTTACGTCAGAATTTAGTACATAATTGACTATAACTTTATGACAGCCCTAAAATTTGAGTATAATCTTCAATTCTGAATACCATTATTTATTGGAAATAGTGGGGTCAAATTTTAAGACACTTACAAACGTTGTTTCTAGTTTCTGTTCAGCATCATACTCTTAGACATTTTTCACCTAAGTTTGGTGATACACATACGTTTCTGTAACGCTTGTCTCATAAACGCTCAAAGCTTAGTCACTTCTGCAAGATGTGTTCTTAGTAATATGTATGCTATCCTCGTATCAGTCTCGATTGAAGCCACAAGATCTATTGTAGTATTTGGGCTTGATGTAATCCTCTCCAGTCCTGTAGAAGTTTCCTCTCATGGTCAATATTTTGCAAGATTTTCCCACCACAACTTCATCTATTTATCCTATTTACTTAGCACACCATACCTCCATAAACTTGTACTAGCATTATTTTTATTCAGTATAACAATTTGCAAAATTTTTGTGCTTTTTCCGTTAAGTGGAAATGGGTTTACAATGATGCTGGCATGTTATAATCATTTCAGGTATTTTGATGTGATTTTTAAAGTGTTGTGGCACCAAGGCTTCCTAAAATTTCAAATTTATAGAGTAAAATGTGAAAGAATTCTAATTTCTAGTGTACCTATCGTATATAATCCCAATACTGAAGATTAAGATCAAAGCAAAGTTATATACAAAATAAAAGTTTAAGTCAAGAAGGTTGATCCTTGATTACAGATTTCTATAATTTTGCTATCAAGAATCCTGTATGAAGGTCCGAAACGACTGAGAAGCCTCAATATATTGGTCTTGCAAATCAAGACTGCACTTTTTACAAATTTTGATTGACCGACTGAGTACTATTTTTCAGACCTGCGGGTGACATGTCCTTTCTGGAAGAAGCACCACAGGGAAATAAATTTCCTGTATGCATTGTAGGGTTTAAGCTATAGATATTGATCCATACTGCAACCACAGCATCTTTAGTACAAAAAATGTTACTAGAAATCAAACTGGATCTTGTAAGTTTAGACCTAGGTTTAGATAGTTTGGCCGGGCTCCACCGCACTTAGCCTCATGATTGGGCCATTGTGCGTCCTTCTACTGCGTCTGCCTCCTTCCTACTCCGTCCATCCCAGTTCCTCCCTGAACGCCAACAGCCTCAGTGGGCTGCTGCATGCCTCTGGCAAGGACGCCGGGGAATGGAGAAGTTTCTCCCTTTGGCCGGCCACACTTGCACATTCCATAAGAACGTTCTGTGGCGTTTTCTCAGCCTCCATGCAACCTCTGCACAAGGGGCTGTCTGTTATACCAATAGGGTAGACGACTACAATTTATTTATATCTAATGAAATTATGTCAATATAGAAATTTCAGTTTAATTATTAATTTATATTGTTTTTAGATTACTAAAAAATGAGCAATTATTATTTACGTAATTCTAATGAAAGGAACACATTTCTAGCATTCCCACATTAAAGGTAACATTTTTTATATAGAAAGTTAACAAACATAAGTCATAAGGCGAGTTTACTTATATAGTTATGACGATCACGATTGCAGTGTTTTTAGTATGGAGCGTTTTTGAGCGACCAGCGACAGCGCCGCAAACATAGCGATGTATCTTCAAAACTTAATACGCAGGTAATACTGTTGGTTCTACAATATTTCTCAGGTAAAAGAGTACTCTTATTATATATAGAAACTAGCGACCCGCCCCGGCTTCGCACGGGTGCAGTGAAAAAATGGTTATGGTGGGTTATCCCTAAGAGATAGACATATACCATCGCGGACTTTTTTGTGGATTTTTGTAAGTTGTACTATACTGTAGTACATTATTTTGGTCTATCTCGTAGGGTTCAGCCAGCGTTTGCAATATAAGCGCAAAAAAACGTGCTTATTTACGACATCACATTAGAAACCTTTAAATTTATCAGTGTTTCTCTACTATATTATGCATTTATTATACATACAAACCTTCCTTAAGAATCACTCTATCTATTAAAAAAAACCGCGTCAAAATCCGTTGCGTAGTTTTAAAGATCTAAGCATACATACGGAAATACAGCGAAAGCGACTTTGTTGTATTGATTAAAAAATTGTCGTCTACCCAATTGTGTACAGGTGTTTGTTTAAAAGGCAGCGTCCAGTTATGGTAGCTATGACCTTTTGGAACTTGTCTCTCTTTAGTTTGATAAGGGAATGGGCAAGCTTTAACTTCAGCAATCATAAAATAAAACACAAAATAAACGGTCCTTATTTTATTAGGTCTAGCCCTGCTTCTGTGCTAGTTCTCTCGCCTTTGCCTTCTCAAGCTTAGCGATACGGGCGTTGGACTTGTTGCCGAGCATACCACCTCCCCAGTGTCGGCGCAGCTCCTCATACCGCTCATTGAAGTTGGTCTTGATGGCTTCCACTACCTTCGAGAAAGCAGCACGGTCACCGGACTCGACCTGAGGAAAAGAACACATCAGCAACCAAATTTCGGCACAAAATCAGTTATGTTAAATGTGTGGCTTCAGATAACTCTATTGGTGGTAGATTGAGTTTTCACCATGGCACTCAGATAGCAAATATAAAAATCATCATATCGCACTACCCGTGTAAAAAAGTCGTAACTTAACTTGCGTCGAAAATGTTTTATTACGTAGGTAAATAAAGCGAGCCTCATGATTTAGCAAGTGGAGAGAGGTGGTCTCTGCCTATCCCATTGGGAACAAGGCGTGACATATATGTATGTATGTAATGATTTACACCTTCTGTCGAAATCTCGTGAAGCTATTTACAAAAAAGAAGGAATAAATGCAAAAATACAAAAATTTTGCCACTTTAAAAAACATAAAATTCGAGCATTAAATAGGGGTATGCATATTTACATTTATTCGTTTTAGAATTATCCCGCTGATAAAGTCATAAATTATGTTTACGTAATTTTTAAAAGAAGATTTACAAGAAAATCTATAACGCAAATATACATAATTACTTGTTTCTGTATTTTACAATCTAGGACTATTGTAAAATACAGAAACAAGTAATTAAATCAAGGTAGGAGGAGACCGGGGGAGGTACCTGAGGGGGTGCCTGAGGAAGGCCATCCCTGAGGTTTTTAGTGGGTAGGCCTCCCCCTTCTGGGGAGGAGAGCCCCACATAACCGCCGGCTCGCCACAGCCGGGGTATGCAATTTAATGCATTTTCCTCAGGGGAAAAAAAAAGACTATTGTGTAATTCTAATTACTCTATATACAAAAAAGGATTTTCCGTTAAATAACAACGTGATTATACTTACAACTAATAGATTATAATTAAATATAAGAGAGTACAAAACCGTAAGTAGAGTTAAATTAGATCATATATTTCAAGATACATAACTAAAAAGCAATAATTGTAGTTGCCCCTGCAAATATGTGATGTGTTTTTTAGTGTAGTTGAAGGCAACTGTGACCTGCGATCATGTCTTTGAAACTTTTTTCTAGACCTCATAATAAAAATATAGGGCCGTTTTTTTAAGCTCCTGAAAAGTAGGTGAAAATCACTTACTTCCTTTTTCCAGGAATAGTGTGATATACTTCTTTAGATAAGTAGTATCCCATTGTGATGCGACTAGATGAACTCACCATAATATGGTTGCCATGAAGTCTGGGATAATATTTATGTCTTTCCAAGTGATGACAGTTAACAACACACAAGTAATAAATAACAGACAACTGCATTTCTGCAATACCACTGTACAAAAAACTACAGTCGGGTCAATTTAATAGGCCACATTTGACATTTGTTCATAGTGAGGTGACCTGCTTAAACACTCTGATTATGGTGAAAAATCGATATTTACTTCAAACATATGTGAATCGAATACAGTTATTATGGAAAAGTACTTTTTTTATAAGATCCCTATCTTATAAAAAAAGGAACTTTTCCACAATAACTGTAATAGGCAAACGAGCAAATGGATGACTTGATGGTAAGTGATTATCGCTGCCGCAACAACAACAGATGTGTTGGCGGCCTTTTAAATGTGAATACGCTCTTTTTTATAGGTACTGTATTAATATATTTTACGAGTTTGCCTTAAAAATTTTTAATACCAATTATTTCTCTGTTAAAGAAGTTATTATTGTTTTTTTATTATAAAACAAAAGAATAACATGTTTTATTTTAATAAAAATTTGACTCAAAAAAAAATCAAAATCAAAATAATCTTTATTCAACATAGACCTTTACAGGCACTTATTGACGTCAACAGACAAAACAAAAAAACAAAGCTTAAAAAAGAAAACAAAAACCTTGTCCGTACGTACGAATAAAGAAAAAAAAGAAAAAAAAAAATTGACTCGACACCTGTTAGGAAATTGGCCTCGCAATGTTCTTCTCGTCCCTTGGAGTAGGGCCGGGGAAACTGCTCAGGACTGTTGTCCTCCTCAGTAGCTTCGATCGCCACACGTATCAACGTTTGGGTCCTGGGGTTCGGCATTATTTTGCCAGGAAATTGGGAGAGCCTTCTCGAGAAGAACAGGCAAGAAACTCTGAAGGTCTATTTTTTATCTCCTCTTTACAATGTTAATAATTACAATAATATAATACAATATAGTATAAGATACAATCATACCTAATACGATTACAGTCGTATGTATGTTTACATACAAAAATAATACAATAAACTAACTGACTGACTATTAATTCATGGTGAATAATGCCTTCACAAGTAATCATTGCATTCATTCGATTTTTTGAGGGACATCACTTACGTATAGACTTCACTGAACGCAACATTGTAACAACGGTCATTTGTGCATTTCCAAACTAAAAAAAATATTGAATATTTTATGTCCACCATTACAAGGTTAGTTGAGGAATTTTAATGAAATGTCAAATGTGGCCTATTAAATTGACCCGACTGTAGTGACCATTTGATTTTATCACAACCAATTAATTGCAACTGACACTTCAGACAACCATTGCATATCAATGTTTAGACATTGATATGCAATTATATGAGAATAAAGCCAAGTTTCCATAAAAAGATCGAATCAATAAGATCTATTTATTTGCAGACCGATTTTTTTTTTTACACGCTTTTTATTGACTTACTCTGTCCGTTTGTTTGTTTGTTTGTTTGTCATGATCAAATCTTGTAATCGATTTTTCGACCACTTCTACTGCTCCAATCGAGCTCAAATTTTTTTTACATGTGTATTCTAAATGACAATACAATATTCAATCATTTTCGAATCATAAAAATACATAATTATGTTGTAATAAATTAAAAACTTTTTAATATGAGTGTATACGCCAAACGCCATCTATTGTAAAGTAAGTGATATTTTATTAGTTCGGATAATTATTCAGATAAAGTATTTCACCTAAATATTGTTAGATGGCGTTATTACAAAAAATATTGTTGATATCTACAACGCGGTTAAGTTATTGGCATTGATTTTATATAAATATGGGCCAGAACATTTTCGTTTATGTTTGATCTGTATTATTGCACTACTATAAACGTTAGTCAACAATATATTATAGTCATTCATCAATTTACTACAGTGGTTTATTTCTCGGCTGGGCTGGGAGATTACTGCTGTAGGGTCGCACTACGTGCTGTGCGACAGGATTTTACTACAGTCCTGCAACCCAAAGGGGGGAGTAGTTCTGTAGGGACGTGTCACTGACCGATACGTCAGGATCGTACAATGAGAATTGGTTCAATGAAGCAAACAGATAGAATTTGATATAATGCATATGTTTAATTCTAATACTACATTTTCTGAACAATTATGTACATTTCTTTATGTTTGTTATAATAATCACGAGACTAAAAAGTAGTAAATAAAAAAAATTAAAAAAAACTTTTTAAAAAAACACGGTTTTATTAAAAAGACTAAAAACCGATCTAAAAACTTGAAAATAAAGTCACGCTTTTAGAAAATTTGGGTACATATCAAGAACAATTTCTGATGACAAAAAGAAATGTAACTCAAAAATTTGTCTATAAAATTTAGCAAATTAGTCCAAGAACTCAATGACTATAAAAGCGTGGGGTGTAAATGTTAAGACCATTAAATGAGTAATGTTTAATTTTGAACACCCCACGCTTTTATAGTCATTGAGTTCTTGGACTAATTTGCTAAATTTTATAGACAAATTTTTGAGTTACATTTCTTTTTGTCATCAGAAATTTTTCTTGATATGTACCCAAATTTTCTAAAAGCGTGACTTTATTTTTATTTTCAAGTTTTTAGATCGGTTTTTAGTCTTTTTAATAAAAGCGTGTTTTTTTAAAAAGTTTTTTTTAATTTTTTACACAGAATTGTCTAATTTCTACTAAATCAGATATGACAGTGTATCAGCGCGAACATCTCAAAACGCTGCGAGAACTGGCAGCCAGAGCGGAACAGGGTGAGCGAAATTTGACAATTAAATATATAAATAAAGTGCCGAGAATAATCAGTGTTCCACCTGCAAAAAACTAGGCCCTACAGTGATCTCTGCTGCGATTCTTATATACAAACCTGGCATCTCTAACGGCAAAATATGATTTATTACTGATCGAAGTTAAAACTTATGAACCAGCATTTATTTTTATTACTGAAACCCATTTACATTCTGGAATACCTGATAGTTTAATAAATATACCCGGATATTCACTTTACCGTCTTGACAGAAATGGTAGAAAAGAAGGCGGAGTCGCCATGTATATTTTTAGGTGATTTTAACCTTTTTTTTTCTTTTTATTTATTTTTTTTTTTAAAAAGGTGATTTTAACCTGCCTGTGATTAAATGGCCTCTTCAAAATTTGCAAAAACATGATAGCCTACATGAATCTTTTTTAGAAAAGTACACAAATAGCAATCTATCCCAATTAATAACGGAAACAACCAGGAAAGAAACCAAGAAGAATCCTTATTAGATCTCTTATTATTAGAGATCGGATAATCGGATGTATATTTACCTAAAGTTAGTTTTAGACAAAGTATGGAAACGGCTTTTTATTGTTTTGTTAAATAAAAATCCCGGGATTGCGAAATTGGATAGCCGGATGTTTATTTTTTTACCTAATTTAGTTTTTGACAAAGTATGGAACTGTCTTTTTATTTTATTTCCATAAATAAAAATCCCGGAATTCCGGTACTGTAGAACATTTTGGTAATGCAAAACTAGTCGGAACCCGGAGTCTCGGTCTTTTGAAAATAAATACCGCGTGCTAATTTAGTAATTTTCAAACAATATCACTACGTTAAATTTGCAGTCCCGTATTTTCCCGGGATTTTTATTTAACAAAATGTATTTTAAAAAGCCGCTTCCATAATTTGTGAGCCATAAATTAACTTTAGGTAAATATGCACCCGATTATCCGATCTCTACTTATTATGTAATGATGTCAACCTAATATGCGATATTGAGTACTATCCACCGATAGGCAAAAGTGACCATCTAGTAATCTCAGCAAAAATACAATTACTTCACACAAACCCCAAGAAAGTTAAAAAGATAGTTCAGTATAACTACTTCAAAGCTGACTATGTCGCTATTTGTAAGGAATTGTCAGACAATCTTAGAATTAATGAATGTTCAGTAAATGATATGTGGTTTTCTCTTAGAAAACATATTGATTCAGCCTCAAGAAATTATGTGCCACATGTAATCGTAAAAAAGTTAATAAGAAACCCTGGATTAACAAAGAAATACTGCAATTAACAAAAAAGAAGAAGGAATTGTGGAGCACATACAGAATTAATCCAAATGAAAATGCATACAATAAATACAGAATTATAAATAATAAGATTGTTTCCATTAGTAGACAAAGAAGAACAGTTTTTGAATCAACTGTTATAGAAACACATTTGTCCACGTCGCTGTTTGTCGCCTAACCCATAAAATTGAGCATCTAGGTATACGAGGAAAGCTATTAGCCTGGATAGAAGATTTTCTGTCGAACAGAACCTCTTGTGTTCGTATAGGAGCAGCTTTATCTAAAACCCGAGATGTACTTAGTGGTGTCCCACAGGGGTCAGTCCTTGGGCCCTTGTTATTTATTCTGTACCTGACAGATCTCAAAAGTATTCTTAAGCTACCTCTTTTCCTGTTTGCAGATACCAAATTTTTTGGTAATCCTTGTACTCAATTGCAGGACATACAAAGCAATCTTAATGCCATTTATAATTGGACCCAGGAATGGTTGTTGACACTAAATCTTGATAAATGCAGTGTTACACATTGGAAAAAATAACCCCCATACTGCTTATTATCTTAGAAACCAACAACTAACACCTGTTGATCGCAAAAAGATCTAGGCATTACTATTACACAAGACCTAAAATGGGGAAACTCATATCACAAATATATTAAAAAAGACTAACTCTATGCTATATATCATTCGCAAGGCGTTCAACTGTCTCACTGCCAAAACCTTTTTTAATCTCTACAAAACTTATGTTTTCTATGATAATGAAAAAGATATTTTACTCTTAGAAAAGGTGCAGAGAAGGGCAACTAAGATGGTTCGTGCCCTGCGCCTTTTTTCCTATGAGGAAAGACTTCAAGCACTTGGCCTTTCCACACTAGAAGAACATAGACAGAGGGGTAGTCTCATTGAGACCTACAAAATATTGAGAGAATACTATGACGTAACTAGCCTACCAGAACTGTTTCTGCGCAATGGAAACACACATCTACGAGGCCATGCCCTAAAACGGTGGATACAGTCTTCCAACAAGAACCCTAAATGGAACTTTCTGCCGAGTCGAGTTGTCTGCTTGGAACAGACTAGCAGAGAATGTTGTTCTGGCACCCTCACTGAATTCCTTCAAGAATGGACTTGACAAATTGAACATCTCCAAGCTATTCAAAACACACGCATCAGCTCCTTAGATGCTAGTGTGTCTCACCTATAATAATAATATAATTGCAGTGACACTTGATTAACTCACTAATTTATTATTATTATTATTAACAAGCAGTTGAAACAACTGATATGCCTGTATCCAGATGTTCACTACTTCTCATTTGGTCTTATTTCTGTTGGTGAGATATTTGTCTAATCTATTTTTAAATATATTTGTTGACGGCAGCCTCAATTCAATCAATGTATAATAGTAATTACTTAAGTTAGCTTGTAAGTCTCATTCAATAAACTGTACGTGATTTGTCTTTTATTTCCCCTAGATATAAGTTATTAAACAGATAATTAGGAATATCAACAAGTCATAGAAATAAGCCTAGAAATGTATTGTAAATGTACATGTCACGAGCCACGATGCGCATTTAGACTCCCCGCCAGTTTAACTACGCAAAAATGTATATAATTCGGGCCGAAATCGCCATTGAGTCGAGACGACGCACAGCAAGAAGTCAGCAAGTAGTCAGCAAGTAGTCAGCAAGTAGTCAGCAAGTAATAGTAGTGCTGTGAAAGTGAGTGCTCAACGAGTAGTAGTGCTCCAGGTTTCCCGTAGTTCGGAATCCCTGTGAAACAAAGGCCCGGCCGTGACTGTACATACCGGCGTAGAATAAGAATAGTGTAACAGTGTTCAATTGGTGTAGTCAAGAATAAATAGTCTCGTATGTGGGACTTGTATTTCAAAACGACGCTTTCTTATTTCAATCGACTTTGTCTCTTCTGCTGAAGATCAACCCTGCACCTACCACCGTCTTGAACAACTGGTCCTTCGAGCCGGATCTTCAGAAGAGCAAGAAATCGAAAGAAGAATTCAAGATGTCCACATACTCGACAAGAAGCCAGGCTCGTCGGGTTGAAGAGCAATCGCACCAGAATCAGGAAGATCAAGTACACGGCACCAAGAATGAACGATTGCAAGAAGTTCGCCGTGGAGGAATTCCGGGGGGTCTGCCCGTGTCTGAACTACACACGGACTCCGGGGTCGCCGCGTCGTTACTCCAAGCAAATTCGCCGTCTACGTCCAATCGAAGAGGACTCCCTGACTACCGTGTGCCCGAAATACCACTGGCAGGAGGAAGAATTCAGGACTTCACCACACAGACGCCGAGTACCGTACGTCGTGTGCCGGCACCACAAGCACCGGCTAGCGTAACGTCATCAAGAAGCAGTCGCGCTCAACGAGACGCCGCCAGAAGAAGAATCGAATATGAAGCCGAACTGGAACTGTTCAGATCACAACAACGGCTCACAGAAATGAAGAAGAATATGCAACTGGCCGAGCTGGAAGCCGAAGAAGAACAAGAACAAGAAATTCCTGAACAGCAAGTCGAAGAAGTGCAAACCCGCGTCGGGGAATGGGTTGAGAAGTCACCATTCGTCGAACAACCCACGCAGAAGAGGATCGTCAGCCACGCCTCGGATCTGAAACAACATGAAGTAATAAAAGAACTGACGACCGCAATCCGCGATATGTCAAGACCTCGCCCGATGCCGCGCGCCTTCTACGAGCTCCCGCTCTTCAACGGCGACCCGGCAGAATGGATCTTCTTCAAGAGACGCTATGAAGAATCAACGAAGATGTGCGATTTCAAGAGAACAGAAAACCTCGCAAGATTACAAGTGGCAATCCAAGGAAAGGCGAAACAACTAGTGGAAGATTTACTGCGCACAAGTTATGATCCTGATGAGATTATGAAGACGCTCGAACGAGCCTATGGCAACCCAACGCTACTTCTGCAAGCCACAATTTCGAAGATAAGAAGCCTACCAAGAGTCAACGATAACGACTGCAACGGGCTACGAATACTCAGCGCATCAGTCCGGTCCTGCGTTTCCACACTTCGCAACATCCACGCCGACGGATACATCAACAACCCGCAACTTGTGAGAGAACTACTCGACAAGCTTACGCCGACGCAACGCAACGAGTACTGCAAATTCGCACGCCGCGCTCAAGCAGAAGACATCGACTTTCGAGTTTCGCCGACACTCCTGATCTTCGTCGAATTCCTCGAAGAGCTCGCCGACACTGCTGCCTTCATGCTACCCGCTGAACTCGTTGGTAGCACGTCATCGAACATGAAGACTCCAGCAACAAATCTCAAGACAGCGCCCGTGCACGGCAAGACTCCGATGACAACACGCAGGGAAGCTCATCGAATCATGGAAGTCGCTGAAGTCGAACTCAAGTGTGAAGCCTGCGACAAGCCTCATCACCTCTCCAAGTGCGAAGTGTTCAAGAAGATGAACAACGACGAGCGATGGCAACTAGTGAAGAGCAAACGACTGTGCTTCAAGTGCATGTCAGGAAGACACAGCAAGATGTCATGCCGTGCGAAGAAGTGTAAGAAATGCAACAGACCTCATCACGAACTACTACACGCCGACCGCCCGAACAACAGTGAACAAGAGGCCGCGCCAACCGAACGTGTGACGAGCATCGGCGATCAACGAGTCAAGTCGCTACTGAAGATCATCCCTGTCACCGTGGAAGATGGGAAGATTGAACGGCACACATACGCGCTGCTAGACGACGGCGCTACAGTGTCACTGATCGACAGCACATTGGCCAGCAACCTGGAAGGAAGCAAGCAACCGCTACACATCGTCAGCGCTGGGGGTCATTCCATCATCGACGACGAGTCGCGCCGAGTGGTCGTCAAGATTCGAGGTGCAAACGACAAACACCACTCACTCACTATGCGCACCATGAAGAACATAGATCTCCCGCCGCAGACGATAAGTGAAGACCTGATCAAGCGACACAAGCATCTCCGAGGGTTGAACTGCGACAGCATGAACGAAGCTAAGCCACTACTGCTCATCGGCCAAGACCACTGGGAACTGATTGTTGGAGGTGACTTTCGACGTGGAAGATCGGGCCAACCTGCAGCATCGCTCACTCAACTGGGTTGGGTGATACATGGGCCAGTCAGTTGCCGAGAAGAGGGACACGAAAGAGTCAACCAGCTGTCCGACCTTGAAGACATCGTGAAGAAACAGTTCGAACTCGACGCCATTGGAATTAGCAAAGAGTCAAGACAGAACAGTGACCACGCACGCGCCGAGAAGATTCTGCAAGAAACATCCAAACGAACTGCAGATGAATGGGAAGTGGGGCTACTATGGAAGCAGGATGATATCGACCTGCCAGACAACTACAAAGAAGCCAAACGACTGAAGAATATAGAAAGGAAGATGGATCAAGACGAACAATACGCGAATGCCTACTGCCAACAAATGCAAAGGCTGATAGACAAGGGCTACGCGCAGAAGGTCAATGGGTCAACGAGTTCATCGCCTGTATGGTACCTGCCTCATTTCGGTGTTACCAATCCTAACAAGCCGGGGAAGCTGAGACTGGTCTTCGACGCCGCCGCGACCTGCAAAGGGACGTCCCTCAACGACAACCTGTTGAGTGGACCTGACCTGATGAATTCCCTGCTCGGTGTGCTATTTAAGTTCCGGTCGAAACCAATCGCCATGACAGCTGACATCGAAGACATGTTCCTGCGAGTGAAGATCGCCGACAAAGATCGAGGGGCACAGCTATTCCTGTGGAGAGGCAAGGATCGCACCAGAACACCAGACGTCTACGCCATGAATTCCCTGATCTTCGGAGCTACGTGTTCGCCTACATGCGCCATCTACATACTGAATCTCAACGCCAACGAGTTCAAAGAAGAACACCCGGATGCTGTACGTGCGATACAGGAGCGCCACTACATGGACGACTACCTAGACAGCGTAGATGACATCAGCACCGCCGTGAAGCTCGTCGAAGAAGTTACAAAGATACACGCAAGAGGGAACTTCCACATACGAGATTGGAAGACGAACAGCTGTGAACTCAGAAAACAGCTGCCCGATAGCATATCATCATCGGTCGACCTAACGAGACTGATGGGAAAAGTCGAGAGGACCTTGGGCATGATATGGAACACAGAAGAAGACACCATCACATTCGACCTGTCGTTTAAGAAAATCAAGAAAGAAATCGCCGAAGGTCAAGAAATACCCACGAAGAGAGAATTTCTACGATTCATCATGAGCCTGTTCGATCCGTTGGGCTTGATCTGTCCGCTCACCATCGACTCAAGAATATTGATGCAACGAGTATGGAGAACGGGGATACAATGGGACGAGCCACTCACTGAAGACTGTTTCGTCGACTGGAAGAAATGGCTCTGCGACCTGGAAGCAGTAAGAAGCCTGAAGATGCCGAGATGGTACGGGCTGAACAGCTCGACCTTGGAGCTCCACGTGTTCGGCGACGCCAGTGAACAAGCATACGCCGCCGTAGCCTACCTCGTCGATGAACACAGGAACGTCACGCTCGTCGCAGGAAAAGCAAGAGTTGCACCACTGAAAGTTGTCTCCGTGCCACGACTCGAGCTGCAAGCCGCGCTTCTAGCCTGTCGTTTGGCCGAAACCGTCGAGAAAGAACACGCCGTGAAAATAGCATCGAAAACCCTGTGGACCGACTCGAAGACAGTACTTCAATGGATACGAGCAAATCCACGCGACTTCAAGCCATACGTAGCTCATCGACTCGCCGAAATCGACAGAAAATCGCAAGTTAGTGACTGGCGCTGGGTACCTACTGCACACAACCCTGCCGATGAAGCCACAAGAATTGGATGGAACAGCGAGGGCTCTATATGGATGACGGGCCCACCTTTCCTACGTCTACCACCAGAAGAGTGGCCAGAGATGACCAGCTGCGTCGCTACAGAAGAAAGCACGCACGAGATACGTAGCACCGCGCAAGTACATGTAACGACGGAGCAACCCGAACAGCTGATTGACATAAATCGGTTCTCTTCGTGGCAACGCGCCGTGAACACGACAGCACGCGTGATAGCATGGACAAGGACGCTACGAACGAAAACGCATGTACCTGTGACCGGCACGCTGATACAAGAGGCGGAGCTACTGCTAATACGACAAGCGCAAGAAAGCTCGTTCGCCGCCGAAATAAGAAAAATGAAGATCGGACAAATCCTGCCGTCACACAGCAAGATACGAAGTTTGGACCCTATGCTCACAACCGACGGGCTGTTACGAGTTCGAGGCCGCTTGAACGCCGCACAGATGCCATACGAAGCTCGCCACCCGATCGTGCTGGACGGTCGTCACCGCATCACCGAACTGATAGTCGGCCATCATCATCGCCAAGCACAACACGCGAACAACGAAACTGTCGTGAACACGCTGCGAGAAAAATATTGGATCACGAGGATGAGACCTACGGTGAAGAAAATAGCAAACAGCTGTAAAATATGTCAACTGCGTAAGTCCCAGCCGACCTCGCCGAAAATGGGTGACCTACCACCAGCAAGACTCGCGCACCGACGGCGAGCCTTCGCGCACTGCGGGATCGACTACTTCGGACCCCTAGAAGTGACCATCGGGCGACGACACGAGAAGCGCTGGGGGGTGGTGATCACATGCCTCACCACCAGGGCAGTGCACTTGGAGCTCACGTCATCGCTAAGCGCCGACGCAGCCATCATGGTACTAAGAAGGTTCATCGCGAGGAGGGGCCAGCCAGAAGTAATGTACAGCGACAACGGCACCAATTTCGTAGGGGCAAACACCGAAATGAAAAAGGCCCTAACTGCACTGAAAGAGACAGCAACCACCAGGGGAATAGAGTGGAAATTCATCGCACCAGCCGCACCACACATGGGAGGCTGCTGGGAGCGTCTCGTACGCTCGGTGAAGACAGCCCTCAAGGCAGTACTACGCGAACGAGCACCGAAAGAAGAGACTCTGCAAACCCTGCTGACCGAAGTCGAAGCCATCATCAACAGCCGACCACTCACTCACGTGTCGGTAGATCCGAACGACCCAGTGGCTCTTACCCCAAATCACCTACTGCTGGGGACAGCTGCAAATAGTACCCCGACTGGAGTCTTCGACCGAAGCGACCTCAGCACAAGAAAACAATGGAGATTCGTACAGGCATTAGCTGATCAATTTTGGGCAAGGTGGCTGCAAGAATACCTACCGACACTTCAGCAACGCAGGAAGTGGACCGAGGCCATAAAACCACTACGAGTCAACGACTTGGTCCTGATCGTCGACAACAACCTACCTCGTAACTCATGGCCACGGGGAGAGATCGTCAAAGTGCATCCCGGCGCTGATGGACAAGTTCGAGTAGTAGACATCAGAACTCCGCACGGAACCCTGAGACGACCAGCCTGCAAGGTGATCGCGCTGCCTACGAACGAAGATGTTTCGGAGCAACTTCCTCAACAGGGGGTGGAATGTTGACGGCAGCCTCAATTCAATCAATGTATAATAGTAATTACTTAAGTTAGCTTGTAAGTCTCATTCAATAAACTGTGCGTGATTTGTCTTTTATTTCCCCTAGATATAAGTTATTAAACAGATAATTAGGAATATCAACAAGTCATAGAAATAAGCCTAGAAATGTATTGTAAATGTACATGTCACGAGCCACGATGCGCATTTAGACTCCCCGCCAGTTTAACTACGCAAAAATGTATATAATTCGGGCCGAAATCGCCATTGAGTCAGTCTACCTCGAGACGAAGCACAGCAAGAAGTCAGCAAGTAGTCAGCAAGTAGTCAAAGTAGTCAGCAAGTAATAGTAGTGCTGTGAAAGTGAGTGCTCAACGAGTAATAGTGCTCCAGGTTTCCCGTAGTTCGGAATCCCTGTGAAACAAAGGCCCGCCGTGACTGTACATACCGGCGTAGAATAAGAATAGTGTAACAGTGTTCAATTGGTGTAGTCAAGAATAAATAGTCTCGTATGTGGGACTTGTATTTCAAAACGACGCTTTCTTATTTCAATCGACTTTGTCTCTTCTGCTGAAGATCAACCCTGCACCTACCACCGTCTTGAACAATATAGTGTTTTGTGCTGAGATTACATCCTCTGGTAATTTGTTCCATTCAGTGACCACTCTGTTAAGCTAAAAAAAGGTTTATGAGGATTGTTGTGTGAGAAATTTCTCGTGAGCTTTAAATGGTGGCCCCGTAATTGGGTATTCTTGTTCCATTTGAAAAAATGTTCAAACTCCTTTAGGTCATAGTGTCCATTTAATATTTTATATGTCTCAATTAAATCTCCACTTTCTCTCCTCGCACGCAGAGTGGTAAGTCTCAATGTGTCTAATCTTTGCTCGTATGTCAATTTCTTTAATTGTCTCGGTATCTTAGTGAAAATTTTGTACTAAAAAGCGAAAATCATCTTGATTTAATCAATCCGGCCGGATTGCAATCACTAGATCTGTATTATTACTTAGTATAGTGTGAAGTGTGTGTAAAAATCCATACAAAGTTTGCTCTCTTGTTTATTAAATAAAAAGGAAACATTAGTATGGAATAAGCGAAATACTCACATGTGTAAGAGCTAGGCAGGTGCAAGTCTTGCGGTGGACAAGCGCACCAAGCCGTGATTTTCCCTTCACAATGCAGTAGGGCACTCCCATTTTACGGCACAGTGCTGGCAGGAATAGTACCAGCTGAAAAATACGGTAACTATCATTATAGTTTAATATCATAAAAAGAAACTGCTTATAAGATAATTTGATTGAAACTAGTTTTCAATTTTCTTACATGAATACTTTGGATATATTGTAAATCGGATATGTCTATGAAATAGTGTAAGGATTATATTTAAAAAAGAAATATAATATAATACATATTATGAATAGCTCAGAGTCAAATGTCTTCATTCAGCATACAACACAAATAAAGAATATTTGTTTCATGTATGCCTCAGGTGAAGAAATTCTTACATCACTGCTACACAAATAAAATATACACTTGATCATCTCTCTCTAGAAATTTTCACTACAAGAAAATCTGAATACAATACATTTATCAATTTTACTGTAATACTGCAAAACCAACAGAAACTGAAACCACATAATAGATTTTAAAATTGTATTTACAAAAGTACAATATTTCATCCTTTGTTTTATACTTTTTATCACAGCAATTTTGTTTTATCCTTTGGACTTTCTTGTGGTATCATATCAATGCTCATAATATTTCAAACTTTGTATCTTCAAGTAAAGCTCTAACATTAGTCAATTTAATACAGACAACCTGTGAATTTTCTCAATAGCAGTATATGAAAATCTGAGTCTTCAGTTATTGATAATTGTAATAAATCAGTTACAATGTTTGTGTAAAGTCCTTACCATCCATTGATATATAACAAACTGACATACAAATCATTGCCATGCCAAATCATGGCCATGCAACCCAGTTACAACTATTCTAGATCTTCATATTTTTTCACAAAAACATTTAGCAATGAGGCTACTTTTATCATTTATTTGTAATCTTCTTCCACAAAAATTGTAATTAATTTTAGACTACTTCTACATATCCAATAACTCTAAAGCACCTCAAAACTTTTGTATTCATGATAACAATACAATATATAAATATAAAAAATCAAATATTTTATTAGGGCTCAAACATAACATATGGTGTTCACCAGCGTAAGAAATTTTTCTATTGTATCTATTTAATATTTTATTTAAATATGCTAAATAATTGTATAAAAATACATTTGGCCAAGTTGAGATTTCAAATAATATATCTAGTTATTACAAAATAGTGGTTACATACTAAAGTCAACATACCTCAATGGGGTCTACATCATGGGCAATGACTACAAGCTGTGCCTTCTTCTTCTCAATAAGCTTGGTCACTGTGTTGGTGCCAGAACGGATTGTGTTGGGCCTCTTCGGTGGGGGCTCATCCTTTTTGGCAACCTGCAATTTCACTTACATGTAAGTATGTTCATAGAGGACAATTACTTATTATTCAAATGATGATTCATCAGAGATCTTGGTGGTTAGAGGTCTTCATGGCCATCTGATATAAATTTTTATGCATCATGTCCAAATTTTTGTAGAATAATATTGAAACCACATGTTGTATATTACAAAACTGTCAAATCATTCTTATAAAAATAGTCCAAATAAGAATCTACAAGAAAACAATGTACCAGTTTTGCATGCTAAAAACAATGTTGAAGTAGAAAAGCAATGTTGGGATATTTCAGTTAGATACATCTTACTTTTTTACATACTTAAAATTACAAGGCAATGTTGGTAACAGACACTGATTCCTGCAATTCTGGATGTGGGCACTGCCTCTTATATATAAAAAATATACTTTATTTTATTATAATATGGCAATTAAAGCCTAAATACATAAAAAAAACTAGTATTACCTTTGCTTCAGCAGCCTTTTTTAGGCGTTCCTTCCTGACTGCTTCAGTCTCTGGTCGATATTTCTCCAGGATCTTGAACAGACCTTTGGCTAAAATAAATAGAAAACATGTTTATAACAAAAACTTTCTACACAATCATTGAATAAAAAATAACACTAAAGTCAGAGTTAAAAAGCTCGTTAATTTTGTTGATAATCATAGTGATTCATCGTTGCATTTGGTAGTTCATCATTATAACTAATAATATAAGATACAATCATACCTAATACAATTACAGTCGTATGTATGTTTACATACACATATAAAAATAATACAATATTATAAATAATGTTGTTACCACACATGGCTCTATGAATAGTGTCCCTAGTCCCAAATAGTGTGATTATTTAGATAGTCACTTACTTTATAATAACCTTTACTCTTGAGTGTCTTTTTGATATGGTTTTTAAATTTATATAATTTATTATGGGGGAGGCTTACAAACTAAAAACCTCAACAATAGCCTTCCTCAGGCGTGTAGGCAGCCCCCAGGAACGCTAAGCGACTTCTGGGAACCCCCAATTCAATAGCTATCCTAATTTGTACTTTTATGAGGAATAGAAATTTCTAGGTACATTTTCTTGTTGAAATGCTTCCACATGTACCCATTACAGACATTGAGAACACAGAACTTCATTGAAATTAAATCTAAGTAGAACATTTGTAACTCAAGGAATCCAAGGACAGTACCAACTTACTACAAAAATAAAAATTAAATTCAGTAAAGTTTACCAGTTCAGCATGTGAGTGATTAACTATGCTTTCTATTGACATATAATGAATAAACTTTCAAAAGTACAAACCTGTTGTCTTATCAAGTGTCTGTGTAAACTGGTTGATTGGTGGAGGCACCTTCAACCTGCGCTGCAAAACAGCCTTTTGGCGCTGGATGCGGATGTACTTAGGCCATCGCACAAATCTGGACAGGTCACGGGTAGGTTGGATGTCCTGCCCTGGTGAGGTGTCACTTATAATTTGTATTCACTTCAAAACAAATGTCAAGCAAGAATACATAATGAATTTATCAGTGTTAAAAAGCTCATAAAATTAAACCTCATAGCTAATCAGTTTAAATTTTTACATCATGTACCTATTTTAACTTTGTATTACTACTCTTTATAATAGTACTTTATTTGTCAATAAGTCAATTACTTTAGGAAGAAAAGTACATATAATCAGAAGTCAGATAGGATTAATTTCAAACTTTGAGGTTGTGCAAACATGAATGTAATTTTTTAAAGTAGTGTGTGAGAAATTATATTTCTTTTAACTAAGATTTGATATCCTAAATAATTAAAAATCTCAATTATAGTTGAACTGTTGTTAAGCTCTAGTTGAGTTGAGTGTTATAATAAAAGAACTCACCAATAGCAAAGTTCTTCGCCCTCTTCTCAAAAAGCGGGTTTACAATCTTTTTCGGCTCAACTTTTTTCACGACCAATGGAGCGGCCGCTACTTTCTTCCCAACCTTCTTCTTCGGCTGTAATATTAAAGCTTTTATTAAACTGATCCAAATTAAAATCGTTAGAACATTGCAGTGGCTTTCGTTTTAACGCATTGACATCATGGCAAAGTCGCAATTTGCAGGTTAGAAAATAGTATAATAATGATTCTTTAGATATATTTGCATCATCTTTACTAAATAGCTTCCCGTCACATAAAATATATATAATTCGGCAATAAATAAACTGAACTATGTGTAAACATGCATCCAATATATTACATAGAACATACTATGTTATTCTATGGAAATTCACTTTTTGACCTTAAAATATACTAAAGAAATAAACGCACATGGTTTTTACCTTCTTCTGCACCATCTTTAATGTATTTTATGTGTGGGATTTAAAGGCCACGAGAGGATTCGTCACCTGAACCAAACATCAAACTTTCGGCTGAAATGGCCGAAAATAAAAAGAATATAAATGACTTTGACACTTGACAGTAGTGGTTCCTTTCTTCCCACTAGGGAAAGGCAAAGGCTCTATGCCATACAGCCAGGTCTTAAAATTTGACACTTCACAAACAGCACTTTTTTTATTTATTTTACCAGCCATGGCTGCAAAGGCCTTCAGCCGAGACAAACAGCACATGAGATTATACACATAGAGTAATAAGAACTAGTCCCAAAGATAAATAATCTAATGAATCTTGACATATATGTATATGTCTAGATTCGTATGTACAAATCTAACTATATCTAACAACAACCTATTTAGAACGTCAAAATAAGTTATGAAATACAAATACACTTAGTTGGAATCGATTCCGCGTGATCTTGAGTACTAAGTAACTACTATAGAATAATAAAAATGGTTCCATTTTAAAGTTAACTATTAACTTTAAATTTATACCAAATTCATATAAATCACACAAGTATTTAAGAAGCTATCCTGGATTGAGTGAAGGAGTTAGGAAAACAAGGAAACATGGAAAAATAATGAATGAAGAAAACAACAAAAAATAATTAATAAAAACTTTATTTGGCCTTTCAATATTTTGTGTTTCCTCCCCTAGCCCTAATAACAGCTCGAGGACGATTTTTCATTGACTTAATCAGCTTCTTGATTGATTCTTGCATATCCCACCTTCCCACTCCTCTATCAAAGCCTTTTTCAGCTCGTCCACACTTGAAGGAGCAGGATTTGTTTTCATCAAAATTGGTTTAGTACTTTCTGTACATAATGAAACAAAGGATAATAAGTACCCAAGGAACATTTTAGCAACAAAAAAACATTTTAACCAGTAGAATAACAGCTTGAGACTTTATAAACAGTGTAGAAAAGCGTACAAATATATTTAAGGCTGCAGTAGAGCATAATTGTATTATTTTATACAGTAAGGCGGGTTTAGGGCTGTATAAAGCCGAAATTATTACTTTTGGCTGTTAAGTAACACGGAAATATTCCAAAATACAGTGCGTGGTATAAAAAGCAGCTTTAAGCAAGTTTATAAGACTAGGGTAGTATATCAACTGAATAGTGCTCTAGAATTATTTCTTTTTGCAGTCTAGTTCTGTTGAATATTGCTATTTCTGAATAACGGTGTATACTTTGTAGTACAGTAATCATATAAGGCTTGATAATGGTTATATAGGACACCCTTAAAAATCTAATTTCTGTACAAGAGTGTCATACAATGTTGTCTGCTGAATAATGGTTTAGTTTTACTTTATTTTTAGGCTATCGTGATTAGCGTAAATGTTTGTCTTTAGTACAGTTTTTGGTGTTACAGTAGACCATTATACCGGTTATAGTGTTTCAATACATAGTTATGCAGCTTATCGAGTATTTAAATTTCTAAGTAAAAAATGGCGTATCAAAATGTCAGTTTTGCATAGTATTATTGTGTTCATAGTAATTTGTTTTTGCTTTATTTCAAATTTTTGTCATCAAAATATATTTGTGTTAGTAAACAGGTACCTAGTACAGTTCATTTATTAATTTAACTGTAGGTACCTATTGCGGAAATAAATATAAATTATATATACAGTATGAGTCTTCTTTACTTTCAATTGAACTCTGAATAGCTGTAATATTATTATTATTCATATATTTAATTAATAATCTTAAATTTAAGTTTTTTACAATATAGATATATAAAATAAATATAAATACTATAAAAAACTTAAACCTAGTATGCCGCCGGTAGCGAGGCAAGGCCCAAACAAACCGGTGGTTAGGGCTGCAGACAGAGAAATCTCCGGACAATACGTGCCGTGTCGAGAATCACTGCTTTTTGTATCCGACCCTTGATCCATCCGTCAAGCGAGAGCCTCTTAAGATGTTGATCGAGACTCTTTGCTATCAAGCCATTCGCAGACACAACTATCGGAACAATGATTGTCGAATCAACATCCCACATGGCGGTTACCTCGTATGCCAAGTCAAGGTACTTACTGGCTTTGTCCTTCTCGGCTTTTACGAGGTTCTCGTCATGAGGGATGGTAATATCGACGAGCATTGCACGGCGTTGGGAGCGGTCGACCACCACGATATCAGGTTTATTGCACGCAATAGTCCTATCCGTGATGATAGAGCGATCCCAATAGAGCAACACACGGCCATTTTCAAGAACTGGCGCTGGTGCGTACTTATAGTACGGTGTCTCATGCTCAACAAGGCCGTATTGAAGGGCAAGTTGTTGATGGATGATCCTGGCTACTAGGTTGTGTCTATGCAAATACTCACCGTTTGCAAGATGAGAACAACCAGAGATAATATGCCTAAGTGACTCTCCGGGACGGCGGCATGCTCGACATATGTCGACGGTACCGTCCTTTAGGATATATTTTCTATAGTTGTTCGTCATCATTACTTCGTCCGCAATTGCACAGACAAAACCCTCAGTTTCCCCAAAGAGGTCACCGAAGCGCAGCCAGTTCACCGACGCGGGAAGATCTACATCAGGGCCCATTAAGGCCCGATAAAACCTTCCGTGCAACTCTTTGTCCCTCCATACTTCCCTGCGATTTTCGACGCTAAGCACTGATGGTTTACGCCAGTTCTCAACTGCCATAGAGAGAGGGGTAAATCCCTTGTCAACTGCCACAACGTCACAATGCATCCCACATTCGTTGTTTAGGAAATAGTTCCTAAGGCTGCACACTTCACGGTTATGGAGGTTTTTGGCATTTAGAAAGCCTCTACCACCACACTTCCGTGGAATGTACAGTCTCATAACAGACGAACGTGGGTGTAACATGCGATTTTTTGTGAGTAGTTGACGGACTCTCCTATCCAAGGTGTCCAGCTCAGTCTGAGTCCATCCCAGTATGCCAAAGGAGTATATCAATAAAGGCATCACCCAACCATTGAAGGCACGCACCTTATTGCCACCAGACAAAAGACTATGAAGTACCTTTTGACGACCTCCATAGTCGAGTGGATAATACACCGGTTTCAAGGTGTCGCCATCTCGGAGGTCCCGGGTTCGAATCCCGGTGGGGGCAGATGTTTGTGTGATGAATGCGAGCATTTGTACCTTAGTCATGGTTGTTGATATATATTTCAATAAAAATTATTTATATATGTATAATATATGTATGTCTATCCGTTACCCTAGATCCCATAGCACAAGCCTTATTGAGCTTAGTTTGGGCTAGGCTAATTGGTGTAAGTGTAACAAATATTTATTATTTATTATTTACCTTTGTTAAGCGGCAAAAGAAACGTGTCTTCACCGATTCCTTGACATCCTTCACTGATATACCCAAAGACTCTGACATACCGAGATACTTGTACGTTTCGGCCTCAGACAAAGATCTGAGTGTCATTGTCTCTGAAAGTTGTAGATTTGTTGAATTTACAACTTTTCCCTGCCGTACATGCAAGACCGCACATTTGTCTACACCGAACTCCATCCCTATAGAGTTACTGAAAATCTGCGTAATTTTCAATAACTCCACAACGTCTTGGTGTTTCGGTGCAAACAACTTGAGATCATCCATGTACAGCAGATGACTAATGACCTCGCCCTGTCTACGTAGCCGATAGCCTGTTATTATTATTATTAACAAGCAGGCAGTTGAAACAACTGATATGCCTGTATCCAGATGTTCACTACTTCTCATTTGGTCTTATTTCTGTTGGTGAGATATTTGTCTAATCTATTTTTAAATATATTAGTGTTTTGTGCTGAGATTACATTTTCTGTAAGACTTTAATATTTGTAAGAATTGTTTGTACATAAGAACATCCTCAAAATGACCTTTAGTTGCTTAAAAGTAACCATGTAGAATATATATCATTTATGTATCTGACACATAGTTAATTTTTGTTTACTAATAGTGTAAACATGTACTAAGATTGTATTGTTTTACTTTTAAATGACATCTGATATCACTACCTATAGTTCTAAGTTCTATTTTATTTCTATTCATGCGTATAGTGGTTTTATTGCAAAACGATTAAATTGTTTTTATTTGTACGAGTGTTTTATTACAGTATGCACAGTAAAAGGATATTTTTGTGTACTATATGTATGTTTGACTTAATTTTTAAAAATAGAATACGACGTTTTACTCTAGTGGTTCGATTTGGATTTATGGGTGACTAATTTGTCTTTTTAAATATAACACTAAATTTTATTATACCTAATTTCAGCAAATCTATTTATAGCTAGCGCTATTAATGTCGACGTGCAAGGTTCACTCAGATTAGGCAGAGATGTGTTTGACAAGATCAGTTATTACTTTCCTAAAGGGAACCATATCAGTGCACGACGTTCTATACCTGATGATAATTCAGATTTAATCGCAGATGAGGTTAAATCTTCATTCTTATGTCGCAATCTTGCCTTTTGTCATAATGAATTTAAAAAAAATATTAATGAATATGTGATTGCCTTAATAAAAGCTGTAAACAGCATAATCGATGAAGCGTTAATTGCTAAAGAAAATAAAAATTTGACAATGACGAGAAGTTTTAATAAAAATCTCCGAAATATATTGCACGATGTAAGAGAGATTTTGAAACAGGAAAATAAGAAATTAAAAGATGATAATGAAACTTACATATGGATAACAATTATTAAAAGCATTAGTGGATTATTTATGATCAAAAGCGAGACTTATGTGCTTGATGCTTTAGTCATCAAAGACAAAGACAAAGACGTGTCAAATATGAAAAAAACATTAATACAAAAAGTTATAGGTGGTATTGCCGAAACGGAAATTAATTACCAGAGTTTGTTTTGCAAAAGCAGTAAGATTTGTATTAAATCAGTGGATTGTAGCAAAGTATTAACTGTGGTTCTCGAACACTTAATTGAAATGCCGGAAAATAAAACGCAAGTGTTCATGAAGTCACTAACAGAACTGTTCCGTAGTTTCAACTTTTATTCACTCTTAGAACAAGCAACTGCCACTGAATTTCAAATAATATTACATGACATGGCATTCACCAATCATGTTCCTAGCAAGGAGATTTTAAAATCTGTTAGAAAGGCCGTAGACTCTAGGCTAATGTCGACTGACTTAAAAGACAACACGAGCCTTACATATCCAGATATCTTGTTAATATACATTATATTGTCTGATGTGGATTTCCTTTTCAGTAGACAGAACCCAAACCCTTACGACGATTTTTTACATGAGTTTCTTGCGTGGGTTCAAATAGATATCCAAATCCACCCGTATTTGAAAAAGCTTCTAAATAAAATGCAAGATGATCTAAAAGGAGTCCCTCAAAACATACTCACTAAGTTAAAATACGAAGTCAAAGTATTTTTTGAGTTGACGGTAGATCCTGAAACATCTTAACGAGATAATTAAATAGGTATCACATAAAAAGTTCTTTATTGTTAATATCTATATTTCGTATATATCCTATCCTAAATAATAATATTGTTACCTTCTTCTTATTTGTCTGTGGCGTGAAGGTAGGTGTTGCCATTAGCAATATACAAGTTTCATTATTACCTGTTGGTACTTGTCAATCCACAGATAAGAGTAAGTTCTATATGAGCTGTTTAAGAGCATTTTCGAGACCTAAGTTGTTAGATATTAAACATTTGTAAATTAGTGTGCTTTAAATAAATTACCACCCTTATGTCGTCTTATGATTTAAGAGCTTCATAAATGATAATACTAAAATATTACAAGGGCGCTATTGCAACAATTCTAACCTCTTTGTGTGTTAAGTGAGATATGGTATGGACTTATTAAGCCGATAGTAAAAAGGTAATGGTAATTTTTGTAATACAAAAGTGCTTCATCGCTCGCATATTAAATATATTAAAAATAAGTGGTGAATACAGAAATATTAAAATTCAATACAGTATATGTAGTTATAGACTATAGAAATGTCTAGATTTTTTTTTTAATAATTTCGACAGATTTTATTACTTCATTTCATTTAAACTATATTTTTTATTTTAGTCTATATATAAATATAGTCGTTAGAGGTATAAAGATTCTATTCCTTTTTGAAAATCGTAAATAAGTAAGAGGGATTTTTTCTCCTCTGGAGACAGCAACCAAGTATCACGGAGATTATGTGGGACTCCAAACTGATCGAGGCGAAAGATGGCCTACCGACTAAACTCAGCCTAAACCTGGGTCAGAAAGCCTATGGCTTGGTTGGAAAAAATGCTTTCTATCACCGCAGTTTATATCCGTCCCCACCGAGGAGTACGAGTCTACCCTAATTAGTTATAGGTCGATTAGGCCTTAGTCTACACCAATGACCCGGTGCGGTTTGGTGGACTTCATATACAGCTTTGCATTTCGTTACAGATGTATGCCGTCACCGGGACTTGAAACCGGAATGTGAAAGATGACGCCTTGAAATCGGCGTACAAAACTAATAAAAAAAGATTTCCGAGTGGTGGTTCCGTTACATTATTATTTTAAAAGTTTCATAGATTAAAAAGAGTTTTCATAAAAATGTCATTATGTACAATATACATCTTCTGCGATAATTAAACATGTTGCATACGGACCACAAATTACTGTTAATATGCGGACGCAATATTGTTTTACAAATATTATATTCATGTATTTTAAAATATTTAAAATGTTTCGTAACAAATCAATACAATAGAAATTAATCTTAGGACAAAAATATCATCTATTTTATATTTTATTATGGTAAGAATAATAAAATGTCATAAAATTCCTCAATATAAATCGCTGGTATTCTCGACAATAAAGTCATAACACTTGTTATTTTCATACGAAATGGGTTCAAAATTTAAATTTTCAGAGTGAGTTTTGTAAGATTTAGCTTAATAAAACAATTTGATATAATAAATATGATTATCCTATTACACGATTAGCTCGTTTGAAAATATATTTAATATTGTAAATCAATCTAGTACTTGAATGATTCAATGGCATGAATGACCACGGCGTTTGCAAAGCTGAACTATATGCTCCAATGGAATCCATTCAGTCTTACAATGAGTATATGATTAGTAATGGGTCTTTCATGTTCCAATATACAGCACAATAGCGTTATTGATAGACACTGCATTATGAAGTACATAGGTTATTATTATATAATGCAGAGTCCATCAATACCAAGAATAGGTTTGGTGAAACATGTATTATTATCATTATTATGTAGCCTGTAGGTCCACCATGAGCGCTTTAAAGCGGAAATTAACCGCAGTGCAAACGAGATAGCGCTATACGGTGCAAGAGCGGTCTCTGTTCCAACATTGTTTTAATCCCAACAGGTCAAGGCTTCTGTTATATAACTCGGCTTATAATTGCAAAAATTAAGCAACGTTAGCCGTGCTCTAGTCTGTGACTAAAGTGAAATATAATTCTACGGCTAAATAAATATTTTAAGTGTGATGACACTGGATATAGTCAAATCCTAAGCAAGACCATCAAAGCACAAAAATATAAAATAAAAAAAAGAATAATGCTGCAGCACCTTAGTGAGTAGAGAATATGTAAAAAGGTATAAAAATATTTTTGACGTGAATACGTCTTTAAAATTGCTTCCATAGGGACGCAAATCAAAAAATCGAATGATAACAAAATCGGGGATACAGTTTAGTGTTGTAGCTACATATCTATCATCTCCATCCAAATTCCAATTACACCACTGGATAGCTAAAGGATCAAAGAATTTATTACGCCCAGTAAAGACTGTAACACATCGCGCGCGGTGGAGGGGGAGCCCCGCCAATTTGAAGGCCGTTTTGCTGCGTACTATTATTACCCGTTACGAGACGTATTCACGTACAACAAACGGCCGTGTCCATAACACAGCCACACCCCCTTTTTTTATTGATTTTTTTTTACCACGTATTTTATAAGCACTCGTTTTATTTTTATAATTTACCTTATTTACCTATAGCGTTACATATAATATAATATTGAGCCCCCAAATATCAACTCGACCCTTTTGACTCCCTGCAAAGGCGTGCTTTCCGTATCATCGGTGATCCCAATATTACGGCCTCAACAGAGACCTTGGAGCAGCGGAGAGACTTTGGCTCTCTGTGTGTTCTTTATAGGCTCTTTAACGGAGAGTGCTCTGAGGAATTATTTGCAATGGTGCCTTCGTCACCTTTTTACCATCGCACCACCCACCACCGCAGTAGAGTTCATCCATATCACCTGGAACCGATCTTGTCTAGTACAGTTCGGTTTCAGCGTTCATTCCTTCCGCGTACATGCAAACTCTGGAATGAGCTACCTGCTGCGATGTTTCCTGAGCGCTACGATATGTCTAACTTCAAACGAGGCTTAAAAAGAGTATTTCTCTCCAGGTAGGCAGCGGCTCAGCTGTGCTGCCCCTGGCACTGCAGATGTCCATGAGCGATGGTTACCACTTACCATCCGGTGGGCCATTTGCTCGTCTGCCACCGTATGGAATATAAATAATAATAATAATTCTTGCTAAAAACAGTCCTTATAGAAACTTCTTCAAACCCACATTGTTATTGAGACTTTGGCCGTTTTCACCAACTTTGTCTTAGCTTAGGCGACTCCTAAGAGACATGCTGTCTCACTCTTTTCAGTAATATAAAAAGTGACAGCATGTCACTTAGGAGTCACCTAAGCTAAGACAAGGTTGGTGAAAACGGCCATTAGTGTCCCATTGAGATGTAATCCCTTCAAGACGAAATAAGTAAAAAAAATGCAATATGTACAGAAACACATTAACTTTTACATTTGTAAAGTTTGATGCGATGTTGTGTGTATATAAAAACTTAATAAAACAAAATGTATTTTATTAAGTTGTTTTTATTATTAAGATTCAAGATTCGGAATCGGAATATGTAATCTGTCACTGTTGTACCGGGATAGCTGGTGTTTATTAAATATATCGCATTCCAATTCTATTTTTCTAATTGAATCACACCATCTCTCATTCATGATTGAAACTATTATACTTATTTAACCAATGCATCCAAGTTATGCAATCGGGTATAGGTGTGAGTCAGCCAATAATGATTTGATACAATAAACAATAGGTCAAGTAGATAAAGTTGATTTTTTTGTACTTAATATCATTTATTCAATCATTTATGACGTTATTTGTAAATTAATTACTGAAAATATACATATAACCTACCTACCATGATGTTGCTAAAGAACAATTGGGTAGATAACTTATTTTTAATTTTATATATAATAAGAGTACTCTTTTAACTGAGAAATATTGTAGAACCAACAGTATACCTGCGCCTATTACTTTTGAAGATACATTGACATGTTTGCAGCGCTGTCGCGGATTGCTCAAAAACGCTCCATACTAAAAACTGCAATCGTGATGTCATAATTCGGTAAACTCGCCCAATGTGTACGATCGTAAAAGCAAAATTCAAAATAACATTGTTATTTCCACGAGTATATATATACTTTCTATAAAAAAAAAATACATTTAATGTGAGAATGCTAGAAATGTGTCCATTTCATTAGAATTACGTAAAAAATAATTCAACACTTTTTTTGAAATCTAAAAGGTATATTAATAAAAAATTTAACTGAAATTTTTATATTGACATATTTTCATGACATATAAATTGCTCAAATTAAATAAAAATGGCCATATTCAGTTGTAGTCATCTACCCTATAATCGCTTTCTTAGGGTGATTTTCACCCTAAGAAAGCCAAAAGCAAAAGCCTAAGAAATCTGGGATTAATACCACATTTTACAATTATGTTCAAAAACATTTTTTTTAATATAAGGTATTATTTTTTTTTGTTCTCGGGGTATGCGATTTCATGCACTTTCCTCAACCTAACAAAAAAAAGGTGGATTTCGCTGCCTTTAAGTCATATCTTTAATAACATCAACAACACAGACAAAGCGCAGTTAACCTTTAAAACTTATAATAATATAAGCTATTCTATTACTAACTACTCTCTCTATTCGAAGATACCAGAGGTTCAAAAAACTTTTTTGTGTCGTAGACCCTTTGCCATGTTCTACGGCTTTGGGTAGACCTCTATTTACCTGATATTGAATGCCTATATATACTACAACATACAACATTTTATAAGCATATATATATAATATTTTTTTCACTTCAGTAGCTCAAACATGAAGGTTTTGCTGCTTAAAATCAGTGAGTAAAATCGATTTTTACTCACTAGTGAGACAAAGCTAACCACAGATTATAGTAACCTAATGGGATAACCATACAGACTATGTTGTTTCGCCCTAAGATAATATGCCCATGGATATTGGATCTGCCTGACACTTCTCGTTGTTCCGTGTCACGCATAGGTACCACTTTAAACTAATGTAAAATAAATTGGCAAGAAATCAGAAAAATAATTGTTAAAAAATGTCTCTTCGAACGGAACATAATAAGTACTTATTAAAATCTCAAGAATGATGCGCGGAACGGAACTATTGACAGAAGTTCCTTTCCACGCATCATACATTCTTGAGATTTTAATATTTTTTTTTATTTAATTCGCTTAGTTTACTAACAGGGAATAATAATAACAATAATTTACTTACTTATTATTTTTGAAGACATATTTTAACAATTATTTTTCTGTTCTTTTGACAATTTATTTTACATTTGTTTAAAGTGGTATGCGTAACACGGAAAAACGAGAAGTGTCAGGCATAATTATCACCTTAAAGCAAAACAAAAAAAAAAATCAAAATTTGGAATTAAATAAAACTGTAACATTTAATCTACAGAATTGTAGTAACTTTACGTTTAACTTTTAATTTGTTGTATAATTTTGAATTTAAATAAATGAGTTATTTTACATATACTCGTTCCTGTGTCTTATTTTATTTCCAAAGTAGGTATGATATTTGTTCTCGCTGCTAAGTGAAAAGTTATGTGTGTCACACGAGAGCAAAGTTGTTTGCATCTCGTGCCTTTGAATCCCTCAACACGCTCAGGATTCTACTATAGAATCACTCGCTTTGCTCGTGATTCAAACAGATTCCTTCGCTTGCTCGGGACTCAAATCAGCACGCGCAGCAAACATCAACTTTGCTCACTTGTTGCACAAATAACTATTTACTTCATAGGTACTTTTATAAATAATGTTTATGTCTTTATATTAGAAGATGGTATAAGTAAATAAATACTATCAGTGTATGTTGAGATCCGTTATTATGGACCCCTATTTGCATTTCATGGAACCCCAAATGTTTTTTTCGTTGACGTAGACCCCTTGCAGGTTGTCATAGGGTTGATATATGTAGACCGCTTAGGGAATCACTGCTCTATACCGTACACTGGTTAAGGTGGAATGCAGTAACTGGCCTTAAGTATGGCGTCAACTTTTATCTAAAACTTACGTTTGATATACACTTGTCAAAATCAATTCAATATTCTGTAATGACACTATCTCTAAATTTAAAATTGGCGTAAGTTATTCAACATAGATTTAGTGTATTATATTTTAAATTTGATATTTTCTCTAAAATTGGAAATGTCAGACTAAATTTAAAAGGAGCTATGGACGTCCTCGCTTTTTTTTTTTTCTCCTCAGGAGAGGAGGCTGAGAATCCTCATGGATACCAACGCAACAGGCAAGCAGGGATGCGTTGATTATGTCGGACTCCTGGTGAATCGAGGCGGCTCGATCCAACAGACCTACCGACTAAACTCAGCCTAGCCTTGGCCCTAGTGGCCTTATGGCTTGAACGGAATGGTTGGCGCACCCTCAGGAGAGGGCACGTCGGCGCTGCCCTCCGAAGAGGACATATGCGCGAAGGAAGGCTCGGTACGCCAAAGTAGGTCCGGCCTTGAAGTGATGGGGCCTACTCGTACATATGCAGCAAGCTGCGAAGTATGGAATAACTAAGGGATGGCGGCGCAGATGCCGCTTCTCGCAAGGTTTGAAGAGCCAGCGTCAATGAGTCGGGAGGGTCAGAAATGACGTGCCTGGGTCGACGATATTCTGTATTACGCGGATTGACTGGAGACGTCCTCGCTTAATTAATATAAAATAAGTGAGAACTTGTATATGGTTGATAAGACATTTTCACTAATACCTTTTACCTTTACCTTTAATTTTGCTGTACTGTGATAAAACTTGGCTTTTGCTAATTTTAATTAAAATATTTTGGTAACAATGAAAGAAAGCTTTGTTGTATTCTCTGGCACTATGGCAACTTTTAGTACTTAACCAACATTGCTAAAAATAAGTATACAGATAATCTAGAGCCTGGGAAAGGATATAAGCTATACTATTTTAAATGCAAAAATGAGTTGTAAGATGTTGAAAGTTTGTATCGAAGCTAGAAGTATGAAACTCATTTTTAAGCTTTTGTGTTATAGATAAATACAACATCCAAAGTTTATAAAATCAGATATAACACAGCTGAAGTTAGAAAAGTTAAAATAGGTAAAATATTTAAAGCGGAATAGCGCCTGAAAATCTACTAGTAGCAATTTTGACAATTTGAAAAAATCTGGAAGTCATAATGATGTTTGTTAAACATTAAGTTTCTCTCTTACGATTTTTTCACCTATTATAAGAAAAAAAGTGTAACTGTTGTAACATTAAACTTTAAACCGTATTAGTGATGTGCCGGATACCCGTATCCGTATCCGTTACTTTTTGGCGGATCTTTTACGGATCTATTTACCTTATTAATTTTATATTAATTTTATATCTATTTACCTTATTAATAATATATTCTTTAAGACGAACGGTAAGGCGACTAGCGACGCCAGTTTCCGAGCTTCTGACGGTCTACAATTATTTAAAATAGATTTAGTTTAGTAGCTAACAATTTGCATCGCTAGTGCGCCTTACTCTTTGCCTTAAATAGGCCAATAGTTAGAAATAAAAAACTATTACATTCAATACAGATATTTTTTTATTTCTTAAAATAATTGTTTGGCTCCTATATGTTGCAAACTTTGCTGTAGTTATCAAATTTATCATTAGTTATCATACCAATAATATATAACTCCAAGGTGCTAAATCAACTAGCTTTTTAATGAGATAAATATTATAAAAAGTTATGAGATCACTTTTTATTAAGAAAACAAAACTTAGATCTTCGTAATATTTAAAATTCCAATTAAATGATTTTCTAAGCAACTAAACTAGTACTGCGTGACACAAACAGTGTTAATGTTATATTAAAATCACAATGACAATACCAATGATATTAAATAAAACAAGAGGTTGTTGTTAAATATCATTGGACAATACCAAACACAAGCGTTATCTATACTGCCCAGTGTCACATTCACAGAACACAATTACGTCACATTAAACTGAAACAAAAACAAAAGAAAGACCCACCGCGCAATGCAAGTCGAAACATGTTTCAACTCAAGATCGCGCGCACGGACAACGATTCTGTAAGAAAGTTAAGATCCGTATCCATCTTGACACCAAATATCCGTATTCAGATCTGTATCCGCGGATCTAGATTTTTGACGATCCGGCACATCACTAAGCCGTATGTCCAGTCTCCTGAAAAATTAGCAACCGCAAAGTAATCGATTTATTAATATTGCATGTCATTGATTTATCAGATACTGCATATAATCGATTTATCGTCGGTATGAATAATAAAATTTTTAATACATAGGTACTTCTCAATGTAGCCTTTGGGTATTTGAACGATCAGTCGATATTAAGTTCCATTTTGCTGTTTTATATCTTACCTATATGTATAAAAATAAATGGCAAAATGTGTTGTTGAACGCACAACTCAGGAACGAATGAACCAATTTGGCCAAATCTTTTTTTTAAATGTTCATTGAAGTTCAACGATGGTTTTTATGGCAATTCGAATAAGATTTAAATCGAAAAATTCGAATAATCATCAGAAAATCCCTAAAAACAGCGTTTCTTTCCCATACAAACGTTTTCTAACTAAAACGTACAGTCAATTTGAGCTTTACTGTTATTGTATAAAGATCATATTGCTAGCACTCACTTTTGTCTAAGCAATGTAGGTGTGTTCCTATTCCTAACATCAAAAAATCAATTTGCGCTTTATTAACGCTATATAATGTTGAAAATCTATCATATCTAATGAAACAGTGTGCGTGAGCACAGAATATATCGTGAAGGATTTTATGTCACGTTCCAAAATTGAATAATCACAAAATGTTAGTTCATTTGGACTGAGACTTTTTTAACTATTGGATCCGACAGTCTTCGTACTGTCTAAAAGATTTGTAAAGTAGCAGTTTTTTGTCCTACTTATGTTATAGGTAATATCGCATAGCCAACCAAATTGCAAAAAAAGTCCAATAGAACTATTACGTATACGTGCGAGCGACTGTTAATCCGAGCAGATTTTTCGCAATTAGTCTCGAGGTGAAATTTGTATTTTTCACTCAGAGTGCAAGTAAAAGTAGTAAAATACAAAATTTAAAACCAATTTGGATTATACAAATACGAGTGTTTAGAAATATTTGGGGTAACTATTTCTTCTTAGTGATAGTCTATAGTAGCGTATAAGAATAAATTGAGGAAAACAGAAAGGTAAAATTTTCTGCATAAAATAGCGCCATCCACTTTAAACCGAACTAAAACGACCTATGTAGACTTTAGAGTTTTCTTAACCAAGATGCGATTGTCTATGATAATAATTGATAACCAATGACAGACAGAGATTTTAAACAATTTAAGTCTAAAGGTAAGAACTTTTTACTTATTGAATATTATCTTACACGAAAACTAAGTAAGTTCTGGTTGTTGAACTTATTTCAGTCGAATAAAAATTTATTACTTGTTACTTCTTCTAATGAAGTAAAGTCTAGAGTACCTATATATTTAGCGTAAGGAGGTTATAAAGCACTGAAGTTCGACTATAATAGTGTGTTCTAAATTCAAACACTCGAATAGTGATATTCACTGATATCATTGAATAAAATAAACGTTTTAAAAGGGAATGGTATTTTGATACTTATTTACAGGGAACCAAGTGATATTTTCAATCCTTAAAATTTCATGACCACGAGAAGTTTTATTTAAATATAAGTAGTTTAGCGATATAAAACAGTACTGTGAAAGCTTTAGAGTTGATAATTTATAATTCATCAAAAATAAAATTGTGGACAGGCGCCGAACCTTCGGAACACAAAGACTCCATTACCGGGTTTCAATACATTGTAAGCGGCGAACTTACTGAATAGTCACGACTATTGTATCTCAATTCAATGTATGCTTCACAAAAGATGAACCAGTAATAAAGTTATACTACTTTAAGTGAAACTTCGAGAACGTGGGGAAGTCGAATTCAATCTGAATTAAAATATAATGCTTAAAGAGCTGGGTTCATCCCCAATGGCATTCTGGACACAATAGACATAAACACAACACAAAGTCTCATTACCCCAAAATATTTTTGGGGCACTGAAACATTTCGTTTTATATGTCCAGCAATATAAAACCGCCTACAAAGTAAGTGGCGATCACATAAAAAAGCAATTATGAACATATCATTTTTGCTTTTAGCTTGTGTAAACAAACGTCGCCGTAAAATGATGCATTCTGCCATATTACCTAATAACCGGTTGTCATAACCAAACATGTCTCGAACACTGATATGGTGACATGTGACTGATGTGGTGGCCTGTGACAGATATGGTCTATATGTACTTCCCTACTACTTAATTTATTTATTTATTTATTTATTAGGAACAACAACAGCCAGCTTATGTATAGACTTATACTAAATACATTTTTAAAGTAACTTAGGCCAAAACAGTCGTTCACAATGTATAACAACGCTATTAACAAACATACAAATATATAATTTAATACATTATTTTCTACCTAATCCTTAACCTAAAACGTCACTTTAATCGGTCTCTAATTTTATTTAAAAATGTTTTTTTATTTCCGATAAAAGGATCAATATCACTGAACTCAGTGTTGTAACTTTTAGCAATTCTTGACAGCACTGCATTGCAACCGTAATTAGTTAGGTGCGAGGGAACCGAGAATAAGGTCGTGTGACGCGTGCGGCGCGCCGGCGCCCGCAGCGCGACCTGCTCCACCAGCTCTGGGCAGTCCAGTCGCCCGCGCACGACATCGTATAGGAGCCCCATGTCCAGCGTCTTGCGCCGCTGCTCAAGGGTTAGCATTCGGTACTTTCGGCAATCATCAATATATGATGTACGGGTTTTTTTATAAAATTTGTAATTGAGGTGATGAATAAATTTTTTCTGAATATTTTCAACCCTATTTTTGTGTACTGCATAGAATGGATACCATATGGGACAAGCGTATTCTAAGATACTCTGTACATAGGCGTAATAAACAATTTTGAGACTGTTTAACTCAGTAAAGGGTGAACATGTACGTATTACAAAGCCTAAATTACGATATGATCGACCAACGATATTGTCAATGTGATTTGAAAATGACATCTTAGAATCGAGAGAGACTCCCAAGTCCCGCACCACCTCAACCCGTTCAATAGCAATGTTGTTAAAATTATAATTAAATGTGATTGGTTTTTTTTTACGGGTAAAACTGATGCATTGACACTTGGGAATGCTGATTGTTATATTATTCTTAGAATAGTATGAAATCAGATTATTAAGATCCTGTTGAATCAGCAAGCAATCAGAAATCGACTTAACATTCATGAAAACCTTTTTGTCGTCTGCGTATAAAAGGTATTTAGCACTGCTGAAACATGAATATATATCAAATAGATATGCGTTGTAAAAAAGAGGCCCAAGATGTGAGCCCTGCGGGACACCCGTGGGCACTGTTATAAAGTCCGATCTGTATCCACCAAGTACGACAGCCTGCGAACGGTTTGTTAGGTATGAAGAGATCCACCGCAGTAAGTCTCCATGTATTCCCAACGACTCCAATTTATGTAGCAAGATGACGTGATCAACACGATCGAAAGCTTTTTCGAAATCCGTGTAGACAACATCAACCTGCCCACCGCCCTCCATGTGCTTAAGAACAAAGTTATTAAATACAGACAAGTTAGTGACAGCAGATCGACCCTTTAAAAAACCATGCTGTGAAGATGGTACTCCGCGAGCAATGATTTGGTAGATGTTTTCGTATATTATCTTCTCGAATAATTTGGCAATAGTGTTAAGTATAGAGATAGGCCGATAGTTGGAAATTATGGATTTAGATCCTTTTTTATGGATAGGAATAATATGAGCTTTTTTCCAGATTGCAGGAAAAACACATAATTTTAGAGAAGAAGAAAATAACATTGATATAGGGAGAGCTAGGCTTTTAGCACATGAAGATAAAAATATTGGAGGTATACCGTCGCAGCCCGCACCCTTAGATTTGTCTAAGCCTTTAAGATGTTTTCCGACTACAGCCGAAGAGATATGTATTTGAGAAACTATTTGATTGTTGGGAGGAGGAACCAGTGAAGAATTTGAATTATTGATAGATGACGAGCTATTGGTAAAAACACTTTCGAAAAAGGAATTAAAGGCATTGCAAATATTTTGACCGTCTGTGAACACATTGTCGTTTAGACTAAAATGTTTTGGATAACTCGACCCACCTCTCTTGGATTTTACATAAGTCCAAAAAAATTTTGGTGTATGCCTTATAGCTTCTTCCGTTTTCTTAGTGAATTCATTGAAACATTTTGCTTGTAACCTCTTTACACGATTTCTAAGTAAGGAAAACTCGTCATAATCTCTAGGATTTCCGTAACGTTTCCACTTTTTATGCATTTTATTTTTTTGTTTATTAATTTTGATTAATGTTTTACTGTACCAAATTGGATAATGTGACCTACTAGCTGTGCCTTTGGATAGAGGTATAAAACGAGCGCAACATTCTTGTAATATTTTGTAAAAAATCTCCACTGCTTCGTCCACAGACTCGCACGACAAAACGTCCCTCCAGTCAATGTTTGCTAAAAAATTATTCGCAGAATTGTAGTCACCTTTGTGAAAATTAAATCGTGTGTTGACCTTTTCTTTAAGTTGTTTACAGTTTAAGTCGTAAACAGTGATAAGTAAGGACGGATGATACGAGTCTTCCTTCAATAAAGGGGGTATTGAGCGTATGACTTCCATTGGTAGGTTACAGAAACAGAGATCGAGCACCTTATCTTTAGAATTGAATACATAATTATATTGTTTTAAGCCGAGGAAATAAATATGATCTATAAAATTCGTGACACAGTTTTGGAGGTCAGTACTTCCCTGTTTTAAAATAGTATATCGGTCTTGTTCCCATTTCACACATGGAAGATTAAAGTCTCCTACTAATAAATAATGACAATTAGGGTAATTATCAATCAGCTTAGAAATATTACTAATAATATTGTCCAAACGAACAGAGAACCCGCAGTGGTCAGGCGGTATATATACTATTATTATTAAAAGGTCCTTTTGGGATGATATCGCAGAACCGGGCACTCGCACACACAGAGATTCGGCTGTATCGCTAGTCCAGCCGCTCACAATACAGGCCCCCAATTGCGTACGAATACCAACCATAACCCCTCCACCGCCTGACTTTCCGCACAGCCTTAAATCTCTGTCACAGCGGAAGATGTCGTATCGTGGATCGCATAGCTCACTATCCAAAATGTCACTTTGCAGCCAAGTCTCAGTGAATAAAAGTATATCGTAGTTCACGCACAGTACACTGTTAAAAAGGTCTAAGCATTTAGTTCGCAGTCCTCTTACATTTTGGTAATATATCGACAATACAAATGAGGTGCTATTATTACCTAACGATGCCATTACCGAAGTGAATAAGTCCCAAATATAGTTCCATACTTGACGTGAAAGATATGATTGCTTTCTACTACCTTATACGGTGTGTAAACTGTGAAGCTTATATCCAAGTACAACGCAACTATGCGAACCTGAAAAAGCAATTTAAGTGATGTACAACATAACACAAAAAAGTAACAATTTCTTATTTGAGTCGGAAATAAGTCATAAATACCTAATTTTTTAACTGATTGCAATACCATAGAAAAGTGCATAGATATCTTACCTAAATTAAAATCTAAATAAAATGTTATAAATGGAATAAATAAAAAATTTAAGACAGTAACTATAAAACCTAGTTTGGATATTAAAAAGTTTTTGAAACAATAATAATTACTATGATATAATATCGTGTAAGTCTTATACTTAATATAGACGTTATAAAGGTCTGACACTGCGTCAATACTATATTGCAATATTTTTACACAATGGAAAGAAGTACATAAGAAATCATATTTACTTAGTAGGTAAACAAAAATACAGTAAAATATTAATTTAAAAGAAAATTGCAGACATAATGAAATTATAAGTAGCCTAAATAGGAACTCATATAAGAGTATTTTGATTTCATCTCCTACATAACAATACACTACAGTACGACTATAATGTAAATAAATGCAAGTAAATGAGATAATTATTTGTTGGATATTTTAGTGCGCTTAAAAAATCCACCGACTTCACAAGCAGAGCTTTAGATTCGTCATATTTACGTATATAAATCTGTCCGTACTTTACCCAGCAGTAGGTATAACCTTTGTCCTTGGCTGTTTTTCTAGCCGCAGCATATAATTGCTTACATTCCGGAGACAGGTGTTCAGAAATATATATTTGTTGACATACATCCATTATACCGAGATGTCTGGTGTTAAGCTTCTTGTCCTTATTTTGCCCCTTATTAAAGCGATGAGCAGCCGAGATTAAACCATCGCGAAGGCGTGGAGAGGTAAAAGTGACCACAATGTTGCGTGGCCGTTCTGATGTCGAATCCATTTTTGCGACTCGGCGGCACGCATGTATGTCTGAATCTGAAATCGAAAGTTGTATAGTCTCACACAATGATTTGATCATGGACACAATGTTCTCATTTTTGTTTTCCGGAACACATTGCAGTTCAACATTATGGCCACGGGACAGTTTCTCCATTACGGAAACACGGTTTTGAATAATCTTTAATTCATTCTTAAGCACTGAGTGCTCATTCTGTAAAGATTTAATCTGGGCGTCCTTCTGCGCAATTATAGTTTTTAAATCCTTCACCTCCTCCATAATGAAATCCGTGGTCTTGGTAAACTCTTCTTTCAATGTCTCAATCATCCTACTTATCTCCGTAGTAATGAGACCCTTAACGTCTTTTAATAACATATTTCGCGAGTTTATCATTATGTCTGAAGTTGGCGATAGTTTTTGATCCAGGAGTGCGCTGATGCTCTCGATCGTAGGTACATTTCTTAGTATTGGAGATTGCTTAGTAACCGCTGGGGAAAGGTTAGCGCCCGATGCCGTCTCACGTTTCCTATGGGACACGTTCGTGCACGAAGGACACCTCAGTCCAGATAATAGTTTAGGTTCAAGATCGTATACTTTTTTTCCCGTTCCAAGATTCAAACATTCCAAGCAATAATATGATACACATGCATTGCATTTTAGAGCATTAACAAAAGCACAGTTGTGCAAGTCTTTTAGATTCTCAGGATGATAAGATTTGTTGAGTTTTAAGATAAGTTGGCTCTTTTGGCAATAAAAGACAAAGTCATAGATTTTATGTAGTATTGTGTAGTAGCAACGGGATAATTAAATTCGGTACAAATAACGCCATCTACTAAAGTCTTCACAAGCCCATTTTGACAGGTGTCAAAGGTATCAAATATGAAATTTTGACAGATAAACTACGGGGATGACATCTGTCAAAACGTACTTCTTAAATGGTGAAGACTATAACTTATTTTTAAGCCATAGATATTGATTATAATTTATTCATTGCTATTATTATTGGTGCATTGACCTTGTTTGCAATACTTATATTTATTATTTATGTTTAGCTAGAAGTTAAACTTAATATGTTTGTAGCAATTTGTTACCAATAGTTACACTGCGTAGCCTACAGATACATTTTAAAACGTCAAGTCCATAATATTATATGTTTTGTTACCAAAGAGTCGGACTTCACCTTGTTTGAGGACCCCAGAGGGGCGATCGCACTAATAAATCGCAAGCGAAACGCAACCGAACCGTTTGGCTTAACCAATCCGAACGCACAATATCACGTCATCTGTTCGATGACGTGATATTCTAGCTCTCGGATTGGTTGAGTGGAACGATTTGGTTTCGTTTCAGCTGCGATTTGTTAGTGCGAATGCCCCCCTGTTAACTTAACAATCTTAATATAGGCGTCATAGAAAAATAGCATTGTGGACTATGAGAATGCCTTCGATTTCATTCAGACCTAAGCCGTGCTCCAGTCTCTTCAGGTAGACTAACGATACATCAAAGTGTTGTTGTAATTATACATGTCCAACTGTGTGCAGTGGGCAACTGGGTCAAATGATGTTTTTATACAAAACTAAAATTAATCTTAACAATAATTCGTATAGTATATCTTATATAATAGTCGTTGAATAAACGAAACGGTGATATGAGATCAATATTTGTATAATAAAATAAAATCTTTAACCTTAATGACGCTTTGTAACTATTACCAGACATAATTCTAAATCTGCCTAATTTGCAATTTGCCAGCAACATGCGACTAATAGATAAGCAGTTTTAATCTTGGACATGCAAAGGATCAAATATAATGGAAACGTGTTTGTTCATTTTTTTTTGTCAACTTTTAAAATAAGCAGTGTTTGATTCAAATTGAACTTTCAAATTTAATCGATTACAACATCATTGAACTAAATGTACAGCCGATTTCATATTTTTCTATACCTTAGAGTGAAATTTAGATTTTTATTGGTATTAAAAGTATATTTATACTAATGTAAAAAAATAACAGTTTGAACGTATTGAAGGCTACGTCCACATAGAAAGGATGGGCGAAAGACCAGTTGGTAGGGGATGACCTATTTTTTTTTTCTGCTGAGGAAAATGCATTGAATTGCATAACCCGGCTGCGGAGAGCCGGCGGTTATGTGGGGCTCTCCTCCCCAGAAGTATCGTATCTGAGCCTTTGCCTGGGTGCGCTTTCCAACCTCCTACGACGTCACCCCCCGCCATCCGGAAGTGAGGTTCCTCCCGGGTCTCTCCGCCAGCGACCCGCAGCGGCGCCTCAAGCCAAAATGTATAAAAGTACCTATGAAGAAAAAAGCTTTATTATTTAACTTTAAGATTCATGTTATACATCTTTATACAATTTTGTAAGTTGTAGAATATAGGCATTCAATGTAAGTAAGGGGTCTACCCAAAAACGAAAAACATAGCAAAGGGTCTTTTTTTTTTGTTCCCCTGAGGAAAATGCATTAAGTTGCATACCCCGGCTGTGGCGAGCCGGCAGTTATGTGGGGCTCTCCTCTAAAACCCACTAAAAACCTCGGGGATGGCCTTCCTCAGGCATGTAGGGAGCCCCCGGGAACACCAAGCTACTTCCGGGAACCCATTATAAAAAAAATGTATCTATAATCGATTATATTCTGTTTTGTGTGTCAAAATAAATAAATAAATTTTACTTATTGACCTAGACGTACCGGTTCGTAGTGCCCTATTTAACAGAACTGCTAAAATTCCCATTTCTAGTTTTCGATGAACGCTAATTTGTTAATTTAATTAAAAAGATATTTATTATTATTAGTTCCAAAACAGTGTAACTAACATTTGGACTAACAATCGGACTGGGAACAAACATTCCTTGTTACTTAACACACTCTTAATAATTTAATGAACAGACCTAATTTTGTTATTTAGTGTACAAACTTAGCGCAGGGTTCACAGTTACAGTGGTCGTATATTCATTTGGCTGCCGACTTTATGGATCAGTAGCTTAGGTTTACCTTGTAATTTAAACGAAAAAGGTAGTCTATTCATTAGGCAGGCCGTTTCGTTGTAAATTAATTATAATTATATTTATTTAAACAATTATATTGATAAACTAATTATCTACTTTATGGTAAATAGCTAAAGTCGCTTATAGCATGTGGTTCTTACGAGATCCTCGATAATTATAAAACCTCACAAAAACTATAGTAACCATACCAACTTATTATATAAGATGTAAACGACCCAGTAAATCCACTGCCATATCCTGCAGACTGGAACACAGCAATACAAGTATTGGTACTTTGCGGTAAAAACAGGAGAGATAGAGGTACCCAGACAGAAGACTTTGGTATAGGCTCCATCCGGCTACATCCGCCAACTACCTCCACAATGAGCACTAACACCTGTGCACAAGAAGCTGGCAGTGATTTGGGGAACCCAGTGCCGCGCGCGTGGTTTTCCCGCGCGTCCTTTACAAAGAGAGAGACTGGACCCTCATGGACCAGAATCGCCGGAGTCACGTCGCGTCATACCATTCGCTAGTCCCCGCGACATCCGGCGAAATAAAGAGAAGGAACACAGCGGAGTTTTTTGTGCGTGCGAGCCCCACACTCTCCCTCCTCCCCTTCCCCGGACGAGGGATAGTGCGCCGGGGACCAACATCTTCCCCGGAATAGGCATTTCCTCCTCCCCAAAAAACTTAATAACTCCATCAGGCTAAGGTTATATATCGACGGTTAAAAGGAAATAGGGGATAAGCGACAAAAGATGAAATTTTCAGGAGAGTTGTTTAAAGTTTTAAATTTTAGAAACACTGACGTATTTCCGTCATTTATTAAGATATTTTGAAAAGTGAAACAGCTATAAAATCAGATAGAAATGGAACAGTTACTGGTATTCTTAGTATTGTAGGGGTACAATTACCTTATAGCAAAAATGACCAGAATTTTCGACTGTTAGCTAAAATAACACTATGAAAATGTTTTTTTGCTTGGGCATAAGCGCCAAAAAAGTCATTGTAGAGCCATAGCGCATTCGAAAGAGCAGAAAATTTTGAGTCCAATGGCAGATATAATTTTTAAGCCCTATTTCCTTTTAACCGTCGATATATATATACATACATACATACATATTATATATATATATATATATATATATATATAATATATATATATATATATATAATATATATATATATACATACATATATATATATATATATATAGCCTTTAGTTTAACTTACTAACATTTGTTTTATTTTCTTATCATCTTCATATCAGCAGCGGAACATCCACTTCTAAATATAGGCTTTCAGCGTCTTTCAGTGATCTTCTTCAAATCGTCGGTCCTGTTCTTCCCAGTGAAACAGGTTTTAAGGCTGCCGCCACAGGCGTGTGATCGAGCAGCTTGCGCATCCGACCTCGACTCGGCCCAGCACAAGCTGGCGGAGTGCCCCGCGTGGGCCTCCGAGCGCCAAGTCTTGGTCGCAGAGATCGGGCGAGATCTGTTCTCCGCGGGCATTGATTGCGGCAATGCTAGCGGACGAGGGAGGTTGGAGGGCTGTGGCCTCCTTCTGTGAAGCAGTGATGCTCCAGAAGGAGGCCGCCGAGCGGGGTCGAGAGATGGCCGATCCCACTTGAAGGAGGCGGCGCCGGGCTCGGTAGCACAGCTGCGGCGCCGCCGCGGTCGCCGGCGGGCGCGAGGAAATCGCGCCCGCGGATACGGCGACCCGGGAGGGACCACGCCCCTTCCGGGGGGCGTCGTCAGTGGTGGAGATCGGGGCAGGTATTGTAGCCTCCTCCGGGGAGGGCTCCCTTATATCGGCGGGAGAGCGGAGGCTGGGGGTTCCCGGAAGTAGCTTGGTGTTCCCGGGGGTCCCTACATGCCTGAGGAAGTTCATCCCTGAGGTTTTTAGTGGGTAGGCCTTCCCCTTCTGGGGAGGAGAGCCCCACATAACCGCCGGCTCGCCACAGCCGGGGTATGCAACTTAATGCATTTTCCTCAGGGGAAACAAAAAAAAAGGGTAGACGACCACAACTAAATATGGTTCGCCGATTTATAATCCTATGAACTTTTTTGAGTGACCCGTGACAGCGCCGCAAACATGGCGCTGTATATTTAAAAGTAATAATCGACACATTCTACAATATTTCCCAACACTTCTACAATATTTCCCATCTAAAAGAGTACTGTTATCAATACATAGTATAATTATATATAAAATAAAAAAAATATCTACCCATTTATCACTGCGCCTCATTGAAGCCTATAATAATCCAAGAGCTGGCAGCTACCTCGGCCAACGAATCAGATTAGTGATGCAGCTATTTATGACTAGTCTTTTAATTTATAGATTTAAGCCATTAAAAAGTAAAGATTTCTCAACAAATAATCAAAAAAACCGACTAACGTTTCCATTTCACAACGCACTTAAATTAATTACAAAGTTTCTTTAGAAAAGTTTTCAAGCTCGGACCAATTTCATTTCAGTTAGTTCTGTCAATCATTTAATCGATGAAACTGTCTCCCAACTTCGAGGAGTAACAAAAGAAAGGGGAAACCATTACAAACTGACAAATTCTACTTAAGACCGGGCCTTGTTAAAATATTAAACAGTTTTAGAACTAGAACAAAAGACAGTTATTGAGTCGAGGCTTCTTTGTAAACTGACATAAGTGTAACTAGTAAAGAACTAGCATTCCGAGCACGGATTTGCCCACGTTGTTTCATATTACTTAAAAAGAAAGATATTTTCTTGCTTTAAGTTGCGTTAATAATAAATAAATAAATATCAATACATAGTATAAAACAAAGTCGCTTTCGCTGTATGTCCGTATGTATGCTTAGATCTTTAAAACTACGCAACGGATTTTGACGCGGTTTTTTTTAATAGATAGAGTGATTCTTAAGGAAGGTTTGTATGTATAATAAATGCATAATATAGTAGAGAAACACTGATAAATTTAAGGGTTTCTAATGTGATGTCGTAAATAAGCACGTTTTTTTGCGCTTATATTGCAAACGCTGGCTGAACCCTACGAGATAGACCAAAATAATGTACTACAGTATTGTACAACTTACAAAAATCCACAAAAAAGTCCGCGATGGTATATGTCTATCTCTTAGGGATAACCCACCATAACCAATTTTTCACTGCACCCGTGCGAAGCCGGGGCGGGTCGCTAGTTATAAATAAATAGACTTACACCAATTAGCCTAGCCCAAAGTAAGCTTAATAAGGCTTATGTTATGGGATCTAGGGGTTACCCTCCGTTACGATAGACATACATATACACATATATATATATTATATATATACATGGTGCAAATGCTCGCATTCATCACTCTCGAACCCGGGAACTTAGAGAGTCAAAGTCAAAATTAACTTTATTCAAATATGACTTTATAGAAAGCTCTTTTGAATCGTCCAAATTTTTTTCCCATTCAAGACGTATTTTTTAGCTGATAAGAAGATGGCGACACCTTAGAACCGGTATACCAACCACTCAGCTGCGGGGCTCGTCTATTTCTTATCTTCTTATTATCTTCTATTATTCCATGGGTCTCAACCGTTACCAAATTGCATCAAAACCCGACCAGCAGTTTTTATCCAATTTACCCGCAGAAAAAAAAAGATATTTTCCCGTGGTAAAAATATTCCTATCTCATCTCCGGGTCTCAAATTATCTCAATATCAACATTCATTAAAATTGGTTCAGTAGTTTCTGAATCTATTCAAAGAAAAACTTTCATTTTACCCTTTTTAGGCTACAATTTTTACAAACTTCGAATGTCTTATTTATATCTAATCAAAAGTCTATAATTTACTTTCCACACAGACTTTCATCCCCTACTTAAACCCCTTATTACCCCTTTTTCACATGAGAAAGTAACCCACGTATTTTATCAGGCTCTTTTATTCAAATCCGTTCAGTAGTTTTGGCGTGAAAGCGCAACAGACAGACAGAGTTACGCATTTATAAATATTAGTAAGGATTTTGCTTGATTTTCGAGCAAAGTTATAATCGCTTTAATTATTTATTTTTTGCACCATTAATATCTTAAGTTTTTTTTTTTTTTATAGCATAGGGCAGCAAACGAGCAACGGATCACCTGATGGTAAGCGATAACGTTGCCCATGGACACCCGCAACACCAGAGGAGTCACAGATTGCGTTGCCGGCCTTTTAAAAGGGAATAGGGGGAATAAGGGGAATAGAGGGGAATAAGGGGGGTTGGGCCTCCGGTACCCTCACTCACTCGGCGAAACACAGCGCAAGCACTATTTTACGCCGGTTTTCTGTGAGGCCGTGGTATCACTCCGGTCGAGCCGGCCCAATTCGTGCCGAAGCATGGCTCTCCCACGGTAAGACTAAAATAATAATAAGTACGGTAGTATTGTCGGATTTCTGTACATCTTGGCAGTTAAGACGGATTCTATTTTTCTTTTGAATGAAAACGAAATGAGTTATGTAAGTAATAACTTTCCCTAAAGAATCGTGACAGCTGAAATTAACGTTATAAATATAATTCAGTCTTTTAAAATACTTATTATACATTTGAATGAAATGAGAGAAATTTCAGTATCTAAATAGATTATGTACAATCACTATATCCCTTATGTATGCTTATATCATTAAAACTACGCAACGGATTTTGATGCAGTTTAATAGATACACTGATTGAAAAGGAAGGTGTATATGTATAATAACTAGAGATCGGATAATCGGATGCATATCTCCCTAAAGTTAATTTTTGGCTCACAAATTATGGAAGCGGCTTTTTAAAATTCATCTCGTAATATCTTGTAATATCTCTCTCCTAGTGAACTTAGTGTTGCGATACGTTTATTTATTTTATATTTTTCCCCAGGGAGAAGGTAGTGAATCCTCATAAGGGGTGCGCTACTATTGTAGTTGTCTTAATAACCCAAGGCCCGAACGACAATACACCGGATACCACCCGCGCCTGCTGGGTGATTTTGAAATGTCGGAAACTTTTCGAATCCGAATGACATTCAATCCGAATCGAATCCGTTCGACTCGAAAAATGCTATTCTAAAACACCGTCGGAAAGGCCACGGAAACTTTCCGTTCGGAAAGTCAACCATAGAGTAATTTATATGTATCATAGAGTATTTATATGCATTTAATATTTAATATATACCTACATAAGATTTACATGAACAAAATAAACAAACTTATTACATTCTATTTTACATTCACATTTCCATCATTCCTTAATCAAAATCTTTTTTTATCTGATTCAATTTATTAACTTACCTCTAAATGTGTTACAAAAGGCGACAAAAGTTTCCGACAGCAAAAACCTCACGGAATAGTTTCCGTAAGCTAATGTTATTCGTTTCGAATCCTAATGTCGATCCGACATTTCAAAATAACTCGCCTTCGGAAAGTTTTCGAATCCGAACGGAAAGTGGGTTTCCGATGTTTCAAAATAACCCTACAGTCGGAAAGTTTTCGAATCCGAACGGAAAGTGGGTTTCCGACGTTTCAAAATAACCCTACTGGTATACGGCGGGCGGTTATGTTGGACTTTAGCCTACCAACTAAACACTACCTACAGCTTTTGGTGATACGTTTAAATGTTTAGTGTACATTGTGATGAAATTGTTTAATTATTTTTTAATTATTTGATTAATTTTAAGATTACGCGTGTGATGTTAAAATAACTAGTGAATAAAGTTTGATCTATCATTATGAAATAAACTTAAAGATGTAAGATGCCTGAATTTTGTATATTTACTTAATTTGGTATATTAAGGTCGAAGCGTAAAATTGATTATTGATAAGCAATTAGTGCCGGCGGTGCCTGGAGTATAAGAATCCATTATAATTATAGTGATGTGACGATTGTATACTAGTATTACGTATACAGGTTATGTATACTCATTGCTTTATTAATTCATTACGGTAATAAAACCTTTGAAGGAGAATAAAAATATTTACTAGATACCTATAAATTATTCAATGCTGAATTCTTTTTTATGAACAACTCACAAAAAGCAATGTATCTTTCTAATTGTTAGGGGTACATATATACAACGTGCTGGGCCCTGTTATCGTTGTTTGTTAAATGTCAAATCAAATTGTTACCGCGTTTTCACTACGCCTTCGGAGAACCCTTTTTTTTAGAGGGGAAATGCACCTTTTGCACCGTGACACCGCGCTAGCTAGGCGCGGCCGTGTGTGGGGCTCTCCGGTGTGAGCAGACCGGCCTACCTACTAAAACTCCCCTGAGTTCTCTGGTGCCATGCGGGGCACATGGCGGGGTGCGTATTGGTATTCAGCCAGCACGGCAGCAAGAAAAACCACCAAGGAGTATACCTACTATCTGGACAACGTCATGCAAAACGTCTAAATGACAAAACATATAATAATTCAGTTGTTCTAAAATTGATCTTGTTTTTATATCGTATAATTGTACTTAAAAGAAATATAACACAATTTCGTCATTAAACTGCCGTTTATTAACTCTAACAAGTGGTAGCAGATTTAAGTGAATTGCTTCTTTAGCAGCTTCTGTCAAAGAAACATATTCGGCCTCAGCCGTAGATAGAGCCACCGCTCGCTGCTTCCTAGATGCCCAGCTGATTGCTGTTCCAGCATATTTGAATATATACCCCGAGAAAGATTTTCTATCTTCCTTACAGGCCGCCCAATCAGCGTCAGCCATGCCAAACAAGTCTTTGTTTGTCTTTTTGTATTGCAGTCCCACATTTTTCGTTCCCTTTAAATATCTAAGGACTCTTTTAGCACACTTAAAGTGTTCATCTCCATAATAGTCATTATATTGAGAAAAGTAGCTTACTGAGAACATTATATCTGGTCTTGTAGCCACCGCAATATACATTAGTGTACCAATCAGATTTTTATATGGTATATTTTCCGCGCCTATATCGGGGTTCTTCAAGAGACAGATACCAGGCTCAATAGGAGTCTTTGAAACCATGCAATCTATCATTCCAAATGTCTTGAGGACTTTCTCTACATATTTTGTATGTAAAATCTATCCCCAGGAGTCTTTCAGGTTTGCCCATGTCCTTTAATTCGAATTGTTTAGCTAATTGTGCCTTTATTTGTTTGGCTTTCTCTGCATTTGAGTATGCCATCAAAATATCGTCGACGTATATTGTTATGACAGTCTTATCTCCTCCTGTCATGTATATGTACACACATGGATCTGCAAATGATGTTTCGAAACCAATCTTTTTGAGTTCAGTGTCTAATCTTTTAAACCACTGACGGCCCGACTGTTTTAATCCGTAAAGCGCTTTTTCTTGCTGCCGTGCTGGCTGAATACCAACAGTGCGCTTTCGCGATTCTACCGCCATGTGCTCCGGGGCAACGCCTTCGGAGAACCCTAGGTCGACCATAGGAATTATCCACTGAGTTCTTCTCTTCTCTTCAATATTCTCACTGGCACAGCTTAGGTAGGCACACTAACTACTAGCGAGCGCGTGCTTGCAACAAGCGCGAAACAAGTTATTGAGGTAAACACTAATTCTACAATTTTGTCCTTTTTAATTACATATAAAATTCACTTTTGTCGGTTTTGACCAAGCTCAATAGGAAATCTTGACATTCCCCTTTCAAGATGACGGTTAGATCGCGCGATAATCACTATACCATATCTTTTCCTTTCTCATCCTACGGGGGCTGGAATGGCCAAAAACTGCTGTGAAAATAACTGGTTAATGTTAGATATAACCACGCCTTTAGCAAGCTGCCACAGTGAAGTTTGTCACTACAATATTATTTGTATTAGTCCAGATGATGTTGTCCTCTTCGTCCTTATCGTTATACAATCAGGTGAGGTAAAGCCAAAAACTTTCTTGTTTAAAATAAAATAACACATAAGTAATAGGCATCATTTTAATCACACATTCATCAAGTAACGACCAATACGTATTTAAAATAGACCTATAAAATTCGATCGATCGATCGATCGAAAAATCAATCGTTTTGCAGATGTACAATTTATTTATTGTAATTTTGAACGACCAGTAATTGGTACATTATTGCATTTATACAATAAGAATAGAGAATTAATCTCTTTTTTTGAAAAGAATTCTTAATTTGGTCCTTGCGTGTCAGTAAACCATATACTAAAAAAATATAAAAATTTTATACACTCGTTAAGTACTATAAAAATTGCATTAAAATTTAATATTTTCAAATTTCGCGCGTAATTAGACGAAGGCGCCGCACGAGTTGTTACTCTGTAGCGATGACGTCAATAAGGCATGTAAATAATAAACAAAGCTCTATGTTTGATGCTATGTATTATTATATTCATAATTTAAAAATGAGTTATTATCTTTTATATATAAACAACTAATAAAGGAATAATAATAAAAGAGTAATACTGACATCGATGTTTTAATACTCCGTAACTCGGCAGAACAAAAGTCGGGATTTGCAGCAAAGAATTTTCCGACCATTAATGCATTAATTTTGGTAAATTCGTACTAATCTCCTTTTACAAAACTGCTTTCCATAGTGTGATTCTCGATGTGCGATTTCAATTTAACTTACGTATTTATAACGTCTCTTCTTCTTCTTATTTTTGTAACTGGCAATTTACTTCTCTTCAAAACTGAGAATTACTGCTGCCATTTTCACGTGTTAATGGAATCACAGATTAGACAGAATATGGGAAGTTTTGTTGGATTAGGGCAAGGATTGGGCGTTGGGCGTTATAGGGGAAAATGTAAGGAAACGGATAATATAATTATAAACAAATATCGTGAAATGAAATAAATTTAATAATAGATTTACGATAAAATTTATTCGAAAGAGATAGAATAGATGATAAATTATAAGGAAGAGGAGCATTAAAGGATAACATAATATCATAAAGTGGTAAGGAGTTGAAAAAAGGGCAAGAGAAAAGGATATGAATTACATTACCTTCTGCAAGGCCGCATTTGCACAGTGATGAATCCAAAATATGAAGTTTTGCTAAATGGGAAGGACATGAACAGTGACCAAATCTAAGGCGAGAAATAACAGAAGAGACTTTTTTACAATATCGCAGCTTTGAAAACCATGGAGTAAGGGAGATTGTTGGATGGATTTTGCGGTAAAACTGAGCCACATGTAGATTTGAAGATTGCCATTCCTGGTTCCAATCATATTCTAACGACACGCGAGAAAAATCTGTAATGTCCTGAGCAAAAATGAACTTGTAGGAAGTAGCACCTTGCTTAGACGCCAATCTAGCTAATTTATCAACATTCTCGTTGCCTTGAATTCCCGAATGACCAGGAATCCAAACTAAAGTAATCTGCAGACCTTTATCTAAACTTTCTTTTAAAATATCTTTAACCATAAGTGGGAGAGGATTAAAAGAGTTTTTATTAAACGGATTCGATTGAACCAGTTGTAAAAAGCTTAAGCAATCGGTAAAAATAAAAGAAGCACAAATATTGTTTATATTTATATATCGTATGCATTCTAAGATGGCCAAACCTTCAGCCGTAAAGTTAGAAGTGAGGCTGCTATATTTAAATAATTTAAAATAACCAGTGGACTGTTGTAAAAAAGCAGCGCCTACAAAGCAATCATCAGCCGGAAATAAAGAATGATCGGATATCTTAGAAGCATCTGTAAAAAATATTTCAGCGTTAGTAATATTTTGATTAACAAACGATATGAATTTAGCATTCGCTGATTTTGAATTTTTTGTAATACCTATTGAAGTGATAACAGACGGAGAAAAAATAATAGAGCTAAACTTTTGCGCAAAAAGTGGGTGACAAGGGAATCGACTGAAATTGCAATTCAATTTTTTAACCTTTCGAAGACTTTTAATTAAATATGGAATATCTTTATTTCGCCAAAATGAATTATTACCTAAAATTATATTATTGAGAGTATCTAATTTTAGAAAAAGCGGGTGATTCTCAAATTGCATTAACTTAAAAAAATATCTGTCGGCGAGATACTGTCTTCGTAAGTATATAATGGGGGTCGGCACATTCTGCCTGAAGGGCAACAATGGGAGTACTTTTCATAGCACCTACAATTATACGTAAGCACTTAGATTGCACATTATCAAATTTCTTGATAGCCGTTTTATTTACAGGAATTAATGAAAATGAACCGTAATCTAGGAGGCTCCGAATAATAGCATTATATACAAGTCTTAAGGTAAAAGGGTGGGCCCCCCACCAGACACCAGATAAAGATCTTAATAAATTAATATGTTTTTCACATTTATCTACTATGTAATTAGTATGAGGAATGCCACTACATTTACTGTCGAATATTCTGCCTAAAAAGCGACATTCGTTATGTACCTGTAACCTAGAATTGTTAACACTGATTCCAACATTAGGAAGGGATCTTTTTTTAGAAAAGACTACTACAGAACTTTTTGTAACAGATAAAGATAAACAATGTCGGGATAACCATGAATATAAATTATTCAAAGAATGCTCTAGATTAGATGCAGCAACTGGAATAGAATAATTAGATGAATAAACTAAGATATCATCAGCATATTGAAGAATGCAACATGCAGGAGAAATTGACTTTTCTAAGTCATATGTGTAAACATCATAAAGAAGAGGACTCAAGACTGAACCTTGAGGAACCCCTTTCCAAAGCGTTCTGGGTTGTGAACAAGCACCCGGTAATCTTAATGTGATCAATCTGCCAGTAAATAAATTAAATATGAAATCAGAAAATGTGGGAGGGACTTTAAGAAGATTTAGTTTGTCTTTAAGAATTTTAAGGTTAACATTATCATATGCAGCTGAAATATCCAAGAAAGAGGCAACAACTGAGTCACCTTTAGAAAAGGCCAGTTGAATATCAGTAGAAAAAATACTAAGGTTGTCAGAGGTACTTTTACCCTTTCTGAAACCAAATTGAGATGCTGCTAATAAATTATTATGTTCCAAATACCATTCAAGTCTATTTTTAATTAAGTGTTCTGTTATCTTAGACACAGCTGATGCTAATGCAATTGGTCTATAAGCTGATGAATCGGGTGGGATCTTTAAAAGGCTTAAGAATAGGAATAACTATATGCTTTTTCCAACTAGGAGGGATATTTCCGTTAAAAACAATAAGATTCAGAATATCTAATAAAAACAATCGAGATTTAGATGATAATTTACAGATAAATGAATATGGAATGGAATCAATACCAGGAGCTGAATCTGATAAATGATCCAGAACATAATTTAACTCTATAAGTGAAAAAAAACTATTTAAATATGAGCTATTAGTATTTGAAGTATATAAATATGGCATTTCATCAGCATTTGGAACAAAATTAGGCGCCAGTTTATCCAAAAATGGAGTCACCCAATCCAAAGAAAAAGACGTAATTTTCTTAATATCTGCAGAGTTTAGTGTTCTGTAGTGGCTCAATGAGGATGGCTTGAATATATTAAACACACTGATACTTATACTGATTTATTTAGAAAATCGTAAACACTGTTGTAACACATTCGACCATGAACATAGACTAACTTCATCGACAAACAATCATAGATAATATATTGCAATCAATCATAGATTAAACATACATCACATCCTCCCCCTACAAATTAAGTTTAATAGGTGGTCGAACAATTCTAGATGATCTACGTAACATTGGAGGAATCTGTACAGTAGCTTCCATTTCAGTTTGATCATTGTCAGCTATTTCATTCACTTTTCTTTGCCTGCACTTCAATGCAACATGCCCTGGACGGTTGCATGAGTAACACTTCCAGAATCTAGCCGGGCATGTAGCTGGATTGTGTTGCCGACCACACCTGTGACATTCAACCAGTTGTTTTTTGTTGTTGAAGAAGTTCCTATGTTGTAGAAAACCATTTCTTTTATTTTTTTGTGGAATGCTGGTCATGTTGACTTGTAAATTTGACTCTGTATCGACTGAAGTATTAATAAATTTTTAACTGGGCCTCTATAGCCTCTTCCTGCGAAACTAAATCTTTTACTTGTTGAAATGTTGGACTTGGTAGTGTTAATAACTTCCTTCTTATTTCTTCACTTTTTATGCCGCAGATGACTTGGAACGTGCAAGCTTGGTCTTGGTAAGAACCAAAATTACATTTTGAGGCCATTTCTTGTACAACGCTGACAAATTCTGACGCCAATTCCCCATCTTTTTGTTTTCTTGAATGAAAAATATATTTGCTGGTGGACTCCAATCCCGGAGGATTGTATTTATTCAACAAGATTGCACTTAATTCTGGTATCTTTTTGCTGTTTGGTTTTTGGGGAGCGCATGCCTTGTGTAGAACGTCATAATGGCGTCCTCCTATATGTGTCAGGAATAATGATCGTCTTATATTTTTGTCCTCGGCATCTATCGGTTCATCTGGGACTTTATTCAAAGTGCAATACTCCTCAAACAATTCCAGCCATGACACTAATGACTGCACTTTTTCATCAAAAGGCAACAAATTGCCAACATAGCCCGCCATGACTGGCACGGGAAAAAAAAGACAAAACCACAATCTTACGATAAATATTCAAATTGGAATATCCCACTTCGTCGCCAATTTAGTGTTCTGTAGTGGCTCAATGAGGATGGCTTGAATATATTAAACACACTGATACTTATACTGATTTATTTAGAAAATCGTAAACACTGTTGTAACACATTCGACCATGAACATAGACTAACTTCATCGACAAACAATCATAGATAATATATTGCAATCAATCATAGATTAAACATACATCACACAGAGCATCTGTACCTTTTTATATTTCTCCACACAACAGACGAAGGCGTATCCGGGGACAAGGAGGCGCAAAATTTTTTCCAACCATCTCTTTTCTTTTTTTAAGAAGACGTTTGGTAGCCGCAGAAATATTTTTATATTTAAGGTACGACTGAGTATTTAAAAGCACATTGCATTCCTTCTCTGCGTTATTTCTCGATTTAATAGCTTGCGTGCATTCATGATCCCACCACGGAGGGGACGGGATTTTGCCAATGGCAACATTTTTTAAGGTAAACAAGGAATCTGCAGTAGACAAAACAGCCGATATAAAATAATCGTATGAAAATAAAATATTTTCTGCATTGAGCTTAGGCATCATTAAAAGTTTATTTTCTACAGCAGAACTATATGTGTCCCAATCGCAATTTTTATCTAACTTATACTTTAGTAAAGGAACCGATTGGTTCTTGGATGGCAAAGATATTATTATGGGGTAGTGGTCACTACCATAAGATAGAGGAAGACACTCCCAATAAAGAAGAGAAGAAAATGAAGATGAACATAAAGAGATATCTACAAAACTTAATGATTGGCCGGGGTAAGCCCTTCGTGTAGCTGAACCGTCGTTCAATACACATAAATTTAAGTCATCAATGATATCTAAGAGTTGAATACCTAAGGCATCATTATTTGGTGCTCCCCAAATCGAGTGATGAGCATTAAAATCGCCTAGAATAATTACAGGAGACGGCAAGGACAGAATAATACTTTTTAAAATTGTAATAACTGAAATGTCCTTACAAGATATATACAAGGAAAGAACAGAAAAATCTGATAATTTAGCAGCAACTGCATTAATATGATTATTATTAAATGGAGGAAGAGGAATATAATTAAATGTTATGTTTTTTTTAATAAGAAGGGCAGCTCCACCCCAACCATCATTCCTATCATCTCTAAGAATTGTATAACCTTTGACTCTAAAATTCATACTTGGTTTCAACCATGTTTCTGAAATAGCAATGATAAAGGGATTATGAGTATTTACAAGATGGATTAAATCAGTATTATTAGATTGTATACTTCTACTGTTCCACTGGAGGATTAGATCCATGTTTAATAATTTTGTATATTGACATTGTAATGTTATTTATAAGTGTAATGGCAACGGATTCTGGTAGTGATGAGTTTAAAATAATATTAACAAGAGATGTTAGTAACTCATTCAAGCTGTCAGAGGTAACAGCTTCATGACCTTGAGATGAAGTTAAACCACATCCATTTTTAGGAGTGGGCAAAGCAAACTGATTAATCAAATCATTATGTTCAGTTTGATCATAGCCTTGAGAAAGATGTCTGTTAGGTTTTTTTTGTATAAAAACAGTTTTTTTTATAACTTTGGATGACCGGAGAAGTGGAATTAGGAATAGAAGACGACTGTAACTGAGAATTAGAGGGGAACGAATTTTTTGTAATTTCAGCAAATGACCGTTTTGACGGGGCAAACTCTTTAGCAGCTTCTTGATAAGAAATTGAGTCGACAGACATTTTTTGCTTAATCTTATATTGTCTAACATGTTCTGGGCAGGTTTTATTTGTAGCCTCATGTGAACCCTGACAGTTAATACATAGAAGATTGGCAATTCTATCACACTCAGAACCAGTATGTTCTAGTGAACACTTATAACATCTAGGTTTGCTTCTACATTGAATCTGAGTATGCCCAAATCTACAACATTTGAAGCATTGAATAGTGGGGTAAGTATACTGCTCAACAGCTATAGAGGTATAAAAAGCAGTAACACGGGGAGGAAGAATTTGGCCATCAAAAGTGAGTACTACTGATTGTGTAGGAATCCACGAGGAATTACCATTATCTATGGTAACTCTTCGCGAAATTCTCCTACTTTTTAAGATTTTACCATACCCAAATGGAATTACTAAATTATTAACTATATCATCATGGGTCCAGTCCACTGGGATCCCTTTAAGAATTCCTAACTTACAAATATTATAAGTGGGAATGTTAACTTTATAATTATTGCTTTCAAATAGCAAGTGATTGTCGATAAATGTATTGGCGTCTGAAGGAGATTTAAAATGCACGGCTAAGCGATTTCTTCCCACTCTTTTTATTCCGTCACTAAGAACATTTTTAAAATTATTTTTAAAAAGGAAGTTGCCGAACTTTAATGGGTGCAAAGTGGAACCAGCAGATGGCGAAGCTTCAATTAGTTGAACATGTACAATGTATGGGCCTTTGTCAGACTCATTGTATCTATTGCGAAAAATGTTAACATGAGAGCTGTCCATGGGAACACTATTGTCAGATGATGAATTGTGAGGTGTATAATTTGAAGAAAGACTAGGAGAACTGTATTTTAATACATCTATAGCTAATTGGATGTTGCGAACATTGGATTTATCTTTTGTCTTTAGTGGAATTTTTGCAGATTTCTTTTTCAGAGTTTGTTTTACCAAGGAGAATTTCGATTTACCTTCAGCCTGCGAAATGTATTCACTTGCATTTATAAGTGAAAGGATGGGATTAGAAACAGGGTCAGGAGGATCAGGGTCTGGATCGGGATCCATAGTAAAAACAGGAAAAAGAAATTAAAACTAACACTTACCACATAAACTGAAGAATATATAGATATAAGAAAATTATAAATAAACACTAAATAATAATAAATATAATAAAATAAATTATTTTTTGAGAGTTTCCTTTTTTGGCGCCCGCCCTTTTCAAGTTCCCGCCGAAAAAAAAAACTAACGTTCTCTTACATTAAAAAAGCAACCTACAAACTTCTTTTTTTATTGTTTTGCGGCTTTATACGTACTGATTCATAATGACATTGACACGCATAAGTTTACAGTACCTTATGACGTCACGACATGGCGGCCTATGTTTCGCTCTTGTTTTACGTATAGATTAAAAAAGTGAATACTTTGAAACTAATTTTTATATTATTTTTGTTATTTTATGTACTTAAACATGATGGTTCCGACTATTTAATGCATAAGCTATCATAGTTATATGCTTTTAGATCTTTTCTAATATAGAGGGAAGTACCCTATTACATAACAATTGTTTTAAGGCACTACAAATACACGGACGGCCTACACAGTAAACTAATATTACCTATACTATTACAATCAAGAAAAAAAATACATAAAATAACTATATTTTACCTATATATATAATTATATACAATTAACCTATATATTACTTATCTACCGAATCAGAACCTAGACAGTCAAATAGAAAAATCTTAATTAAGTGTTATCAAAATAAAAAGTCATGACACATTAAACAACTTTCTTATCCTTCTTTTAAATTACTGAATAGAAAGAGAACATATTTCAAGGTCTGCGTGTCCTAACAATCTATTTTAATAATCAATTGCCTTACATACGCTAGCGCATCACTAGTACCTTATCTCCTAATCTCTTTTTATCAACGAAATATTTTACGACTAATTATTCCACTGGGTGACAATAAAAATACTGTGGTCTCCGGACACACTGATGATCGCGAATTCGTGCATATTTAATATTTCTCTCAATAACCACCATAGAGTTAAATATCTAATGGATACAGCTTTTGAAATATGTACAATCTGTGAGAAGTTTGACGTAAAATATGACTGGTTTTTAGCGTTGCAATTTAATTTCGACGTTCTAGTACAATTTTATATGAAGCTTAAATCTCTTAGAGTCATTATATCTATAAGGAAACATTCTAGTAAATGCTCCTATTTTTATCCGACTGCGCGACTTAAAAAAGTGGTAGATAATGTAATTATCAGCCCTTGTATGTATGTGGTAATCTAGAGATTTTTTTTTCTCAAAAAATTTATGACCTATGATCTATGATCATGCTTTCTTTTTTTTATAAATCATCAAAAACTAATAAATATTGCCTGATCGTTCGTTGTCCAAACTAAATTTCACGAGACGATCTTAAAAAGCAAAATATACTCGTAAAGACACAGTTAAAGCTTTTCTTTTTGGAAAATTTTAAATTTATTCAATTTATGAGTATTCAGGAAACTACTAAATGTTGATTTTGACTCCTATTTTAGTAGTTACTTTTGGTCCGAATTGTCCTTATTATTCGACTAGACAAGGGATCTAAACGTCCGAGCCTTGAGAATCACGTCTGAGTCCCCGTCCCTTGTCCCCGTTCGAGTCGAATCACTATGTGATTACAGTCCTGAGGACGCCCCGTGGCGTGATGTAAGAGTGTTAAAACCTTATGTACTCAAATTTCTCGCCTTCAGAATTCAAAAGTTATCCTCATGACCTCGATGATTCCTCTTAAAGGATTCTATCACATCAGAATGAAATAAAACATATAAAATGAAAATAGCTGAGACAATACAGATTTTTATGTCAGGGTGAGTCGAAGCCAATTGACTAATGGCATGGTGGACGTTGAAGGGATTTTGTGGATGTATCCCATACGACAGACATTTTCTTACAATGCATTCCCAACGTGCTTATTAAAAGGTGAGTAATAGAATGTGCAAAATCATTACATATCATAAGAAATATTTAATGTCATATCCATTGTGGCATAATGTATAAATAAAATATTTATAATCTGTGTAAGTGATAGCCGGAGGAGGACAGTGGCAGATAAAAGTTGTAGCACGTGTGACTTAAAAATTACATATACTAATATTATAAAGAAGTAAAGTTTGTGTGTTTGTAAATCTACTGAACCGATTTTAAAAATTCTTTCACCAATAGAAAGCCACATTATTGCGGAGTGTCATCATCATCATCATCATCACCATCATCATCATCATCATCATCATCAACATCATCGATTTTAAAAATTCTTTCACCAATAGAAAGCCACATTATTGTTGAGTGTCATCATCATCATCATCAGCGGACGGCGCGCGATGGCTTCGGGTTTAATTCAGTTCGCTTTCGTGCTCGCTTCAGGGATTATTAATATTATGCCCAACGAAGTGGGCGCGGGTCAGCTAGTATTAAATAATTTAAATGAAGCTTTCATCATTTCATTATAACACATCCATAATCAAATACTAAATGTTTCCTTGTTATGAAAAGTTGCGCGGAGCTCGACATACATGTTGCAGTTTTTCATTATCCAGAACATAAAATAGAACTCGACAGAACTGGAGCAGGTCAACACCAAACGAAGCACGTGCTTTGAGCCCATCATAAAATAGTTCAGCAGATCAATTTCTCGCGATAATAATGTAAAAGTGTTTATGAACTCTATCCAACTATTAAGCTATTTATGAACGCAGCCCAAACTATCTCACAAATGCTTTTTTTCTCTCTCTATCGTACTCTTTGTATCATGTTGATTACTTTAAGAATACATTTATATTTTACATGAATTCTTCTTTATTGCATACTAGCAGACCCGACAGACTTCGTCCTGTCAAAAAGATTTGTAAAGTGACAGTTTTTTGTTTCTACTTATGTTATAGTCAGGGCAAAAAATTCTCATGTACAGAACCGTCACCCAAGTGGTAGGGCGTTGTGATTAAAAACAAAAAAAATTGCAAAAAAGGTTCAAATGAACTATTTACATTTTGTGATTATTCAATTTTGGAACGTGACATTAAAACCTCCAACGATGTATTCTGTGCTGTAACGCACACATGCATACTGTTTTGATAGATAAGATTTTATTTTTTTATATAGCGTTAATAAAGCGCAAATTGACACACACCCCTACAATGCTTAGACAACAGTGAGTGCTTGCAATATGAACTTTATACAATAACAATAAAGCTCAAATTGACTGTACGTTTTAGTTAGAAAACTTTTATATGGAAAAAAATGGGCTGTTTTTAGGGTTTTTCCGATAATTACTCGAATTTTTCTCGACGTAAAAACCATCCTTGAACTTCAACGAACATTGTGAAAAAAGAATTGGCCAAATTGGTTCAGGCGTTGTTGAATTATGCACTTACCAACACATTTTGCGATTCATTTTTATATATAAGATAAAATTGCACTACGAATATACTTTATATTTAAACATTCAATTTAATATTTGCAATGTTAAAGTGACGTTACGTTACGTTACTAGTAACGTTTTTTTTCCTCAAGAGAGGAGCTCCGGCCTATGTTGATGAGAACCTACTCGTGGCTAAGTAGAAGGATGTCGAGAAGGGAAATGCAAGGGGCGCGACGGCTCAGACGCCGCCGCTAGCAGGTCTTGAAGGTCCTGCGTTAATTGGTTAGGGGTATCGCTAAAGACGTGTCGCGGTCTACGAATCCTTTGCCGATTTTGGTGGAAAAGGTTCGCTGAAGGCGGTATTGAACTAACTTCGTTACGTTTTAAAATAATAAATTATAAAATAAAAGAATAAAGAATAAATGTATTATAGAGTCATCTTTTCGCAGTACATCAATCTATAAGATCCACATTTTTTATGCGAAAATGAAGATACTATATTGGAAGTTGTTGACGAGTAGATATGTTTACTTGCAACAAAATGAGACAAACTTCTAGAAAGAAGTTAGTAGACGAATCTAGATCCGCTGTTCAGCTTCAGGAAGTTATGCGGTATATTCTTAGTTGATCAGATAGGTTAGGGATATCCTGATCAACTAGATCAGGTAGATTGTTAGTTATTTTGTTAGACACACTTATAATAGTTACACATCTATTTTTAATCTGTGAAAAATGTAGGCCGCCGTTATGTCCTTATTCCCATTACTGCATAAAGCAGTGTTAGGTAACGGCAAAGTTGTCTGTCCTATATCTAACAATAGGGCTGGTAAAAAAATTAAAGACGAGAAATTCATACAAATAGAGTCATTATATTTAATAGAATTATAAATTAAATTAAAAATTATTGTTCCTTTTAAATAAAACACACTTGTAACTGTTGGTGACTGATTTTACGTAATAACTAGTAGTTTCTGTATTATTACTAGTTTCTTTTATTGAAAACTTATTTTTCTTCTTATTATATTTATGTCGAATGTAAAAATTATGAAAACACTCTTCTTATTAAATAAATATCAAGTATGGCTATTTCGGTTTTTTAGTGAGTACTTTTTATTTACTTTTGTACAGATCATTACAGTACCTATCTGTTTTGCGTCCATTACAGACACTGTAATATAATCTGTGACTCTATCATGAGTTTGCTATCGTTTTCGATATGTTATTTGACGTACAATAAACTATAGAAGTAATGTCAATTTAATATAAAAATTACAAATACGTTCTGCTAGTAGCGCTTTATAAAGTTTAATTTTGCGTAATACCAAGGGATCATTTTATTATGACATCGATCTGCCTTCACATAAACCCACATTAAATTGTATATATTCGTACATGTCGAGCGTCGATGGCGCTGTAGTCTTGGCACTGGTCTACGAATCGGATGATTCGAGAGCCCCGGTGTCGATTCTACCATGTCAGTGTGTATTTCGTTATATTGGAAAGAGTCAGCAAGAAAACCAGCTAAGTCATTTTTTTCAGCCTCTATTTTTACAGCCGACCAATTAGAAGCTGGCTTCAAATAAATAGCCTGAGTCGATATCTTTTTAGTATTTCGAATTTCATATGTACATTTATCTGACGCTCCTACAGTGAAGGGACACATCGTGAGGCAACTTGCATACATCTCTGAAGAAATTCAAAGGTATATTTAGTAAATGGATCAGCGTGGTCGACTGAGGCCCTAATTGCTCTATCATAGTTAGGGTAGGCTCGTGCCCCTCGAAAGGGAGGTATTTGCGCTGTGATGATGAATGTGTCAGCGTTAGTTCAGCAGTGCCTGTATACGCTCAAACTGCCTAGTCAAATAGCTAATTAATCACATTGCCACAGATAGAGTTACCAACAGAAGGGAGACTATACCAGGTTCGTCTGCTTTTGTATCTGCGTCTTATTTGTTCCACTGAGGAAAATGCATTGAATTGCATACCCTGCTCTCCTCCCCAGAAGGGGATGGCCTACCCACTAAAAAGCTCAGGGATGGCCGTCCTCAGGCATTGTAGGGTGCCCTCAGGATCGAGTGTTAAAACCTTATGTACTCAAAGTTCTCGCCTTCAGAATTCAAAAATTGTCCTCATGACCTCGATGATTCCTCTTAAAGGATTCTATCACATCAGAATGAAATAAAACATATAAAATGAAAATAGCTGAGACAATACAGATTTTTATGTCACGGTGAGTCGAAGCCAATTGACTAATGGCATGGTGGACGTTGAAGGGATTTTGTGGATGTATCCCATACGACAGACATTTTCTTACAATATATTCGCAACGTGCTTATTAAAAGGAGAGTAATAGAATGTGCAAAATCATTACATATCATAAGAAATATTTAATGTCATATCCATTGTGGCATAATGTATAAATAAAATATTTATAATCTATGTAAGTGATAGCCGGAGGAGGACAATGGCAGATAAAAGTTGTAGCACGTGTGACTTAAAAATTACATATTAAATAATTTAAATGAAGCTTGTTTCATTATAACACATCCATAATCAAATACTAAATGTTTCCTTGTTACGAAAAGTTGCGCGGAGCTCGACATACATGCTGCAGTTTTTCATTATCCTGAACATAAAATAGAACTCGACAGAACTGGAGCAGGTCAACACCAAACGAAGCACTGTTCGTCTGCTTTTGTATCTGCGTCATACCTTTTTGTTTGTTCCACTGAGGAAAATGCATTGAATTGCATACCCTGCGATGGCCGTTCTAATTCATTGTAGGGTGCCCTCAGGATCGAGTATCGCATCTTATGCTGAGAAACTACAAAACTTTTCTCACAAAGAAATTGAATTTTCTATTTTAATTGTACATATTGAAGTCTACTTTCGTGTGGCAGTTTAAACAAAAATTATTATATTATACCTATTAAAATATGTTTTGAAATATTACCACTTAGATCACATAGGCCTTGCCCAGGTGCGTATCAGTACTCAATACTTTGATGCATCAAACGATTAGACATCGTTTTATAAAGTGGTAGGTACTGAGTTGTGACACCCCTGAATATCCGTTACAGGTATCCGTTCCAGTTTGCTATCTACTCAGTCTTTGTAGCCCCGACAGTTGCATAGCATTGTATGCTGACAGTAACAGAAATCCTGACCGAATTTTAGTTAAAGTCACCAATCTGAAGGTATATTTAACTGATAACAATACGGTTAAGAGTACCGTCTATTTTAACCGCACTGCAAATGTAATTCGCATGTAATCTGTTCTTTTTGTATCCTTATTATTACATGCATTAATATTTAACAATGCCACGTATAACGAGAATTGATAGACATAATTAAAATAGACTTGAAAAGTGTATTTATTGTTTTTAATGGTATTTAAAAGTGAAGCAAACAATATTACGGTCAGTATATTGTACAATTTTTTGTAATAAAAATGGACTTCAAAATAAATAAATATAACTTAGATTGACCCAAGATGATACAGATTATGGCTATATATGTAGGTAAGCTAAAAAATGAGACCGTTTCTTTATATGAATCACATATGTCGCAGAAGGCTTTAAAAGCATTTTAAAAAAATCATTTTAGCAATTAAATTTAAATTACACGTGTTTCTAGATTTTTATCTTAATAACAATAATTAACTATGCAAGTTATAAAAATGATAAACGACCCAGCAAATACCAATTTACTTCGATAAGCAAATGGAATGAATAATTAAAAGTGGTACTAAAAAGCTATTTTTTACTTTTTTATAAGTATTACATTTTTTTTTATTAGACACATCCCAAATATTGTCAAAATCATGCAGATAATAAAACCCTTAGACTCAAATATGAACGATTTAATATTTTCGTCACGGACGCCGTCTATTGTAGCTTTCACGGTATTTTGCAGCCGCGACTTTTCCAGAATTACAGTTATTTCGGGTGTGAACGGGTCTCTATAGAGATTTATTTGGGGGTGGGAACTTGTTTAAAAATCTCGGCACGGGCGTATTCAAATGCGGTGCAAGATTTATTATTCTAGGTCTGAATAGGTAAAAACGAAGTTGTAGCAACTGTAATCAAGAGACCAGGTCAATTTGATTAGACCCAAGATATGTTTGCATAGGAAATTGTGAAAGAGCGATCATACAGTTACATTATTGTGTAATGTATTTTTTTTTTATTGAATGAAATAATTGGATTTTTACAAATAAATCACTAAAAGTTTGAGTACAAGATCTTTATTCCACAGGGAATTCAAACAGAATTAAATTCACTAATGTTTACTATGCAACAATATTTTATACAAATAAATCACTAGAAATATAAGTACAAAATCTTCATTTCACATGGAGTTTAAACAAAATTCAATTCACTAATGTTTACTAGGCAACAATATTTTATACAAATAAATCACTAGAAATATAAGTACAAAATCTTCATTTCACATGGAATTTAAACAAAATTCAATTCACAAATGTTTACTATGCAACAATATTTTATACCAATAAATCACTAGAAGTATGAGTACAAATCTTTATTTCACATGGAGTTTAAACAAAACTCAATTCACTAATGTTTACTAGGCAACAATATTACTGTCAATTCTATCAATTCATATATATAGAATGACTTAAAAATATAAAAGAACTTAAATTAATATAGGTACAGGCAGGGTTTATAGGTCCGTTTGATCGATATTGGTTTTAAGTTGAAATTTATAATGTAAAAGATTAAAAGAGGGTATTCCGAGGATAAAAAGAAATCAGTATTCCGGTAGTCCTTCAGGAGTCCTTCAGGAACTGGTCCAGGCAACTGGTAACCGTGGTTAGATGGCCGTGTTTGGGTTAGTTTACTCTCTGTCCTTGGCTTACCAAGTCGCCGTCTTCAATTAGGATTTAAGGTAGATCAGCGGTCTATTTAATGCAGCTGGGTCACTTGGAAGTCCCCCTGGGTGACGAGGGTTAATGTTCAGCCCAAATATAGTTCCCTGAAGATGACATGAATCATTTCAAATAACAACTCTCCTGGCATTTACTTTACTATTTATTAACTTTCAAAAGCCAAGAGTGTGATGTAGAAAATGAAAACAAACATGAAGATACTATTGATTCTAGAATATTACAAGATTTGATCTGGTTAAAATATTAATTTGTTTTATTTAAATCCCCATGTATGTAACGGTTATGAGAGGTAGTTAATGGATTTAATTGCATAAATATTGGTTTCCCACCAGGCATACTATGATGATTAATCAATATTTTATTGTAAAAGACCAAATTTGTTATATCAATTTACCACAGTTATTTTCTCTACCCACACTCAACGGATATTCAGGAAATGTTCTAGAACGATGTTTTAGGTATATGAAATGTATATATGAATCTCAGTTAAAAACTCTAAATATATAATAAAAGAAATGTTGAAATAAAATAATATGTGCATGTAAACTTGGTATACTTTTTATTCCTCACATTACATTTTCCAAACATTTCCTATACAATCACCATTACGTTCTTTTCTCAATATATATAAAACTTCATACGGCAACTAATCAAAGACAATCTAGCTATGAAGGTTCCTTATACCAACAAAGATTCCAACACCCCCGCTCAATGTTAAATTCACAAATTTAATATTGCACATAAAATTAAACCATTCATTACAATTTCAATAAAAACCTATTAACCTACATATAAAAATAATCACACAGATGTGGGCTGTGTATCACAATTTTTTCATTAACATATACTTAACTTTCCACAAAAATAAGAATGTTTGACTGCACATAGTGGCTTGGTCAAAACGTCAGCTATATTTTCATTGGTACTAATATATGAAACGCTAAATATGTTTTTACAAATACAATCCTTTATATAATAATATTTAATATCAATATGTTTCGTCCGTTTACTGTTTACATTACATTCAATCATTTTTATGGCACTTTGATTGTCCACTAGGAGATGTGTGTCAGCACTGTTGATATCAAAATCTACTAGTATACCTTTCAAGTAGACCAGTTCCTGAGCTGCCATGGCTGCTGCTACAAATTCGGCCTCAGCTGATGAAAGCGCCACTGTTGTCTGTTTCTTACTGAACCATGATACTAAATTATTATTATGAAAAACTGCACAACCACTTACGCTTTTCCTGTCATCCTTGTCAGTCCCCCAGTCTGCATCAGTATAAGCAATAAGTTTTGGTGATACGTCATTACTTTTTGTATACGTAAGACACGCATCAGATGTCTGTTTTAGGTATCTGATTACTCTCTTACCTGCAGTCCATAAAGTCTTAGTGGGCTTATCTAAATATTTACTTAAAAATGATGTAGCAAATGTTATATCTGGCCTTGATGTACACGATATATAATTTAGACAACCAACCAACTCTCTATAAGGTACATTCACACTATCCTCCTCCGTAATAGCTATTGTAGTTTCAAGAGGTGTAGATACTCCTTTACAGTCTGTCATGCCAAATTTATTCAGTATTTTATTAATTAACTTTTTCTGGTTTATCATTAACTTTCCATCTTCTCTTATAATTTCCATACCAATGTATTCTTTGACTTCACCCAAATCTCTCACATTAAACTCTTCTTTTAGCTCTTTTATTATACTCATATTTCTTCCCATTACTAAAATATCGTCAACCCATACTAATAACCAAACAGTTTTCCTTTTGTACAAACAGAAATCATGCTTCGATTGTTTAAAATTTTGTTTAACTAAAAACTCATGTAACCTATCGTTCCAGCATTTGGGCGCCTCGCGTAAACCGTACAATGACCTCTTTAACCGTAAAACATTGCCACCTTTTACGTTAACTCCTTCTGGAGGTTTTATATATACCTCTATGTTTAGATGACCATTCAAAAATGCCGTTGGGACGTCTAATTGTCTTACCTCATAATTTTCCTGTACTGCTTGGCTCAACATTAGTCTCACTGTAGACATTCTCGCCACTGGCGAATATACATTATATTTATTTTCAGTCTGAAAACCCTTAGCAACTAAACGTGCTTTCTTTCTACCATCAGACTTCACCGCAAATACCCATTTGGTATCTATCGCCTTTTTCCCATTTGGCAAATCACACTCTTCCCATGTTTGTAAGCTTTTCAATGAATTAATTTCTGTCTGCACTGCTTTTTGCCATTCTTCACCTTTCATAATAGCTTCTTTATATGTCTTAGGAATTTCATCACACATTAAACAGTACGCTACATTAACATCATAAAATTCATCATCTTCTGTTACATAATCATTTAAATATTCAGGTTTCTTAACATTCCTCTTTCGCCGTTCGCTTTCTATTTCACTATTTTCAATCACTTCTTGCCTTTTTGACTTTTCACTTTCATCATTTTCTATTTCACTTTCTTCCTCATGTTCTATCGGAAATTTCGTCGAATCATTCTTACTTTCCAACTCTTTATATATTACATCTCTTTCATTAAACCTCACATCTCGCGATATAACAATTTTATTACTCCTAGGGTTCCACAGTCTATACCCAACCGGAGCATAGCCAACCATTCTTAACTCCATGGCCCTGGGATCTAGTTTATCTCCTCTAGGTAAATTTACTGCCCATACTTTACTCCCAAACACTCTTAATTTTGATAAATCTAGTTCACCGTTCATAATTTTAGCCGGAATTTGATAATTTATTGCAGATGATGGACAACGGTTTAGTTGATAAGCTGCTGACTTTATTGCCTCTCCCCATAATGCTCGTGGCAAACTAGTTTCGATTAGCATAGTTCTAGTCCTATCAAATAATGTTTTATTCATCCTTTCGGAAATTCCATTTTCTTGAGGTGAATAAATTTGAGTGTATTGCATAATTATCCCTTTTTGTTGGCAAAATGACTCTAAATGCTTATTCTTAAATTCTTTCCCATTGTCACATCGGTTATATCTTACTTTTGTATCTTTACCTGTTTCTAAACGATTTATGTACTTTATCAAATTTCCAGTAGCCTCACTTTTATTCTGTAGCAAATATACTTCAGTAAAATGTGAAAAATCGTCAACTACCACCTGATAATATAACTCACCGCGTATCGTTGGCGTCCTTGCTGGTCCCGCTATGTCAGTGTGGATTAACTCACCTATATATGAAGATCGTGGTTTTGGGGTTGGCTTGAAAGGTAGCCTTGTTGCTTTACCCATCATGCATGGTCCACATGGCTGACGACTCGCTGGTAAACCCATAATACGCAAACCTTTATGATTGAGGTGGCCTAAACGTTTATGCCAAATATCATCAGTGCTGTCAACATTATTACACATAGGAATATCGTTATTAATGATAATAAATTTAATTTTATATAAATTTCCCGATGAATAGCCTGTGAAAGTAGAATTATTTTTACAGTTACGTATTATTACATCTTTACTAAATTGTACACAGTTTCCATTTTCAACTAACCTTTTTACTGACATGAGATTATGTGATAATTTATTTACAACTAATGCTTCTAAAACAACCTTTTTATTGTTGAAATGCATGAAAATTTTACCTTTTTTGTGTGCTGTAATATATTCTCCATTCGCTACATAAATTTTCTTAATATAATTTAGTTTTACTACATCAAACATGAAATTTTCGTAATATTCTTGAATAAAGTGTTGTGTAGATTCCAACAAGAAAGAATTATGAAAATTAGGTACCTTTCTTTCGGGATGATTGTCTTTTTTGCTCTAATTTATATTCGGTGAAAGCAGATCTATTTCGTCAGTCTATATATAGACTCCTTCTCTTTTGTAGCAGAGCTCGGCCTCAACAGCCGAATACAGTATTTTCAATTATTTAAATTAGAACAGTGAATAGCTAAGTTGTTACTTATTGATCACAGCTATTGATCCAAAACCAAATATCCGCTAATCACTGCCACAGATTAGTGTGTATCATCTTTTTTTTATTAAGTTTTTAATTTTTTAGTTAGGCAAAGGACACAATCTATGCTAGCCCGAGCAATCTAGCCTGACTATGTTAATCTGTAGAAGGATTAATATTTCTTTATTAGTCCTCACAGCTAGGTCTAGTTTACAGACTCAATTGCCACAGACAAACATTTGCCTGAGGAATAATAAAAATAAGGTTAAACGACTACACTTATGATGATCAATTGCGATTTAACTTTTCATTGACATAAGACTATTCTTTTAAACTACTAATTGTGACATTATAATATTTTTTTAGGGGGAGTGTGTGGGATTACTGATTAAAATACTATCTTTGTAGACGACGCTTGGCTAGACTTGGTTGCTTAATTTGCGCCATAGATAATGGTGTTAGGATCATGATTAGCGGTCCACTCTATGGAACTGTCCATGTCATCTATTAAAATTGTCAATGTCAAAGCAACAATTCGACGTAAACATAACCAATGCGAGATACAATTGTAAAAGTGATTTTAATCCATATGAATAAAAAAATGTATTTAATAGTACTTAAAATCAGTGAGAAAAACAGTGTTACAATTGTTAAAATTGAATAGTGTTATACAACTATGCTATACTATGCAATCTGTTGAAGAGACGTACGGAAAAGACGTGTTGAATCCGCAAATGAGAAACACAAAATAAAATAGGCTTTTCTAAGTGATTACGTAGTGCAAAGGTTTCCCCTTTTCGCAATAAACTACTTACAGCTGTAACTGAAGCTTGATAAACCTGCAAGCCTACCGCAATCTTTTGAGATACTCGTACATCACGTTTCAGAATCGTTTTGTTTCAAACTTAAAGAAGAAGTTTAAATTAAATTATTTAAATACGCTTCGGTTGGAATTATCTGTATTAAATTAGCAAGCCGTGAAATAAATTGTCACCTGGGCACTTGGCAGGTGCCAAAGGGTTGGGGAAATCGCGTAGCATAAGGTGATCCGTCTGCTCGTTTACCCTCCTATTACAAAAAAGTAATAATATTACTCAATTGTCATTTCTGCATATACAAAACGCAATTTTAATATTTTTTATTGAGGATAAACAATTACAACTGTATTCTCCACCTACCCTAAGTCTATGCTTATTGGGATTGAATTGTCATTCACGGACTTACTTCGCTTCCGGACTTATGATTGGTTCGAAATGTCAAGACGTTAAATAACGATATTATAGCTTCCCCGGCGGCAAGTTGCAATTTCTTTCCAATGCACTTCCCCATTTCCAACCTGGTAAATAAATATGAAACTCTTGTCCTTATGATCTGCATTAGAGCGCTTTGATAACTTTCATATCAAATGAAGATATGAAAGTTGTCAAAATTATCTAGTTTGGAATTATGATATCCTATAGTAATATTCTTTATCTTTAATACGCGTGTGCCTATGTATCGTGAATAAATATATTCTTTCTGCTTGTTGAGGCCTGCAAGTATATTTTCAGCAAAGTTACAAAATGAACAACGCGATCTATTTCACTACATTCTTTGACCATTATTACCTATTTAAAATCAATAAAATCATTAAAATATTATGATGTTTACGTGTTTTAATTGTGAAATTAAAATCTAAACACTATTTTCTTTCTACACGAAGATCGAGACTTTACTTCAGTCTCGATCTTCGTGTTGAGATTGCATCAATATATATGTTAAAGATGATGTTAACTTCCATATGAAATAATTCTGCAGAAAATTAGGAACACTTCTTACAGTTGGTTGCTGATCCATACCCCTTTCGGCTTTCATAACCCAATTATTCCAATCGACTTATTTTTCAATATCGGAGTTAATAGGCATAACAGTTTTGATATAAGCCGGAAATTGCGCACAGATAATAAAAGCGCTCACGATCCCATTTAATATTAAAGTTCTTTTTTCTGTTATTTGGTAAGTAGACAAAAATTTAAATTAAGTATAATGTTAGACACATCGCTGGAATTATTTAGTTTTATCCTAAACATAATATCTTCAATGAATTTTAGAATTGTTTGTTTGTATGATGCAAGTAGAGGATGGAAGTTATTGTTGCGACATTATTCGGTTGGCCGGCTAACGTTGGCGCCAACTACCAACATAACGATAAATATTACTCTATAGTGTGTCACGCCACTGCTCTAAGTGCTCTATCTGCCATCTCATTTAAGCCTCCTTAACGCATAACACCAGGCGGATGGAGGATTTGTATGTCGACCTCCATAAAAAGCCACAAATCGATACGAGATCCACACCGCCCACCGCTCTGGAGGACGGGCGCTTTAGTTCAAAGCCGATAAGGTTCCAGGCCTTCTGCCCGACCAAAGGCTGTTTAGGTTTTAGGCTAGCCTTCTGCGTAGGTAGGTTAGCCGCGGCTGGTATCCGGTGTAAGGTCGTCCGAGCACCAAGGGGTTATTAGACGACTACAATAGTAGCGCACCCTTATGAGAATACACTACCATCCCCCGTGCGAAAAAAAAAATACGAGATCCAAGAAAAGACATAAGATTTTTATCTTGTGTAAATTTTCCTTTCCTATGGAAAAATCATATAAATCGAGTGAGCAAAATTGATACGAAATAAAACATAAATACAACAATTATTCTATTGTTTTTAGAACAAATCGTACTAACTAGTCTTTCACGTAAAAACTACTAAATGGATTTCAATGAAACTTTAAAATAATATAGCTTACATTTCCAGGTGACATTATCAGTGTTATTGCGCGTAGTTAGGCAATAAAATGGTTTAGCAAATAGTTTTATTTCCGCTGTTGGAACGAAATAATGTCATCTATTAATCAAGCCTTTGTGAAGGTAATGTGATTAAAACGCGACCCATTGTTATGATGGATGTAACACGGTAAGTACTAGACATGTCACCTCCTCTTGTATTGACTACATTTTTTTTTATAGTATAGGGCAGCAAACGAGCATACGGATCACCTGATGGTAAGCAATAACCGTTGCCCATGGACACCAGAGGAGTCATAGATGCGCTGCCGGCCTTTTAAAAGGGAATAAGGGGGAAGGGGGGGTTGGGCCTCCGGTACCCTCACTCACTCGGCGAAACACAGCGCAAGCGCTATTTCACGCCGGTTTTCTGTGTGGCCGTGGTATCACTCCGGTCGAACCGGCCCAATTCGTGCCGATGCATGGCATTTACCGTGGGAGTAAAAATTATTATTACATTTATACTATCGTCATTTTTGTTATGTTCACATTCCTAAAAAAAATGATTCTTTCATTTTACCCGCCATCTTTGGAGTTTCCGTTTGTAACATAAACGGCATACGAGTACCATATGCGAACTTTGTACATAGTGTGATAATAAGGACTGAGTTCGAAAATTAAAGTATCCTATGCGACATTACGAAATCCACAGAAAACAACAGACACTTCTTAAAATCTACGCACAGAAATTTATTTCTCCAGATAGGAGCAGCAAACTGGTCACAAATATCTGAGTTGAAGTCACGAGGAATGACTAAGGGGTCTGCAGTCTTCTTATAAATATTTATGAAGTCAAATATTATAAAATTAAAAGCTAGATAATCACATTTTTCAAAAGACCGGGTGTCATTGGGGTGGGATCGTCTTCCGAATGGCAGGCATATGCTGGACAACACAGTGTCGCTAGCTCTACCATAGATGCAAGTAGCGCTTACTGAACGTGACAATAAAAAAAATTACATTTTGTGGATTTTCCTGAAAATATGCATTCCATGTAATGTAAATCCTTATTGTAACATTTTTTTAATTCGTGTAATGAGGAATTGCTCGAACCGGAATCAATATATGCAGTCTTTGCTAACAAATAACTCTAGAAATATATAATGTCTTTAGTAACAAATAACTCCATCAATATATGCTGTCTTTGTTAACAAATAACTCAATCAATATATACTGTATTAGAACTATTAACTTAGAATATTAATATATTATAATAATATCATTAATATATATAACAAACTACATTTAAAATGTTCTATTTTAAATGTAGTTTGTTTATATATTTGGTCCAATATAAACTATAACCGAACCATATTAAAAAATACATTTGATTAGTTTCGATTAATTATAATTAATTTCGATACAAATAAAAAGCTGTCTGTAATTTCTGATAAATATACATAATTTAGTTTTAATAACAAATAGCGATAAATCTATTTCTTTGAAACAATATTCAAACTTATTTCAAGTAGTTTGTATGTATGTTTGTAAAACACAAAATCGTCAGCATATTACTACATAGCATATTGTAGTATTTTTGTTTGACTATTTGATAGACAACAAAAACTTATAGTTATGGTATTGGAGATATCGGACACCCCAGGGGTAACCCAATACGACATTCAGGATATCTCTTTACCATTCGATAATTTAAATGTAATTCTATGGTTTAAAAAGCTATAAATGTAACTGCTCAAATAAATATCGAAACTGAAGTCCTTTCTAAAAGTACATCAATTGGAACACCCATTATAAGCATCTGTAATATTAGCAAAAGACCCTAACAGATAATGACGGACATTATTGTCAATGTCTAATTTCAACCGCGACAAACAATTCTTACAAGACAATCCTTACGAAATTCTGCTGTCTTTTAAAAATAGCTTATTTTTTTCAAAGTAGTATTCTAATGTTTGGTGATCGTGGAATTTAACATTTTACAGATCAGAGAGATTGGACAATGTTTCTCCTTACTTCAGCTCGCCACAAGCTGTTCTGAAGGAGACTGACTGCACAGATAGGGCAAATATGGGGCATTAAATGCCGCGCCAGCGGGCGATGGGGTCGTCACATCACTACTCACTATTTATTTTAATATATGGCTATTTCTGGGTGTGATATACTTAATGTGACATAATTGAGTTATTATATCATATCCTAGTAAAACTTTTCATACTTGTCTATTACAGTCCGTTTTAAAATTTGTATCTCCTTGCTTACGGTAGGTCTTTTTTTTAGTTCAAGATGCCGTATGTCACGAAAAATGTCCGAAACACCCAAGGCTATATCTATAAGTGTCGCCTGAGCCGCTGGTTGTTGCAGATTTATTACTGGCCTTTATTACTTTCCTCCAAAGACCGTTTTGGTGATTTATAAAAAATAAATCCTCCTTAACACACCCATAAACGACTCATGTAAGAGTAACGATTTTTTCTATTCCAACATAATTACGTTTGGTGTAGTGAGCTAAAAATTGACAGATAAGTTTCCACGTTCTTGTGTAAAATTCACTGCGATTTTTATTAGCGTGAAATGTCTTTGCAGCGTAAAACTCCCAGCGATTTTAATTAGTGTGAAAAAATATCTTTGCAACGTAAAATTCACTGCGATTAAAATTTACGTAAAACGTCTTTGTAGCGTAAAATTCACTGCAATTTTAATTAGCGTGAAATATCTTTGCAGCGTAAAATTCACTGTGATTTTAACAATGTGACATAAATGTCAATTTCTGATGCTATGTTGTAGGGTAGGTTGTTGTTGATATAGGGTACCAAAAGATATCTAGCAGTAATCACATACTTATAGATACTTCAAACCCATCTTTGCTCACATCAACATCTTAAGAAAGAATAATCACCACTTCAATGTTGACTTGACTTTCCCTATGAATTGATTGAAATGTGACTACAGTGGGCCTACCAGATCCAGCAAACTTTTGAAAGTGATCTATGATACACGAGTTTGGGAAGCTCTGATCTATATTATATTTTTATATAAAACAAACTCACTTGTGTCATGAATTGCGTCTGTAAATGCTAAAGCACCACGAGCTAATATAGGTAATAGCACTATGTATACAAGTGATACTTAAGACCCTTAACTGTATTAAAACAAGCAAGAGGTAAATATCGAAATCGGAATCGATCAAACTTAAGCTGTTGCAAATTAGGCTAATTGGTGTCATTTCATTTAGTCGCATAACAATAGCGAGTGAGTGCAGACGTTGTTTCTTGCTCCGATGTTAGAGTATGAGCATGATCTATTTTATTTACTACATTACATGCAAAATGAGTCAATTTTGATATGTTACACAAAATGGATATGCGTACCTTTCCATTTAAGTCGTAGGACCTTTATGGTCCACCATGAGGCTGCGTGCGCGGCCGGCTACCGCGCACGCTGAGGTGACGTCTCTCCGTCTGGGGGATTGTCCAAGTGTTCTCGGACATTCCCCCCTTGGCGTTGGCTCGACCAGTTCCAGGCCGAGCCGGCCCCGGAGCACATGGCGGTTGAATCGCGAAAGCGCAGCACCCCGCCATGTGCCCCGCATGGGCCCAAAGAACACCGGGGGGTTTTAGTGGGTAGGCCGGTCGTAGACCGGAGAGTCCCACACACGACCGTAAGGAGCATTTCCCCCCGAAAAAAATAAAAAAAGGACCCTTATGGTCCAAGCTGAGTGCTGAGTTTAGGTAAGTCAGTCTGTACGGCCGCCTCGAACGGTCTGGAGTCCGACATAATAACCCTGACACTTGTTTCTGGTGGCCTCCATGAGGATTATCAGCCTCTCCTCTCCAGAACAAAAAAGGGCTCTTTGATCGCTAATACTGGCTATTGCGAGGAGTAAATATGTAGACGTTGAGCTGTGGAAAAACTCGCAAACATTTGGAAGGACCGCAAAATAACCAGCAGCAGTGATGAGATGCCTGATCTGAATCTGAGACGTTGACGAGTGAGGATGCGAGGCGATAAGATTAAGGATATAATTGATAGTTATCTCTGGGTTTTTTATTTAAGTACCTAATTAAACATGTCCAAAAATAAACAGTATTATTAAAAAACACTTCGGCTTGTCGTCTTTCTGAAATAATCGAAAGGGAGATAGATTTCGTGTATCCCCGGAGAATACCCTGAAAACTTTGTCGTGTAAAATTTCTCAAACGCGATGGAAATTTCACATTGTTTCCTTTAATTTATTAATCCAAATATTATAAGGATTTAAGTTATAAAGTTTAAGTCATTCATAGCTTATATAAATATTATTCATAGTATAATAAATTGATACATGTCGTTTTATATAGTTATTTATTTTATATTTTTACACGCTTTTTATGACTTACTCTGTCCGTTTGTTTGTTTGTCATGATCAAATCTTGTAATCGATTTTTCGACCACTTCTACTGCTCCAATCGAGCCTCAAATTTTTTTTACATGTGTATTCTAGATGACAATACAATATTCAATCATTTTCGAATCATAAAAATACATAATTATGTTGTAATAAATTAAAAACTTTTTAATATGAGAATTGGTTCAATGAAGCAAACAGATAGAATTTGATATAATGCATATGTTTAATTCTAATACTACATTTTCTGAACAATTATGTACATTTCTTTTATGTTTGTTATAATAATCACGAGACTAAAAAGTAGTAAATAAAAAAAAATTAAAAAAACTTTTTAAAAAACACGCTTTTTACGCAAAGACTAAAAAACGTTTGAAAAAACTTTTGTTTTATAAAGACTAAAAAACATTTGATCTAAAAAGTAGTAAATAAAAAAAAATTAAAAAAAAACTTTTTAAAAAACACGCTTTTATTAAAAAGACTAAAAACCGATCTAAATGTTAAGACCATTAAATGAGTAATGTTTAATTTTGAACACCCCACGCTTTTATAGTCATTGAGTTCTTGGACTAATTTGCTAAATTTTATAGACAAATTTTTGAGTTACATTTCTTTTTGTCATCAGAAATTTTTCTTGATATGTACCCAAATTTTCTAAAAGCGTGACTTTATTTTTATTTTCAAGTTTTTAGATCGGTTTTTAGTCTTTTTAATAAAAGCGTGTTTATTAAAAAGTTTTTTTTAATTTTTTTTTATTTACTACTTTTTAGATCAAATGTTTTTTAGTATTTATAACAAACAAAAGTTTTTTCAAACGTTTTTTAGTCTTTGCGTAAAAAGCGTGTTTTTTAAAAGTTTTTTAATTTTTTTTTTAATGTATTAGATTTTATTATAAGGAAACATACAAATGTAACTTATTTGTGTAGTTCCTTTGTTTTGTACTTGGAATAAAGAGTTCTTTGTATGTTGTGATTTCTGTATAAAACATTTGCATTACATCAGTGTTCCAGTTAACTCCCAGTTAACTCGTGTTTTTATTTATTCGCCTTTCCTTCTGATAGTCAGATATATATTTTCCATATAGAAAGTTATTAGTAGGTAATATATTATTACCTCAAGTTATTTATTACCTAAAGTATTACTTAAAGCAAAAACCCATAAACATATATTAAAAATCAGAATTATTAACCCTTTGTAAAGGGAAATTTCAAATTATTCAATTCTTCTTATATCATTTTTTTTTATTTAAAACATATATCGACCTCATAAATATTCTACACACATTACATCCATTTTATAATTTTATTTTAATATTTTTAAAAACAACTATTTCAAATACATATACTTCACAATTCAAAACATCCTAAACTAAATTTAATTCATATTGACACTACAAAATTCTTTATCACATCACATCTCAATTTAAATTTAATTTACCTGCAATACCTTCCTACCTTCCTTGCGTCATCATTTTCAAAGAACTTTCAGCTGGTGCTTTGGAGACCTAAAAGATCTCGAAAAAACCTACCGTTTGGTGCGTTTGAGACCTAATCAGTCTCCTAAAGATACAGTTTTGAAAATAATGTATAATTACAGTACTGTGCGTCTATAATCCATCTCTTATTTTTTTTTAATGTCCTTAAATTCAGCTTTAAGTAGGAAGCAAATATATATATTTGTCCTACTCATACATAAAGAACTTCACACGTTAGATCCTCCCGCAAGGAGTGAAACAACACGATTATATTTAACGCACAATACAAAAGTCCTGCAAGACATCTGATGGATCTCATAAGACAGAGAACGTATTAACAGTATATAAGCCTATGTATTTTATATACAATATAAATTGTATTATTTTTAAGATTATTTAGCTAAATTTAACCAAATTTATAAAGTTTTAATAAAATTTGGTGAAAACCCAAACAAACGAGGGTAGGGTAGTAGGGTATAGCCTTCATAGATGAACAGACGTGTCAGACGCAACACCGATGGTAAGCATCTTTTCTGACAGTCTCCCAGGGGGTGTACGCCACCCGCCTCTATCTCACCTTAAACTTTTTTTTTTTTGTTCCCCTAAGGAAAATGCATTAAATAGGGTACTTCCCTCTATATTAGAAAAGAGCTAAAAGCATATAACTATGATAGCTTATGCATTAAATAGTCGGAACCATCATGTTTAAGTACATAAAATAACAAAAATAATATAAAAATTAGTTTCAAAGTATTCACTTTTTTAATCTATCCGTAAAACAAGGGCGAAACATAGGCCGCCATGTCGTGACGTCATAAGGTACTGTAAACTTATGCGTGTCAATGTCATTATGAATCATAGTACGTATAAAGCCGCAAAGAAGTTTGTAGGTTGCTTTTTTTAATGTAAGAGAATGTTTTAAATACGTAAGTTAAATTGAAATCGCACATGAATCACACTATGGAAAGCAGTTTTGTAAAAGAAGATTTACGAATTTACAAAAATAAATGCATTAATGGTCGGAAAATTCTTTGCTGCAAATCCCGACTTTTGTTTTGCCGAGTTACGGAGTATTAAAACATCGATGTCAGTATTACTCTTTTATTATTATTCCTTTATTAGTTGTTTATATATAAAAGATAATAACTCATTTTTAAATTATGAATATAATAATACATAGCATCAAACATAGAGCTTTGTTTATTATTTACATGCCGTATTGACGTCATCGCTACAGAGTAACAACTCGTGTGGCGCCTTCATCTAATTACGCGCGAAATTTGAAAATATTAAATTTTAATGCAATTTTTATAGTACTTAACGAGTGTATAAATTTTTTATATTTTTACTATATGGTTTACTGACACGCAAGGATCAAATTAAGATTCTTTTCAAAAAAGAGATTAATTCCCTATTGCATACCCCGGCTGCGGCGAGTCGGCGGTTATGTGGGGCTCTCCTCCCCAGAAGGGGGAGGCCTACCCACTAAAAACCTCAGGGATGGCTTTCCTCAGGCATATAGGGAGACCCCGGGAACGCCAAGCGACATCCGGGAACCCCCAGCCTCCGCTCACAGGGGAGCCCTCCTTGGGGAAGGCTACACTACATCCCCGATCTCCTTCACCGACGACGCCCCCCGGCCACGGGAGGGGCGTGGATCTCACCTTAGCCTAGCTTAGGCATAACTCCAGCAGCATCTCAATCGCTGCCGCAATCACATCTCTCTATACCTTTAGTCGCTCACGTAAATGTTAGTCCCTTTAGACCAATTTGTTTGAGAGAACCCAAAAAAAGGGTAGCCAATCATCATATGCCACAATCAAAAGACGTTGAGAAGACGATCGAAGAGAGGTGATCGGAGTCTCTTTCCATAGTCCAATTCTCATCTGCTTCTGTCAATCTAGCTAGTTATAGTCTTTTCTTTAGCCGCATTTCTCATTATGCAGATAGAAATTGGGCCCACACGCACAATTTCATTAACTTCGTTAAAATGGTCTCTAGATGTTGTATTTATATTCGAGCACGTCTTATTAAAGGACAATCCTTATAAATCGGAAGTGAGTTTGTTTGTTTGTTTGTTCCGCTTTCACACCGTAACTACTGAACCGATTGCTTTGAATTTGCAGACGTAAAGATAAAAGTCCGGATTAAATAGGATACTTTTTATCCTGGAGAAAATTGATATTCCCGAGGGAAAACAAAAATATTGTTTGCTTGATGGATGGATTGTAGATGGCGCTGTGTGTCGTTTAAAACAAGGTAAAATATTAAAGAGTTGCTGGAGTACACTTGGAAAAACATTGTTTTTCGCATGGTAGCTGTATGTAGCGTGTTCCCGGGTTTCCAGTGCCCAAAATCTGCATGTTTTTGGTCCACAAGGTAAAACATATAATATAATGTACCATTCAGTTTTGGTTTAACAACTAATTGTATCCAGCGTTACATCGCGCTTCTTAGATTTTTCCGTGGGATTGAGAAGTTTTCTTATAGTTGTGCTTTATACCGCAATATAACCGAATTCCACGCGGGCGAAGCCGCGGGCGGAAAGCTGTCTATAGTATCTTATAAATATAATACCATCCAAGCCTTGGTGCCCCCGTCAATACCACCAACTGTGAGCCAGTCTCAAGGCAACACTAATCAATACCGGCAGAGGATTCGTAGACCGCGACATGTCCTTAGCGACCCCCCTAACCAACTCACGCAGGAACTTCTAGACCTGCAAGCGGCGGCGTCTGAGCCGTCGCTCCCCCTTGTCAACCCTTAAACGGCAGCCTTCTGCTTAGCCTGAATAGGTTCTTGTCAATACTGGCCGGTCCCACTTTGGAGATTCGTACCTTCTTCTAGCGCATATACCCTCACCATGGGGTAGCGCTAACCGTGCCTCTCCTTGAGGTGCGGCCCTCTCGTCAATAAAGCCAGTAGGGTCAATAGGACCAAATGCTAGGCTGAGTTTAGTCGGTAGGTCTGTGTAGTCGAGCCGTCTCGACAGTACCAGGAGTCCGACATAATAAACGCATCCCTGCTTGCCTGTTGCGTTGGTATCCATGATGGATTCTCAGCCTCCTCTCTTGAGGAAAAAAAAAAAAAGCCTTGGTGCCCTCATAGACAAGGCTCAAGCTGAGTCAGTAGGTCATTCTGGTCGAGCTACCTCGATACGTTTTGAGTGCGACATTATCAGCGTGGCACTTGCTTGCGATGGTATCATCAAGTCATCACAGGGAAAAAAATAAACATAATAATGCTCTTTCAGACATTTAGTTACATGGCCTCGCATATTTTACAATGGGTCTTGACTTTAAGTACTGGTGAGGTGAAGTAAGAAAAACAAAAAACAATTGACTAAATTTTATAATGTCAAAATATGGATAACAACAATTTTTAAATTAATTACTAATTTTAACATGCCAGTAGCATTGTAACGTTTTGATAACAATCCATTGTTAAGATCAACATTGTTAGGATTTACATGCACTAATTGAATTCTAGCGAACTTTAACATTGTTGATTCACCCGAAACTTCTGAATCGAGTTTCAACTATTCGTGAATTGATAAATTTGATTTAATAATTTGACACTGGACATTGCTAAATAAATCAATTTTGTCAAACTACAGTAGATTTTACATATTTTGTCCCTATTTCTCAGCCAGGCATGGAGTAGCAACAACAAATCACGGAGATTGTCTATGAACTAAATTGTATATAAAAAGCAAAATGGCGCCGTTTTCTGTGCTAATGTAAGTGTTACAAATTGAGTAACATCTTTTTTCACTTCTTGGAACATTATCTTTCTGCAAAACTAGACAGGGCTTTGAGATTAATTTCAACCACTAGAAGCAAATTAAAAAAACTTATTACTTTTTACTCCCTATCCGCTTACTAGGGTCTCGAAGCTTGGCTCTGCGTGAGGGCGGAAGTCACCTACCGCTTGGCTCAAATACTCACCGGACATGGTTGTTTCGGTGAGTATCTGAGTCGAATAGGGAGGGAGGACACGACACGATGCCACCTTTGCGTATCCGACCTCGACTCGGCCCAGCACACGCTGGCGGAGTGCCCCGCTTGGGACTCCGAACGCCGAGTCTTGTTCAATGAGATCGGGCAAGATCTGTCTCCGCCAGCGTTGTTTGCGGCAATGCTGGCGGATGAGGGAGGTTGGAGGGCTGTGGCCTCCTTCTGTGAAGCGGTGATGCTCCAAGGAGGCCGCCGGGAGATGGCCAATCCCGCTCGAAGAAGACGGCCTCGGGCTAAATAGCCTGGCCTGAGGCGCCGCCACGCTGCTGCTCACGCTCACGGGTCGCTGGCGGGCGCGACGCCGTGTAGGCGACCCGAGAGGGACCTCACCCCCGGATGGCCGGGAGGTGACGTCGTAGGAGGTTGGAGGAGAGGAGGCGGCAAGATCACTCCTCCCTGAGAAGGGCTCCCCTAGCGCACCCAGGGGAGCAAAGGCCAGGGGTCCTCAGATGCGACACTCGATCTTGAGGGCCCCCTACAACGCCTGAGGATGGCCATCGCTGAGGTTTTTAGTGGGTAGGCCTCCCCCATCTGGAGAGGAGAGCCCCACATAACCACCGGCTCTCCGCCGGGGTATGCAATTCAATGCATTTTCCTCAGCGGAACAAAAAAAAAATAAAGGGTCTATGTAACCACTTTAGGCCAGCTCCGTAATTCGTACGCTACGTACATAGAAATACTTTTATAACTTCAGAAGTGAAAAATAATAAACCAATAATAATAAAAAAAATATTAGCCAGAAACTGAATCTGCAAAGGTATAACATAGTAATAACTAATTTTCTTGTTTTCAAAAGTATGTTATTACTTAGTATAGACGACGACGTGACGTGTGTGTAAAAATTCATACAAAGTTTGCTCTCTTGTTTATTAAATAAATAAGGGAAACGTTAGTAGTTAGTACATTCTTTGAAATGTTATATTGAATTAGTATAGCTACTTACTACCATTAATCACGTCATCTTTTATTTAGTATTCTTTAACCTTATCTTTAGTGATATGTCATGTTATTTAAGACTACCCCCCATCACCATCACGTGTATTTTTATTGCCTACAAAGTTAAAAATTAATTAATTATAGGTACAAAGTATAATTTATTCTGAAAATAAGGACCATGATAAAAATGTCTAGACAGAACGGTTGGAGTTGTGTTTGATTGGCATTAAAAGTAATAATGAAGGAACCGTATTAAAATTAGATTTATTATAACATAGTTAGCTATATATGTATTATTTTAATTGATATTATAATAAGTGGAAAAAAATGCACGTGATATCATACCTCCTGCAGATATTTCGTAATTTTTGTCAACCCCCCTTCGAACCTCATGTTATTAATGGACGTCCCCTTATCACTACATTACTAAAACAAAATCGCTATCCGCCGTCTGTCTGCCCCTATGTATGCTTAGATCTTTAAAACTACGCAACTGATTTTGATGCGGTTTTTTAATAGATAGAGTGATTCTTAAGGAAGGTTTATATGTATAATACATGCATAATATAGTAAAGAAACACTGATAAATTTAGAGGTTTCTAATGTGATATCGTAAATGAGCACGTTTTTTTTGCGCTTATATTGCAAAAACGCTGGCTGAATCCTACGAGATAGACCAAAATAATGTACTACAGTATTGTCCACCTTAAAAAATTCAACAAAAAAGTCCGCGTTGGTATATGTCTATCTCTTAGGGATAACCCTTTTTTCATTGCAGCCGGGGCGGGTCGCTAGTTATACCTAAAATTAGTTTTGAAACTTGATCAATATCTACAATATACGAAGTTCAAACACAACAACTGTATGTTATATTACTTGAATTTGTGTCCAAAGTTTCTGAAATTAAGGCCGCGGGGCGTTAACGCGCTAACTATAGTTCAAGTTAAACCAAATAAACTAGAAACGACAGAAGCGAAGTTTGACGCTTAAATTAACATGGGTGTGTTTACTTTGCGTATAGCATTGACAAAGACTAAAGGACTCTAATATATATACAAGTTAGAAATTAAAGATAGTATTATTCTCTATTCTTTTTAACGCACAGATTCTTATAATAATAATATAATATACGAGTATAATAATAAATAAAAATTTTACCCATTTTTACGAGTTTATTCAAACATGAACGTGTCGGAACTGGCATATAACGTTTCGCCAACAAATTAGCAAATAAATACTTAATTATACTTTGTGTTTCGTCCTCGAGATTAGATCATTTGTAGTACCGTGTATCTACTCACCATTCAACTACGTAGTACCGTGTATCTACTCACCATTCAACTACACTATAGTTAAAAGCAAAAAATAAAAACTTTAAATTGCTTTTTTCCTTCTCTTTATCATGTGGGTAGTTGCCATCCGCAACCCGGCATCTGTTACCTAGGCGCCTCATTCGTGTTTTAAGTGCTGCGCCGTTCACTACGCACGTTTTATATAGTTTTTTTTTTAATAAGTGGGTTTACGATATTAAATATGCCAAAAGAAGGAATAGTGGGGACAGTGAGATATGATAAGAAAACTTGAAAGGAAATTAAAAAGACGGCTGAAAAGAAATAAAAGAATTTTAAGTTCGTCAAGTGACTCACCGGGACCTGTCTTAACTCCGGAATGTCGGTCATTACAAGAAGGTAATAAACAAATGTTTACTTTCAATTCACAATACATAAATTAATATATTCGTTTAGTGTTGTGTACATCTTTTGGGGATGTATCCTTCATTATGGGAAAAATAGAAAAACAGTCCGTTTTTTATTTCAAAAACGCATTGAAGAATAATATAAATTATTTCAAAGCGATAACAACATTGACGGGTATTGTGTTCATCCTTTGCGGATGATTCCTTTACCACCAATTTTAAGTTGTGTGCAACTTTTGGGGATGTATCCTTCATTATGGAAAAAATAGAAAAACAGTCCGTTTTTTATTTCAAAAACGCATTGAAGAATAATATAAATTATTTCAAAGCGATAACAACATTGACGGGTATTGTGTTCATCCTTTGCGGATGATTCCTTTACACCAAATTTTAAGTTGTGTGCATCTTTTGGGGATGTTACCTTCAAAATTCGAAAAGCATTGTGATTAGTATATAACGACTATATCCGTGCTATAAAATACTGTAAACTGTTAGTAAACAGAATAAATATGCAACAGGTATTGTGTTCATCTTTTTGCGGATGCTTCCTTTACCGTTAAATAAGAAGACTTTATTAAATTATTTCCTTGTCGGTTAACACTACTCACATGTTAACCTTACTACATTTTGTTTTTTTTTTTGCAAATACTTGTTTTTTTGAAATAAAAGAGAAAACAAGGCTATATTTTTTTTTTCTCTCTAAAAAATAAGCTTTGGAATATAAACAGTGATCTATTTCTGCAGCAATCTCATGCTTGAGTCGAGCAATGTCTCATGTGCTTACGCAGCCGAACAGAGACCCACAAGTTGTAAAACAGCTTATAGAAACGGAACGTTTATTGTGTGATATACAGTATAATGATTCAATGAACAGACGACGCTTTATCTGTTCAGCTATAAAGAAGGAGGTAAGAGAACATCTATTTGACACCGAAAAGACACATATCTGTTTGGGGAGAAGCTACCTGAGACTCTTAAAGCTGCAAAAGCAATTAAACAGTCAGGTACCGAGTTAAGGTCCGCGCTAGCAGTACAGAAATCTGCTCCAGTTACCAGAAGGCATCCACTACGGTGCTTTAAACTCGAGACCTCAGTTGGGGAGCCGGGTGCAACCACCAACGAGGAGGCGTTTCGAGTCTGCACCGGGGCCGAGCCGTCAGCGTCTAGCGCCGGCGCCGCTTGCACCACGAGGCGCCGAGGCGCTCGAGGTATCCGCAGCCGCGTACCCAGCGTCATCGCTAGAGGGGGTATGTGTTGCCGGCAAACTATCATCTTTTTACGATGAGTGGCGTACTCTGACTAATGATCCCTTAATTCTTAGCTGGATAAGGGGTTATAAGATTCTGTTTACACAAACTGTTTCACAGTTATATCCTCCCGGTGCACCGAGGTGTTCGCAATCAGATTACCAACAATATCAAGAAGCCATTCATGCCCTTCTAGACGATAAGGTCATATCTGAATGTGAACCAGCGGACGGTCAATTTATATCTAGTTACTTCTTGATTAAGAAGGCCAATGGGACAAACAGATTCATACCGAATTTAAAATCTCTGAATAAATTTATTGATTGTTAACATTTTAAAATAGACGATATTAGAACAACATTAAAATTAGTTTCTAGAAATTATTATATGGCGTCCTTAGATCTTAAGGATGCATATTTTTTGGTTTCCATTGATATTAGTCATCGTAAATATTTAAGATTTATTTGGAACAATAAATTATAAGAATTAAATGTTCTTCCCTTTGGTCTTTGTACTGCTCCGTATGTGTTCACCAATTACTAAAACCCGTGATGTTTCTTCTTAGATCCATGAAGTTTATGTCTACTATATATCTCGACGATATATGTTGTATTGCCCAGACTTATGATAAATGTCTGCAGAATGTACTTCAGACGAACAAAGTCTTAGAATCACTTGGTTTCTTAATTAATAAGGAAAGAGTGTTCTTTTACCAAGTACTTCCTGAATATTTAGGTTTAGTAATAGACACAAAGAACTTCCATTTAAGTCTCACAAAGAAAAGAGGAAAATATATTGACTGAGTTACATTCCTTACACAATTTAAAATATTGTAGTATAAGGAAGTTTGCTAGTTTTGTGCGATTACTCACTTCAGCTTGCCCCGCTGTACAGTACGAAACGGTTTGAAAGATGCAAATACCTAGTTATTTGAAAGACGATTTTCAATGGTGGAAAAAATCAATAAGAACAGCTGTAAATCCCATTAGAAAGGATATTTATAAACTTGAAATTTTTTCGGATGCCAGCCGAACTGGATGGGGTGTAGCCTGCGGGGGGAAGACTGCTAGTGGCCAGTGGAATTTGGAGAAAGGACTAACCATATAAATTATTTGGAACTCTTGGCTGCTTATTTTGGATTGAAGATTTTGCTCAGTCATTGCGAGATTGTCAAATTTTATTACACATAGACAACACGACCGCTATCGCTTATCGTCGTTCATATTGCAATTTGTTCTATGTCAAAAATTGGTATTTTTTTATTATTATTGAGGTATGCTTAGATAATAATTCTGAGCGCGACCGAAAGACGAACGCAATAGTTATGAAACGTTAGTTAAAAATATTTTAGTGTTATAAAAGATTTTTTTTTCAGTACACAGTTTTTTTACTCTCCTGTAAACTTGTCATTTCTGACATAGATCTAATTGCAATATGAACGACGTTATGTTAATCGCATGGGCGGAGTTAGGTTCCCACATCTTAACAAAGTTACACGAGATTTGTGGCAATTTTGTGAGCATCGGAATATACTCGTATATGTATATGCATCATATATAACTTCACTAGATAATGCAATAGCAGACGCAGAATCGCGACGATCTCATTATGAATCTGAATGGGAATTAAGTACCACCGTTTTTGAAATGATCGTAAACAGGTTTGGGGAAATGGATATAGATCTTTTTGCAACAAGGATAAATACCAAATGTAAATTATATGTTTCATGGCACAGAGATCCTGGTGCGTTTGCCATCAATACTTTCACCATCAGTTGGGATAAGTATTAATTTTACGCGTTTCCGCCAGTCGCAATGATATTAAAAACATTACGGAAGATCATATAAAGCTGAGGGTGTTATGGTTGTGCCAATGTGGCCAATCCAACCATGGTTTCCTCTCTTCCAGTCTTTTGTGCTCACAACCGCTAAATTTGGAATATAATCCTAATTTGTTGTTATCTGTAATTGACAGTATCCAGATCCCCAAGATAACTTTGAAGTTATCAGGCAAGCTTTCTTGAAGAGAAGAATACCACTGTCTGCAATAGAAATAATGATAGCATCGTTATCTAACAATACTATTAAACATTATCAAGTTGCTTTCAGACGCTGCTGGTGCGAGTTTTGTGTAAATCACTCATTAGATATGTATGAAGCATCAATACCAAATATTATTTATTTCTTGACAGATGTATTTAATTCGGGTTCCCGATTCGGCACATTAAATAGTTGCCTATTAATCTATTTTAATGGGTGAAAAAGTAGGAACAGACGATCGCGTGAAAAGATTATTTAAAGGATTTTTTCGACTTCGACCTCCACAACCTAAATACAACATTACATGGGATCCATCTACAGTCCTTGAATATTTGTCTAGCTGTTACCCAAATGATGAGCTGGACTTGGAAAAATTATCGAAAAAGACGATAACTTTACTCGCGTTAATCACTGCACATAGGGTGCAGACTCTGTCAAAAATCAATATAAACAATATTATAATTAAAGCAGATATGATCATTATTAAGATATCTGATTTAATCAAGACGTCACGGGTGGGCCAATCTTATGTATACCCTTTTTAGTGTTCGTCCAGAAATTTGCCCGGGCTTTACACTTTTATCTTATATAAATAGAACTTCTAGTTTTAGAGGTACTTATCATTATTTGTTCCTTAGTTTCAATAAGCCACATAAGCCAATAACGTCTCAGTCACTCTCTAGATGGATTAAGTCTACATTACAAGCTAGGCATCAACATTGACACTATACGTGTCACCGCCGGGTGGACTGGCACTTCCACAGTGTTCGTTAAGTTCTATAATAGATCTGTTTGTGAGAACTCTTTAGATAATATTTCTACTGCTATATTGAACTCAACTATGTTTTAGTTGATATAATTTTGGTTTGTTTTTCTTAGTTGGTGTAATTTGCACTAAAGAACAGTAATTATGTTGTGTTAGAATTAAAAAAAAAATCTTAAGTCTTATGAATATTTCATTGGCTTTCAAAATCTACAAATGATCTAATCTCGAGGACGAAACACAAAGTATAATTAATGATTAAACGAACTTACCTAAGTGAAGTTCTATCATAATTATGCGAAGTGTTTCGTCCGAAGAGATTAGATCCCAGCCCTCCCAAATGAATCCCAATTGCAATGAAATATTTTTTTTGCTGGACTTTAAACTAAATGAGGCGCCTAGGTAACAGATGCCGGGTTGCGGATGGCAACTACCCACATGATAAAGAGAAGGAAAAAGCAATTTAAAGTTTTTATTTTTTGCTTTTAACTATAGTGTAGTTGAATGGTGAGTAGATACACGGTACTACGTAGTTGAATGGTGAGTAGATACACGGTACTACAAATGATCTAATCTCGAGGACGAAACACTTCGCATAATTATGATAGAACTTCACTTAGGTAAGTTCGTTTAATCATTAATAAACGTTGATTTTCGCTGATATGTATTTGTTGTTTTTTAATAAACACCTAACATTACATATGTATGTACCTACATACTACATACTTAAGTTATCAGCAGACAGTTTAATAATGCTCCAAAAATTTTTTTTTGTTCCCACGGGGGATGGTAGTGAATCTTCATAGGGGGCACGCCACCACGGTGGTCGCTATGACAACCCCCTGGTGCTCGGACGAACTCGCACCAGATAGCACCCGCAACCGGTCTACGGCGGGTGGATATGTTGGACTCTAGCAGAAGGCCAGCTACCAACTAAACACTGCCTAATGCCTTTGGCCGGGCAGAAAGCCTGGGGCCCTATCGGCTTCATCGGAGCGCTCGCCCTCTCAGGGGAGGGGGCGAGGCAGGGTTCCAAAATGGCGGACACTGCTTTTATACTATTACACGAGCATCTTATTAATTGATTTATAACAATATTAATCCAATGCCATACAACAATAATTATTAATTTGCAACCAAAATTATTACTAAGCAGTATACTTATATAATTATACATTGTACAGATTTATAGATTGTTAGGTTCCGTAAACCGGAAGTGGCATTTTCGGTTGTTAATATTGGCTTTAGATTAGTTTTATAATTTATTAATAACTTACAATAAGATAATTATGTGATAATTGATTAATATAGATTTAGCGGGGCGGCAGCGTGCCAGTAGCTGAACTTGTAACAATATGTATGGAAAAAGCCCGCATTTATTCATACATTGGATTATCCAGATGCCTACCGACAATAAGTCCGAATAATCGGGGTCCTACTAATATATTCTGCTGTCGACTTATAATGTTTCAATAATTAAGTGGGATCTTCACTGGTGAATGATTAGATAATTTATGAATAAATAAATACTCATTTACATTTCCAATCATAGTGGCCTTTAGTACAAAACCATCACCGAGTTTGACTTCTATTAGTTGGCTTAAGTTAACACTTAATAAATTGAATAAAATCCCACCATATTGTAATTTACGTTAATTGGTTGTGTTTACATTAATGAATTACAATTTTAAATTAATGAATACGGATACTTAAAACATAATATTCAGTATTTTACTATTGAAACAAAAAGATAAATACTCTTACACTTTATTGAACAAAAATAACATAAAAAAACAACTGATCACACAAGTAATCTGTGGTCGAAGTGCATGAAATTATAAAAGCAAATAGCGCAGTCATATAACTATAGCATCCATTTTAATTTAAAATCTAGTTACTGTAACTTTACATTCGAAATTGATTTCTTTCGTAAAATTGTTAATTTAGGGACATTAGCGTAAAGAGATGGTAGTCTTACAGCAGCCTTCCCTTTTGAACATATGTACACTATATACTATGTATGGATCACATGATATTACAAATTATTTTTGCTCCGTGGAATAACTGATGTCTGGAAGATCTGTGAAGAAATGTTAAAATACGTCCAGGGGGGCAATCGCACTAACAAATCGCAGCTGAAACGAAACCAAATCGTTCCACTCAACCAATCCGAGAGCTAGAATATCACATCATCGAACAGATGACGTGATATTGTGGCGTTCGGATTGGTTAAGGCGAACAGTTCGGTTGCGTTTCGCTTGCGATTTATTAGTGCGATAGCCCCTCAGGTAGGTAAGAATTAATTGCTTCGTCTTTATCCATATTAAAATGATAAACTAGTAAGTTTGTAAATATTGATAGATGCTTGTTACTATTTCCGATAGTAACTACTGAATGGATTTTAATGAAACTACAATAATATAGTTATACATATATAATAACACACGCGCTACAATTTATAAAGATAATGTGGCAGTTATCGAAAATAATAATAAATAATAATTAATGCCCCTTGACTGCCATAAATGCTCCATCAGTGCAGTCAGTCTCCCTCAGGGCAACTTGTGGCGAGCTGTCGGTGAGTTGCGTCACCGAGGGTACCGATGTGCTTCAGGAGGGCGTATGCCACCCGCCTCTGTCTTGCCTTAACCAGCCGGCCAGAGTGGAATCGCAAGAGCAGATGCTCGAAGGGTGGAAGTGTGATAATGTCATAACGCCGACGGCGCCTCGATCGCTGTCGCAGACACACCTCTCTACACCCTTAGCCGTTCACACCAATGTTGCTCTCTTCGCAACAATATTGATCTGCTTTTTTGGTGGGCCCATTTAATAAGTGGCGAGTCACCACCTGCCATATTTAAAATCAATTAGGAGGCTTTGAGAAGGCAGGTGACCGGAGTCTCTTCCATAGTCCGGTTCTCATTACCACCGACATTGAAATGCAATAGTCCACAGGCTTTTTGACCACTAATGACAATAGTTTCTGTGCATCTAACTCGGTGTAGTCTTTGGCTGCAATTTTCATGATGCAGATAGAGATTGGACCCAGTTGGTACACTCCACGCACACTTTCATTAAATTTCGCTTAAATGGCCTCTACGCGTTGGATCTGTATCTCCGTGCACGCCTTATAAAGGTCCGTGTCTTATAAAGACGCGTGATGTAAGCTACAATAATAAGAGAACCTCGTAAAAGCCGAGAAGGACAAAGCCAGTAAGTACCTTGACTTGGCATACTAGGTAACCGCCATGTGGGATGTTGATTCGACAATCATTGTTCCGATAGTTGTGTCTGCGAATGGCTTGATAGCAAAGAGTCTCGAACAACATCTTAAGAGGCTCTCGCTTGACGGATGGATCAAGGGTCGGATACAAAAAGCAGTGATTCTAACACGGCACGTATTGTCCGGAGATTTCTCTGTCTGCAGCCCTAACCACCGCACCGGTTTGTTTGAGCCTTGCCTCGCTACCGGCGGAATACAGGTTTAAGTTTTTTATAGTATTTTTATTTGTTTTATATATCTATATTGTAAAAAACTTAAATTTAAGATTATTAATTAAATATATGAATAATAATAATAGATTTATTTCACATTTTACATACATACAGCTTACATGACATATATAATTCTTGTTTACAATAAACGTTCTTATAGCTACTACATAAGCTCGCTGGCTTCCAAGCTAGGTACAACCTGTGGTTTGGAAGACAGTGGTTCAGTCTCTGAGCAACAGAACAAATCAGACCAGAGCAAGCACCCGCACATACCAATGTACCTACTATACTTGTGTGGAACTAAACAATTATCCTATATGTGTATGCATGTATGGGTGTGTGTGTGTGTATGAGTGTGTGTGTGTGCCTTTACGATGACGCGTATGTGACATATGTGTAACATGGTCTTGAGTACTTTCTATACAATTAGAGCTTCTGTGTCTTTGTAATTTAATTTTAAAAGCCACTTCTTAATTTTATGTTATAGGTTGTGCAATTCAAGTACATTGTTGAGTTTGTTATATATTCTGCAGCTAGCGGCTGCTTTGTGCCGCTTAGCGTACTTGGTAATATGATGATAAGTGTGCTGCGCAGACAAAGACCAGGAGACCTATTTTTGAATTACGAATGCGATTTCGAAATCACCGCTGACTAAATAGTCAGCGGTGACTTTGAGGTCACGGATTCCTAAACATCCAATTTTTGAAAGAGCTGCCAACATAGATAAAGTACACACATAAATGTAAGAGTTCGGTTCCATGCAGAATGTAGCCGCTGCCGGTTATTGCCGGCTTAACCATTATGGTTATTATATATATATATATATATATTTAATGTAGCATTTAAATATTTAAATGCTACATTCATATATATATATATTGTATATTAGACTGAAAAATCAAACAAAACACAGATAACATTTCCACAAGTATGACTTGATTACGAGTGGGTGAGGGCACTCGTAATGAAATCACATCCGTGACTAAGGTAGTCACATCAGTGATATTCAAAAATAAGAATTATTGTAAATCGGTGATTATTAGTCACATCGGTGATTTCGAAGTCGCATTCGTAATTCAAAAATAGGTCTCCAGATAGCATTTATTATAAGTTTCAATTTACTGACGTTGCGGCCCTGTTATCTGAATTTATCAATTACTATAGATGTTTTCAAGGTATTTCCTGGATTAACACCTATGTGGGCTCTTCTTGACAGGCTTACAAAGAGGACAGGAGCAGCCGTGCGCTGGCGAATGCTTGTAATGAGATGCGTGGGGGCAAATAGGCTTGGGCGCGTGGCAGCTATGGCACTTGGGTTCCACTTCATGTTTCTTATCCCATAGTTTCAGAAGGGTACCAGCGCTGAAGGCCTGTGATTAAAAGTTATGAAATTATGATCCATTACCTACTGTAACGATCTTTCCTACATTTGATTACACACACACACACATTAACAACAATGAACTATAAATTCAAACAAATTAAGTATTATTATTTATTTACATATTTAAATTATAATACGCAATTACATATCAATTTACCTATTTTTTTTTCGTTTTTTGTTTACCGTGGGAGAGCCATGCTTCGGCACGAATTGGGCTGGCTCGACCGAAGTGATACCACGGCCTCACAGAAAATCGGCGTAAAATAGCGCTTGCGCTGTTTCGCCGTATTGCGGGTGTCCATGGGCAGCGGTTATCGTTACCATCAGGTGATCCGTTCGCTCGTTTGCTGCCCTATGCTATAAAAAAAAAAGAAAAAAAAGAGGAAGGCTGAAAATCCTCACAAGGAGCACGAAACGTACCCAGGATACCCCCGCAACGGCAAGTGTCACGGAGGTTATGTCTCCACGCGACTGGAACGGTCCAGCCACGTGACCTACCGACTAAACTCAGCCTGGCCTAGGTTCTAAGAACCATATAGGCAAATCGTGAGGGCCATCGCCCCTTAGGAGAGGTACGATGCAGCGCGGACCCATAAAAAGGGCCCGAAAGCGCTAGAAGAGGCGCGGGAAGCCCAAGTGGCGCCGGCCTTGTCATGAGGGAACCTAGTCATGGCGATGCTGAAGGCTGCCGAACTAAGGGATCATGGAGTAGTTGGATTACGTATAGTAGGTTTTTACTACATTTAATACCAATGCATATCGATTAGTCGATACATTAACATCGATGCATACGACTTATCGGTTCATTTATCGATAGTCTTAATCGACAAGTCTTGCTCACTAGTACATATCTACAAGAAGTCATTCGGTGCGTCTCTTTATAAGTACATATAGCTACTCATGAGTAAATGCAAATCCTTCATAAGAAATTTTAAGCTTTTTATGTCATATGTAATTAAAGCTTATATTCTACAATCAAACTTAAGCTCAGATCGCTGCTTGAATACGTTTAGAAAGGGATGATGCTATTGATTTTTCATAGCGCTATCCCTTTCTAATTCTACTCTAGCAGAGATTTGTACTTAAGTTTGATTTTGGAATACGATCCTATAAGTCGTAATACTTAAATAAATGGGAAATTATTTAAAATACCGCATTAACTTTATAAGAATAGTATAGCATTGATGTTTAATATTATAAGTAAATTAATTTTCGTCGACAAAAATAAATACGAAATATCCAGTTTAGTTTCCTAATACAAAAACAGATTTAGAAAGTTGTTCGAAATGGAATCTTTGAAATCTCTCCTAAATATAATTTTATCTGTTTATATCTTACATTTTCACATAAAAACAGTTGTGACAAACAATTTTGTCTATTATAACCACACGATAAGAGTCAAGCCGATCGCATTCTAGCCATGCCGCAATCTATAGATTACAAAAAAAAATACAATGAAACACTATAAAAAATACTATAAAATTGTGTCTACTCTGGTATCAATTCTTTCTAGAGAGACAGCCATAAAGTACCTTTATAAAGGGACGATTGAGTGGTTGATTAAAAATATACGGCCCATAAAATTACTACGTAAAATTTCGTTTCAAGTATATAATACTGACACAGGATCCTTAGTAATGCTGTAATAAATATGATAACAAATCGCTCTTTAGATACGTTTTTATAAATCGTGTGATTTTATATACGTAAGGATCCGACAATTATGTAAAAATTACAGATAATTCATTCTTAATAATATGATAAACACGAAAGTTTGTAAGTATGGATGGATGGACTCTTTCACATAAAAACTACTCAATGGATTTCAATGAAACTTCACAATATTATAAGAAGATCCACGCTATTATTAAGAGAATGACGTAACTTTTTACAAAACTAATATTTAATAGAAAACTATAGAGGGTAATTTGTGTTCACTCGTCGACTAAGTTAATGAGACCATAAAATACATTTACTCTAATGAGACTGGCAGTCGCCAAGTCTCTGAGCTCGAGAGCGCTCGGATAAATTCGGCTGCTGTCGAACGCTCGAACCCTACATAGTACACGTAGCGCCATCTGTTTTTTGTTAGCGACAACACGCAAAAATGACGGACAGCAATGCACAGGTCAATAGTTTGCACTCGCTTTTATACCCTTTTTTTTTTTTCATTAATGTCTGAAAAATGCGTTACGCATACCCCGCGGCTCGGGAACACCGCGAGGTTATGTCGGACTCTCCGAGCGCTTGGGGGCCGAGTGCCAGCCAAGTGCGCGGCCTACCGACTAAAAACCAGACAATGCCCCTCAAGAACGCCTTGGCCGGAGCGCATCAATCGTCGACGCATCCTCCCCCTAATCAGACGAGGAGGAAGACACGCCGAGGAGAGCATCACTGCACTTACGTACACTTCCACGACCTCGTCGGCGTCAATAGCTCGCCCGCGGCGAACCCCTCTCACCCCCCCGTTGTGCTGGGGGGGGGGGCGTCGATCCCCCGGGACATCCAGGGGATCGTCGACTGGCGGCGGCCTGGTCCCCGCTGGTCACCGACAGGAGGAAGGAGGCGAGCGAACTCGCGCCTCCTCCGCCTGCGCGCCTGCGGCGGCATGCCGGGGCCTCGGGATCCGCCTCCCTGCCCGCTCCGCCGCCTCCTTCTGCGTCATGACTTCGGCGCAGAAGGAGTTCACTAGCGCACTCGCTTTTATACCCTCCGTAGACATATTATTTTTCATATCTTCTACAATATATTATTGTAAATTTTCATTAAATACAACCAAAATACAAAAAAAAAATCTATTCAGTAATTTTTATGTGATATGAGTAACATTACATCCATAGATACTTACAAATTTTCGCGTTTATCATATTAATAGGAATAAAGACGAAGCAAATTATTCCTCCCTACCTGGACGTATTTTAAAATTTATTCTTTAAGATCAGAATCTTTTAGACCTCCGTAGTTGAATGGTTAGGACACTGGTTTCAAGGTGTCGCCATCTCTGAGGTCCCGGGTTCGAATCCCGCTGGGGGCAGATGTTTGTGTGATGAATGTGGGCATTTGTACCTTAGTCATGGTTGTTAATATATATTTCTATCAAATATATTTATATACTAGCTTTCCGCCCGCGGCTTCGCCCGCGTTATATTCGAATTTCCCACAGGAAGGATATGTTTTAACAATACTACCATACAACCTTTCACCCCCTCCTTTCAACCTTTTACAACCCTTTTCTGCTTCAAAAGGTAGCCCTGTGTCCTTTCTCAGCCTCTAGACTATCTGTGTACCAAATTTCAATTAAATCGGTTCAGTGGTTTTAACAATATTTTCATACCTACAACCTATTATCCCTCCTTTCAACCTTTTACAACCCTTTATAACCTTTTTTGTATAAAAAAGTAGCTTGTGTCCTTTCTCGGGCTCTAGACTATCTGTGTACCAAATTTCATTTAAATCGGTTCAGTAGTTTTGGCGTGTAAGCGGAACAGACAGACAGACAGACAGAGTTACTTTCGCATTTATAATATTAGTATGGACGTATATATATCCGTTACTCTAGACCCCATAACACAAGCCCTCAGAGCTTACTTTGGGCTAGACTAATCGGTGTAAGTGTAAGAAATATTTATTTATTTATTTATAATTGACTCGAAATACTAATCCTGCGAAAACGAATAATTCAGTCTATTTTGTATCTAAAATATTCATATCAAAACGGCTGAACCGATTTTGTTAAAATTTGGTATGGATACAATTTGAAACCCTCGGATTATTTCCCTACGGTCTAATATATCTTTCCAATGAGAAAAGCTAGTACATCATAATAGTAATGTTAAATTGCTTACCAAACAAAAGGCGAGCACGATAAATACGATAGCACGCATTTTTCTGTTGTTTCAACACAAACTTGAGAATACAAATCGAAAAAGGATTTAATTAATACCGCTCGCCTTTGGTATTTATATAAAAATCTTTGCTCTTTATCATAAATTACACAATTAACCTAGTTCGAAACAGCTGTTTTATGAGCCTGATAAAAATATAAAATAAAAGCACGTACAAAATACGTATAACAATTGTTATTTCAAAAGTTGGTGATAATTTAGTTTTATAACTGTGTTATTGACACACACGCACTTCCTAAATGATTATCTGTGGTAATAGTAACCGTTTTTTCCGAGGGGAAATACTCCTTCTGCACCATGACGCCGCGCTGGCATGGCGCGGCCGTGTGTGGGGCTCTCCGGTCTGAGAGGACCGGCCTACCCACTAAAACCCTTACTCAATTCTACCGCCATGTACTCCGGGGCCGCCTCGATCTAGGACTGGTCGAGCTAACGCCAAGGGGGGCTTGTACGAGAACACTTGGACAATCTCCCAGACGCAGCCTTGCGGTAGGGTCATTAGGCGCTTGGAGGGCTGTGGCCTCCTTCTGAAGTGACAACCCAGTAATTTCATTACCATATAAGCAGTAGCGGCGTTAGGGTAGGGCGCGGTTGGGCGACCGCCCACAAAGGGGCGCTGCAGTAAGTATTTATATCTAGACATATCTAGATTTTCTTATAATTTTTATAAGAAAATCTAACTCCTAACGGGGGGGGGGGGGGGGGGATGTGCTATCGTACTTATCTCGTCCAGGGCGCTGGTAGTGCTAAAACCGGCACTGCATATAAGAAAGATGCAGGTGCCTAAGCACAGACGATCAGTATGAAGTCTCTCCCATTCAAAGTTCACTATACAATGTATTGGCATTCAACATATTATTATTTGGATGTAATTCTCCTGCTAATGCCACTGCTGTCTTAAACTAAGCTGGGGCCCTTGGGCACACAAGAATTGCAGGCCCTTTTGGAAAATAAAAAGCGCGAATTATTCTAACATTTATAAAGTAAGTTTGTTATGCTCGCTAAATAAGTTATGCTCGCGCCATCGCGTGGTTGGAATAGTGCACTGTTAAATAATGTTACTGATTGAATAATTTCGTCTCTAGCGCTTCAGTTGTTGGAATCCCGAACTACAAATCCATAGGCGTCTCTCGGCCTCAGCTTCCAGATAGAAACGAGCCTTCTTGGACCGTCTGTCTTCGTTAATATAATGGCGAGTTCTTATAAAGTAACTAATTTACGGAAAACAGTAATGTCTAATATCGCACTAATAATACAATAGTGTATCAACTCAAAACGTCGTACTTGACATACTATAAACACAAGCAAAATTTGAATCCTCACGCGTGATCAAGACCGTCGTTCGATTAGTGCAAACACAGAATAAGGATAAATTAAAAAACTTATGTGACAGTTAATCAATTTGCAACTATTACATGAAGTGAGTAATAAGCTTTTTGTTGATTCTGAAAAATGTTCGATTTTGAGTTGATACACTATTGTATTATTAGTGCGATATGTCGAAATGAGAGAAATTGTAGGTCCTTCGGGGCCCCCCTGAGAATGGAAGCCCTAGGCACGGGCCCCGTGTGCCCTTATGGTAAAGGCGTTATTAGCTAGTGCTAGAGTGCATCTGTTCGGAAATTTAAAAAATATCTAGAGAAGAATATAAATCTGTGTCGAGAAGAATAGGCCAGTAAGTCTGAAGGTCTGTTTTTCTCTGTACACTTATGATGTACAATCGCTACTAATATATATAATTATGAACGCGAAAGTGTGTATGTATGGATGGATGATTGTTACTCTTTCATGTATAAACTACTGAATGGATACAGCTTATACATCAGAATAGGCAACATATATAAAGATGTTGTGTGAATTGTCCAAAATATGATGATAAGTGTCTTGTAGAAGGAGAATATATATATATGTTTGATGACCTCCGTAGTTAAATGGTTAGTACACCGGTTTCAAGGTGACGCCATCTCTGAGGTCCCGGGTTCGAATCCCAGTGGGGACAGATGTTTGTGTGATGAATGTGAGCATTAATACGAGTACCTTAGTCATGGTTGTTATAATATATTTCTACCAAATTTATTTGTATATCTATACTAATATTATAAAGACGTAAAGTTTGTGTGTTTGTATATTTGTTAAATTGTAAGGGGTAAACTCGGGAGCTACTGAACCGATTTTAAAAATTATTTCACCAATAGAAAGACACATTATTGCTGAGTGTCATAGGTTAAATAAAAAACCGAAAAATAAAAAGGCTTTTACGTGGTAGTCCGTTTTGCAAAGTGAATCGGAGAAAAAACGGGCAGCGGACGGCGCGCGTTGGCTTCGGGTGCTCGTCTTATATATAAAAATGAATCGCAAAATGTGTTGGTAAGCGCATAACTCAACAACGCCTGGACCAATTTGGCTAATTTTGGTCTTGAATTATTCATAGAAGTCCAGAGAAGGTTTGTACGTAGAGAAAATTTTAAAAAATCTTGATAAAGTGTAAAATCAACATCTTTCTATACTCCCATATACAAACAATTTGTATTAATACTTAAAAGCCAATTTGAACCTTTGGCAAAACAATCGAAGACAAAAAAAGTGACGTTAGTTCTGTCAAACAAATTTTATGTCATCATATGTCATTTCAAGTAGGAACAAAAAACTGCCACTTTACAAATCTTTTTGACAGGACGAAGTCTGTCGGGTCCGCTAGTGTATAATATATGTATGTCTAGCCGTTACCCTAGATCCCATAACACAAGCCTTCAGAGTTTACTTTGGGCTAGGCTAATCGGTGTAAGTGTAAGAAATATTTATTTATTATTCATTTATATTATAAGAATTATGTTATTATTAAAAATTCGTTATACTTCAGATTACAATTAATATATCCGTTACTATAACAACGGAGTTATTTAGTCAACACTGACTCATTTGTTGTAAGTTTAATGTTTTAAAAATTAAATCCAAGCATTTTTATCATTTATTAAGGGCTGGTTTCACCGGTTGCTGATAAGGTCTCTGATAGCATAACTTTCTCTTATCTGTCATATTAAATGCAATTTTCGGTTTCACAGGTCTCGGATAGAGGTATCTGACATATAAAGTTGCCTGTAACTTAATGGTCACATGAATTGGCTGATAGCGTTGTTATCTGTAAGATCTGTCAAAGAGAAAAATATTTGATAGACATAGCGCGAAAAGAAAAAGGTTTTCTATTACATGCTTTTTTTCTTCCACGAGGGACACCAGGAGCTCCATTTCCTCCCTCGAGTAATTGATGTTCCTCTCTCGTTTATTTTTTGGAGAAGCCATTATATTCTTAGGAAAATACTATTAGAAGAATTGAAAAGTGGCGCCAACACAGAAATGACAACAGTTTATGTCATCAATAACGCGTTTCGTTCTTATTCAATAAAGTTTGAATAAAAATATATTACGTAGGTATTAGAATTTTATTAGCACATAGTAAATATTCACAATAACAGTACAAGACTAATCTAGAACATATATTTATTAATTTCGATAACAATATGTTTAAGATATTACAATAATATTTATTTAGTTTTTTGAAAACACCGGTAATTAGGTTAGTGAATCGAAACGTTAAAAAGCGACGTTGCCGTTTCGTGACTTAATAACCTGTCGGCAAATTTATCTATCATTTATTTTATCTGTCAGTTAGATGGTGAAACGAAAAAAAATTTTCAGTAACCTTTATCTATCGGATAGCGTTATATGTCTGACAACTATCTAAGAAATTATCAACAACCGGTGAAACCGGCCCTAAATCGTTGATTTTGTAACTCCAATATAATATTACTAGCTGACCAGTCAAACATTTGTTTACGATATAAATTATTTCTAGGGAAATTAATAAAATAACTATTAATAAATAGAGGTTGGTAATAGAAGGGCAAACATATTGTGTTGTATTTTTTTTATGTACTAGGAAAACTTACAGTACTACACATACATATCTATGTGTCGTTATAGCAATGCTTATACGAGTATCTATGTGAAATTAACAAGTTTTCACATATAATTATCTGAGTACAAGTGATTGCTACTAATAACAAAAGTGAAAGACAAAAAGTACTTGGTTTGGTATTAAATAAGTCAAGTTCGGGGAACTTTGTAGTAACTTTATTAAATGTATCTGCAGATCTTAAAATAAATGCATTTCGCCTGTGATTAGTGGTGCCACTAGGTACGTGTAGAAGAGTGGGCCGCCTGGTAATCTTATGCGAGTACGTAATATTTACTAGAGACAAGAGATATGTGTCTGTTATGGATTGGGAAATATTCATGAGTAGGTATGCTTATATCTGCAATTTCCCTTCTTTCATGTAATGGAAGCATATGGTATTTTTTACATCTTCAGTAGATGACTTCTGCTGTGCAGTTGAGTCAGATTCGAAAATAACAGACGGAAGATGTAAAAAGGGGTCGTCAAAGTCATCTTCTTGATCTGACTCAGTCTCATAGGCAGGAACATTGCGACAGGTCTTCTCCCGACAAATTTTACAGGGAGCAGAGCATTTCAGCCCTGCTTTCTGGCAGGAACATCATCTGTCATCTCAATCTTGAGATCTGTTAAACATACAGAGCTGGGGTTACACTCATTTTGTAGCTTATTTTGTTTTATTTAAAAGTTTCATAGATGATTTTGCTGCAAAGTGCATATTTTGAAGTTGTAAGGCAAAAACTGAAAAAAGTTCGAACATTTCGAGGTTTCTCGAGCACCACGAAGTTAGCACAGGTCTTTTGAGGTAGCAAATCTAGATTTATACTATTGGTATCTATCCTAACAACATCACAAAAAATCAGGACCTTGCAATTTTTTGCGACCTAACGCGATTTTTATGTCTTAGATGACTGGGCTGAAAATAATTTAGGCTGGTCAATAATAGCCCCTTCAACCTTTTCGATATATGACTTATAGCATTCACTGTCCACTATTTTTGCGAAAGCAATGAGAAAGTATCGTAATCGGCATGTATTTTAATGTCACATTATTTAAAAATTAAAAATACAGAAATTGTCAAAAAAAAATTTTCCCTTTCAGGAGAGAGAGGCTGGGAATCTCCACGAGGAGCACGAAACGTGCGCAGGCCACGCGGCCAGGGGGCGGTCTGACCAGCGTGTCTTACCAACTAAACTCAGCCTTATGCCTAAGTTCTAAGAACTATATACGCTTATCATGAAGGCGACCTCTGCGGGTATGCAAAACAGTAGCTCAGAAGAATGAATATGCACATAAAAATCGGTCAAGCCGCTTTGTAGGACTATGGTACCTAACATTGGGACACAAGAATTTTATATACATATGTATATAATAAGATAAAAATTTGTTTTAAATTTATGAAAATACATAGTAACACTGTTTCTTATTGTAAAAAATTACACAATTTCCCAGAAACTAATGTCATGTTTTTTTGATAAATCAGTTTGAATTTGGCATAAACATGAGTGCTAAAATACAATTGAAGTTGTATTGTTAACTTTTATAGATTTATTCCAAACAACTTAAATATATTTGAAGATAACACGATATAAAATGACATGACATGAAGTTCCAGACGCTTCAATAACTTCAGCGAAATAGGCCGACTACATTTTCTCCTATAAAGCTCGCCATTTTTAATTCACAATGGCGAAGTGCCTCGAGGATCGGTTGAGTTTGCAGTATAATTTATTCCTTAACATCTGCGGTCTGCTTCTTTGCCGTCTCGAACATAATGACAGGTGTAGAGACTGCAAAATAAGCGAATAATATTTTTATTTTCGAATAAACTAATTTACGTTCATAATTTCCTAAACCATAACGACCACTGCATGAAGACAGATTTCGCTAATCAACTAGCCTGATACCTCACGTTATTGGTCATCTTATTGCTTTACTCCGTCATGGGACCCTTGCGATGATCTTTAACCAGAAAGCAAGTCCACAAATCTAATAACACGATTCCCCATTTATCAAACATGTACACACAGTAAATATGTTAACCATGGCAGTTCTTATGTCGCTCGAAATAACGATAGGTTTCGAAGTGTAAAAGGAAAGTTTAATGTTTAGCTTAACCGTATGCTACACGATAGTAAACACCACTGGTACATTAAGCCAACACAAATACATAACGCTTCAGGTAGATTACTAAGCGAAACTAACCCTACCTCATCTAAATCTTTCCGTCCCACTAACGCTTTCTCAACTCCTACAGTACTTATATCCTTGTATAATAATAAAGTCAAAAACTGTTAATTAACTGGAATCAGATAAAATCACTTGTATTTAAGTCAATGAAGATACGCCTGTCATTCAAAACATTATAGCTGCAGATCTTAATCCAGAAAGAACCAACAAGGACAATTTATTCTCTCTTTGTTTATTTATGTCTGACTCCAAGACTATCAAAAAGTGACCGGAATGAACATACAAATTTTCAAATATGCCATCACTATCATCATCATTTCAGCCAATAGACGCCCTCTGCTGGATATAGGCCTCCTCCAAGGATTTCCACCCCGATCGATCCTGCGCTAATAGCGTCCAGAGCCTTCTTGTGACCTTCACCATATCGTCTGCCCTTCTTCTGGGACGCTTAACAAAGATCAGGTGTTCGGCATATGCCATTCGTAGACTTTTCCTCCCCAGTGACCGCCCAGTGCTGCAATATTTATATCAAAATTTAAAATTATAGTATAAAATGATTTTGATTTTGAAACCCGATTTATATACAAAAAAAAAGAGTCAACTCAAGAACAGGTGAATCGAATAGCATAATATTTATTCAAATATTAGTAACACAGGGAAGGGAAATTCTAAAGAAAACTATTTATTTATTATACAATCAGTGTTGAGTCCGCCATTTTCAATAGTTGCCGTTTTGTATCTATTCATTGACAGTGTCACTCGGAAAAAATAACTTCCGATTTCAAACTTTCGTTATTGCGAAAATAATTAAAAACGGTTCGGCGTAGTTGCTAACGCTACCACGGCGCGTCAAATTTTGTTGATATTAAAAAATACTCTTCTTTTACAGTAAAGTGTACACAATAGAACCTCCCCTCCCTGATCCCAACCTAGCACATTTAACAAGCAAAATGTCAATATGATTCAATTACCTTCTACTAGATTCAGGAGCTTCGTTGATGATATGCTTTTAGCACTGATCTTCTAAGGAGGCTTATGATTGTTTCTGCATTATACTAATATATTCTTCGTTTTTCATTTCATATTTAAACTCTATTACATTTTTTTGAGGCTGAGAATCCTCATGGATACCATCGCAATAAAGTGCCCACAGTGATTGTCGGCCTACTGACGAATCGAGGCGACGCGACCCGAAAGACCTACCGACTAAACTCACCTTGAGCCGTTGGTCCTACCTAATGACCCTATGGCTTGACGTGTTAAGGAAGACAGCACCTCAGGAGAGGCGCAGTCAGCCTCGCCCTATAAAAGAGAGCATGCGCTAAAAGAGGCATCACGATACACCCAAATGGCTCTGGCCTACATTGAAGGCAACCTACTCATGGCTAAGCTGAAGGCTGCCGAGAAGGGATCGCAAGGGGTGCGACGGCTCAGACGGCGCCGCATGCAGGTCTTGAAGGCCCTACGTTAAATAATTTGGGAATCGCTAAGGACGTGCCACGATCTGCGAAGTCTATGCCGATTTTGTTGATCAAAATTCGTTGAAGGCGGTATTGAACTATTCGTATTACAGAATGACACTCAGACTTGTATCTTGTATCTCTGCTGTAATGCAATTAGAAAAGGATGGCGCTATGTCTGATCAATAGCGAACTCGAGCAGCGATTTAAGCCTTATTATAGTTACGGTAGGATAACTCAAAACTCAATCTTAATTAGGCGTAAGTTAGTTAAAAACGTCATGAATTGACAAAAATAATCATTATATAATATACAACAAAACAATATACGATATTGTCTCTTCTGGCTTCTTTAAATATCTTATACAAATTTAATCAAATTGTTAAATATAAAATAAATTGATAAATATTAAATATATGTCGCCGCGAATGTGGCGAATAAATCATAAACAAAAGAGGATGTTCTACCGTGTGAACGCGTAGGCGCCGAAAATTAATTAGTTTTTTTAATTATTTTGATCGTAAATTATTTCAACAATCATAATTTAATTTTAAAGCAAGCTTGTCAGTTTTGAACGTTATGTTATTGTAAAGTTTTAATTTTAGTGTCCTATTTTGATCCGATTGCGTGAGTATATTCATATGTCGTCACCACAGATGTCGCTGTAGACGTTTGTAGAAGTAAATTAATTATTGTTTTTAATTGTTAGTAATAATTATTTTGACTATAAATTCCACTTTCTAAAATCATATTAGAATGTTTAAATAAGATTGTAATTGCAAATGTAACACTTACTGTAAAATTTTACTTTGATTGGATTCCGTGAGTATTTTACATGGCGACGAAACCGATGTTGCTGCAGACGTATGTAAAAGAAGTTAATTTAATAATTGTTGTTTTTAATTGTTATTAATAATTATTTTGATTATAAATTCCACTTGGTAAAATCATATTAAGATTTTTTTTAGCAAGAAGAATTTTTAAGTAATTCGGAATGTTATGCTATTGTAAAGTGTTAATTTAGGGTTTTATTTTGATTCAATTCTGTGAGTATTTTGATAGTCATTTTTATTCATTTAAATGGTTTAATTGCTTTAGCTTATTAATTACTAGCGCACTAGTATTTAAAATAATAATGTTTTTGTTTGCAATCCTTGCTACAGTAATTTCTTGGTAAAATTCATATTACGAAAAATATGTTGGCGCCATCTGCTTCCTTTTCAACTTTACATTGCCGCCAAAATAGTGGGCAACGAGGTGACCTTTCGAGATGATTATTCATACACCGGATTCTGTTACTGACTTCGAGCAAGAAAACATGTGAGTGTTGAACGCTTGTCTAATTTCTAGCGGATTCCAAATTAAATGAGTGCCTTGTTAATACTTTGTTAATGTTTAAATTGTTTAGAACTTGTGTTTGCAGTAATTTATCAAAATGTTGAGTGCCAACTTTCTATGTATTCTTAGTTAATAATTAATTGTAATAGTGTTAATAATTTGTTAAAAAAAGGAGTAAAAGAAATTAAAGCCTATGAGTTTCTTGTCTGTTCTTCTCATAGTGACTGTCCCTTGCTGAACAGACAGTAACAAATACCCTCCTAGACATAAATGATAAAACAATTAAAAGCATATCTACTCCTTAGATGTTTTGTCTCATTTCAATACCAACTAGATAGTTTCCATTAGGTAGGTAGATTTGTGTAACCTCACTTCTATTTCGATATATAAAATTAAATTAATTAAATATCAATATTTGCCAATATTGTTCTTATTGGATAGTTCTGCTTATTTGCAAATTTTTGGAATAATTTTGGATATCCTTTTTCAAATATAAATGCTCCTAATTAAATATTGCGTATGCACTTTTATTGGACAATACTTAGATATTTTTCGTATACAATGTTTCCTCCGAGGATTATGTTATAACTAAACCAAGAAAATGCATCGATAATGAAACTTCGGTGGCGCTGGCACTGATGATTCGCAAGGCCCGGGATCGCTCCTGCTATGTACCAATGTGTTTTTCGTCTATTGAATGTCATGTGTGACGCTCCTTTTTTCCTCGGGAGAGGAAGGATGAGAATCCATCACAAGGAACACGAAGCGTGTCCAGGATACCCCTGCAACGACAAGTGTCACGGAGGTTATGTCGGACTCCACGCGGCCAGAGCAGCCTGACCACGTCTAAACTCAGCCTGTCCTAAGTTCTAAGATCCTACGGCGAAGGAATACATTGTGAGCCAACCTGCTGTAATGTAATAATTCTCTTACTCACCAACGTTAAAAGATATATCCCTACGCTTGTTATTGTAGTATCTTACGTTTCTCTCGTGAGCCTTCCGCAAAGATTCCCAATTCCCAGATTTCAGATCTCCAAGTCACAGATTAGTATACCATTACAGATTGCTTACCACCGATGAGGCAAAGACTATATAGACGATGTATAGTATGTGATGTTTGTTATTAAATGGAACTAGGATGGTGTGGAAACTATGTCGATCCGCCACAAATAAAGGAAAGGAAGAATTGATCTTCCTAAATTTAAGTTTAATTCTAAATGATATTTTTAACCGGCAGTGCAAATAGTTTGTTGTTAATTAGTATCCGGTATATAATCTGTGGGCAGTTAATAATCTACGACACTGTTTTTAATCTATGAATTCCGGAGTGATGTTTCAGTATTATTGATAAAGAACCTTTGTAGACGACGCTTGGCTAGATTTGATTGCCTAATTTGCGCTATAGATAATGGTGTTAGGATCATGATAAGCGGTCCACACTATAGAACTGCCAATGTCAAAGTAACAATTCGACGAAAACATTACCAATGCAAGATACAATTGTAAAAGTGATTTTAATCAATATGAATAAAAAAGTGTCTTTAATAGTACTTAAAATCAGTAAAAGAAAAAAAAAAAAAGTGTTACACTGCATACACCTGCGAAGAAATTCAAAGAGCTTGGTTCACTAAGACCTAATCGTCGTAACTTAGCTAGGGTAGGCTCAAGCCCCTTGGTGGGGACATACATTGGCTGTGATGATGAAGATAATGTATGCTAGACATAGTACACAATTATGGTAGTGGAGACGCGAAGCGGATCCTGCCATGTGCCTCGCATGGGCCTAGAGAACACCGGGGGGTTTTAGTGGGTAGGCCGGTCCTCTCAGACCGGAGAGCCCCACACACGGCCGCGCCTTGCTAGCGCGGCGTCATGGAGCATAAGGAGCCTTTCCCTGTACAAAAAAAGGCATAGTACACAATTAAGGCAGGGACTACATCAGTTGTATATCAGATCAATATACATATAAATATAAATTGTCTTTCTTACTATGTTTTTGAAAGAAGCCTTACAACTGGCTAATCTGGCAGCTTAATCCATAAGCGAGTGACGGAATAATCATCAGGAGAGACAGCCGCTGCAAGAGCTAGTCACATTTGGTCTTATCATCACTTATGATTAAGCGAGTTGATGGCTAAAATCTTTACAGACAAATGCCGTTGTACTAAGCTCCTGGTATGTTTAAAGGAGCAATAGCATTAAATGACTGCGACATCCTGCCGTAATTATAGCAGCAATGACGCTATCATGAGGATTTGTAGAGCAGAGATATAACATGGGCGTTCTAAAGGAGTATGGATATGGACTGAACATTTAATTTTTTATATCAACGCGAATCATATGCTTTTCGAATTAGCATTATGTGCAGGTTTTGTGAGTCCAATTAGGAAATTTTTTATTTTATATTTAACGTATAATTGTGTTTTTAGCAATGCATCAATAATAGTTTTAGTGTATTTAAGTTATCTAGAAGAGAGTCCATACCTTTTTTCATATTAATTATAAAATGTTATCAAGAATAATTGACCAAGACTTAATACTCTTATACAAAGCGATGAACCAAACTGACAATCGAGTACAAAACAATGGCCACTCGATTTTCCACTTACAACATGTTCTAAAAGAGATTAAACTCGATACTCTAATGCTTCAGTACGATTTAATCTTTTAAACGAAGTACATAAAACCACACCACAATAGAACTACTACCTACAAAGACGGCTTATAATAAATCCAACCTCTGTCGTATTCCTTTGGCACATTGCCAATAAGTATATTCAAACTCGCGGAGCACCGGATTTCTTTTTTCGAAAGATTTCTAGAAAATCTAGAGATGTCATAAGCAACTGGTTATATATAGCCTTTCATGGCTACATCAATAAAGTTAATTTTGATTTAGGTATTTTGATTCTGAATGCTCGAATTTCACATGTATCCTTATCTAATGCTACAACGGCGAAGGAAAAGGTCTTGAGCAACTTGCATACACCTATAAATTCGAAGATATACATATGTAATCAACCAATCTGCATTGAGATTGGTTGATTGAGGCCTAATCACGGTGACGTAGTTTAAGGCCCATGCGCCTCGGTGGAAATGTGTTATGGCTAGTGCTCGGAATAGGTAGTCTAATTTTATGTACTTTCCATTTCGGACTTTACTATTTCGGAGAGTGTGCGTTGGAATTACATGCATTAATTCCACCCGCTCCTTTCTACCACAAGTCAACCAGACGTAGGCTTTACTACCATCCTTACGTGGTGGACTATCCTCGCACACGTACGAAACGGTTCCAGTCTTCGTTTTTAATACGAACAGCTAAGATGTGGAACTCTTTGCCGACGTATGTGTTCCCGGAACAATATAATCTTAAGGGCTTCAAGTCACGAGTGAATAGGCATTTGCTAGGTAAGCGTGTTCCATCCTAGTCCTCATCGTCACTTACCATTAGGTGAGATTGTGGGCAAACGCAAACCTATTCTAAAAAAATAAAAAATAAAAAAGCTATTAGTTCGCTGCGGTGTTGTCGCCACGGCGAGCACACTGACAGTGTGAAAGGTCCAAAAACCTATAAAAATAGACATTTTCTGGTGTTCCAGTGTGTTGAAGATAAGCACAAAAAAAATCATGTGACTATTTAATAAAAGCTTGGCTAGTGCCTATTTACATAAAGCTTATCCATGATTTTTTATTGAAGAGAGTATTTAAATGTTTTGTTTTGAAGGAAACGTTGATTTCGTCTCCAATTCGTAGGTGTTATTAGTTCTAGCTGCAGTTGTCTATCGCACTCCACTCCCGAGTAATAATAATTAATATTAAAGTAGTAGTAATAATAATTTAATCGGGACAGCAATATTTTTTACTTGTATCAATTACCATTTTTCTAACTTGGCTTCTTTGATGTTTCGTATTAAAAAATAGATTACTTCTAAAATAAATAAAAATCCTTTACATTTTCTTATTGTACATATGTTTTATTTTTGAATTATTTGTTTATCCATCTATTATAAAGAGCAAATAGTTTCATACATAAAATATAATTATTATGATGCAGGTTTAAGGTGATAGTTCGTAAAGCCTTTATATGTTTACAGCTGAAAATGATATGTATTTTACTAAATATACAGGTGGATTCCGTTCAAAGTAACGTTTTTCAATCCTAATTATACACAATAATGTTTTAAAAGCAAAATTAATTCGCATATTGTGAATCACCGTGATTTTGTGACACAGTCCCCTGACTTTACAATTTACGTTCAATTGTTTTCGAATCTTAATTTGTCAGATATAATTGACTCTTGACAGAATAATTAATGATTTGTTCTTCCCGGAGAACGGAATAATAATGTTCGTAAAATAAAACGTATATTTTTTTTTATTAATTAAATTAAGGCTATTAATTCGCGTGACTCTTATGTTTATTCGTGCTTCCTGATTTGTAATGTTGAAAATTATGAGTGATTATTTTGCATTCGAATTTGTCACAACGAGGTCTATATACTCGTACGAGTAATTAAGGATTTTTAATATCAATAGCGTCCTGTATATTTAGAAATAACATTACTTATTACTTACAACATTAATAAAAATAATGTACACTTTTAATTATAATAATTGGCACTGAAATTTTATTCGCCCGCAAGCATATACATACGTCTACCTCACACATTTAAAAGATAGTATGGACTTATACATATAGTATTATATATTAACCTTTGCTTCTACCTATTCAAATAAGAAAATTTAAAATAGACAAAAAATAATAGATCTCTTGACATCACAAGAAACAACATTTTCAATTCCAACACTTAAAGCGATTTAACATTTTTCGAATCTCCACCTACGTTTTGTTATAGAAATACGTAAAATCAGTCGTGCGCAAGTTTAAGTTTTTATTTTCACTCGAAGTCTTTCGCAGTTTCCTATTGAAATATTAGCAGGTTCTAAAATAATGCAGGAAACTTGGAACAATTATTGGGGCTGTTCATTAGTAACAAGTTTAGTTACACCTTTAAATGTGAAAATATTGCGACAGTAATAACACATGCATTTCAACAATATCAATAGAAAACTGGGAAAATAAGTAGTCATCATTAACCTATATCCTTTGCAAGGACTTAATTAAATCAATACGAAAACTATTTACAATAGTGTTAAGTATCAAGAATAAAATTATCGATATATTTCGCATCTAGTGTAAAGCTGTTAGTTACAACCCTATTACTTAGAAATGTTAACTTTAAAATCTACAAGAACATGTGGAATTTGATGTACGTGATAAATGAATGTTTTACACCGATCCTCACTTCGTAAGCAAGCTTTGACACACAATTTGAAAAACTTCGCGCCGATCATTTCACACGTGTATTGTTTAAAAGGAACTCGTTAAAACTCGTTCAGGCGTAGCTCTGCGCGTGCTCCAGAGGTATATTCGACAGCTTGCTGCCTTTTTCGACCCAATTCTTTAACCTCCCCCTAAGTTCCTCTAAGCTCTTCGATTTCGCCTTATTTATCCTCTTGTACTTCACGTCTTTAGGCTTCGTCACATTCCTGTGGTTAGACATTACACGGTTGTATGTCACCACGTGGTTCGCTCGTGGCTCCGGCTCGCCTTCATCGCTTTCAGCATTAGAAGTTGCCTCCTCGTCAGAATCGTTCGCTGGAGTCATCCGCTTTGGCACATAACTATAGGACCACACGTCCTTCCCACCTTTGGCCTTCAGTTCTTTATCACTATCTATACTCTTCACTTCCGCTGTAAGCACGACGCTTCTCATTCTAAAATTGTCGCGTCTCTGAGCAAGCAGACTAGTCTCTTTGTATTTCTCCTCATCCGTTTTATTTGCGTCTTTCAGCTCCTTTTCTGTGCTGCTCTGGGCACTTAATCCTTTCGTAGAGTCACCGTCAACTTCCTCCTCGACGCTGTACACCGTCTCCAAAATCTCCGGCCGACGTAAAAATCCGTTGGAGCGCCTAACGATATTGTACTTTAAGTTCGGATCTATAGCGTCGGATATTGATCTAACTATTGTAACACTATCGGGATTTGCGGATCTGAACCTCGGTATATGAGGAAGGTTGCTGCAGTCGGAGTCGACGTCCTCCATTATCACAGCAGAATCAGAGTCATTGAGGGAGTCGAAGTCACCCGTGATGTGAGTGTCTTGAAGCATATCCCTGAAATCGGGGATAGTCTGCGAAGTGTCAATCCCGTTGTCGAGCAATTTGGAATGAAGGGATTCAATGATCTTTTGCTGTTTCATGATGATGGTTTCTCTAACTGCTAGCATGTTGGTGATCTCCTTCTGCTTGCGGACTAGTCTTGACTCGAAGAGCAGTAGTTGACTAGATAGGGACTTGAGTTGCTCCGCCTTCTCTCGCTGCAGGCGGGTCACCAGTTCCTCTTGGGTACGTTGCGCGCGTCGCCATGTGAGCAGCTGATGTGCTTGCGCTCGATACTTCATTCGGAGATCTCTGAAAAGAATATTACAGAAACAATTAAATAACGAAAGATAACTAAGTAAATATTAAAATTGGGAATATTAACTTTTATAGTCAAGACTGGTGACGTTATCAAAAAATATGTTTTCAAAAACTTGTTCTTGTGAATTTATATAAACGAAAACCTACATCTGCTATCACCAAATAACATTACCACAGATTGTAAAAACAATACACATTCACTAATTTACTTTAAAAATGAGGCATAACAGAATTTTGTGTGCATGTTACGGAAAGAATTCAGTACCTAATAGTTCTTCTGGCTTCTTCCAAAGTGTGGGCTTCCAAAGGGTCGGTGAGGGAAGCGGCGAGTGACACGTCCGGTTCCGTGGGGCTGTTCAAAGCCGACTCGCTGCGGCTGGGGACAAAGAAAAAATGCAAATTAGTCGTCATATCTACACACACAACTTAGTTCACGCAATGTTGAATTCAATTCTTATTACAAAAGATTTGATTTTACCTTACTCGATTACAGTTACAAATAAAAATAATTTACTATTGTAATAATGAAATCTTAAGTAATTGAATTGCAATCGAGTTACAAAGCTTTGTAAAATTAATAATTAAAGACAACGCTTGTACTTGTAGATAATTATTGTCATTGGTTTTATCTGCAAGATATAATTACCTAGTTTATCTTTATAAATTTTAGCCTATGTGTTATTTTCATGTATCAACTCTCTGGATATCATACTCAACTCTATGTACTAGTTGGTGTCCGCGACTTCGTCTGCGCAGGATTAGTATTTTGAGTAGCTTATATCTTTATAAATTGTAGCCTGTGTTACAAGCTATATTATTTTAAAGTTTCACTAAAACCCATTCAGTAGTTTTTGCGTGAGACAGTAACAAAAATTTCATGCTTACATATAATCCACTTTAAACGATATATCGCCGGAATGAGCTTCGTTGTTAACGCCGTATGATGTTATTAGTTTGAATATCAAAAGCGTATAATGCCCTCTCGTACGCTGAGATGTGAAGCGAAAATTGCTGAACCACAATTAGTTTGTCTTGCTCGGGTGGTTACCTCGCGTTGTATAATTTTGTGATGCGCCGTTAGAATACGCCATAAGTTCTCGAGCACGAGTAGAAAATTATGTGTTGCGGGAAATTATTGTATTCAATTTTGCTGATTATCGTGGTCATGGCTGAGACCATGGAAGACGAACAAAATGCAGTAGTTTCCTCACAAGTGGGTTTTAAATCTGGAGTTGAAATTGGAGACGAAGAAAATTATGCCCAATTCCCACATAGTACTCCTATGAAGGTCAAACCAGGTACAAATACCACAGTACCAGGGACAAATAGTCCAACTAGGTAGGTCCAATTTCCAGAAAGAGGTCAATTGACACAATGTCAGTTTTTGGACTGAAGTAGTCTGGGAATCAAAGTTAATAGCGAGAAAATGACTCACGTCAGTTTTACTAAGACCATGGAAAATTTTAACACAATGCTGAAGTTCCTCAGTGGAATTTTCCAATAAGCAGGTGTTAAAATAAACGTGGAGAAGACGAACATCATGTCGAATTTTCTTTTGTTCGAGACTCTACACTGGATTATTGATTTTGAGTTTATTTTTGAGTGTGTTTATCTGGGACAAATAGTTCAACTAGGTAGCACCAATTTCCAGTAAGAGGTCAATCGACGGATCCAACTCAGCTGAGCAACGCTCGGGAAATAATTTTCGTGACAAATTTTCGGTTTATCTACCGCAATACCTCAAGACTGAATTCTGTTTCGTGTGTGTTACCAGGGATGACATAAGAAAGCGAAACCTGGTTACTCACAATGGGATCAATAGGGACGTCATAAATAGGGAAATCGAGATGCCTATGCACCAGATTTCTCTGCGAGATGAAATTGGGTTGCATGGAACCGACATAGCCCCAGGAATTTTGAAGAATTATTGAATTAAGTAGCAATGGGCAAGGTTGAGGAGAATATAGGAGTTATGTCCAGCAGTGATCTACTGGAAATGATGATAATGACAATTTTGTATGTTATCAATAAATCTTATATATAAAAATGAATCGCAAAATGTATTGTTAAGCGCATAACTCAACAACGCCTGGTAACAATTTGGCCAATTCTTTTTTAAAATGTTCGTTGAAGTTCAAGGGTGGTTTAATTAAAAATTCGAATAATTATCGGATAAACGTACAGTCAGTTTGAGCTTTATTGTTATTGTATAAAGTTCATATTCTCTCGCACTCACTGTTGTCTAAGCAATGTAATGTGTTCTTAGCATCAAAGAGTCAATTTGCGCTTTATTAATGCTATATAAAGTTAAAATTCAAACATATCTATTGAAACAGTGTGCGTGTGTGCGTTCGAGCACAGAATACATCGTTGGAGGATATAAATTATAGAATATAAATATTACTTTAATATGTCAAAGAAAAAGTAAACTTGACTAGACACTACACACAGGGCTCTCAATCCATAAAAAAACATATTTTTGCATACAACAATTTTTATTGTCGGTATTATTAATGTATATTTCCTCCAATTTTTTATGTAATTTCGATTAATGTCATGCCCAAGATGTTCCCAAGATGTTATTTTGTCCAGCCTTTAGCGTCCCACTAGTAATGGCGCTCTGGTCTCTGCCTTGGTCTACGAATATCAAGGCTCGAGAGGTACAAGATCCATTCTGCCATATACCAATATGTTTTTCGATTATCGAATTTTATATGTACATTTATCTGACGCTAAAACTAATAAGAACTAATAATAAATCTAAAATTATTTAGCTATTTTTTTATGCATATGGAAACTTATTCCCGCTGTCGTTTATGACACGCGCCGTATTTAATCACCTATATTGCGCTGCAGACAGGAATAATTTCACTCGCCTCATGTTCCACGAAGGCGAAGGTTACCTGCCAGTATACAGTGAGATATACGGTTGCCTTGGAAATTGTTTAAGTTCTCTAGAAAAACTGCAGTCTTGCTTCTGATTATGTAACTATTTTGCTATTAATTTTGAATGAAACTGATATATAGAGATTGAGATTCAAGGTGACAATCAATTTCATAAAGCATTAACTGTTCTATCTGTCGATTACAATTACAAATTTGTTAGCAACAGGGCCATGTAATCAGCCCCCATGATTATGTAACTCTTTGGCTATAAAATTTGATTGAAATTGACAGATAGTGCGCAACAATGCTGCTTCTTTAAGGTTCAATGTGACTATTATCTTCATAAAGCACCAATGTACTGAATATGTGAATGAGTGAAGATTGGTCGACGTCACATAAACCTTAGAGTGTTTCGTAGGTGCATCAGATAAATGAACACATGAAATTCTAAAAACACATTGGCAGGCTCCACCCTCGACCTCTCGGTTCGTCCAGTGCAGAGACCACAGCAGCACCGGCGCTCCTTAGATATTTGATAAGCTAATGTAATTAAATTGATAGAATTATTTCATGAAGATTAACAAGTTATAGTGATATTACAAAGCAAATATATTATGCAAATAATAATAGGTATATTCGATTTCCATACTCACGTTATACGCATATTTTTGACAAAGAGAAAATATGCAAACCTTTTCGAATCTAAAAAAGGGCAATTTCATATTTTACAGTAATTTCAGATAACTTTCTATCTCCATTAATTTGCCGATAAAAATTGATTGGTAATATATTTGAAGCACCAATCTTTTCTTGGAAAATATGACTATTACGACAATAACGTTAGCAAAATTTAATGAATTTTATAATTATAGACAATATTTACTTAATCGAATCTACGTGAAGAATGAAGGGCAGGGCGCACCTGCAAATGTTTTTAAATGCAAACCATAAATACGTTTGTTGGAATAGTATTTAGTATAGTTAATAGAAATTTCTCCTTATAGAAATTTAAATATAGAATGCAATTCTGCGCTTTCCATAATATAAATAAGGCTTCGTTTAGTTGCTCGAATTAATCCACACGAAGATTAGAGCTCCAATAGTGAGCATTATCCTGGCTTCGATAGCTGTAAACGAATGTAATCTCATATTCAATAGTACTTAACTAGTACTTAATATACAGTTACTATGTTTAACTTAAGCGTTTTTGTAATTAGTAAACGTAGTTTGAATTGATTTTTTCTATATTAATAATTAGTTTTCCCAGCAGCAGCGTCGCCTGTGCATTATTTGGGGGAATCTTTTCATTCTATGAACATATTATGTGTTTAAATTTATCTGATTATTATAGTAATTATTTTATTTACTTTATTAATTAATTATTTTATATAACAAAAACGTCGAAAAATAAATTCTGACTGTTAAAATCTGTACGTTCTGTGTTAGAATAATTTGTACACAAGTTGTAATGTTTCTTTTCAGTAAAAACTAAATGTAATTTTTACGCAGTTAGGATTTTAAATATGTTTATTTACTTCTTTTTTTGCATATATAGTTTAAGTTACTTGTTCCTGGAACAATAATATTTCCCGAAATCCACTTAAACTTGTTCGTCCAATTTACGTGAAGCTATGCCAGTTCAATGAAGATTTGACAAACTTTAAATTAATTTAACGTTTCTAGGAATGCCTTTATGTGTGTATTTATTGATATGATTAATTGGGACATGAGTGATCGGAAAGTTTTGTTACATACATACAATAAATTCGTATTCCCCACTATCTTTTATGTTTATAACTTTGATGAATAAAATCAAAATTATCTTCATTCATCATAGAAAAAACGTTAAAGACATACAATTAAAAGGACACAGACTGTACGGGTTACATAACCTTGTACGAATAAAAAAAAATTTGAACGTTTGATATCTCTTTGAGGTATTGCAGACCGGACTCCCAGAGTTCAGATCGGAGTCTGGGTTTGCCAAGAGACTACAGACGTGACTTAAAACGTTAAGATAAATTCTACACGATTCTAATGAATAAAGAAAATTATTCATATTTTCATAAGTAGTTCAAATAGTAGTAAAATAGAGTTTCTTACACCAAATCGGCACTAAAAGTATATGTAATCAAACAGCAAAAATATTTTCAGGATAAAATAAAAACAAAACCAGTTTTTAGCTTTACAGTAATAAAGGAACGAAACCCTTTATAAATATTATTTATTTTTACTTAATATTGATTTCTGTATAAGTACGTTCAAATGTTCATTTGTCAAAAAATAATCCAATGTATTTCCACTTCTTAAGTTCCCTAAACTGAACCTAAAAGAAAAGATATTACATATATGTAAAAGTCTTGAGACGGACACGGCTTCTTATTTGTCTGTTTGTATGTAATTAAAACCTTAACGTATAAAGGTGAATAAAATAAAGAAAAAACATTTAATCTATCTGTAAACATAAAAACAGTGACATTGTTGTATATACTTTGTACAGAGATTGTGTATTGAGCACGCTTCTTCTACGTTAAATAAGTGTAGTGGGGTAGCCAACTCTAGTTGTCATGGCAACAGACTTTGATAACTAGTCAGGGAGTCGTAGAAAAACTAAAGTTAACAAGCAGAAAATATTCCGCTCCTGTGAGGAATCGACATTTAAAAATAATTGATCAATATATAAGCATACAACAACAATTACTCAAACAAGCTTATGTAAACGAATGAAAGTTTGACAAATTACACGTCATTAAACATTTAAAATTACGTGTGTACTAAAACCTCTTGAACCAACAAAATAAATAACAAAGATTACGAGGAGAAACAGCAGGAAAATAATCTCATTACCTTCCATCATCCATTACGCTCCGGCACAAAGGTATCCAATATTCAGAATGAACACTCCAATATACATGAGAGCGAGTCACATGTCAAATATCTCAAAGGGTTGATCCAAAATATCGCTACAAAGCCAACACAAACAAAACGTCCACTCGGAACAAGGCGCACTTCAGTTTGTTAAAACGAAACGCGGTAGCAAGTGTTCGATAAAGTCATAGTGTAACGACTATCAGTATAAACAAGACAACGTCGGTCCCCAGTGGCACATTACATTTTCTATGTACGACGTGTATTATTTACTGTAAATGTGTTAATTCAATTAACTAAATGAAAAAGAAATTACGTAAAATCGAAAACCGATTATTCAACATTATTTTAATAATACAAATTGTAGTTGTCAGCAAAAATATGTCTCAACTAGCTTTTGCCCGCGACTTCGTTCGCGTGGACTTCAGGTTCGTCCCGTCTAGTCTAGTAATAAGTAAGAAATACGGCAACTAAGCACTGCAGAGCCCTAATCATAGGCCTATAGGTAGCTACTGCAGTATGCTCCTATAAACTACATTTAACGATCTTTTTCCTTTTGTGGGTTATTCCTAAGAGATAAACATATACCATCACTGACTTTTTTGTAGACCTTTTTAAGTTGTACAATACTGTAGTAAATTGTTTTGATCTATCTTGTAGGATTCAGTCAGCGTTTGCAATGTAAGCGCAAAAAATGTGTTTTTTTTACGACCTCATAGAAACCTCAAAAATTGTAGCCTATGTGTTATTCTGATGTATAAGCTATATTGTGGTAAAGTTTCATTCAAATCCATTCAGTAGTTTTTACGTGAAAGAGTAACAAACATCCATACTTACAAACTTTCGCCTTTATAATAGTATATAATAGGATTAGTTGATGAGAAACGTATGAAATGACATGAAAAAAAAAAGCACTTTATTTTACATTTGTATACGATCCTCTCCATTTACAAAATATTTTACTGAATAAGTTTTCTATTTAATTATATTTAATTAATAAACTTATTTTTTTTTTATAATATAGATATATAAAATTTATTAATTTATTGTTAGCTAATATAGATATAAAAAAATCTTGTACTAATTTTTAAATAAGTAAATGTTGATTGTATATTTTAAATACTCGTACGTCTATTAATATTATACTTGTAGTGAAACTAAGCGCTAGGATGTAGCGTCATTTTTCTCTCCACGTTATTGATCTAGCGGCTAAATGACGATAAGCTTTTAAAGTCGAAGTTACTTTACCATGTTTACATTGAGTGTACCTAGCCACTCCTTGCCGATCCTGTTCGCGAGGGAGCGGCGCGCGCGCACTCAACCGTATCATGCACCTTATGCCGTCGTGCTTAGATGCATTTAAGGGTAACTATACACCAGGAAGCGTGGTATTGTATTCGTTTTGTCGCAGACCTTTTTGGAAATAATAATATATATGTGACAATTTGTTCTAAAAATGACTATATTTTTTTTGAGGGTGAGAATCCCCACGAGGAGCACGAAATGACGAAACGTGATTATGTGGGACTGACCACCAGAGCGGTCTGACCACATGACCTACTGACTAAACTCAGCCTGTGGCTAAGTCCTAAGAACTATATAGACAAATCGTGAGGGCGAAGAAATATTGATTAATTTTTATATTCTGTGGTAATGGTACAGTCGATAAATTATCATTCCATGGATCTCACTATGCAGGTGCCGGGTTTATGGCGTTACAAAGAAAATAACCAAAAACTCACTGGTTGTGTAACCACTTAGAAGCATCACTACCCTGTTTTGACCTCTGCTTAACAATATATAATACAATTACATAAGCGCCGCTTTTGTTACGAGTTTTTGATGTTTCTAGACTAATAACAAGTATATAAGATTTGCAGCCTGATTTAGTGACATTAAAATTTATGGCACGCCATAAAATATACAAATTATTTCTGCCTTCTTATTATGTAAGTTGTAACCTCATTAAATCGCTTTTACCTGATTTATAGTTAATGTTAATCCATCAAGATAATTGTAATAATAATTTTTTTATGACATAAACTTAAATCCCTATTATTAATATTATAAAGCGGTTCTGTCGGTATTTTCCGTTTTCACATCAAAACGGCTGAACCGATTCTGATGCATCTTGGTATATACACATAGGGCAATTTTTACAAGGATATTTAGGACATAGAATTATTTTTACGTATAATCGGACAAATATAACAACATATTCTGATATAATTTGATATACACGTACGTAGTAAGGTAAGATCCAGGGAAACACATAGGATAATAAAGATATACACAGTATATCTTTTGTTTGGGTAATTCCTATAGATAGAAATATACAGAGGGGTCCACAAAAATTTATCCACTGTTCAAAGTCAATACTAAGTAATGGCTAAGGCCGAGTTTAGTCGGTGGGTCACGTGGTCAGACCGCTCAGGTCGGCGTGGAGGCCGAGACACTTGCTGTTGCCCCGTATCCTGGGCACGGGTCTTGCTCCTTACGAGGATTCTCAGCCTTTCTCTACTGGGAGAAAAAAATAGATATAGGGGGAGATCCACGCTCCGTGTGTGTCTGCATGTTTGCATCACAAATAGGAGATGAGTTTATTTAAAAAAATTTAGTGTATTGTTCATACTTTACTTTCTGGAAATTTAATTATTATTAAGTAATTTGATAAGACAAAAAAATTATTAATAACAAAATACTTAAGCGTAGGTATTATTGAATGTTTATATTATAGCCCCTCAATCACCACGCAAGGTGTAGCCTTTGCGCTTTGGTGGCTCCTCAAGCGTGCATGCAAAGGCTCCCCCGTCTGGGAATTACCTCCATGTCCATGGTAATCTCCCACAGGCATTAATACCCGACCCGTAGCTGGCCCGGTTGTCCAAGGTTGATCTGGAGAAATTGGGCTTCCAGTACCCAGATCGCCCTAAGTGAAGACAGAATGGACAGTCGAGGTGGTTTAGTGGGTATGCCCTGCTTCCCGCCGGGTGAGTCCCACACAAGCCTGTTAATTAACCATTAACAGGTACGATGAGTAACAGCATTCCACATTGTTAAAAAAAGGTACTAATTGAATGAACACACTGGTTCCCCAGTTTGTTGATTGTAAGAGAAAAATGAACATCATATTTTATTAATAAAACACAGTTCTCATATAATTATTGGTATAAAAAGCTCGCACTTCCTGGAGGGAGGGGCGAGTTCGGACGCGGTCGGCGCGCGCGCAGGTGGTCGGCCATTTCCGCTCGCCTTTCCGCCGGCAGATGGCCGCATCGAAACTTTATCGCTCATAATTTGCATAGTAATAATTATACGAAGCATCGTTTGCAAGTACCATCATTTATTGCACAGCGAGTACCGTTTTTACAAGTAATCTTGTAATACAACTTAGTAAGAAAATTGACTGAAGGCGGCTTACTAACTTTGTGTAAAGTTATTTTTACCTCAATCTGAAGTTTATTAGTTATTACAATTTGCCTTATTCTTTTGTTGTTTTTATCAATTTTATTTATGTACATTTGTAAATTTAAGAGTGCTGGAAGCAACAGCGGAGATTGAGTTATGTAACTGCAGTTAAGCGAACCGCCCATCTGGAGTAAGACTTAATGCTCTGGACTATATCCTCTCCTGAGGAGCCCAAGGCTTAAGGATGAGTTTAGTTGGTCATTCGTTTCGTCATTTCCATTCACCCTGTCCTGGTACAAAGAAAGTCACACAAGCCTCAGACAAGCAATTTTATGTTTGGTTTCTGCCGGTTTGAGTGACATTGCCAGCGCTTATTAGGAAATCGTGGTCATTATGCTGCTGATGCTATTGTGTGTTGTATAGTAAAGGGAGTCATAGTGATAATCGGTGCCCGTGAGCTGGTTACTCGCCTCACTCATTGGAGCAGCTATTTCTATGCAGTATTACATTTGCTTCATAACGAAGAGTTCCTATTACGTACACTTAGCAGCACGTTAAGGTTTGCAGACGAATTACGAAAACAGCTTCTATGTAATAAAGAGTAAGGGTGATCTCAAAGTCGGTCCAGCTTGCAGTCGTATGTTCTGTTTGCTGGAGAGATGACAATTGGTTGATCTCGCGTAAGTATCTATGTATCTTATTCTTTCATAACTCTAAAATAATTGTTATGTTGGATAAAATATGTTTTATCCAACATAAGAATACTTACATATATAAATATAAGTTTAAGAAGACAAAAGCCTGATACGTGCACATGAAAAAGGTAACAAAAATTTACATTTCGCCTGTTCGGAAAATTAAAGTATTCTCATGTTTATCTCCTCTTTTTAACCTTCATCTTCTCTTATATATAGAAATGAATCGTTAAAGGTGTTGGTAAGCGCATAACTCAACAACGCCGGGAACGATTTGGCCAATTCTTTATTAAAATGTTCGTTGAAGTTCAAGGATGGTTTTTACGAGTTAAAAATTCGAATAATTATTTGAAAAACCCTAAAAACAGTCCTTTTATTCCATACAAACGATTTCTAACTAAAACGTACAGTCAATTTGAGCTTTATTGTTATTGTATAAGTTCATAGGGTGTGTTCCTAATATCAAAGAGTCAATTTGCGCTTTATTAACGCTATATAAACTTGCAATTCAATAATATCTATCAAAACAGTGTGCGTGTGTGCGTTGGAGCACAGAATACATCGTCGGAGGATTTAATGTCACGTTTCATACTTGAATACATCTCTATCTGGAATATTTATTGTACTGTACGACCTATGAGAGGGAAAATACTCGCTAATCTAAGAACTAAATTTTCAAATAATTATCTTCAACGAATCCTTCTGAAAGTATGCATTCCGAAAGTTTGGTGACAATGCAATGTTACTGTATCTTTGGCTTCGCTTCCTCTCTAACGGTGGAACAACGGCTTTACTTAAATTTACATTTAAATATATACTTCCATTATTTAACAAATGATGTTAAACAGAAACACTCACATAAAAGTCGGTTAACATATTCTGTAAGACCTTATATAATAACATTTAATTATTATTCAAATGAGTTGAGCCCAATAAATTTAATACAGTTTTGGTCAATGGTGCAATCAAGAATACTGGGTCACGTTTCGAACACAAGATCTGAATGCATACACGATGTGCGTTAATCACGCATGGTTTTGGCACAAGTTTAGGTTTTAATGACAAGTTGTGAGTAGTAAATACATAAAAATTCGGATGCACGACCCGTAGCGCAAATGCAGGCTTACCAGATGGTAGGAAATACGAGAGTGCCCCGGAATTTAGCGTTGTGTCTCATTTCCATATATAGGAAATCAACGTGCTGGTCAAGACATAACCCAAAAATATAACATCTGATGTGCTGAGTAAACATTTACACATACAACTACATAATACTATAAAACATAATACTGTAAGTTAAAAAAAAAACTAAATATACACAATAAAATATACAAAACACAATAAAACCAACACAAACGTACAAATAACGTGTAAACATAAACACTACTACAGACACATTTATTTAGTGTGACTATTTAATGTTTTCTACAATTTAAACAAAGAAAATCTCTTTACTTACTGTAAGTAAAGCTAATATGATATTTGGAAAATATAATGCATCGTAAAATTGCTACCAGAATTAAAGTCAACATATATGTACTAAAAAGGAATAAACAGTAAGGTACAGCAAGTCAAAGATACAGTAACATTGCATTGTCACAAGACTTTCTGAATGCATAGTTTCAGCAGAATCTGTTGAAGATAATTACTTGAAATTCAGTTCGAGGATTTGATCAAAACATCGTGAGGCAAACCTCCGTGCATACACTTGCGAAGAAATTCCAAAATTTGAAGGCGACTAATCCGTCACATAACTGGAATATATGAGCTCCTCGGTAGATATATGATGCTCATTACTAAAACATTCTTTATTCTGTGCCGTATAAACCATTAAAAAACCATGAAAATTCAAATACAATATTTTGCAAACATCGCTCATAATGCATCTCGTGTTAGATCCAAAAACAACAGTACATCTGCCCGGCAACAGCGCAACGTTACGACCATTATAATAAAGTTAACTTTTCCACGAAAATTTCACAATAACAGTATCCAATAGCTTTGCCCAAATTTCATCATTCTGGACGTTATTAAATTCACGGTACTAGGAACTCTTCAAATAAATATAAACTGTGCATGGAACTCGCAAATTGAGATCTAACCGACTGGATGCGCTCCCTTTAATTGGACACATGTATGGAATAATTTAATTGATCACATTACACTGTTTGAAATACTCATGCAACTATTGGTAGATATCTCAGTAGTATGATAACTTATTTTTACGTTTGAGTAGGCACGTTTGATACGTGACACAGCCTGTATGATATTAGTACGACTCACAAACAAGATGCTATCGCCCTTACGATTTGCCTATATGGTTGGTATGGTAGTACTTAGGCACAGGCTGAGTTTAGTTTTGATGTTCCCGGGGGCTCCCTACAAGCCTGAGGAAGGCCATCCCTGAGGTTTTTAGTGGGTAGGCCTCCCCCTTCTGGGGAGGAGAGCCCCACGTAACCGCCGGCTCGCCACAGCCGGGGTATGCAATTTAATGCATTTTCCTCAGGGGAGAAAAAAAAAAACATAAAAAAAAACAAGGCTGAGTTTAGTCGGTAGGTCACGCTGGTCAGAGCGCTCTGGCCGCGTGGACATAATCACCGCGATACTTGCCGTTGCCTCCTTGTGAGGATTTCAGCCTCTTTCTCCTGAGAGTAGAAATACAGCCGAGTTTTTGAAGGTGGATGGACTTCCAGTTCTAAAAGCTTTTCGACGCTTCAACTTCATTGTTAAGGAAAAATTGTACATATAACAACGTGCTAGGCCCTGCTAACGTTGTTTGTTAAATGTCAAAACAAATTGTGACCGCGATTTCACTACGCCTACGGAGAACCCTAGGTCGACCAACGAGAAATAACCCACTGCGTTCTTCTTTTCTCTTCAATATTCTCACTAGTACAATTTAGGTACACTCACAATAAATAGAAATAAAATTATAATGAAAAGAAATATAAGAAATAAAAATTATTATGAATTATTATAGGTCGGTCTTTTATTGTCGCGTCAGTCCAGCCACCACGTTGCAGCATACTAACTATTATCTACTAGCAAGCACGTGCGGTGAGGTTATTGAGTGGAGACCACGTACCACCAAGCGCAGTGTGGGACGGCCACCTACCAAATGGACTCGAAGGATGCAGGTGGCAATGGACCGATCGCGCTGGGAAATCGATTGGAGAGGCCTATGTCCAGCAGTGGACGGCGATAGGCTGAGATGATGATGATGATAAGCACGTGCAGGCAACAAGTGCGAAACAGGTTTTTGGGGTACACATCCATCATACTCGAAGGCAAAACCAAAACATGGTGGAACTGAGATTTAAATCAATCGTCAAAAATACTCTTAAGGATTACTAAAATGATAATAATGTTTAGGTTTAATTTTAATGACCCAATAGTTGCGTTACCATGAATTTTGAGTATACTAAATAACACAATGAAACTATAGCTTTTATAGATATAATGTGTACTTGTTGAAGTCTGTAAACATTCAATTCAAATTGGGTCAATTGGGTAAATAGTCTAACTATTTATAAATTACTCTGTAAAAATACAGAGAGAAAATAATTATACTTTGCTGGTTCGTTCCAGTACAAGGTCTCACGTCGTACACTTGTGAACCAATGGCGTAGCATCTTTGACGTCCAAAAGTGATTGTAAAAAACGTTTAAAGAATACATTTTTATTTGGATTTTGAAAATAAGGACAGAACCCAATTAAAGTACAACAACACAAGCCGTTCGGTGAGAATACCCTTGAGCTTAAGGGGGGAGGTCTTTTATTACTTAGACTTTATCAAAATCTTATATACCACAAAGTTGTTTTCCTAAGCAACTCTGTGGAAAGTGAAATTGACTTTAAAAAAGGGAAACCTACAGTCTGCCAGTGAAAACAACTAAATATAGTATTAGAAGAAATCCCACGACGGCACTAGCTCTGAACACCGGGTATTATCGCGCTTCCGGAGAAATGGAGCGCGGAGCCGATATTTTCTGTGACTGATATTCTGTTCACACTGCGCTGACGTGAGCTTCAATAGAATTATTAATGTTAAGTGAGATATTGTTAAGTAATTCATCGGGCAAAAGCCACTAGCACTGCTTCCAAATAACTAGAATGACGCATTGTCAAATAGACAACGAATCGAGGGAAATTCTAGTTACAGGGAATTTTTCAAGACTTTTTAACTCAAAGGAGTTTTTATACATACATATACTCCCGCCATTTCTTTTTTTTTTATAGTATAGGGCAGCAAACGAGCAAGCGGATCACCTGATGGTAAGCGATAACCGCTGCCCATAGACACATGGACGTAGGCGGAGATCACAGTTAGCCATTTGCGACGATCCAAATATAACCTAGTTTCCTCGACGTTTATTAATACTTACTTATTATTATTCATATATTTAATTAATAATCTTAAATTTAAGTTTTTTACAATATAGATATATAAAATAAATATAAATACTATAAAAAACTTAAACCTAGTATGCCGCCGGTAGCGAGGCAAGGCCCAAACAAACCGGTGGTTAGGGCTGCAGACAGAGAAATCTCCGGACAATACGTGCCGTGTCGAGAATCACTGCTTTTTGTATCCGACCCTTGATCCATCCGTCAAGCGAGAGCCTCTTAAGATGTTGATCGAGACTCTTTGCTATCAAGCCATTCGCAGACACAACTATCGGAACAATGATTGTCGAATCAACATCCCACATGGCGGTTACCTCGTATGCCAAGTCAAGGTACTTACTGGCTTTGTCCTTCTCGGCTTTTACGAGGTTCTCGTCATGAGGGATGGTAATATCGACGAGCATTGCACGGCGTTGGGAGCGGTCGACCACCACGATATCAGGTTTATTGCACGCAATAGTCCTGTCCGTGATGATAGAGCGATCCCAATAGAGCAACACACGGCCATTTTCAAGAACTAGCGCTGGTGCGTACTTATAGTACGGTGTCTCATGCTCAACAAGGCCGTATTGAAGGGCAAGTTGTTGATGGATGATCCTGGCTACAAGGTTTTGTCTATGCAAATACTCACCGTTTGCAAGATGAGAACAACCAGAGACAATATTTATTATTATTATTATAGTGAAACTGCAGATGGCTGTAATCAGCTCAACCTTGAGTGGATTTGTGGAAGGGACGAGAACTGAAGGTCCTGCACCTCGCCACCTAACGGACCCGGCGCAGTTCCGAGGCTTCAGGATCGAACTAAAAAGAGAGTCGACGCAAATTGAACACGGCTCTACTGGCTAAGACACTCAAGATCGCCGTGTCGTGGGGGGTGCGAATAGTGTTCGCATATAGTATTGATCAACCATTCCGCAGCAAAAAGGGTTCCGCAGTAAGAATCAGCTCATATACGTCCTAAGGGACTAGAGCCTGCTAGAGATGTGTCAATCTTTACAGAAAAGACTCAGTGAGTCGTTACTTCCAAGTGATTCACTGAACCAAATCTCCTAACAGCGCTTCAAATGAATCATTTGCTCAATTGCGTTTCGGTTTCATTCGATACGCGACGTTTACACGATTGACTCAGAGTGACTGATACAAATAATCAATATCAATGTATATATCAGTGTAATTGTATCGTATATCAGAATATTTGTATCAGTGACTCTGAACCTGAAAGAGTCACTGATACAAATGATGCAAATGAAGCAATTTACTGATTCGAATCTTTGTACTGATCCGGATACAAATGATCCAATCTCATGAAAGATACGTTTTTTCCATCATTAGAGCCTACCCTATGTTAGGAGCATTACCCCAACTATGTTACGACCATTAGGCCTTACTCAACCACGCTGACCCAATGCAGATTAATTGACAACATACATCATAGAATTTCTTCGCAATATGTATGCAGTTTGCATCACGATAGATGTCTTCACTATAGGAGCGTCAAATAAATACACACATGGAATTCAAAAATGAAAAACACGTTGGTACATGGCAGAATCGACCCCGAGCTTCCTGAATTTTCTAATTCCAACAGTATCAGAAAATTATGATATATGATTATATCAGAAAAAAAAACAGAAGTTTTATGTACCATAATTATGTTGTTTGTATTATGCTACCATACTTCGTCTTACGAAGTCACATAGCCTTTAAATATTTTTTATAAAATCTTATATTTCGAAAATCGGAATTGATCGGAAAATGTCGAGACATGTTTTTGATTCTTCTTTCTTTCTTTTATTTTAAACAGAAATAATCTATATCTGCATTTCATTTTAAGAGGCCTATTACAATTCTTCATTCTGCGAGATTAGGTATTTCGAAGCGTCCCGACAACTCATTGAAGGTCACACGTCCAAAATACTGTGTTGACGCTACGACAAAGCGATTTTGATACATTCCCCAAAATTTTTATATTTATATTTTTATGGAATAATTCGTTATTGCTATATATATCGTATATGAAGAAATACATTAAATGGAGATGATATTATAAATAGGACGGATGATATTGTTAAAAATAATGTTTATTAAATATTACCTAGTATGTTATTTAGCAAAAGACGGTTATAGTTTTAAATTAAAAATAGGTCAGATTAGAAAAAAACTAGTTACCAATTATATAGGAGTATAAATCATCATAAAACAGAATCACCTATTTGCCGAATTTCCATCAAATCGATCCAATGGTTTTGGTGTGAAAAAGCTTCAGAAATAATAGATAAAAATAATATATAGAATATAATAACTTTAGAAAAAACATGAAGTTTGAAAAAAATAATAGTTTAAAAGTCACAAAAAAATCATTTTAGTTACGTGATCAAAACTGATAATCGCGCTATACACTGACGATTAACGGCACGATCAGTAGATTCGATCGATGTTGGCGCGAAGAAATTCGACATAGGTCCAACTCTGAGGAGCGCTCAAGCTCTAATGAATTCGGACGATTTTTTTTTTCCTCAGTAGAGGAAGGCTGAGAATCCTCACAAGGAGCACGAAACGTACCCAGGATACCCCCGCAACGGCAAGTGTCACGGAGGTTATGTCGGACTCCACGCGACCGGAGCGGTCCAGCCACGTGACCTACCGCCTAAACTCAGCCTGGCCTAGGTTCTAAAACCATATAGGCAAATCGTAGCAATTCGGACGGCCTGTGCATCGCATTTTGTAGTAATTTTGCAGTATGATTTATCGTTTTTATTAAAATAAGATAATAAATTATTGGTTAAAAATTTAACATATTTATTCTCATAAAGTGACATTTATTCTGGTATAAATTTTATTAATAAATACTATCGTAGACAGTCAACTTAAAGCAATTTTCGTAGTTTTTTCGTTTAGAATTATTTTTTTTTTCAATATCAAAAGTCCGAGGCCGCTACGAACTATATGACTATACAAGAGATAAAATTATCATTTTTTAATTTCATTTGTGTAGAACAGTAGTTCAATCCAGGAGCTCAAAAAAGTGCCTTCGCGCATTTCATGAAAATCTTTCTCTACAATTTTGGGTTTTATTAAAAAGTTTTGCAAAATTTACAAAAAGCGAGGCCGCTACGAACTATTATATATTCTGCATTATTCATTAAGTCAAAATTGTTAATGTATCTTTGTTTCTGAGATCGAGAACGCCAAAATTGACCATTTTACGCAAAAATCGCGTTCGAAATGTAATATGCCTCTTAACTCTACAAAGCATTTTTAATTACTTTGAACCTCAACATTTGATTGATTAAATTTTTAACAATTTGTGTAGTTCATATTTTCTTTTTGTCAAAATTTTAAACTTTATTTGACTAAAAATTTATAATATTAGATAGTTTAATAACTATATGGTTTTAAAGATTTTAAAAATATGCTTTCATGGGAACAGTAAAAATCTTTGTTAGCGACCGTCAAATAATTTCAGGATTTTTCAAATAATTATTCTTGTGGTTATATGGAACAACATGGCCGACGTGTCTTTAAGCACATTCTCATTTTAACAATACTATTGACATTCTCAACATATCCACTATAAATCTCTGCGAATAGTTCTGTTCTGTGTTGTATGTTATTGCAAATTAAACTTTATGTCAACGCGGAAGATGTCGACGTTCGTGGGAATACTCTGTACAATCAACAGCATAAAGCATTCTCTAAACATAGGAATTACCTCCAATTGATTTTGGGCACTAAGTTTTGTGTACTAGAATCGCAGATTGACGAAAATCATTAATTTTGCTCTATACAGTACAATATTCAGTACGCGTGCGAAGCAGTCTGGTACTTTCGCTGTAAGCAGCGCTGTGAATTATTAATTAGGCCAGAGTGTTTTACTTTAGAAGCCTCTGTGAACGGCGAAGTGTGTATATGAAGTGTACCTATAATCACTTAGTTTGCTCCAAAATCGATAATAGTCGACGGTCTTCGTTATAGTGTTAAGACATACATTGCTGGGTGCGACCTTCTATTCTACTACCGAAAAGGAATTGGTAACATGGCTATTAAATTACGCAAATCGATCCAAAATCAGATTTACAATACATTTGCAATTTTAATAAATTAAAGGTTCTGGTCTAATATTGAATCTATTGTTTTATATCAATTTTTAATACAATCTACAGAACATGTCCATTACATTGCGACAATAATTTACGTGAAACATATTCCACCATTGGACACAGGGATGAAATATATTTTTTTACTATTTAAGAAGTATCAAAATCTTTCTTATACTGTTAACAACAAATGTTGCCATTCATAAAAATTCAGCATTTTAGCTTTAACTAGACATTTTCTATTGAGCTTGGTGAAAAGTACGCCTAGGTTTTTAATAAAACTCCCTTCCTTCAGCGTCCAAACCTTCAGCGGAATGATTGACATAATAAAAAGGTTGTCTCAGTTTCTTTTTCAACAATTACCGACACGAATATTTCCTTAAAAACATCCTTTGGTCTAAGATTGCGTCAACAAAAACATAATAATTTTCCTGCTTGATTGACGTTATCTGTGGAGCAACGATTTGCAGTTGACAGCTGTCCCAGGTAATTGGTACCGCAAGCAAACTTTCAGTGAATAGATTGGATCTCTCAACTTCTTGTTTTTGATGAGTTCACAGTTTTATTAAGTTTATATGGACAGTACTTACTTTGCAGTATATATGATATATATAAGCATATAAAAGTATATATGTATATAAAGGCGTTAATTTTCATTTCACAATCTTTAATAAAAGGTTTTTTTTCCCTTTGGGGAGGAGTAGCTGAGAATTATCATGGATACCTAGCAATAAGTGCCACGGTGATTTTGTTAGACTCCAAACCAATCGAGGCGACTTGACTAAGAGGACCTACCGACTACACTCAGCCTTGGTCATTAGAGACCTATGGCTTGGATTGCACAATTTTAGACATATGCATGTGAAAAATATCTGTACAGTCCATATTGCAATATGAAAACAATGAATATTAATTTAAAGGAAACAATTTTTCCATTTACAAAAAAAAAAAAACGCTTTACAAAATTTTGAGGCTGATATCGATCGAAAATCATTGTTTTCAAATCTTACAACAAGTGCTCGAGGACTAAGTACAAGGAACACGAACTAAAGTGCCAACTTTATTAAAACTAACATAATGTCTTTAACAAAGAAATCATCCTAATAGAATCCAAATTGATCACTACCCAATCTTTCTTCGATAACCTGTCCTTTATCCCACGAACTTAGTTTAGCCGTAGCGAGCGATGTAAGGCCATTTTCCTCAACTTTCCGGAGCGTTCAACACAATTTGGGAAGAAATTGCTCTGGCAGGCGCGCGCCAGGTAAAACAAAAGTCTGACAAGTTTCGAACTCGCACTTTTATTGGTTATATATTCTCGGCGAGTAAAAGCTAGAGGCGTCCACGAAATCCTCAGGACTAAGAAAACCCAGCCATAGCCAGTGTATTGGAAAAGTTAGCGAAGTGTTTTTTGCTTAAACATATTACTTTTAGACAATTGCCATGCTCACGTTATTCAAATTTCTTGGTAGCGGCCATTTTTGTATATATATCTAGTAGTTACTAGGTATATACCTAGTTATTGTGCAAAATATATTTTTTGTTGCACATGCTGTTTTGTTTTTGTTAATAAAGCTTTTCACCTTTATCTTACCTAATAGTAGCTAATGATAAAGATGAAAGGGTAAGTAATCATTATCTGATTTTGAACTCCTCAATAACTAAGGAACTGGGTGTCCCATCTCTAAATGTCGGATCACAGCAATGCTAACATAATATGACGACCTCCATAGTCGAGTGGATAGTACACCGGTTTCAAGGTGTCGCCAGCTCTGAGGTCCCGGGTTCGAATCCCGGTGGGGGCAGATGTTTGTGTGATGAATGCGAGCATTTGTACTTTAGTCATGGTTGTTGATTTATATTTCTATAAAAAATATTTATATATGTATAATATATGTATGTCTGTCCGTTACCCTAGATCCCATAGCACAATCCTTAGAGCTTAGTTTGGGCTAGGCTAATTGGTGTAAGTGTAACAAATATTTATTTATTTATTTACATTATTATTTTCAACTATTCTAGGGCTCTGAATCCCAGATTTGGTAATCAGCGACGCAATTCAGTATATATTTTTCAGGCAGCACATTATCAAAACTTCTTTTCATTCCTATGCCATACGCATCAAAGATTTACGCATCAGATTTCATGTACGAATATATTATATAGATATATACGGTCATATATTATTGACTTTATTTGTGACTAGCTTTCTGGCCGCCCGCGTGGATTTCGGGATTGGGTCTATAGAGGGTTAAGGGTCATAGTTTTTGCCCACGGCTACATATGCGCGGAAGTCGGTTTATGGCGCGAAGGATTTATCGCGCTTCCCGTGGGACTATACATTTTTCCGAGATAAAAAATACCGCAAATCCTTGCACAAGAATCACTCTATCTATTGATGAAAACCGCATGAAAATCTGTGCAGTAGTTTTTGAGCGAAGCCTTTATTGCGCATCCCGTGGGATCTGTCGATTTTTCCGGAATAAAAAGTAGCCTATGTTACTTTTCATCCCTTCAAATATCTCCACGTAAATTCGTCAATTCGTCGCTCCGTTTTGCCGTGAAAGACGGACAAACAGACAGACACACCTTCCCATTTATAATATTAGTATGGATTTTGATATATATTTAGGGTAATGAAACTTAGAAGGTTTGTGGTCGATGTTTTATCAAACACGTGGTCCATCAAAGTAATATGTGGTCCATATTATTTTTATAAATTAAAATACTTGAATTTGACAGAATAGAATGTACAGTATGAATTGTTGATTGTGAATAAGGCAATGATGCTGAATTGTACAGGTGAGTGTTAAAAAAGCATGCTTCTATTAATTAATACATTATTATCCATATTAAATCTTTTTAGTTCGAATACAAGTACGAATACAGTTTATTGAACTTTGTTCAATCAGAAATGTACATTCAATGAGAGAATCACTTAATGCAACAGTCAAAGTTGTTCTGTTAAAATTAAAAAATAATAAATCTATTGAAAATAGGTCATCAAACTATTCTAGTAATATCCGAATCCTACTAATGATATATACACCTTTTCGTATACAAACATTAAGTCTATTGGTGATCTATATTTAGCAGAAAATTACAAATGGCCGCAGAGGCAGCCCTATCATCAGACGGGGCATCAGACGCGCCGTAACTCACACAGCGAGACGCCATTTCTCTAGCGCGTTTGATATTAATCTAACTTCTGAAGGTTGTTTACTGACATTCAATATATCTCTGCTACAATAAGAAGAGCTGTGTACATTTACCTTGAACTGCGACTTAGTTCCCTAACAGCTTATGGCTAGTGGGATCACAATGGGTACAGAACTATCGTTACAGTTCTTCAATAACTGTCGACGATGTCTCATACAACGATGTTATCCTAGTAAACCAACCTCCATTCATATTTCATTCAAGTATATATATATATATATGAATATAAATGTCTGTGACGTGTGTATGCAGGATACATGTTGTTTTTTATTGTATGCATAGGTATCTGTAGGAATGTTTATATATATTAATTGGTTGTTATATTAGTTTAGTATATGTGTGTATTTAATTACTATATTTATTCTCCTATGGAAATTAAGTTAAAATACAATATTATCATTTGTGAGTTTGTAGCCGTGTACAGCTATTGTTTAATAATACTTTATTACGATTAGCAGCAGTGTTAACAACAAAATAAAACCTGTTATTGACCATACTCTTGGCATCATACAAATCATAATGTATTTTGTAATTTTACTTATGTAGGTGCGTCAATTGGTGTCTGTATTTTCGTGTGTGTATGTTTTGTTAGTATTACTTCACTTACTTACTTGAATTTTACTTGTGCATAGTGTTATATGTGTATTCCAAGTAGGCTTCTTAAACTTGTTAATTAACATATTACGTACCTAACCAAAATACAAAAAATCCCACTTTACAAGCCATGCTTAGCGAGGGATTTTTTTTTAATTATTTCGAAATTTTGTATTATGTTCTTTTCTGGAAATAAAGTTAGTATTAATTCTTAAAGTTCAAAGTTAAAAACTCAAAGTTAATGGTGATTTCTCAGTTGATATCGGGTCGGTTCTCACCTTCCACCACACGGAACCTAAGTAGTTGAGTGGTTTCGTTTTAAATCCCGGTGAGAGCAGTCATGGTTGTTGATACATACTTCTATCAAATATATTTATATATGTATAAAACCATGACTGCTCTTTGTTCCCGCTTTAGCGACCCCGGAACGGCGCCGGGTCCGTTAGTAGGCACGGCGCAGAACCCACAGTTCGTGCACCTTCCACACGAAATAGCCATCCGCAGCTTCAGAATAGGTTCTTTAAAAAAAAATTAAGGCGTTCATAACTTTTGGTAACCTAGTAAATAATATACTGTTTCTACTCTCGTTAAAATATATTTAATAATCAATGAATACATTTAAAATCTATTACAATAATATAACGAAACGCAAAAGAAATTAAAAATTAATTAGCATCTGCACGCTGGCTGAATATCAATATAATCGATCACGTAACTGCACAACATAAAAAAATCAATGAGTAACAAATAGGACAGTAGAGCGGCCATTTTGATTTATATAACTCCGTCGTCCGCAATTAACTTCCAGTTAGTTAAGCGAACAATAAATGTATTGCCAAAAAAACTGCGGTTATAAAAATTTACGCTGTGTTATTTTGTTGCGCTGTACATCTTTAAGCTGTAATTAGTCTATGTTCAAGAAGAGTTTTTGTATCCGCTACTACGAGTATCCATTTATGACGGCTGACGATTTGATTGATTTAAATCAGTGATTACACCGGTTCCAAGTCCCGGGTTCGAGCCCCGATAGGGACAGATGTTTGTGTTATGAATCCTATAAAAAAATACTCCCCCCTTACCTGATATTGAATGCCTACATCATACAACTTACAAAATTATATAATATTTTTTTACTGCATAGTTACTTTTAAAATTCATTTTATGTTTTTTTATATTAGAAAATAATATTATGTAAATAGGTAGGTACTATCAGTGTATGTTGAGATCCATTTTCATTTGATCAAAATCAAAATCTATGTAATACGACTATGTAATACGACTATGCACGATGAAACCGCGCTGGCCGTGTGTGGGGCTCTCCGGTCATAGAGGACCGGCCTACCCAGTAAAACCCCCCCGAGTTCTCTAGGCCCATACGGGGCACATGGCGGGGTGCGCTTTCGCGATTCGACCGCCAAGGAACTTCCTACCTCGCGCTAACAATGCAAGTTAATTGTCGCCAGTGGTATTTCCAAACCGATGCGATATCCAAACCTTCAACCTGAACGTATTCCAATTTAAGAGGCCGGCCATGCGTCTGTGACTCCTCAAGTGTTGCAGAAGTCTATGGGCGCCACCCATAACGAAACACTTGTCAGGTGATTGTTTATGTATGATGTGTAGAGATCGGATAATCGGATGCATATTTACCTAAAGTTAATTTTAGGCTCACAAATTATGGAAGCGGCTTTTTAAAATACATTTTGTTAAATAAAAATCCCGGGAAAATACGGGACTGCAAATTTAACGTCGTGATATTGTTTGAAAATTACTAAATTAGCACGTGGTATTTATTTTCAAAAGACCGAGACTCCGGGTTCATTTATACAACTATGCATACGTATTTACATGAAGTTTAATTTCAGTTCCCCGTGCGATTTATGAATGTACGATTTATTACATGAAGAGTGTTATACGAAAGTAGTGAGCTAGTTTGACTAAAACAATAATCAATTATATAATTGAATAAAAAAACAGAAATGGTGAAAAATTTTATTTAACAAAACAATAAAAAGCCGTTTCCATACTTTGTCTTAAACTAACTTTAGGTAAATATGCATCCGGTTATCCGATCTCTAATGATGTGTTATATTTCCATACATAATGTTTTGGTTATGATTGAATCACTGGAAACGCATGATATATTGATAAATATAAAACTTGCCGTTTCAACTTACATGCTGCAGAAAATTAGAAGCTCTTTTATGGGTTAACCCCATAAAAGAGATTTAAATTAATTGTCAAAAATACTATTACTAAAAATAACGCAATAGTTATGTTGCCAAATAGTTTGAGTGTAGTAAATTAAGACAATGAAACTATAGTTTTTGTAGATATAACAGGTTCAGACTATTTATCTGAGGGTAGCTTCTAAGTGACGACTATGTAAATATATGAAAAATAATTGCTTCTGCTGGTTTACTTGCTGGTTCTGCTCTGACTTTATAGGTCTCCTGTAAAAGACTCGGGACCCAATGACGCAGCATCTTTGACGTGTAAAAGTGATTGTAAAAATCTTACTTTATGAATACATCATCATCCTCTTGCCCATTTCCCATTATCTGGGGTCGGCGCAGTAGATCTTTTTCTTCCATTCCTCTCTATCAGCCGTCATTTCTATGCTTACTCCTTTCATTCTTATATCATTCTTCACACAATCGATCCATCTTTTATTCGGCCTTCCTCTGCCCGTGTATCCCTCCACTTTCATATTCAACATTCGTTTTGTGACATGACTTTCATCCCTCCGCATCACATGTCCAAACCATGCTAATCTACTTCCTCTCACTTTTTCTACCACTGGCGCTACTTTCAGGCTTCCTCTTATGTACTCATTCCTTATCTTATCCATCCTTGTCACACCACACATCCATCGTAACATTCTCATTTCATTTGTATGCAATCTATTTTCATCCTTCTTCTTGACTTTTGAATCTGACTTTATGAATACATTTTTGATTATAATAAAAAAAAGGTATTTCCTTTAAGGCCAACAACCCATCTGTAATCCTCTGGTATTGCAGTTGTTTATGAACGGCTGTGATCGCTTACTGTGAGATGATCCGTTAATTCGTTTGCGCCCTTATTATTAGACTTCTCAAATTACCTAAATAATTTGATACTACTTGTCAAATCGACCTTTCCATATTGGCGGTGACCGCAATATCGGCCCCAACTTTGACTTTAGAGAGGCGGAGAGACTTTGGTTCTCTCGACGTTCTCAATCGGGTCTTTGATCGAGAACTCTGAGTAAGTTTTTGCAATGGTATGTCCACTATTTGACCAGGGCTGTTCATTTCTAGCGTTTGGTATCGATCTGGTCTAGCATAGTACGTTATTAATGTTCAACTCTTTGTTCTGGACATACGTTCAAACTCTAGAATGATCTCCGAGCTATTGGGTAGTGATAAAGCTGTGCCTCTATATAGCATAAATTTATCGTGGTTAGCATTTACCATCAGGTAGGTCAATTACTCGTATGCCACAGACAGAAATAAAAAAATATTATTATAGTCCCCGTCACGCTGGCGAAAATGAGGAGTGTGTGGAAAGACTGGTTCAACCAGTTACGAGGAAAGTGATTTCCACCAACCAATCCAGTTCTTTTTTCCATCCCATTGTCGAGAAGCGGAAAGCTACGGAGCTATAAGTGGAAGTAAAACAAGGGATCAAACAATATAACGAATTTCAAAAGTTATACAAATTAGGATACGTCCAGTTCTAGACGACTTTTGAATAATCCTAAAACAACCATGTTAGGATTATTTCAGGTTCAACTCACTGAACAGTCTGACATCCATGACGATCAACAGTAGTCTGCTGGTCGATGCTATCGAAAATAAAAATTGGGGGCAAAGTGATATGACCTCAAAAAATAATTTTACGTAAATTTTTAATCATTTTCGATATTTTATTCGGTTTTTGTTATTATTTATAGTTTTTCTATATAATAGGTGGGGGGAGTAGTAAGGTTTAGCTTGGTTGCCTATGATCTACCCTAACTAACTTACCACCCTAACTTGGTTAAGATGTCCCCCAAAAAGGTACGATACGACGTAATACATTCGATTTTATATGTTTTGATTATACTATACTTGTACTAATGGATTAGTATAAAAAATATTTATTCCTGAATTATTTGATTATAGCTTTTAATCAATTCAGCAAGAATAATATTTTCTTGTACTACAGAATTGTAAGTACATAGAAAACTAACAAAACGAATATAATTTTCAACTAACACAAAATGATTTAAATATTCATTAACCATGCGAGGATGTACATATGTCAAATAGATAGAATATTATTTTAATATACTTTATATATATATATATGCCTTTGACTTGGAATGTATAGAATGGTAAAAGATTAGTAATTAATTTTTGTCAGATGGTCAGATGGTCAATCTTTTTTTTTAGCGAGGGAAATGCCTTAACGCGCAAGGGTGTGTGGGATTCCACGGCGGAAGGGCGTGACTACCCACTAAAACCCTCGGGAACACCTCATGTGGCCTTGGTGAGCGGCTACGCTCATGCGTAGTGCGCTGCGCTCGCGAAAGCCGCTCGGCCCAGCCAGCATCGCTCCAAAGTGGAGCGGTGCGAGCTTCCGTCTTCGCCGGAGGCATGGATGTGGCTAGTGTTCTCCATAGCTACCCCCATCGTCACAGATGGTCAATCTATTTTATTATATTGTGTCTGCTATAGACTGATGTTCGAATCGAGAAAGCGGAATAATTAAGGAATAATTTATTAAATTATTTATACTATAATTAGGAGATAGCCGAAATAATCTCTAACAAACTCGAAGTCATAAAACGACCACTAACATGCAACATACGCGCACCCATTAATAAACAATAACGTTTAATATTATAAAGCGCATTGCGTAACGTGCGCTAATGGCCTGATAATCACTTTCGCCCGACGTCGGCGCGCGCGCACTTATTATTGAATACGTGCTACTGTCCGTCGCGTCTATAGGGTGACCACCTGAATGACTTATCCAAGACTATTTAAAAACTTCTCCTCCATCTTCTCCATTCCAAATATTATTATATTGTATTTCTGTTAGTGAATAAATTTTATTAATATTTATTATTTAGACCATTTATAGACTCGCACTGCAGGTCATAGACTTCCGGCAAGGAACTATAGACTGATCGGTTCTGTAGCTTCCCGCAACATGCTTGCATGTACAGTCACGCATTACTGTGCAGCTACCAGGTCCATTTAGTTCCAAGGTTAGCCCTGCAAGCACTGTATCTTACTCACTACTACTTAATTGCTTTAAACTCCTTCTATTATTAATAATACCATATTGACCACGTAACAAGAGAGCAATAAATAAACAAAAATGGTTATTTAAATATCTATATCTAACTAAATAACTAATCTAACTATGTATATATAAGCTAATAGTAACTATGTTATGGTGATTAGGTCTTAATCAATCATTCTAAGCCAATTCGAACTGGTTCATTTCACATACACCTTTGAATTTCCTTCTTCACCTTCTCAGATGTATACAGGTAATCTCACGCTGTTCCGTCATCATAGGACCTAGTAAAATATATTGGTTCATGACAAGAATGACCCCGGGCCGATTAGAAAACTAGTACGGAAATCACAGCGCCACAGATTCTCTTATTTATTACTAAGTATAAGTATATTCAGAAATCGGGCGAGATCTGTCTCCGCCGGCATTGATTGCGGCAATGCTGGCGAGCGAGGGAGGTTGGAGGGTCCTTCTAAGGCGGCTTCCGTGGCCGGGGGGCGTCGTCGGTGGTGGAGATCGGGGGAGGTATTGTAACCTCTCCCGAGGAGGGCTACCCTGTAGCGGCGGGGGAGCGGAGGCTGGGGGCTCCCGGAAATAGCTTGGTGTTCCTGGGGGCTCCCTACATGCCTGAGGAAGGCCATCCCTGAGGTTTTTAGTGGGTAGGCCTCCCCCTTCTGGGGAGGAGAGCCCCACATAACCGCCGGCTCGCCACAGCCGGGGTATGCAACTTAATGCATTTTCCTTAGGGGGAACAAAAAAAAAAGTACTTATAAGTATATTAGAAACCGGAAGTTAAAAAAAAATAAAGTTTAAAATATAAATAATAAGTAAATAACTGGGTATAGTCTTTAGTTGCATTTTTCATGGTGCAGATAGAGATTAGACCCAGTTGGTACACTCCATGCACACTTTCATAAAATTTCGTTTAAATGCCTCAACGCGTTGGATTTGTATCCCCGCGCACTTATAAAGGACCGTGGCTTATAAAGATGCGTGATATAAGCGACAGTAAATAAAATATTGTGCTTAGCAAGAGAGGTACTACCCACTGTTGCTAGCTGTAGTTGCTTACTAAACATCTACTAACAGCACAACGTGACAAAAAAACGTGCAGCATGAATTAGTACGCTTAGATGTAGTACAGCCGTCATATATCTTACCGATGTCTTTACTGGATGGACAGAGAAAAAGATATAATCGAAACAGCAATTACATCTCTGCGATATGCCACGGCAGTAGCGATACTTCTGCATTCTATTACACTAGAACCTTTGCCTTTATAAATGACCATTTAATTACTACATTAACTCAAGGATTGGTTGTCTTTTTTTATAGGATAGGGCAGCAAACGAGCAAAAGGATCACCTGATGGTAAGCGATAGCCGCTGCCCATAGACACCCGCAACACCAGAGGAGTCACAGATGCGTTGCCGGCCTTTTATATGGGAATATGCTCTGTTTTTGAAGGTTTCGATATCGCATCGGTTCGGAATACAACAAAGTTTCATAACACTATTATTATACAATTATACACGTAAACGCATCGCAATCAGGTGTCGCTAATGATAGCAAATTTCAACAATAACTCAATCTTAAAGCAATCTCCCTATACGGCAAAAGGAAATATCAGTGTAACCAGTTAGAAGCTGTACCGAAATACCTTTTCAATTACATTATGCGTCGGATGGAGGACAAATAAGCTAAGAGAGCAGGAAATAGAAATAGAACGTGATCGGATTGTATTGTATTTACCGTAAATACACATCAGAGGCTACTCGATCTTAAGCGGACTAGACAGGTACTCCGAAACTGTTTGCATGCTTTTTAAAGATCAATGAAGATAAAAGGGCATGAAACAAATAGTGAATGAAAGGTATAATACAACGAAAAACAGACGTTATTAGCTGTTGAAAATTTCATGTTATCTTTTTTTAGAAAAAAACAGAATTTAATGTAGCCAATGTATGTTGAGCACGGTAGCTGACGTCACTGTACGAATCGGATCTCTTCACAGTATCTAGATACTTACAATATTTGTAACTTTGCGTTTCTTTTTACGGATAAGGCTTTTTCTGTTGGTAATTTTTTTATACTTAACGCCTTGTTAAACTTGTCACTCCAGTTAAAAACGATCTTGAAGTCATCGAAAATGATGATCGAAAATCAGTCGAAATGTCTTCCTACTATATACAGCGTATAAACGACAAGTAATATAAACAAGGGATAATTATTACATCCCTGGGTTATATTTTTATATATATTGTTTTTTTTACGTTCTATTATATGTCATATTATATGTCTGTCATATTCGCAGAAAATATGCAACCCCCATAAAAACTACAATGTCGACGACCTCTATAGTCGAGTGTATAGTACACCGGTTTCATGGTGTCGCCATCTCTGAGGTCCCGGGTTCGAATCCCGGTGGAGGCAGATGTTTGTGTGGTGAATGTTAGCATTTGTATCTTAGTCTTGGTCGTTTATATATATTTATATGTGTACTAGCGGACCCGATAGACTTCGTCCTGTCAAAAAGATTAATGTCAGTTAATGTCAATTTTTTGTTCCTACTTATTATAGATAAGGAAAGTTTTCCTGAATTTTCTTTGCTATAAACCTCACGGAGTTTAGTTGTATTATTTTTCTTCAGTTGAAGAATCACGTCCTTTCGGTTTAGTTAGTTCAAATTCTATCGAAGTGCGAATAAACAAGAAAATCCCACAAACACGAAAATTCGATTAAGGACTAGAAATAGCCCCTGTACCTCCATAAACAGTGTTCGGTAACCTGATTGAATTTACGGCTGACATAGCAACTCTTTTGCTTTCGAAATTGGTGAAAATACAAATCGGCCCTAACAAATTGCCGACAAAGGACAAAATTGAATTTCTCGGATAAGTCCATTTCAATTAATACTATTTATTTTCTAGTTGTCATTTATCAAACGCTTTGTAAAGCAATTTTCAATGAAATAGAAATGTTTTGGAAGAAATTAAATAATTTTATTCTTTTCATAGCTATTGAGGCTACGAGAGACTCGTTTTATATGAAGTACTTTGATAAATTGTACAGTTTTATTTGAGACGTAAAATGAGTTTTTATTTTAAATCAATCTTAAATGGAAACATTGAAAAAGAAGAAAATTTTAATGTAATTCATTACACTATCACGTGCTTCCAATATAGTTCTATTTTAGCGCTGAATGAAAAACTGGAGAAAATATAGAAAATTACAGAGACATGCTAAACAATAACCTTTTAAAAAAGTTTTTTAAATGAAACTATAGTATTTATAGATATAATGTGAATTTGTTTAAATTTCTAAAGGAAGTTGGGTTCAGACTATTTAACTTAGGCTAGCTTGTAATTAATGACTCTGTTCTAATACAGGGAAAAAATAGCCCTTTTAGGTATTAGGTAATAGGGTTTTTGCTTATTCTTTCCTGTACAAGGTCATCACCTTCGGGCATGAAAGATGCTACATCTTTAATACCCGAAAGTGATTGTAAAATCCCATTTGAAGATTAATTTTGAATTTTGAAAATAAAAATTATATCATAATTAAAAAAGTTATCCACATATATTTGTAAACGCATGGACGCCCTTACTATTACGTGCAACATCTTGTTGGTACAGTTCTGTGGCGCCATGCACCGGCTCCCTTGTCAGAACATGGAATAACTTGTATAAATAGTTATGTCGTTTCCTAAAACATTGCAAATACTGAATAAAATAAAATGTTTTTCGGCATAGAATTTTAACATTCATATTTCAATAGCACGACGTTTAGCCCAACGGTCGAGTATCGACCACTACGTAACAGGTCGCGGGTTCAATTCCCGCACAGGACAGATATTTTTTATGACCCACAAAAATTCGCAGTAACTACACCACTAGACATGATAAAAATACTTGTACAAGAGGCAACAGTTTTTTTTAAATCCTTAAGTTTGTTTTTTGGTTTTTAAAATAAAAATTAACATCAAATATCATCTTTCGTTGTCTATATAACAACTTATTATCAACATTTCGAAACTGGATCTATTGTTAAATTCAATAACTTCAATCTTATTGGAGGCATCGCACTGTGAAATGGTAATCGTGTATTAATTTACCTGTTACTCTAATTATCCTGTTACTCAATTAAGGGAAATTTAATTTACATTATCATCATCAATAAAGATAACGTAGTTTTGAGCAAAAAGGTTAAATAAGTTACCGTTTACGGCAAAATGCATTGTTACGGTCAACGTTCCATTTTTAAAATTACTTTTTCATTTCTCATACTCGGAAAGTTATGTTGTTTTGATCTGATTATTGGGTGGAAAATGCTGCTTCCCGACATAGGGAGGGAAAAACTCATACAATTTACTTCCCACCTAAGGGCCGGAATGAACTTTAAAAATAGAACTACGAATGTCAGCTACGAACTGTCAGCTGTGAACTATAAAAAAAAATGCTGCGGCCATGTGAGTTTCTAAACAGCCAGTGTGAACTTAGCGCAAACTACGAGTACTTCCAGCGGAATAAACCGCAACAAACACGCGGTGAATTCCATATTTAAAATTTAAACAGTCGACATAAATTGGCGGGATGTGAATTTATTATATATATCTGGGACGGAATTTGAAAAAAATCAAATAATCTATTATACTAGTTAAGATTTTAATTTTAAAAATGAGTTCAAGCGATTCCGAAATATTGACACCAGATTCAATTAAAGACGAGGCAAATTGTGTTCTGCCTACTGATGGTCTACTGATATTATCATATATATTATCAATAAATAGATTAAATAAACAACCAATGTTTTATTTTTCTCATATATTCGAAGTGAAAAGTAGAGTGTTTAACACGGGTAAAAGAATCAATTCCTTCTCGGACTATAGCCGCCCTCGCTGCGCTCGGGCGTCTAAATACCTCAGGAATTGATTCTTTCCACCCTCGGTTAACAATCTACTATTACAGCGTACGTTGCTTGAACAGACATGTCCCCGTTACAATTCCAGCTATGATGTACAGCCGTTATTAGTGTGGCTACCATGAGTTTGCAAACGATATCGACAGAGAAGCTTTTTGTACGAAAACTTTGTACAGCGCCCCTAGCGAATCGTAATTGTACTATTCATTCATATTTAACTGACATCTCTTCTTTACAATTCGTCAAATACCTATCGAAAACGATATCTAACACATGGTAGAGTCACAGCGCCTTCTTATTGGCAAGAAGATAGTGTGACATTATCTCAGATCTTAATAATTGCAGTAATTTCGCTTTTAATTTTAAGTAACGACTAATTTCTCTCTTATAAGAACTCAGTAATAACATAGTTCATTTTCTTAAATAAAAACATATTTATTATATTTATACAATTGTTTTATTTATATCTCATGATAATATAAAGCGTTACATGTAACTTAGGCGCAAGCAGCTATTAAAAAACTCGATATTAGCGACCTTTGTGAACTACATACGTTCGCACAGTCGCCATCTTGAATCACGTTTTCAGCCGACTTACATCTTTCGTATAACAAGTAATTATGACGTTTATAACAAAGATATTATATACAGGCCACAGAAAAATTATATATGATTTTAACAGATGTATACACATATATAAAAGGTTATCACGAAGTGAATCTGTTGCCCGCTCGGTGACTCACGAGCCGCTCGTGAGTCACCGAGCGGGCAACAGATCCTGAAGATGTCTCGCTGAGAGACGAAACACGTGTCGACCTTGTCTGCTTGTTGGACAAGTCATCATCAACTGCGCGGAATCAGCAAAAAAACAATATCCTTTGTAACACTTACTTTCTGTCAAACATTTGACGGTATTTGTACTCTCAGTTCCACTCGAATTGAAGAACGCATTAAAACAAGACTTTTGAATCGACAACATAATATCAACTTTGCTTATAACATCGTGTATTTAAATTTCAAAATATAAAAATAATTAATGTGTTGACATATTTGATGGGTGCCAACCTTACAGTGTTACTAACTCTCAAAAATATTTTTATTATATTGTTTTGTCATCTCATGTAAAAAGAACCCGTGTATCCGAACGTTCCATTGTTTTATCCATATAGACCAGGTTATAAGCCTTTAAAAATAATAAAAAGCGAAAAAAAATACAGTATTATACGAACTTTGATGTTATGTGAAAAAAGTGTAAATTGCAAAAGTTTTAGATGTTTTTATTACCTACAACTTTGCCATTTGATTTTTTTCAATAGGACTTTTAGCTTTTCCGGAAATCGAGAAAAACCGTTTTTTGCCCTTAACCCATATGTCTCCAATAATTAGGCGGTACGAAGTTCACCGGGTCAGCTAGTATATATATATAAATCTTCTATACGTGTGTTAGTCATTGAACTCCTCCTAAACAGCTGGACCGATTTTGATGAAATTTTTTGTGTGTATTCCAGGGGGTTTGAGGATGGTTTAGATTCACAATACGGTCATCTAGATATTGTTTTTATAGCTAAATTAATTATTTAAAAACATTTGAGACAACATGACCTTTGAGACATTTGACAGTACAACGTCTGTCGGGTCAGCTAGTATATATATATATACGAGTATTTCTGGTCACCGGTATTTAACACCAAACTCGACATTGGTTCTTGCGTCTAGTTTCTAGTTACCACATTATCAAATAATCTGCTTTTGAAAATTGTTGGGTATGACACCTCTCGACCTCATGCCGTGTTAAGGATGACTGACGGACCTTTAATCATCTGTTAACATTTTTGTAACTACCTATACGATAAACTGTAAATGGAAATCGTTAATTAATGATTATCGACTTAACTAGTTAACACTCCAGCTATGCCTATAATAAATAGTTATATAATCTTATAATGGAACTTGGGTTTAAAATAACATTCTGCAGCCAGTTTCTAGTTAACGACTCTGTAAAAGTAAAGAGAGAGAAAATTACTAGTGCTATTTTTAACTGTCGAAAATAAAGCTCCCGCCGTACTTGTGATCCATTGGCGTAATTACTTTGAGGCGAAAATTATTGTATAATAATCCCAGTTGATTAAAGGTTTTTGAAAATGATTAATTATTTATAAACGAACACTAACAATAATAATATTTTGTAATCAATTTAACTAAATGTAATTAAAAACATTAGCGAACTTAAGATAATAAGCAAAATATTGTAAAAAAAGAAAACATGTTTATTTTATGGGTCTTAGTCACTAAGATATGTTAAATTTATTTTAAAGCGAGTAAAGAAAACATTAAAGTCAATTAATAAGATTTCTCTGAATGAATCGTTGCAGATAAATAAATAAGTAAGTAAATTAATTTATAAATTTTGGCCTTCAGTTTTAGGGAAATACGGTTGTCACAGGTAATTCCCGTTAAATTCCCGTTACCTGTCGCCAGTTCATCCATCTTGTGCAAATCCTAGTATCCAACCTCCATAATGAACTTACAATTTAACCAAACTTGGCTGAGGACGACAATACAATTTTCTTATATCTTCAACAGTATAAATATTTATCAGCCTATTTTGGTAAAACTTTATTGACACCTTTTCATGCTTGATATGAATATTTTTTTCATCAGTATCGTTTTAGGCAATTCCTTTGTTGTCACGGAGTTCAGTGAAGCTCACTTTAACATCGATGTTGTCGAAATGAAAACCGATAACTTTTTGTTATAACTTCTATCTTACTAATATAATAAGCGCGAAAGTTTGTGTGAATGGATGATTGTATGAATGGATATTTGTAATTAAAAATACTAATCCTGCGCAGACGAAGTCGCCGGCACCAGCTAGTAAATCATAACAGCTACTATAATTATTAAATGAATATTCGGGTCAAGAGTACTCGCAACCGACGAGCATGCATGAAAACGCTCATGAAAGTGGAGGAAGCAAGAGAGGTGTGCCAGGGTCGTAGCAAGTGGAGAGAGGTGGTCTCTGCCTTTCCCATTGGGAACAAGGCGTGACATATACTCGTATGTATGTATGTTAAATGAATATATTTTCTTATATATTATTTGTATTTGATCTCGTTTGATATAAACTTTACGTAATTAGTAGATAACATATGTGTTAGACTGAACAATATTAAATGGTGAAAAGGTGAGTGGAGATACGGGACGAGGAAGACCTAGGCGAACATATTTCGAACAAATCGAAAGTGTCCTCAAAAAAGGCCAGGTCAGAAGTACCCGCAATCGTCGAGCATGTATGAGGAATATTATGAAAGTAGATGAAGCGAAAGAGATATGTAAAGACCGTAGCAAGTGGAAAGACGTAATCTCTGCCTACCCCCATGGGAAAAAGGCGTGAGTGTATGTATGTATGTATGTGAAAAGGATATGAATGAATGAATGAATGATCCGGCCGATTTCGGCCATGGCGACCACTTGTGACTCCTATGTGCGGCGCTCATGCGCCCGAATATGGCTTATGTAGCCAATCTTTTTGGCAAACTCCCGCGAACATTGAGCACACGTAAGCCTACCGTTCACATAATTGTAGTGAATGTTCGCGGGTGGACGGGATCTAATGACATCGCGTTTGGCGTCCAGATCAGCTTTGCGCTGCTCTTCAAAGTCGCGCACTTTCCGCTGAACAAGGCCATTTTTATTCTTGTGTCTTCGACCACGTTTAAAATGATGCAATGGCAGCCGTGGTTACTACCACCTTCCGAATAGGAACGAGCATTTTTTTGGGACACCTTTTCTAGTCCCCTCCTCGGCTAAGCAAGGAAAGCAGTGCCTCCCTAAATAGGGCTGCTTTGTCACACCAGGTGCAATAAGGGCTGATTGTTTACGAACTATGGAAAATACTCATGATTAAAGTAGAATGTAGCCAGAAGTTTGAAATTAATATTTTAAGCTTTCGATTGGAAAAAAAATACTTTAAAAGGAGAATAGGGAATGAATGAATTTGTTTGAAAGTTTATATAGGGATAGTTTGAGGCTCGATGAAGGACGTAGGAAAATTTACAGCATGAGAAAATACATTTTTCCTGGGGCAAAATCTGTCAAAAACAGCTTAAAAACAGGGTGGGTTTTAATGCATTTTGGATTGAAATTATTTTTACCGCAGGAAAATATATTTTCTTTTGGAAAGTCAAATATAATGCGGGTGACGACAGGGGCCGAAAGATAGTTTTATATATGTAAGTATTAATTAGATTTAGACTTGAAGAGTTTGTTTTACCTTCACGCCAAATTTCGTCATTTTCCACAGTATAGAAGAAAAACATTCTACTGTAAAATGTGAAGCTGTTCAGTTGTCATATTAGAAAAAAATATATTTAAAAACAAGCTTTTATCTAAATGCGCTAAAAAGAAAACAACAAACATTAAAAATTTACTGTTAACTTAACGTCATTTCAAATTTAACACATTTGACACAATTTGTAAAATCGCTTTTATAACCTTGCTGCCTATTAAGATTATAAAACTAAAAAATAAAAGCCTTTTATTTTTTTAGCCTATAGCCTATTATCCGCCATATTGGAAGAGTGACGTCACATAATTTTTCTAGTTATTCTTGGCAAGCCATTTTATTTGATACCCATTTTGTAGGGGTGCGTTAAAATATGTGGTCGGCCATCTTGAGTACGCCGCCATTTGCATTTCAAGGTAAATAAAAGCTTGTTTTTTTGTTCCTCAGGAGAGGAAGGCTGAGAATCCACATAAGGAACATGAAACGTGCCCAGGATACCCCCGCAACGGCAAGTGTCACTAAGGTTATGTCGGACTCCACGCGGCCAGAGCGGTCTGACCACGTGACCTACCGACTAAACTCATCCTGTGCCTAAATTCTAAGAACCATATAGTCAAATCGTGAGGGCGACCGCCCCTCAGGAGAGGAGCGATGCAGCGCAGACCCATAAGTGCCCAAAAGTGCTAGAAGAGGCGCGGGAAGCTAAAGTAGAAAAGCTTGTAATAAAACGAGATAACTAGTTTAATAATGGTGGCTAACCATGAATAATTTTTCACTTCTCACTTTGTTCGTTCAGAGTTGAAACAGATTATAAATACAGACATCATTTCATTATCTGATGATAAGCTTAGTGCACTATATTGTTACTAGATGGCACTAAATACTGTTTTGAGGTGATGTAATAATAAACTAAAAATTAACTAACAAATTATTTTCGTAACTACACACGGAACTTTAGAAGACACGTGAAAATTACACAATAACTTAAGCAAATGCCGTTTCATTATGCACAAAGTTTATCGACTATACTATCAGCAAGATCAGAGCAAGTAAGATCAGCTTAAGTTAGGTTCACATTCAAAGGACTAATTTAAATGTAGGAACGTACAAAATAAATAGCCGAACCTCGAATCTTTGTTCAAAGATCGTGCGAGATACGAGGGTAGGTATTCCCGAGGGTAAAGCACGGCAAGGGTTGGCCATTTTACACTTTGATTTATGTTAATTCCAGCTTCTTCCTACAATTATCTAGCGATTGCTTGCTATCTATTTATTTAAACTTTATGCACAACATTAAAAAAAGTGTACAAACAGCGTACTTAATGCTAATCGTATTTTCTCTGCATGCAGAACTGTTATTTATAATTCAGTGCATATGTGTGAAAATGATATACTAAATATACAAATATAAAAAAGCAGCAACAACTACACTATTGCAAAAGACAGCTCAATATACACTAGATATATAAACTCACATATGACTCAAAATCACCAAGGTGCAGGATTGACTTCACGAGCAGTTTAAGATCTTAAATCTTGACTTTAGTAAGCAATTAAAAATAATAAAATATAAATTACATCAATATAAGGGGGCGTCCATTAATTACGTGCGGTGTTTTTTGAAATTTTCTGTGTTCAGATTATTATTCAGATTAAATCGAGCTATTTGATTTAAAATTTATTTTGTAATACATTTATTTTGGACCACACAACGGAATAGGTAACAACAATGACAAAAACAATCAATATGTACTTAAGGAAATACCGCTGAGTGATACCAAAATTGTGGCAAGCAAAACAAATATGTTGGTTTGACAGTCAGTAGATGTATATTTCGAAGTATGAGTGAAATTATTTTCTTTCGAACGAATTAGTGAATGATCTTAATCGTATTACGATTACGTTTAAGATTAAATCTTAAGCGTGTACAATCTGGATTAAATGGAGCAAAATAGTTTTTTTTTGTTTCAATCAGAAAAAAAGATTTGATGAGATTTGACTCGACCCCCTCCCCCCTTAAACATCTCACGTAATTTATGGGCGCCCCTAAATGCATAGAAAGTCAAGTCGGGAACTCGTCCTGATGTGCGATCTTCAATAACAGTTCCTAAATATTAATAAAAATTTAAGCTACCTTGCATTACTTAATAATAAACCAAATTTTTTATACAGAATCTACTTTTTGAAAAGAATCTAATTGAATTATTCGCGATGCCCGAGGTCGACCCTGTCATGCACCAAAATCATATGTTTCTTTTCTGTGTTACGTTAAAGGAAAACATTATCAGGCAACCTGTATACACCTGCGAAGAAATTCAAAGATGTAAGTCAACCAATCTGTACTGGGGCAGCGTAGCTCTTATGTCGCTGGTAATAGCGCAGGTTTTCATAGAGAAAATGTAAGATTGACGAGTTGGTTTTGGACCGCACAACGGCAATGAATTGTTTACAAGATTTTGAAAATATGTTTTGTATTTATGAGCGTTGGTGAGAGCTCACCTAGCTTCTCTCAATTAGCTTTTAAATTGCGATGAAGCTTAAGAATGTTTAATCATCGTCACAGCTTATATACGTTCCCACAGAGGGACACGAGCCAACTCTATTGTTAAGGCGATTACGCCTTAATCAAACTATTATATTTGAAGTATCTAACGTTTTGTTAGGCTCGTATGGAATCAAGCTGCTTGATCGAAATGATAACAATCTTATTAAGAACAAGAATATTTTTTTCAGAGTGTACACATGAAATTCAATTCGAAAACACAGGTGACACGTGGCAAGATCGATCACTGACCCACGGGATCTCTGGATTCGAAGACCGATGCCGTACCCACAGCATTAATATTTACATACATACTGTTAAGTAAATCTTCCTCGGTAGTAACTTTGGATAAGATTCCACCTAATGTAGTTAAAATATGTAGTTATTTTAGGTCGCTGGTTTTAAAAATTGTTTGCCGGCGTCTGGTAATTAAGATATCAATGTAAGAGATAAGTAAGAGTTGTTCTTTTACCATAACATATTGTTACAAATGAAAATATATAATAAATATTGCTAAGCTTACCCCTTGAACGTTTTTCTTTAGATTTTCATTAACCTTCCACAGTATTATTAATTTTCTTTTACTGCGTTATATAATTTGCATGCGCGCCATTAGAGAAAATTTTCTTGTGTGTTGATCTCCTTTTGTTTTTTCTTGACGTTCAAACCCAACTCCATATTAGAGGAAATAAACGATATGTATATATATAAATAATGTGTGAGTGAAAGTGACAGCGCATGTGTTTTGCTTTTAAAATGAAAATGTGTAGCGTGCCAGTAAAAACAAATAGAATGATTTAAAAAAAAATTGCAACTAATAATGGATAAAATCAAACACATACATATACTCACGCCTGCTTCCCATAGGGGTAGCTTCTTCCCAGAGATTACAGTTTGGCACTTGCTACGATCCAAACACTTCCCTAGCTGCCTCCACTTTCATGCACGCTGGTCGGTTACGGGTACTCTTGACCTGACCTTCTTTTAATATACTCGTATTATCTATTAGATCTAAGTATGTTCGTTTTTTTTTTTTTTTTATACTACAACGGTAGCAAAAAGGCTTACGGCCTGCCTGATGGTAAGCAGTCACCGTCGCCTATGGACGCTTGCAACACTAGGGGCATCACAAACGCTTTGCCGACCTTTTTAAAAACCTATTTACTCCCTTTTTGAAGAACCCCATACTGTAATCCCCCGGGAAAGCCTCAGCAGGGAGCTCGTTCCACAATCGGAGCGTGCGCGGAAGGAAATTACGTTGAAACCGCACTGTGCGTGACCATTTAGGCTCCAGCATGTGAGGATGAACACCCTGCCGATGGCGAGCGGTGCGATGGTAGAATGTGGCCGTGGGCATCATGTCGAACAATTCTTTGGAACACAACCCGTTGTATAAGCGATAGAAAACACACAAAGAGGCACACACGGTAGAGGTCGTCTAGTCACTGATTCCCAAAGTGGTCTATATCAACCCCTAGGGGTCTATGACAACGTGCAAAGGGCAGGGTTTTAGGCAGCGGCTTAGCTGTGTCCACCCCTTTTTTTTTCGGGGGGAAATGCTCCTTATGCACCATGACACCGCGCTGGTAAGACGCGGCCGTGTGTGGGGCTCTCCGGTCTACGACCGGCCTATCCACTAAAACCCCCTGGTTTCTCTGGGCACATGGCGGGGTGCGCTTTCGCGATTCAACCGCCATGTGCTCCGGTACTGTGTCCACCCTTGCAATTGAAAGTCCATGAGCAGCGGTTAACGCTTAACATCAGGTGTGCCGCTTTCTCGTCTGCCACTTACGGCAATAAAAAAAGGAGTCTACGTCAGCGAAACAAAAATTTAGGGGCCATGAAGTGGATACGGGGGCTCACGACAATGGATCTCAACATACATATGACTTTATAGAAAGCTCTTTTCAATCGTCCAATTCTTTTTCCCTACCACCCACCATCCACAAGCTACCACCTATCTTCTAAAATAAACACAAAATTAATTATAAAAGTAAAAAAAAATATTATGAATGTTTATACATTTTTGTAATATGTTGTATGATGTAGGCATTTAATATCAGATAAATAGGGGGTCTACATAAACCGAAAAACATGGCAAAGGATCTACGACACAAAACAATTTGCCACCTCTGGTGTCGGTCGTCCTCTTCCAACTACCAAATATAAGAGTATATGCGATTTTTTTTATTTGATCAACGAAATGCTACAGCCGGTTTGTCTCAAGTTAGCCACGTTGAACATCTAAATATGAATTTCCCACGAAGCGGAGCATAACCTTAAGCTTTGGAGCTTATCGCGAGCTTGCAACGACTGGAGTGGTTCATTTGTAAAATTCTACTTATTAGGGTCATTCAGCGACCCTTCAAACGAGAAAGACGTCATTACGCGACATCGGCGACAATTTTCTGTCTAACGAATCGGATGAATTAACAATTTTGTTTATGTATTTTCATAGTAATTAAGTGGATAGCTTAATTAATGAGTTTGCTTTTGTTATGAATGTAGACAGCTCAGCTAAGTTGGTTCCTAATATTTCCAAAAAACTCATCTTGCAAACCAATATTGGGTACTCAATCATAAAAATGCTTTATCAGTTCCCCACTCGATCCGTCATTGCAGGAGGCATCCGCAGTCACCACAATTCACCAGGACGTCTTAATCGGTAATTTTCAACGTAGCCATGATTAGGTCCTCATGATAAAGGCCGATGTCTTCGCTTATCCATTAGTAAAAAAGTAAACATTTCTTGATGTTAAAGACTTCACAATATATAAAGCCCGTATTGACAAGAGTTATTGTATGTATATATATCTTAACTATAACATTTTGGTAGATAAATAATGTGTATTCAATAAGATATGACCGCAGTGCACGTTACTTTAACCGTCGTTAAAGTAACTTTAGCAATCGTTACGATCAGCGCACAAGAAATGCGCCCAACAGAACAGCCGGCAATACTAATATATAATTCTATAAAGGTTTAACGGTTATGGTAGGGTTCAGAGTGGTTACTTTGGATACGTCGATGTTTTTGCCTATTGTTTGGCTTACATTGCTGCCTGTTGGTCAGAGGCGAACCCCGTTAGATGTGTCGAAGAATCCATATGTTGACCATACATCTTTTGCCACTTTCATTGTCTTACCTGCTTTATTTAGTTTTTACAATCTTAATATGACAATCAATGGCGATTTCACTCTTTGTTATCTCTATATAATATTTTATAGCTTATTTTTCATTTTATAAATATAGGTACTAGCGGACCCGACAGACTTCGTCCTGTCAAAAAGATTTGTACAGTGGCAGTTTTTTGTTCCCAATTATTTTATAGATAATGTCGCATAGCCAACCAAATCGCAAAAAAAGTCTAAATGACCTATTACATTTTGTGGCTATTTAATTTTGGAACGTGACATTAAATCCTCCAACGATGTATTCTGTGCTCCAACGCACGCACACACACTGTTTTGATAGATATGATTGAATTTCAACTATATGTAGCGTTAATAAAGAGCAAATTGACTCTTTGATGTTAGGAACACACCTTCATTGCTTAGACAACAGTGAGTGCAATATGAACTTTATACAATAACAATAAAGCTCAATTCGACTGTACGTTTTAGTTAGAAAACGTTTGCATGGGAAAATAAAAGGGCTGTTTTTAGGGTATTTCCGATAATTATTCGAATTTTCCTCATTGTAAAAACCCTCCTTGAACTTCAACGAACATTAACAAAAAAGAATTGGCCAAATTGGTCCAGGCGTTGTTGAATTATGAGCTTACCAACACATTTTGCGATTCATTTTTATATATAAGATTACTGGGCAAAGACTTCTCCTACATTCTCTATACATTGTGGTCCTTTCGCAAGCTAAACCTTATTAGTCATATTTCTATGTCTTTCAAGGTCTACCGGTCTACCGCAAGGTCTACCGTAACTATGTTGTATATTCTGCGGCACCCGACCCTGATGATTTGGATCCAACGGCCCGCTACTATCCCGCTTCAGTTACTTTTTACAATTTTCTTCTTAAATTCTTTAAATTAACTATTCAATGTTTTGTCTCATTCTTTCATGTGACAATCGACATATGATCGAACAAAATAAATAATAACTTATTCAGGTTATAAAGGTGTTCAAAGTGAACTTCACCAACGATTTTTTGATGTAATGTTAATATTGCACTATATTGAATTTCTGAATTGGGTTTGAATTATTTTTTCCTTCAGGAGAAACAGGCTGGGAATCCTCAGAAGGAGCTTTACTACTTTCTCAACCAAGCGCTACGAGGATTATGTTGGACTTCATTGGCTCGGCCACCATGACCTACTACCTACCTACTAAACTCAACTTAGCCTTAAGCCTTAGTTCTGTCGAATTTCTGGCTGGGAATAAACAACCGCTCCTCAGTAAAAGACCCGGTGCAGTGGTAATGTAAATTAGAGTATCAGCAAAGCATCAAATATTATAATGTTATGAAAACAGACAATCTGTTTGTAATTTTGTATTTTTATGAATATTTATTTCATATCATATATGTATACCATTTACTTTTTTCTTATGCTAACTCTTTTTTAATATACAGTTTAAAATGTAAGAATTTGCTCGTCAGCGAGTTCTCCAGAATATGTGGTGCACTAAAAATTGTGTGATCATATTTACCTATTCTGGCTAATTCTTTCTTCCTTTCACAATCGTCTGCTTTTCTTTCACTACCTATCAATTGCATTGCTATTTTCCAGTTTGAATGATATAATATGTAAGTAAAATTACTAGACACCGTAGCACAAGTTGGCAGCGTACACTGAGATTCTTGTTGAGGTTGCAGATTTGCTGCGAATCTCTCAAGAAACACATGTACTGTAACGTACCATCAGGTGTTTATTAATACAATCGAATAAAATAAAAATAAATTTATATTTATTACAGTTACAGCAACTAACCCACCCCAAAGTAAGCTCTGTTAGGCTTGTTTTATGGGTTCTAGGGTAACTGATAGATATACATTTATAAATATTTTTGATATAAACATATTAATAACCATGACATAGGCACATATGTTCGCATTCATCGTAACATCTGTCCTCACCGGAATTCGAAGCTGGGACCTTCAGAGATAGCGACAACTTACGGAGATTGTAAGAGATAAATAATATTTTGGAGCCCTAAGATTCTAACCAACTTTGTATTTTAAACGATATAAGCCTCGATTTATTGATACATGAATAGTCCCTCAGGACGCCTAACGGAACCGCAGCGCCCGCGGGCACGCCGGGGTCACAGGGTTCGGTTCCGGGTCTGGCGCACGCTCGAATCTGGAGCCGTATTGTGGATAAATTGTTTTACAAACATATATTATTGTTCGAAATTGTTTTGAAATACAAGTTTAGTGGGTATTTCAAAATAATATAATATATGAATGAGCATTAGATCCCGTTTTATTTCATGTTATAAATGGGGCGTAAAAGGCTTTTAGGGAAAATGTGTTGATATGTTTGTTTTTGGTAACTTAGTTTACAAAGCACTACTTAGAAATGTTTTATCACTGACATCAAAAGATTTTTTGTGTATTACGTTTGACTCCGCTAAAGTGTGTGCGGCAGTGGCGCTGTGTTCTCGGCGTTGATCTTTGAACTGGTATGTCCGGGTTCGATCCTGGCTAGTGTTTTGCATGTTTCCTTTTTAATATGTACAGTTGTACATTCATCCTACGATAAAGGTATACATCGTAAAGTTGCATACATCTGAGAAGAAATAAAGGGCAAGAAAAACACGGTACCGATATTAATATAAAAGTCTGTGTTGTTGTTTTGAGTCGTTTTCATATTTCTAAAGCTTCAAAAGAAACAAAATATGTTGACAATCATTTAAAACATGTCCCGGGTACCGCAGATTTGCTTTTCAAATATGTACATGAATGAGATTACCAATAGAAATGTAAAAAGTAAATTTACCATATAAATATAACATATTTCAATAGATCAATCAATTTTTTTTAATATTCTTTATTCTTAACCTTGGATACAGAGTCCTTCAGTCGTATACATTTAACATTAGAAATTAACAAAACGTAAGTTAACTTATAATAATATGATAATTATCATAGAATAATATTACATTTTCCCTACAGTGTTACTATTATACTTAAATAGAGGCAGAAAATAATTTGTGTTGAAAAGAATATCTTGTAGGCGGCGGGGAACACTCTGATTACTGTTGGAACTGTCACAATGAATTTCATTGATATCTGAGGCTAAAACTAAACATCAATCTAACTAGTAATATAAGTTTAAAGATAAAAAAAATCTTTTCAGATAGTTTCACGTAATTAAGTACTAAATTATAACAAAAAAGGGCTACTTTCGGTATTGATTTATTTAAACTTCAAAAAAGGTGAATGTTCTCAAACTTTCGACTGAGTGAACTAATTATATGATTTTTTTTAAACGCTGGTATTTCTCCGTGACAAAACCATGTAAGTCTTAAATTTTCATCAAATATGTGCGCGACAAAAGAAAGAACAACTCAATATCACGCCGAGTAAGTAAGTGTACGTCAGATTCACTAAAAAATAGACAAAGCTGTTAACAAAAACCATTCCAAAACAAATGAATATGCACTAAAAAGTAAAGTAAGTATAAAAATTAAGTTAATGTAGTGACAATTATTGTTATTTTTGGAACACGACAGTATACCTAGCAACCGAAATCGACCAGATTTTTTTTAAGGACAAATAAATGTGTGAATTATTTAAAATAAGGATAAGTGTCTTGCGCAGACGAAGTCGCGGGCACCGGCTGGTATAAACAAAATTCTTGCAACTAAAGAATATTATCGCTATAGGAATAAATATTTTCTATAGGTCTAAAATTAAAAAAATGCTGTAGTACGTATAAACGAAAAACATTGCAATTGGCGTAATAAGTAAATAACCATATCTATTAGAAGATCATTTTAGACAATTTTTAATTAAACTTTGACTTGTGTTCTTCAAACGAAATCGCAATGTTTCCAAATGCAAGGGATAGATAACCTACGCAGAGACAGTGCCACATCTAAGCGAATATTTCTCAATTCTAAACAAATTAATATTTCACGAATGAACGCAAGATTTTACGCCGTCCACGTCCGACCCAGTTCATGAAACATCGTAAGAAGAAATCGTTTAGCATGAGATCGAAAAGCCTTTGATAAATTATAACTATTTTCAATTTCGTTCCGAACTGGAGTAAGCGATACTATAAATACCGTTAACGGTACCATAATCATATTTACATCAATCTCTTAACAAAGCTAATGAAGTGCGCAACAAAACTGCGAGCCGAACGACCTGGAGATTAAGGTGGGTATACACGAGAATTGTATTTGCAGACAAATATTTGAGTTCGGAAATAAAAAGCATTATTACCCATAAACGCGCGATCAGGCTTCTTCCGTATTAATCCTACACATTGCATTCTAAGACCCCGCCTATCACCCGTGCTAACGAATCCCTCCCGCCGGCCAACAATCGTGTCACCCTTTACGCCATACACCCACGCAACTCTCCCGCGCACAGCGCTCGTCGGCGAGCGCGACGACCCGGCCGCATTTTCCCCGTCAAACATATACCGGGTCAACCGGGTCGGGTAGATTCTCGCCTTCCACTACACGACGATCTTGAGCGTCCGAGCCACTAGATGACGCGCTCAACCTGCGTCGACTTTCTTTGACCCGACCCTAATGACCCTGGAACGGCGCCGGGGTCGCTTTCCACAAAAACTCTCACAGTAAAGGTGATCTGCAGCTTCAGCATAGATCCCTCACAAAAAAAGCATTCTAGGAACAAGAGTGTAAAAACTCTGTCAACATAATATAACCGTACTGCATCATCAGCGGTGCGTCCTTTTTAAGTCGATCCCTGAACCGTTCGAACTGTTTAGAGACTACATTTAGGCCGGGAGACGTTCTTCGTGATGTCGATGCTAGAGAACATACCATAACTTTCAACTTCCCCTAAAAAATCTTAAGATAACCTGTAAACGCATCTGCGCTTGACAGACCAGGCCCATGAATATTAAATAGAGGGACCATTCATAGTCGAAGAGGTAGCAGAACATAGACAGAATGAAAATCCCGCTGGCTTATGATCAGAAGAGAAAGAAGACACGGCTACAACTGTGGAATTCATTCAATGGATATTAAAAAATTGCTACGAGCTGTTTGTTAACTCGTAGCTACGACTTGTATTAATATTTTGATATGTTGTCAATATGGAATTTAAGGTATTGAGAAATGATATTAATCAACATAAAATATATAATAATTTATATAATATATACTACTGGCCCGTGACTTTATCGGCGCTTATCATCATATTTTTTGAACAATTCATACAATATCTTTATAAATTGTAGCCTATCTCTTATTTTGATGTATAAGCTACATTATTGTAAAGTTTCATTAAAATACATTCAGTAGCTTTTTTTTTCTTCAGGAGAGGAAGGCTGAGAATCCGCAACAAGGAGCACGAAACATATCCAGGATACCCTCGCAACCGCAAGTGTCACGAGGGTTTAACACTGAATTTCTTTTTATTATGAAGGGAAAATCCTTTATCTAAATAATAATTATTTGAGAAATTATAATAGAATTAACATATATACATTATTCTCATGCCTCTTTTCTATCGGGGTAGGAGTTTTTTTTTCTTCAGGAGAGGAAGGCTGAGAATCCGTCACAAGGAGCATGAAACGTACCCAGGATACCCTCGCAACGGCTCCACACGACCGGAGCGGTCCGATCGCGTGACCTACCAACTAAACTCAGCCTAAGTCTTGGCCATGAGGGCCCTAAGGCGTGAATGGAAATTCAGTAGTTTTTACGTGAAATAGTGACAAACAGCTATCCATACATACAAACTTTCGCATTTATGTATCTAATATATAAAAATGAATCGCAAAATGTGTTGGTAAGTGCATAATTCAACAACGCCTGACCAATTTGGCAATTCTTTTTTCACAATGTTCGTTGAAGTTCAAGGATGGTTTTTACGTCGAGAAAATTCGAGTAATTATCGGAAAACCCCTAAAAACAGCCCATTTTTTTTCCATACAAACGTTTTCTAACTAAAACGTACAGTCAATTTGAGCTTTATAGTTATTGTATAAAGTTCATATTGCAAGCACTCACTGTTGTCTAAGCATTGTAGGGGTGTGTGTCAATTTGCGCTTTATTAACGCTATATAAAAAAATAAAATCATATCTATCAAAACAGTATGCATGTGTGCGTTAGGGCACAGAATACATCGTTGGAGGTTTTAATGTCACGTTCCAATCACAACGCCGTACCACCGGGGTGACGGTTCTGTACATGAGAATTTTTTGCTCTGACTATAAAATAAGTAGAAACAAAAAACTGTCACTTTACAAATCTTTTTGACAGGACGAAGTCTGTCGGGTCTGCTAGTAATTAATAAGGATAAACATTTTATCATACGAGTACTTTCTTCGTAGATCATGATACGGGGGCGGATATAGCTCAATGTATCGTAATCTGTATTAAAATGTGCTTATTAAGATATATTACTTACGTATTTGATACTGTCTGAATATAGCCGAATATTCCTAATCAAATATTCGCTTAACAACATTCACACTTTTCTTTCTTTATCTTATCTTTATCGGAACTTATGAAATAAATTATTTCTTTTCTCGTGATTTCGACGACAAATATTTAATCATTTCGACGAACATTGCAAATCAAAATTTATACTTTTATTACGTAAGAAAATTGGTGTAGTTCATCTCATTTGTACATAACGAAACTCAATCGTTATTCATATAACTTAATCACTCACGGCGTTCGTACAATCTTCAAACAAAGCAAGTTAATTAGAATCCCAAGTTAATTAAGTTGTACTGTCAAACAAGTTCTTTACAATTATATTGTGTAAGTTTTATACAACATCATTGCGTTTTGGTGTTGGACTTGTTATATTTTTTTTAATTTATCAAATAGTTTGCAAAATTGTGTGCATAGGATAAAATGTAGACAGACAGATAATGAGTTTACAGAACACACACATTCAGACATATTACATGAAGTACATATTACACAGAAGAGACAAAATGTCCAGTAGTAATGGACGTGAGAGCAGCAGCAAGAATGGTCTAGGCTCGGTGTATTATTGTCTGACGATAAGAACGCTAATTTACAGCCGCCACCCAGAGGTAAAACACGGGCACAGCTGTGATATTCAAACTAAAATAAGTGTCTATACTTGTGTGAAGGCTATAACGCTATCCTTTTAGAAGGCTCAAAGTCGCTCAGCGAGCTATGGAGAGGGCTATGCTCGGTATTTCTCTACGTGATCGAAGCAAAGTCACTGACATAGTCCATAGGATTAGTAAGCAAAAGTGGCAATGGGTCGGCCACATTGCACGAACATTGGACGGTCGATGAGGTAGAAAGGTTCTTTAGTGGAGACCACGTACCACCAAGAGCAGTGTGGGATGGACCGACGACCTAGTGAAAATCGCTGGGTCTCGTTGGATGCAGGTGGCAATGGACTGGTCGCGCTGGAAATCGACTAGAGAGGCTTATTTACTCACACATAAGGTATTGGATATTAGAACAAGGAGGCTATATAATAATAATTTTACATTACAGCTTAACCTTAATGTGAGAGTCTGGAGTCTGAAAAAGGATAAACCTGCTCTACAGTTCTCCAGGCTCCCTCGCCTCTAGACATTAATGTATTTTATTACAAAATTAAACGAATTACAGTAAGCAATCAACAACTACAAATTACAAGATAATAATAAAAATATAAAATAATAACAAGGTTTTTGTTATTATTATAACGACATATTAGTGACGACTTATCAGGTCGTACCTTAAATTTACATTATATATACTGTAATTTTGTTCCTCAGGAGAGGAAGGCTGAGAATCCATCACAAGGAGCGCGAAACGTGCCCAGGATACCCCCGCAACGGCAAGTGCCACGGAGGTTATGTTGGACTCCACGCGGCCAGAGCGGTCTGACCACGTGACCTACCGATTAAACTCAGCCTGTGCCTAATTTCTAAGAACCATATAGGCAAATCTGGAGGGCGACCACCCCTCAGGAGAGGGCGATGCAGCGCAGGCCCATAAAAGGGGCCCAAAGCCCTTGAAGAGGCGCGAGAAGCCAAAGTAGGGCAGGCCTTATAAATAATAAAAAAAATAAAATCCTTTTATTTCAGGCACTCATAGACCCATATCATATAAATTATATAAATAAATTAAATTAAAAGCAATAGAAATACAATACAAATACAAAAGCTATCACCTACTTTCTATTTGCCTCCATATGGATAGAAATCCAATAGCTGTAGATGGATTGGTCAGATAGTCAGAGACAGCCCTCAGTATGGTGTTGTTCGAGCGACTCACTCTACTCCAGAAGGCTGCTATCCTCGTCCGTGTTATGGCAAAGAAATCAGGGACTCCGCCTCCGAGAACATGGTCGATGCATTGCAGTGCCTTGGTAACTTCATAAGGGCCCTATACACATTATTGTACTGAACCCTTATGGTACTGAAGGATTTCCTAGTGAAGTTGTACCAAAGCTGACAAGTATACATACCTAGGCAATATGCCTTAAACAGGGTATTCTTCACGTCGGAACTGCAGTTAGAAAAACGGCGTGCGATCATGTTACCTCTGACGGCGAGAGCCTCCGCTCCCGCTCCATGTCAGCATCATCCTTAGATAACTCGGTCATTATGTGACCAAGATATTTAAAATTCTTGACCATTTTAATGGTCGTACTGCCCAGACGTACCTCAGGCACCTTTTCAGGACCTCGACCCGACCTAAACACCATCATCTCGGTTTTGGTAACGTTATATTTTAGTCCATGAGAAGCAGCATATTGCTCACTTATAATGAGGGATATATACTATCGATATATACTACCACCAAGTCGATATATCAATGTGGCAGATGGAATAGAACTGCTAAATATTGGTCGTCGGCACATATCGGAAACAGTCGTATTATAATATCAATTGCTAAAATGTGAGTAGTCCTAATTAGTACACCTGCAATTTCGACCTAATCACAATGAAAATACGTCTCACAGTTATTTCTCAGGAACTCAGAAATTAGTTACAAGGCCTGCCAGCGAGACATTGTACGAATAAGTCACAGTTGTCAGTCAATCTGACGTAGAGAGAACGCGTGCTAACATTCAACAGAATGATATAGAGCTCAAAAAAGCAAAATCAGAATAACAAGATAAATAATTGAACAATACACAAAATTCATTTTTACAGTATAAATAAAACACTAGCTAACACTATTCTTGATTCTTATACATAAAAAAAATCTACTGGTTTTTGAAAGCTGACGCTTTAAAAGGCTAAACTAAATAGGTTAAGGCGACGTTGTAATAACTGTAATAAAGATAAACACACTTTCTTGAGACTTTCACATGTATAACAAAAATATAATTGTATAATAGGAGCTCTATATATATACCGCCTTGACGTATTCGGTCGTATTCGGTAATACGAAGATAGTCGATACCCAATATTTATTCTGTAGGTACTCCATTTAGTGCTATTTAGTGTATCGAAGTAAGGAATTTTGATTTGAATGCCAAATTAATAATAAAGGCGCAGAAAAAACTGAGTAATTTGAAGGTAAATTTAACACGAACTCACCTCTCCGAGTCCATGGCGACGTAAACAGGAATCCAGCGTGGCGGAAAATCTGTAACAATAAATTTGATTAATTCTGAGGTCGGCGTGAATTGGGACTCATCCATCTGTAAAACGCATGGAAGTCGGGACTAAATGGGCTCCATTATGTATCGTTTTATATTGTCAATATATTTGAAATAACAAGCATTATGATATCACTCAGATAAACAAATTGGTCTCAGTAATAAACAAAATCAAGTAAATTATTTGTTTTTAATCACTAATCCGCTATTGAAAAAGATAACTCCATTAAACGAAAATGCGTTACATTTCGGAAGATTTAAAGTTAGTTAAGGCGTGCTTAAAAATTGTTTTAAAACGTGGCGATAGTCATCTACTAATAACTAATAAAAACAAAGTTTATCTCCTAGAAGTTATTAAGTTAGGAGTAAAAAAAATGTGACCGACCCAAATGTACATATTTGTCAGAACGCGTTTTCACACGACGCAACTATTAAGCAAATACTAAAGAATGTTAAATTTAATTAATGTTAACTTAACAGTTAATCCGTCAGTGGAAATATGAATATCTTTAAATAAAGGATCAATAAACGAAAGCTATGATTATAATATACACTAAGGGAATAAAGTATTGTCGCATGTTTCTGGCGCCATATTAAATCCTAAAAGTATTCAAAATAACTCTGGACTTGCGAAATTCATTATGATCCAAGGGAGTTAAAAATTAAAATACTGAATGTAGCGAGGGCTTCAAATCTGTCCCAGACTACGACACGCCCATCTCAGAGGGGAGTACTGTACTTTTTACACTCAAGGAGACGAGAGTTAGTAAATTTAAAATCTTGCCTAACTAAATCACAGCATAGATTTTGAAATATCAGTATTTTCCTTAAATTCAAAAAAATGGAGGCCATGGTTAGGCATACTTCGTTTTTTTTTTTTCGATCAGGAGAGGAGAAGATGTGAATCCTCATGGATACCACTGCAACTAGATGTCGCGGTGATTATGTCGGACGTACAGACCAATCGAGGTGGTGCGACCGATGTAATCTACCGTCCACACTGAGCTCAAAACCTTGAACCTAAAGACCTCGTGGCTCGTAGTATGAGCAACAGGTCCACCTAATGATTGGCGTATTGACCGGCCACTTTAGCAGTAGGACAATGCTTACAAGGGTGGAACTTGCGAGTACAAAGAATGGAAGGGAAGAGGAAAGCTTGGAACAGTTACTGTGTTAATGCGATGCTCTAGCCTGTAGGAGACTAGGAGACCAGGTGTTTACGGTATCGTGGGTCGGTGGCGGGTTCGAAACGCCTCCCCACGTTGACACCCGGACCTTGATTTACTCAGTAGTTTTAACTTGAATTGGTGGCGGAAATTAAATGATTTTACTTTTCGTAATCTTACTTTAATTCTGAGACCATCTGTCTGACACTGAATCTTACTTAATATGATAACCTGAACAGTAAATTAACCAAAGGATATATGTTGCAGTCGTCGCTGAACGGGAAGCGGGAAGTTGCCAAAGTGAAGTGTTTTTCCACAGATGCATTATACAAAACAAACGTCACAGGCAAATTCAAAGGAAATCTGATTCTATACATCCAAATCTAAGAATACATTAATAAATTAAGTTTATTTATTTTATGAACTTTACAAAACATGTTAATTTCCATTAACACCAGGAGTTAATGGGAATGGAATACTAAAACCGAAAGACTACAGGACTATGTCATCGAAGGACATAGTCAATATCATGGGTATCATTGATTGGGCCAAAGGGGGAGACTGTTAACGGACTAGAGAGAGGGGCAGCACAAAAGATCTCAATAAGTTGAAGTGCGAAGGCCCCTTTTCCTGGGGGCCACCCTAACTCATAAGAATATTATTTTATATAAGAAGTGCTATGTCAATGCATTTAATGTAAATCGTGAGCGTGTATTTAATGTAATCGTGGGTGTCTCATGTTACCACTACGACACCACTTCGTTACGTACAAATGGTAAATTAAAAATTGTCTTTTTAAGAATTAAAGAAAAATATTGTTTAGTAGAGTAATAGACTTGGTGATAAATTTTATGAAAAGAATTTATATGAAAAAATTAATTTAAAAAATTGCTATATTGACAATAATTTCTGCAATTATTGATATCTCAGGTACTGTTATTAAATATCAGGTATCAATTATTGATCATCAGGTATTGTATGGTAATTTATCTGAGGATCTACTTGACAGTTTGGAGTGGCTGCAAAATGTAGCCATCAGGTTCATTTTTAATATGCGTAGGTTTGACCATGTTTCTAATTGTCGCTTTCAACTGAAATGGTTACCTATTCGCCAGCGTAGAGACTTACATGTTTTATCCCTACTTTACAATATTTTGTATCTTCCAACATCTCCATCCTATCTTAAATCTTTGTTCTCTTTTTGATCCCATTCGTCATGTCGTGCCTTGCGTTCTAATTTTAATCTGACTCTGGATATACCGCCCCGAAGTACCGACTATTTTTCATATTCTTTTTCGGCTTATGCCATCCGGTTGTGGAACTCTCTCCCTGAGGGTATTAGGGGAGCGCGAACGCTGGAGTCCTTTAAGAATCAAGTCCGTGTTCACTTCCTGTTAAAGATTCCTTAACTTAAACTAGTTATAGCCTATTGTCCTGTCCAATTACTGTACCCATCCTATATTTAAATCTCCTTTTAATATTTCCCTGGTCTTTAATATTTCCCTAGTTTCCTGGTAGAGATTGCTGTTTAGCAATAAGGCCGCCTTTTGTACATTAGTTATTTTCCTTTTTTTTGTGTGTGAATATTTTATGACTACAATAAAGGGTTATGTTATGTTATTTAACCAAAAATCATCCTAATAATGAAAGGTTATATATATAAAATATCGTATTATATTTTAGTTTTCAGTAACAGTGTTTTTACAGTTTGTATATATGTAATTTCGTATAATTATTTATAGTGTCTCAGTATGTCTTTGTGTCAATGAAGTTGTTATTGTGTTATTCATAAAATAACATAAAATAACACATTCACAGTATTTTCACCACATTTACATCACTTTAGCAATGACATTTATTCATGCTTCATGACTCTGGCATTAAGGTCGCTATTTGTACACTTTAATTTATCACTACATAGTATAAAACAAAATCGCTTTCTCTGTCCATATATCCCTATGTATGCTTAAATCTTTAAAACTACGCAACGGATTTTGATGCGGTTTTTTTAATAGATAGAGTGACTGAAGAGAAAGGTTTATATGTATAATAACTAGAGATCGGATAATCGGATGCATATTTACCTAAAGTTAAAAACAAAGTATAGAAACGGCTTTTTATTGTTTTGTTAAATAAAATTTTTCACCATTTCTGTTTTTTTATTCAATTATTTAATTGATTATTGTTTGAGTCAAACTAGCTCACTACTTTCGTATAACACTCTTCATGTAATAAATCGTACATTCATAAATCGCACGGGGAACTGAAACTAAACTTCATGTAAATACGTATGCATAGTTGTATAAATGAACCCGGAGTTTAGGTCTTTTGAAAATAAATACCACGTGCTAATTTAGTAATTTTCAAACAATATCACTACGTTAAATTTGCAGTCCCGTATTTTCCCGGGATTTTTATTTAACAAAATGTATTTTAAAAAGCCGCTTTCATAATTTGTGAGCCAAAAATTAACTTTAGTTAAATATGCATCCGATTATCCGTACTCTAATAATAACCTATTAAATAGTGGAGAAAATGTTATTATTGAGGTTTCTAATGTGACGTCGATAATAAAAATTAAAAGTACATTTATTTTTTTAAATACTAGCTTTTATTAAATGCGCTAAAGAACAAAATAAACTTTTACATATAAAAGCTTGTCGCGAGATTTACTTACTTATAGAATACTTTTAACGACTACTTTTACATGTAAAAGTTTATTTTATTCATTTTAGCGCATTTAATAAAAGCTTGTACTTATTTAAAAAAAAATATTTTACTTTTAATTTATTTTCCGACTTAAAACCAAGCTTAGCAAACCCTTTTATTTAATACCCATATTGTAGGGGTGCATTATAAATAATTGGTCCGCCATCTTGGGAAAGTCCGCCATATTGGATTAAGAGTGACATCACATTATTTATCGAGGTGTTCTTTGAAAGGGCTTGCTTTCATTTGATATCCATATTGTAGAGGTGCATAAAAATAATTGATCCGCCATATTGGTAATGTCGCCATGTTGGATTTAGAATGGCGTCACACACATAACCATGCATTGTCATCCGACGTACACGTGCATGCAAAATTTCAGCTCAATCGGAGACCGGGAAGTGCGTCAAATTAAGATTCTAAGATTTTCTTACATAGTTACAAGTGAAGCTAATATAAAAGCTTGTAATTACATTTATTCCGCTTATATTGTAAACGCTACAACTGCACAAACTGAACCCTATGAGATTTATGAAAATAATGTACTAAGTATTGTACACATTGAAAAGGTCTACAGAAACCTCCGGGATGGTTTATGTCAATCTCTTATGGATAGCCCACAATAACATGTTATTGTCATTTATTTTTTTATTCCGTTTTTATTTTTTTAAACTATAATTTATTATACAAAACGTTTTTCTGTAGTGTAATATATACGTATTATATATAAACGTTATAAATGCGTCCTAACACTGGCGATAGTGTAATCAATTGCTCTAGATTTATGGTCCGTGAGCAAAGTAAACAGTTTTAACGAGATCGATATTGGCTCCAGCTTTCTCGCTGGATGACTGACAAACAAAGGGTTGTCGAGTTTTCAATTGATAACTACATATTTTATGCTAGTGAATCGGAAAACTTCAAACACTATACTCAGTTCATATACATATTGTCTTATATGTTTCTGCCTTTTTTCTATTGTATTATGAATCTGTCATTAACTTCAGAACCTGGTAGGGGAGCGGGGGGCACGTTGTTACAATTTTTACATAGTTGTGAATATGACAAAAGCTATCAAATAAAATATATATTTGATTACTTGTAATGTTAGTATGTCTATTCAGCTATTAAAATATGACTGAAAAATTATTAAAATTTATGTAATTTTTTCACAATGGAGAATTTAACTAAACAAGTAGATTGTAACATCTTACCCCGGAATTGGGGCTAGTTGTTACATCATCGGGGCACGATGTTACGGTAGATAATTAAACAAAATCATCAATGATACATATTTTTTATTAGTATTACAAAACGATATAAACAATAGAGATCACTTTATACAGTCTTCTAACATTTATGAGTAATTATAATATCTATTATGGTAATTATTTAAGGTATTTTTTTGTAGAAAATCACTTTGGCAGGAACATTTTTAAATCTTATATAAAAACACAGACTTAAACAACTTGTAGTAATTAAATTATTCACTTTAACTTCTTAATTAGTTATTTTAATAAACTTTTGGCAAACTAAAATACTTAGGATTCTAACATTTTTAAGGCATTTAGATTATAGAAAGATATATAGAAAATTTTATAGAGGTAGGTAACAATATCACATACAAATATTAAATCAGTCTTCATCAGAAATGCAATTAATACAAATGAATGAGCGAACATTTCCCGTTACACATTTGACATGGGCCCACAATTTGCATTCTAAACATTCTACCCAATTTTCTTTTATAGAGGTGCTATAACTTTCGCTACACACTAAACAAAACCATTCATCTGTATCAGAATCTGAATCGGAAACCAAAATTTTTTTCTTCACCTTTTCTTTTCCTTCTTTGCTCATTTTCGAGGACTTTCCTTTACCTTTTCCTTTAGTTTTGTCACAGGTTTTTTGCCAGTTTTTCTTCATACTCTTTTTTTAATGAGTCTTTTTCAGGTGTGTCGGTTAACACAGCGGATTTGCGTTTACGATGATTGTTGATAGATTGTTTTCGACCTGCTGCTTTAGGAAAGGGTCTTATTTTTGATGGTGAAAAATTTTCTAATTTACTTCGTTTCTCATTCTGGAAAAAACAAAGAATATGTAGAATTTTTAAATTAAGGAAACGAACAGTACAATACCAGATATGGTAATATTTTTGGGGTAAGTTGTTACATGTAACAACTTACCCCAATCAATTGTAACTACTTGCCCCATGGCACATTTTTTAATATAAATTGAAGTCATTATTAATGGATATCGATAGTAGAATGAAACAATATTGTAAATTAAAGGTAGATATATCATGAACGTTCAAGGATAAAAATTTTGACAAAATAAAAAATATAGTTATCAAGAATCAAATATTTCGTAAAGGATTTTTTTACTTACTTGGTTGAAATCGGGACACGCGCACACAACCTAGCAACTCAGCGCGTGGCGGGTCACTTATTGTTTTTACCTAATGCACGATGTTATAAGAAAATGAATGAGTCCAATTATATCCATCAAAGAGTTTAAAATCCCGGTAAAAAACGCGTGTAACTTCTTACCCCTGTAACAACGTGCCCCCCGCTCCCCTATACTTAGTAAATAAAATTGAAATTAATTTTAAATATTCAATGCAGTGATAAAAAAAATGGTCTATTATGCTCCGTTTGTGTCGCATATTTTGAAATTCGTAAAGGAATCAAAACCTCTATAGTAAACTTCCCGCTGACTGAGAATCGTGAAGTTTGCCATGAAGCAATTTCCCTTAGTGAAGGAAAGGAATAGTCAGAAATCCGAAGATTTGTAGGTGCGTCACATAAAAATATATATTATAAAGTTATTTGCGGAATCCTCGACCCACACTTGGCCGGATTTTCCTTCATAATTGCCAAGCCATACTTTAATGCAATTAAAATTAGAATCATAGTCATCCGAATACCAATGATTCCCAAAAAAATCTATATCGAACCCTTGGACTGTATGGCAACCTACAAGGGGTCTACCTCAGCGAAATAAAATCGAAAAAAAAACGGCTTTAGCCGATAGAATTTTTTTGAATTTAAATGTTGATAATTTATTATTAAAGCATCGGGTTCATCCTTCCTACTAATTATATTTACTTGTTGCTTTGTTTATTTTATGTTACATATATTTCATACAACAGATACATTTTGAGTAGTTTTAATTTAAACTCAATGAATAAATGTCTACAACTTCAACTTGTGTTTTTACTTTAAGTTTTCTTTCCCTCCAGTTAGAAATTTACAAAATGGTTGCCTGTAAAGTCGGTTTTACGGGCGAAGATTTTACGTGACAACGTCTTTTTCTCGGTAGAATATTTATTGATATGAATATAATTAAATTGCACAATAGGAACAAGGAATTGGATGAATTTTTAATTTTAAAGAATCAATTTGAAAATCATAACACTTATTCAGATCGAAGGTTCAAATTTTTGCTAAATAAATTTGAAATTAATTAAAATTTGTAATTGTAAATGATGAAGTTGAAAATTAAAACATTTACTTAAATTAGATGTTAAAATTCTTGCTCAACACAGTTTAAATCAAGTTTTCTTATATCTGCCACTCTTTCTTAATATTTGTAATTTTAAAGAATCAATTCGAAAATCAAAACATTTATTCAGATTGAAGGTTCAAATTTTTGCTAAATAAATTTGAAATTAATGAAAATTTGTAAAATAATAATTAATTAATTAATTAATTAATTTTAAACTAATAATTTACTTAACACTATCAACATTTATCAATAGTATGACATAACCTATAAACTCAGTTTCTCAACTTTTGTGTCAATCTAACAATTAATCAATCAATCATAGTTTACGATAATGAAATATCAGTGTACAATTATTTACCTTTATTGTTGTAGTTGTTGTAAATGACGAATCTAAGCACTCCACATTTTCACTACAGACACAGCTGACGATACTTTAACCACACGTGTGAACTTGTATTATGACGCTTTCTTGTTTTTCCAACGCCAAGAACGTTCGAGAAAGACAAAGACAGAGACACAAGCATGCGCCGATTCAATGCGCCTAATTCTCTAGTGCTGCGCGCGCGGCAGACCGATCATAGTTGAGTGGGAGAGAGACGCAAGGCATTCGACGGGCCTCTCTCTCGTTCGGTGACTCATCGTAACGTTACCGAGCGTTACACTTTTTCATAAGTGACTCCCAGCCGCAACCTAATTTAAGACGTTGTCACGTCAAAAAATCAATATCAGGTAAGTACTTAAGTCTGTCCAAAATCGAAAAATATGATAAAGTGTTTACTCGTACGACCCGAAAAAATTTGGGATCCTATATTATTTATTTTGATTTGGATGTGACAAAACAAAAAAAGTACGAAATCCCTTTTATTACATTTTCTTTTGGGAATATAGTTGTTTTTTTGAATATAATATAAAAAAAATAATGTCTTTTGAAGAACAGTTTACAAGATTTCGTGTCATTATATATTATCCACTGAATTAATTGGTTTGTCAACTGACAATATTGACTTTACTTCGTCTTGGGGCAGTATAACTATGATTCTGAATTCATAATATTTACAGCTGACCCATCTTGGATACTGCAATTAATTTGAAGGCTGCTAATTGTTTGATTTCGATTAACGATCTGCGCAATGTTGAAGTTAGAGCGACTGGCAAGTGTAAATGACCACAGAATAAAAAAAATGTTATTTACCAATATATAATTTTCAAAATAAAACAGATCCCGTTTATTAATTAGTTACCACAACGTAAATTAAGAATTTAGACTGTATCCAATACACAATCGACCTTAATAAATTACATCATATTAAAACTAGTCAAGGAAAACTCGTAAAATGTTCACATCTAAATCTAAAACACAGCACATATAATAGAAAAAAGTAATCATTCTTTTTCATATAACAGAATACTACAAAACTAAAAAGCAAATGGGAACTGCATTTAATAAATGACTGTTCAAACACCATAATGTACCTTTAAAACTTAACTTTCCAACTCTCGGACTCGGAGCGAATTGGAGCGGGAAGATAACAAGTCACAAGAACTTAAGTGGTTAAAACTAACTACGAGGGGGCCCCGTTTGAACGCTGCTGCAGAACTTATGTTACCAAGCATATTTCATTGAATGTTCTTAGTTTATTTACAGGCTAGCTTTACGCGCTCCGCTTCGCGTGCTTTATGAATATATTCATAGGAAAGAAATTTTATGTATACCAACATTTAGTTGACGATACAGATGATGCAACGGTCGAGTGATCGGGTACTGTGTCACGGGTCGCGGGTTCGATTCTCGGTTCAGTTTGGGCGTATGTGTATGTGACTGCACGCACAGCACGTAAAAATCCTAAAAATAATATTAATATAAAATTTTGCAAACTTTCGTGTTGCATAATCAATATAAAAGAGAATGCCAAGATCTGCCCCAAGGATTAATTTAAGTTACAGTAATTACACATTTATGAAAAATATTTAATTAAATTATAGATCCTAACAACAAATATAAAAAATCTAAAAAGCTGGGGAAAAAAAACTACATTTAATAGTTGTTAATGGAATTCTATGCCTTTTCCTAGTCGGAGAATTTAAAGCTTATTTTTTTAAAGAATTTTATTGGCCACTGGATACAAGTCCTTTTAGCCAACATAAACCTATTGGACCTAAGTCCAATGCTTTTTAGTATAGGTAATAGTTTTTTTCTTTAATTGTTGTTCTGTTAATTTTTTATGTTCAATAGTGTTATTTAATCATTCATTTTAGTAAGAATGAGTTCTCAATAAAAGGCTTTTAGGAATAAACGCATTTTACTTCTGATGCAAAATAAAATAAAAATATTACGTTAGATAATAACGTATTTACATATATCAAGAAGTGCACTGTAAATAGAAATGTAATATTAGGTCTATAAAGTCATCTTTATTTACGAATCCGTAAATAAAGATGACTTTGATAGATAGCCTCAATCGTGTGTTCTAATAAAGTATGAGCGTTACTTGAACTGGATTTAAAATTGTTTTTTTATAGTTAGAACAATTAGTTGTTGTTATTATTGTTTTTAGGATATAGTAGATGGCTACTAAAAATTGCATCTTATAAAAAAGTCTAAGATAAACTTAATATTTGTGAAAAAAAATCATATTGTTTATACCATCATAACTACCGATCCTCTGCTTTAATATAATTTATCTTTTATTATTTCAAAAGTGCAGATGTTTAGCTATCATTTCATATATAAATTATGTTTGTAACTGGAAAAAAATTGGTGGGGCATGGCGCCATAGAAATCTTGGCATTGTCTTTTGTAAAGGGGATTAATACGATATACCAAATTTTATTGCCTGACATTTCGACCAGAGGGGCTATCGCACTAATAAATCGCAACCGAAACGCAACCAAACCGTTCGGCTTAACCAATCCGAACGCCACAATATCACGTCATCTGTTCGATGACGTGATATTCTAGCTCTCGGATTGGTTGAGTGGAACGATTTGGTTTCGTTTCAGCTGCGATTCGTTAGTGCGATTGCCCCCCAGGTTTCTTTGGTTCACGGCTTTAGTCGCCGACGGACTGGAGCTGCGCTGTCAAGTCTATTTGATGCGGCCGTTTTCTCGAACATTCCATTACTATTATTCTAGCTCAGAGGTTCACAAACTTTTTTTGTGTCGTAGACCTCCTTTGCCATGTTTGCCAACGTTATTATAAAGTAAGTGACTATCTAAATGATCACAGTATTTGGGAATAGGGACACTATTCATAGAGCCATGTTTGGTAACAACATTATTTATAATATTGTATTATTTTATATGTGTATGTAAACATACATACGACTCTAATCGTATTAGGTATGATTGTATCTTATACTATATTGTATTTTTATATTATATTATTATAATTATTAACATTGAAAAGAGGAGATAAAAAATAGACCTTCAGAGTTTCTTGCCTGTTCTTCTCGAGAAGGCTCTCCCAATTTCCGAACAGGTGTCGAGTCAATACATTTTTTCTTTTTTTTTTTCCTTATTCGTACGTACGGACAAGGTTTTTGCTTTTTTGTTTTTTTTGTTTTGTTTGTTGACGTCAATAAGTGCCTGTAAAGGTCTATGTTGAATAAATATTATTTTGATTTTGATTTTGATTTTGATTTTCGGTTTTGGTAGACCCCCTACTTACCTGATATTGAATGCCTACATGTAGAATGTAGGCATTCAATATTTAACTTTTTTTTTTTTTACTTTATAGGTATTTTTATAAATAATTTTAAGTCAATAGGTACTATCAGTGTATGTTGAGAACCATTATCGTGGACACCCATTTATATTTCTTGGACCCCAAAATTTATTTTCGCCGACGTAGACCTCTTGCAGGTTGTCATAGATCCCTAAGGGTCGATATAGACCTCTTTGAGAATGACTATTCTAGCAGAAACAGACACATGCGGCCATTGACGAGTGTGAAATATACGCGAATAACAAACACGGCCAATATTACTAGATTGAAACTCAATTCCCACCTTCCCTTTATTCTTCAACATTTGTATTCAATCAGTCTTTTTATTCAATCGAATTTTCCGTTCCCTAAGCCATAGCGAGCTTTCGTCCTCGCCAGCTTACAAATTGGTGTTTACGGCACCGCGCCTTCCTTCCTTTTGGGGAAATATTCCGATTTGTAGTCTAAGTATACAATACGCACTTCATCGTACATTACTTTGCCCGATTTTATCTACAATAACAAACAGCGATGAATTACGCAATGTCAGTTTCATTCGCTTTCGACACCATAGATTAGCTGGGCTTTTTCCACACTTAGTCTCATGATTAGGTTATTGTCATTTGACATCATGTCATATTTACGTCATCGATAGTTCTTTATTTACTCTTTTTTTCACTGAAAATGTATACAAGGTGGCCTTAATGAAACAAGGCATTCTCTACCACTCAACCGCAAACATGTTGGCTCATGTAATATTTAGAGTGCTACTTTAGTAGTTACTTTTCAGGCCAGCCTCTTAAATGTAAATTTACGGGTGCCGTACATACAAAGAGAAGCAGATCTTTCCCAAGGCGGTGACACAATAAAAGAGGGTGAGCAGAAACCAGAGCGATAACCAGGAATTTTCAGCCTAACTTGGATAGATAAGCATAGTCACGAGCGTGCGAACCACTAAGGAACTGGAATATGGATTTAAGATAGTAAGAAGATTTAGGATTTAAAGGATGTGGATTAATGCACAAGTGAAGAACAAGCAGAAAGAGTTGTATTTACATTGAAACCTTTTTACTGCGTTAATGTATTGCGACGAACCCATTGGAAGTTCGCCTCCTTTCTTATTTAAAGCGTATGTAAGGATTTGAAAGAAGAACGCGCCGCTGCTGACGCAACGTATTCAAAACAATTGATCACTTCCATTACAAACTGCCTCATAACAAGTTGTATTGGTTCGCTCTCATACAATACAGAGCATAATAGACCTGAATAGATCCTCTGAAGCCAGCCCTTAGAAGTGTGATATCAAATCAATTGCCATCGTGCAAGGACAGAATTGTGAGGAACATCACGTACAGTCGAGAACACGTTCAACTTTGCAACGCAATAAGAACTTCTTTTAGTGATGAGTCTTATTTAGTATCTTCTATTTAAAAAGAATTCAACATCTATTTATTGACAGCCCAAAAATAGTCCTGGCACTTTGTTATTATATAAATGAAATTTCATTATGTAATATTTAATTTAATAATAATAATAATATTTAATAAATATTTGTTACACTTACACCAATTAGCCTAGCCCAAACTAAGCTCTGTAAGGCTTGTGCTATGGGATCTAGGGTAACGGATAGACATACATATTTATACATATATAAATAATTTTTATTGAAATATATATCAACAACCATGACTAAGGTACAAATGCTCGCATTCATCACACAAACATCTGCGCCCCCACCGGGACTCGAACCCGGGACCTCAGAGATGGCGACACCTTGAAGCCGGTGTACTATCCACTCGACTATGGAGGTCGTCAAATATATAAGAAAATAAAAAAAATAATTACTTAATGTTTCTTACTGTACAGTTTTTTAGTAAAAAATTACACTGAACATGACGTGTGGTTGAATGAAGACACTATAGAAGTGCGACTACAGACAACCTCCTCGTGGTTGTACCCTGGGCAACGTCTTTTGACGGCCAATAGTCTGACAGAGGGCCCAGAGAGGGGGCGTGGGATGGCCGGGTCCTACTTGGCGGGCCGCTTCTAGCGGACGGTGAAGCCCGCTTTCTTCTTTAAGAGGGGGTAGTTGTCACTCAAGAGACTCATCTTGGGTCGGAGGATGGCCGGATGTATTCAGCGGCCACCTTCGGGGGATTCCGTGTGGACGACTTGTCGCCATACGCCGACTGGGTCGTGGTAGTTGTCCGGAAAGGTTCCCTTGGGCTCGTCAGGGCGCGATGCAGCTCTCCTTCGCGATGACGCACTTGCGGTAGTGAGTGACCAGACGTAGTGAGAGTCGCTGAGGTTTTTAGCGGGTAGGCCTTCCCCTTCTAGGGACGATAGCCCCACAAAACCACCGGTACTCAGGGTATGTATAAAAAAAGATTTATCATATACTGACGATAAATCTCTGGAAGACACTGTCTTTGCTAAATTCCTGACAGGAAAAATGTTACATTGTGAAGCATTTATCAATATGGCATTAATGTCACTGCCGTGCTATATAACGAACGTCACGCCATTTTTTAAATGTCAACCGTATGTTTTACTGGCGTATATTATATGCGATATTTAAAGTTTGTATAGCCATGCATGTACGTACATCTTATGTTCTTAACTATCGATCCGCCTCGACTTCGCACGAGTGCAATTTTGATACACAACAGAAAAACTGTGAACGCTGTATATAATAAATTATTATAGCATAAAAAACAAAAAAAAAACACGCTTTTAAAATTGATTAAATTAATACTTATAAATAAAACTGTAGTAATCAATTAAAAAATGATATTATTGAACAAAACACGTGGAGTACTTATGTTATTATTATATGTATGTACATTATACATAAAAACTTTCCTCTTCAATTACTCTATCTATTTAAAAAAAACCGTTGCGTACTTTTAAATATTTAAGCATACATAGGGATATAAAGACAGTGAAAGCGACTTTGTTATGTAGTGATGTGATTATTACTGAATAAAATAGATAATGCAGACAGTACGAGGCTGAAAGAGAACAGAATCGCACCGAACGACGTCTTACCTCGAGTGATTCCAACTAAATAAAATTTCACTAATTGCCCGAATTGAAATAAATCCACCTGTTGTTCGTATCTATAACGACATTTAACGCTGCAAATTTTTAAAATGAGCTTTATTTTGCAAAACACCCCACTGTTTTGCAAAAATAAATATGATGCTCAAAATAATTATTCCACGCGGACGAAGTCACTGGCACAGCTAGTGTTAAATATAAGCTCAGCTGTTACCCGTTCTTGACAACGCGACATATCCAAATTTGATTATCATAAAAACGATTCTAGTGAGTTAACATTAAAAGATAGACATATACTGTCGCGGACATGTTTTAGATCATTTTAAGAGGAATAATTTTTTCATACATATTTTTTTGGTATCTAGAACCGTTTTCGCAGCGCACGCAACGGAAGCCCTTAAAGATGAATAAATTCCCGGTATTTTCCACATTTTTCATTATTTCTTCGCTCTTATTAGTCGCAGCGTGATGTTATGTAGCCTAAAGCCTTCCTCGATAAATGGGCTATTCAATAAAAAAATAATTTTTCAATTCGAACCAGGAGTTCCAGAGATTAGCGCGTTCAAACAAACAAACAAGCTTTATAATATTAGTATAGATTAAAAAGTTGTATAAAAATTTGGATACTTTGAAGAAGCGAGAAAGGCTGTGTATCGAGGCGTGCTTTTTGTTCCCGCCACTTCATCATACTCGTATACTGAAAAAGTTATTTTAGTAATGAATACAAAATGGCTGTAGATAGAAATAGAGCAAATATTAATCTATAAAATCCATTAAAAAAAGAGCTACTCAGTTTCAAAAAGACTATAAATAATAAGTTGTGGAATTTCTATAAAATACTAGCGGACCCGACAGACTTCGTCCTGTCAAAAAGATTTGTACAGTGGCAGTTTTTTGTTCCTAATTATTTTATAGATAATGTCGCATAGCCAACCAAATCGCAAAAAAAGTCTAAATGACCTATTACATTTTGTGCTATTCAATTTTGGAACGTGACATTAAATCCTCCAACTATTCTATTGTAGCAGGTGTTATTTTGCGGAAGTCCATTGTATTACAAAGGATATTGTTTTTTGCTGATTCCGCGCAGTTCATGATGACTTGTCCAACAAGCAGACAAGGTCGACACGTGTTTCGTCTCTCAGCGAGACATCTTCAGGATGTGTTGCCCGCCCAGTGACTCACCAGCGGCTGGCTTGCGGCGCCTTGCGCGCTTGTATTTATAGGCCGAGGGGCTTGGCCCCTCCTCTGGGTAGGCGGGGCTACCGACCATTGGGCAACTGTTTGTATAATAGGCGAATGTGTAAGATTTGTTTGTTCGTTCAGCAATGTAATATTAGGTATATTTTTATGTTTGTAGATTTCCAATTGTTCCCGAATATTCATAATATGTCCTTTTTCACAAGTATGAAGCACTTTATAAGTATGGTTGTCTACTAGGTGGTGATCTGTATCCAACAGGTGTTTAGCGAAATGAGATCGCTCCGGATGTTTATTTTTATAGGCTGCCGTATGTTCTTTGTATCTTGTTTCAAAAATTTCTACCCGTTTGTCCTACGTAAACTCCGTTGCATTCTTCGCACGTTAGTTTGTAAATGCCAGATTTTTTTGTTAAATTATACTTTTCTTTTGCGTTGAATATGCGACGGATGTTGTTATCGGTTTTAAAGGCTACTTGAATATTATTTTTATGTAAAATATTAACAACTTTATCTGTGACTTTACCATAATACGTTATACTAGCTGTACATTTGAAGGGTTCAGTATTACATGAAGCGGAGTATAATTGTTTCCGTATTAAGGAATTTTGTTTTTTATTAATTAATTTGTCAATCAATTTTGTAGTGTAACCATTAGAAATTAATAACAAATTCTACAAACAAAAAGAAGGACTTGCTATGGGGTCTCCATTAACCCTTAATGGCTGATATCTTTATGGACGACTTTGAAAATAGACATGTCATCGGAGATCCAAATTTACTATATTACTACAGATATGTTGATGATGTTCTTATCTGTTGGAAAGGCTCAGATCAGGAATTGCATAATTTTTTAAATAAAATCAATAACTTACACCATAAAATTAAATTTAAACTAGAGTGCGAAAGTAATGGCAGCATCAATTTTCTAGATTTAACTATTTCAAGAATCCAAGGAAGACATCGATTTCAAATTTATAGGAAACCTTCTCAGACTGATGTTGCAATCCCAATTTCATCATGTCATCCTTGGCAGCACAAATTAGCTGCATTCAAATGTTACGTCCATAGATTACTCGAAATCCCATTAGACAAAGATAGTTATAAAAAAGAATTAGAAACAATCTACCACATTGCAATTTCTAATGGTTACACTACAAAATTGATTGACAAATTAATTAATAAAAAACAAAATTCCTTAATACGGAAACAATTATACTCCGCTTCATGTAATACTGAACCCTTCAAATGTACAGCTAGTATAACGTATTATGGTAAAGTCACAGATAAAGTTGTTAATATTTTACATAAAAATAATATTCAAGTAGCCTTTAAAACCGATAACAACATCCGTCGCATATTCAACGCAAAAGAAAAGTATAATTTAACAAAAAAATCTGGCATTTACAAACTAACGTGCGAAGAATGCAACGGAGTTTACGTAGGACAAACGGGTAGAAATTTTGAAACAAGATACAAAGAACATACGGCAGCCTATAAAAATAAACATCCGGAGCGATCTCATTTCGCTAAACACCTGTTGGATACAGATCACCACCTAGTAGACAACCATACTTATAAAGTGCTTCATACTTGTGAAAAAGGACATATTATGAATATTCGGGAACAATTGGAAATCTACAAACATAAAAATATACCTAATATTACATTGCTGAACGAACAAACAAATCTTACACATTCGCCTATTATACAAACAGTTGCCCAATGGTCGGTAGCCCCGCCTACCAGAGGAGGGCCAAGCCCCTCGGCCTATAAATACAAGCGCGCAAGGCGCCGCAAGCCAGCCGCTGGTGAGTCACTGGGCGGGCAACACATCCTGAAGATGTCTCGCTGAGAGACGAAACACGTGTCGACCTTGTCTGCTTGTTGGACAAGTCATCATGAACTGCGCGGAATCAGCAAAAAACAATATCCTTTGTAATCCTCCAACTATGTATTCTGTGCTCCAACGCATGCACGCACACTGTTTTGATAGATATGATTGGATTTCAACTATATGTAGCGTTAATAAAGCGCAAATGACTCTTTGATGTTAGGAACACACCTTCATTGCTTAGACAACAGTGAATGCTTGCAATATGAACAATTTATACAATAACAATAAAGCTCAATTCGACTGTAAGTTTTAGTTAGAAAACGTTGCATGGGAAAATAAAAGGGCTGTTTTTAGGGTATTTCGATAATTATTCGAATTTTCCTCATTGTAAAAACCCTCCTTGAACTTCAACGAACATTAACAAAAAAGAATTGGCCAAATTGGTCCAGGCGTTGTTGAGTTATGAGCTTACCAACACATTTTGCGATTCATTTTTATATATAAGAATCGAGCTTTAATAAGTAAAATACCGTTTAATTATCTTCTCAGACCTAAATGTACTTTATTGCATATAAAATAAAGTTGCAAACCCTAACCCAGATCCAAGATGAATTCAAATTAAAACTATATCCACGAGAATACGTTCTCATTAACAAAGGTGTAATGGACGCAACAATAGCAAGCTTGCAAGAAACAATATACTGCAATATCGAATTCCCAATGAACTGGGACGGGCGCGATAACTGGATCAGTGTGGCGAAGGCGATACAATAGGCGATATCATGGGAACCGAACCGAACCTGTTCGATGCGATCTTCGCAACTAGTTTCGTGAAAAACCATGAGAACAACATTGTTGGTGAAATAAGCGAGTTTCGCACTATGAGGTATTACACGAATATATATTTCAAATTTTATTGCTCGTGAAATCGCTGAATGTTGAAATAACCAAAGGCTTTGGAAATCTCATGTGTCTTGTAATCCATAGCGCATTTCTTTCTTACACATCCACAAGCAAAATAGATAGGAGAGGAAACACTAGGCGGAAATCGAAAAATACATACATACATACACTCACGCCTTTTTCCCATGGGGGTAGGCAGAGATTACGTCTTTCCACTTGCTACGGTCTTTACATATCTCTTTCGCTTCATCTACTTTCATAACATTCCTCATACATGCTCGACGATTGCGGGTACTTCTGACCTGGCCTTTTTTGAGGACACTTTCGATTTGTTCGAAATATGTTCGCCTAGGTCTTCCTCGTCCCGTATCTCCACTCACTCCAGCAATAATTAATGAACAATGCAGCTTTGTCTATCTGTTACGTTTTAACTTAACCGATTTTTATAAGATAACAATGGTAACTTGGTAAACCGATTTTCACCAAAAAAAAATCAAGACACCCAGAAAAATCAAAAGCATACTGTTTTTAAAAATTCGTTAAAATGTTTTTCTTTTATTATTTAAAATTATTAGACTAAAGATATATTCATATTTCAATACTACTGATAAAATACGCATTTCGGACCAATATTATGGGGTCCGAAAGTGTCTGTCAGATTAGTAAAAAAAAAAGACACTCATGAGTAAAGGTTATTATAAAGTAAGTGACTATCTAAATGATCACACTATTTGATGTTTGGTAACAACATTATATATAATATTGTATTATTTTTATATGTGTATGTAAACATACATACGACTGTAATCGTATTAGGTAGGTATGATTGTATCTTATACTATATTGTATTTTTATATTATATTATTATAATTATTAACATTGAAAAGAGGAGATAAAAAATAGACCTTCAGAGTTTCTTGCCTGTTCTTCTCGAGAAGGCTCTCCCAATTTCCGAACAGGTGTCGAGTCAATATTTTTTTTTCCTTATTCGTACGTACGGACAAGGTTTTTGTTTTGTTTGTTGACGTCAATAAGTGCCTGTAAAGGTCTATGTTGAATAAAGATTATTTTGATTTTGAGTAATGACATTGACAGGCAGATAACTTTTAACTTGTACAACCAAACAGACAACCCACCCAATGAAATATAACCATATTTACAGTCTGTTATAACATACACAGAGTAAGTGTATTTCAGATTCACATAAATTCTAAATATAAATAAAAAAAAAATTAACGATAATATGATGTAGTTACAATTCTAGTAACTTTGAAGTTTGTGTCAGCGAAGGAACTATTTCAATATGGCGGTAGAATCGCGAAAGCGCACCGCGCCATGTGCCCCGTATGGGCCTAGAGAACTCAGGGGGGTTTTAGTGGGTAGGCCGGTCCTCTCAGACCGAAGAGCCCCACACACGGCCACGCCTAGCCAGCGCGTGTCATGATGCTTAAGGTGCATTTACCCTCATAAAGAAAGGAACTATTTCAATATACCCCATTCGACACCGACTCGAAAAAGATTACATAATTGTAACTACATTAAGTTATCGTAATCATTATTTTTTTCTTTTTTTCATGTGCATATTATTTTTTAGTTTTGGAAAAGTATTTTTTAAGTATTACAAATACGATAATTTGTAGATTTTATAATTATCAGACCAAAATATTACCTATTGGATAAAAGTATCGTGCTCCAGGATAATTTTCAAACCATATAAATTCAGATAGAGTTCGCGATCTGTATATTCTATACATCACATATAACTGTACCGATTCACAACAAAAAGGTGACAAAGTCTAAATGACCCTTTATGTATACTAAGATTTGTGGAACAATTGGCCAAATCCACTGACAGCAGTCGCAATCCGAAATTCTGACCCTTTCGCGTGAGGCGATGCGATAAATCCTATTTGTGGGGTCACTCTTCTGTGGTGATGTTGATAAGTGACAATTGAGAGCTATCTTGTGTACAGTCACGTTGAGTAATTACGGTAATTTTTTGACAAAACGTGACAAAATGACATTGTCTCAAGAATATCTACAAGAAGTACAAAATACGTATAATTCCAAGTAATATTATAACCGCGAAAATTTCAAGTTTGGATTTATGTTTGTTACTCTTTTACACATATATACAGAGAACATACACTACAATCCATAAATATATTGTGTGAATTGTCCAAAATATTACGATCAGTATCCTGTGCAAACGAAGTCGCGATTTAAAAAAGAATGTGCTAAAAAAACTAAAATTTATTACGTATGTTTCAATTTTCACAAAATTCTTTAAAAGATAAAACGAATGTTGATACGACATGGCTTAACAAGTTAAAAAATACACCAGAAGTTTATGTCGTCGGGTTAAAATAGGACTCTGTGATCTGCGGCATGGCGTTATCAGATTCCTAACTCAATCAAGATTTTCCATTGGATGGATTCATTGCATTCAGTATCTGCAGTATCCAGGTGGCGTATTGTCCATTAGTTCGATTATGACGCTACAAATGTATATTTTCCATGAACAGAATCCAGTCCTATAAATTAATCGGCGGAACTGGTGACCTCCCCACTCCATGCCATTGTTTCGCGAATTCCCTGAAGCAATCCAGCGTCAGTACAAATTCTCTCGGCTGGCGCGTTACATGAATTCCTGAGTTTCGTCAACGAGTTTACCGACTGAATATATTTGTATAAAGATGAAACTTTTTCATTCAAGTCACGGCTGTATTAAAATATTTATTATCGCTTATATCAAGAGACTTTATAAGACACGGTCCTTTATAAGGCGTACGTGGGGATACAGACCCAACGCGTAGAGGCAGTTTAAGCGAAATTTAATGAAAGGGTGCGTGGAGTGGGTATACACTGGGTCAAATCTCTATCTGTACCATGAAAAATGTAGCTAAAGACTATACCCAGTTAGATACACAGACACTATTGTGATTACTGCTTGTTGTTTGTGGACTATACCATTTCGATTTTAGTGGTAATGAGAACCGGACTATGGAAGAGACTCGGGTCACTTGCCTTCTCAAAGCCTCCCAATTGATTTGAATATGACAGGTCACTCGCCGCTCACTAAATTGACGCGAAGGGAGCATCAATGGTGTGAACGGCTAAGGGTGTAGAGAAGTGTGTCTGTGACAGCTTTTTTTTTTTTTTTGTTCCCTTGGGGAAAATGCATTAAATTGCATACCCCGGCTGTGGCGAGCCGGCGGTTATGTGGGGCTCTCCTCCCCAGAAGGGGGAGGCCTACCCACTAAAAACCTCAGGGATGGCCTTCCTCAGGCATGTAGGGAGCCCCCGGGAACATCAAGCCACTTCCGGGAACCCCCAGCCTCCGCTCCCCTGCCTAGAGGGAAGCCCTCCTCGGGGGAGGCAACTACCTCCCCCGGTCTCCTCCACCGACGACGCCCCCCGGCCACGGAAGGGGCGTGGTCCATCCCGGGTCGCCATAGCAGTCGCGACTTCCTCGCGCCCGCCGGCGACCCGCGCCACAAGCTGCCCTGAGGGATTATTATTATATTTTTTCTATTATATTTATCTCCAGCAAAACTGCTTGCGCAGTTTGACTGCAGGTTTCATTAGTCATTAGTCTCTTTAAAACAATCAAAATGGTGCCACCAATATTTGTCTAGATTAGTTTTAGCCTATATAATTTTCTCTGGATGTTATATATTCTTTTATTTTTTTATCATTTCAATGTCTCCAACGAATACTTTTTTAATGATCGATATAATCGTGGTTCCAATCGGATGTTTTCGGGTAAGCTATTTATGAAGTATGGTAGGTACCTTTTATTAATGTATTATCGTCACTTCTAAGTTATTTATATTATTAAAAGATCGCATCTCTCACTCATCATCTCTCATCTCATCAGATCTCAATATAACATTTTTTAGGTTAAGTTAGTGTTGTACTGTTATGACTTTACACAGTTATCGCTTTCGGAAAGCCATCATGTATAGTCGCGTAGTCACAACTCTGTTAGTGGCAGAAAAGAAGCTAGTCCGGTTACTACTGGCCGGGAAGTATATATTTAATTGGTAGCCGTTTGGGGGATCGCAAACGCGTAACCTGATGTTCCCAATTCAAATCCCAAGGTTCGGTTAGGTTCGTTTATACCACTGGGTCTGTTCAAGGAGGTAGTTTCGATGAAAACCCACAAAATTCTTCGCAGGTACGGTCATTCACATGTCAAATTTACATTTGCACTTCGAAAACCAATTGCGAGAATCATAAGAGCTATATTAAAGTTAATATGTAAGAACTAACATGTCGCTGTGTGTACCTACTGCACAAAATTAGGCAGAACGTTTTCAGCTCTATAAAAACAACGAAATGAAGGAAAACAAACACGTTATTTCTAGAACCAACTGTGTGGCAAGTGTGTGGAAAACGTAAACATCTCACTTAGTTCTACTATAGGGCTACGATTCGCCCTAAATTGGAATGGGTCGTTTACCTGAGCTAAATAACGCTGAATAAAAGGCCCTTTTTGTTGGCCAAATTAGCCCTGTTGGCTAAAATTTGACCTTACTCTTTGCTACATTATCTATTTACCTGATAGGTCTATTCCAAGGTTATCTGCTTAGGTACTAAGTTCTGATTTAAAGGGTACAGAGATTTTATATCTTACTAGCTGTGCCCGCGACTTCGTCCGCGTGGAATAGTTATTTTGAGCATCATATTTATTTTTGCAAACAACCACCTCAGCTGTTATCCATATCCAAAATTTGATTACTATTAAAACGATTCTAGTGAGTTACATTAAAAAATAGACATATACTGTCGCAGACATTTTTTTAGATCATTTTAGAGGAATAATTCTTTCATATTTTTTTGGTATCTAGAACCGTTTTCGCAGCGCACGCAACGGAAGCCCTCAAAGATGAATAATTTTCCCCGTTTTTCCACATTTTCCATTATTTCTTCGCTCCTATTAGTCGCAGCGTGATGTTATGTAGCCTAAAGCCTTCCTCGATAAATGGGCTATTCAATAAAAAAAGAAATTTTCAATTCGAACCTGGAGTTCCAGAGATTAGCGCGTTCAAACAACACAACAAAACAAACTCTTCAGCCTTATAATATTAGTATAGATGCCACAAGTTTTTTTTATATTACTCCAAATTAATCTCTGTAAAGCTTGTGTTACGGGTAATCTTGACCTGACCTGACCTGCCTTCAGTATATCACATTTATCATAAAAAATAGCTGACAGTTGAAATATAGCTAATAGTTGATGATTATTTTATTTATTAAAGGTCCAAATACAGCTAATATTCTAGGACAAGATAATGCATACATGATAAAAGTAAACTGAGATGTCCAAACATGAACATAAAGAAAACTTAAAAATAAATGGAAATAAACAGAAATAGAAGTATTAAACCAGAAAAAACGTTCAATATAAATATATAAACGGACTATTCCTTACTAATAATATTATAAATCGGAAAGTGAGTTTGTTTGTTTGTTCCGCTTTCACGCCGTAACTACTGAACCGATTGCTTTGAAATTTCGCAGACGTAAAGATAAAAGTCCGGATTAAATAATAGGCTCAGATTCCACGGGATGCGCAATAAAGGCTTCGCTCAAAAACTACTGCACAGATTTTCATGCGGTTTTCATCAATAGATAGAGTGATTCTTGAGCAAGGTTTTGCGGTATTTTTTATCTCGGAAAAACCGATACTCCCACGGGAAGCGCGATATAACCTTCGCGCCATAAATCGACTTCCGCGTATATGTAGCCGTGGGCAAAACCTATGACTCTTAACACTCTATAGACCCAATCCCGAAATCCACGCGGGCGAAGCCGCGGGCAGAAAGCTAGTTTTACTAATAAAACTGAACGGACAATATGTGCGTTTTAACGCATCATTTGTGACATATTATTGTTATATAGTAAAGATATTTAATTCAGGATGCCTCAACATCAAACCAAGCATAAACTGAGTCTACCAGATGTTACTCGTAAAATCTTCTAACGCCCGCATGATATCCAAGTAAAATAGGGAAAAGACGAATACTCGTATGTGCATATTTCCTTGGTTTTTACATAAAGGCAGAAAAATAATGTTGTTGAATGCGGCGATGAAACAATTTTCCAACGCCAAACGACCATTGTTTCATATCTTTTTGTTTCATTGGTGTTCCAGTGTTTTTGTAGCGAGTATTTATTAGTACAGTGCGTGAACGAAAAAAATTTGGGGGTCCATAAAATAGAAATAGGGCTCTATGATAATGGATATCAACATACAATGATAGTACCTATTTACTTACATTATACTATCTTCTAATATAAAAATATATAAATTATTTATAAAAGTACCTATGAAGAAAATTGATTTATTATTTATTTTTAGTTTTATGTTGTACATGTTTAGAAAATGTTGTAACTTGCAGGTTATAGGTAAATCAATATAAGTAGGGTAGTACCCAAAAAGGAAGAACATAGCAAAAGGTTTACAACACAATACATATATACTGTGGCTTTATTTTTTCTAGGACTATTTTAGATGTGTCCTGCGGTTGTTTTTTTTTTAGTTGTAATAATTTACACGGGTACCTGCTTTTAGCAATTTGTATCCTTTTGTGGCTTAAGGGTAGTCATACTCTCATTAGAATCTCTTCGGCAGTGTCGTGTGAGGCGGGTCGTTACGTTCCCTAAATCATGGTTGAGCGAAGCGATGGCTGGTTCATGCGTCATGCTCGTGAACGGGTGCTGCCAGCGGAGATGAGTCTGCTCTTTGCTATACTGGGTACTACTCGTATTTATTATAATTTTAATTTAACTTTATATTCTTTTAAAACTGTATGACACGGCATTCCTAATATAGGCATGTTTTCAAATTATATTTTTATTAATTATATTATGTAATGGAAAGTGACTTCATGAATTATCAATATTGAAGTCATTTTCCAAATTGACGACTCTGTATCTATTTAATACAGGGAAAAAAAACAGCCCTTGCTGAGTTTCTTGCCGGTTCTTCTCAGTATAAGGTCTCCCGCCGTAGATTTGCGAACCGATGGCGTAGCTTTTCGACATTCACAAGTGCTTGTAATAGCCCAGACTGAATAAATGATTTTGAATTTGAATTTGAGATGTCGCGGCGTGTCGACCGGGGGAGCGATGGGGGGAGCGTCCCGAAACCCGCGCACGAAGTGCCTAAGCGGGAGTGGCACCGACGGATTGTGGCGGCCTGGCGTGCGCAGCTCGAATTACGGAACTGCGCGCGCCAGCGGGCCGTCGGTGCCGTACTTCCGCACCTCGAAGGTTGGCTCCACGGGAAGGAGGAGGTCACCTACCGATTGACTCAGATACTCACCGGGCATGGCTGCTTCGGTGAGTATCTGTGTCGAATAGGACCGGAGGGATCGACACATTGCCACCACTGCGCATCCGACCTCGACTCGGCCCAGCACACGCTGGCGGAATGCCCCGCGTGGGCCTCCGAGCGCCGAGTCTTGGCCGCAGAGATCGGGAGAGATCTGTCTCCGCCGGCATTGATTGCGGCAATGCTGGCGGACGAGGGAGGTTGGAGGGGTGTGGCCTCCTTCTGTGATGCAGTGATGCTCCTGAAGGAGGCGGTGGGCTCGGTAGCACAGCTGCGGCGCCGCCGCGGGTCGCCTGTCCTGGGTCGCCGGGAGATACGGCGACCCAGGACATCGCGGGTTCCATATACCCACACTGTACAAATATTTTTAATGACCTACAAATGTTTGTTCTGGTCCGGTTGTATGTCCTAGAGATTCCATGGTCACACGAAACAGATTAAAAATTCTAGTCCGAGGCTGCGTTTATAAAAAACGAAAAAAAAAAGAAAAGTTTTGTGATTCTTAATTGTACTAACTCAATTCAATGTTGATTTTTACAGTACAAAATTAATTAAATATGATAATGATTAAGTTAAAAGACAGATTTTAGCTAACAAATTTGTATGCAGCAGAACTGATCGAACATTAGTTTCAGAAATATCCAAAATGAATTACTAAGTTTTAATCAATTAAAAATACAAAAGATTTTGTAAAATATTAAAATCAGTAACAAGGTTGTCCAAAAAATTAACGAATGCAAACTTCATAAATCAAAGTAAAAACAAAAATCGAGCTACTTGGCAAGTGATCAAACAGAATACATCACAAGTCAATACAATAAAATCAACAATATGCAATCTGAACGACGGTGAAGATAAACATATTAATACTCCACTTGACATAGCTAATTCCTTAAATGAATACTTTGTAAATTTAACGTATCTTAAACAAAATAACACTGACATCCAGTATAACCCAGTGAGCCAACCTAATCTAAAGAGTATGTTTTTAGCTCCAGTAGACAAGCATGAAATAATGTCGGTAATTAAAAAATTAAAAAATAAAAACAGTACGGGTCATGACAAAATACCAACGCAAATAATTAAGGCAAGTGTTCAGTATATAACTGAACCATTAGTACATATAATAAACAAAACTTTTGAACAAGGGATATTTCCAGATGACTTAAAAATAGGACTGGTGAAACCTTTACACAAATCAGGACCAAAAAGTGATAGAAATAACTACAGACCCAAACTTTCTTTTTTACTTTCAAATTTTTCAAAAATATTTGAAAGAATAATATATAATAGATTGACATCCTTTTTTCATAAAAATAATATAATTCATAGCAATCAATTTGGGTTTCAAAAAAATAAAAGTACTATACTAGCAGTCTTTAAATATTTAAAACAAATTTGGACGGATATAAACGTGAAAAATACGTGTATAGGGATTTTTCTAGACTTATCAAAGGCATTTGACTGCGTCATGTATCCTATTTTATTAAAACAACTTGAACATGTGGGCATACGTGGAATTGCTTTGAAACTTATTGACTCTTATCTTACTAATAGACTTCAAGCGACTGTTGTAGATTCCTATAACAAAGAAACAAAGACTGTAGAACAAATAAATTCTAACTTTAAAAAAATAGTCCTTGGTATTCCTCAAGGTAGCATTTTGGCCCACTGTTATTTCTTATCTATATCAATGAACTGCCTCAAATAATGAATCATCTGTGTGTTATGTTTGCTGACGATGCTACCATATTCATTTCTAAAGAAAACATATCTCAGTTTGAAATAAACCGTGAGGTACAGAATACTCTTAATTATACATTAAAATGGTTATCTTCCCTGAACCTAAAAGTAAATGTAGTTAAATCAAAAATTATGCAATTTAGAAATTATATGTAAATGAAACGAAATTCTTAGGCCTAATAATTGACACACATTTAAACTGGAAGGCACATATTAACAAAATAAACAATATAATATCTACTAAATGTTATGCGTTATCCATATTGACTAATGTAACAACTAGTAAGGTGGCAATAAATGCTTACTACGGATATGTTTACCCACTTTTGACCTATGGCATAATATTTTGGGGCAACTCAGTAAACATTCAATCGACCTTTGTCTTACAAAAAAAATGCCTTAGGATAATTTTCAAGATGCAAAGATTAGAATCGTTGAGAACTGTATTTAAGAATCAAAATTTTCTTACGTTGACATGTATATATATATTAGAAATATGCTTATTTGTAAGAAATCGAACTGACATTTTTCATAAAAAAATAGCTACTAAAAATAATATACGTCGTCAATATAAAGATGACATATCTATTGAAGCATCTAATGGTTACATTATGGACAAAAGTACATACATTACTGGAATTAAAATATACAATAGATTGCCTGGATACTTAAAATCTCTAGATGGTTATAAGTTTAAAAAAAAATTAAAACAATGGTTAATAAATGGATGTTATTATAATTTAAATGAATATTTTGTAAATAATGATAATGCTGACTCTCGATGTTAATAATTATAATTTAAGTGATTAATAATTATAATACTTTATAATATTATTATTGTACGTCCGGAATGGGCAGACTGTTAGCTCTAAAAAAAAAAAAAAAAATCATATTCTAAATTAGTTCGTGGTTTTCCGCATTGGAATCGTCATTAGACAGAACAAAAATAAAATTTAATCCAGTAACTTGGCGTTAACAGAATCGGCACCGCTGACATTTATCTCACATCTAATTGACACGTTTCAATAAACTTTAATGGAGTGATGGACAAAGGTCTCGTCTTCGTCTTTGTTGGATAATAATTTTCAACGTAACACAAGATTGAAAGATTAGAAAGAATAGACGAAAGACGACTGACAAAAGAAATTTTTAAGTCAAATATGGATGGGCCAGTTAGTAGGCGACGACCTACTACTTGGTACTACTACGACGAACATACATGGACCAAATAGGTGCTATAATGAAAGCAAAGAAAAATCTCAGAGATTTAAAGTTTTTAGAAGATTCTCAGCCTTCCTCTCCTGAGGAAAAAAAAACTCTCCTACCCGGATATAAAAGAGGCATGAGAATTATGTATGTATGTTAATTCTATTATAATTTGTCAAATAATTATTATTTAGATAAAGAATTTACCCATTTTGGCTGTTACAATAAAGATAAATTCAGTGTTAAATTAGGGACTTAAAACATAGAATTCAAAAGGCAAGGCACGACAAAGATCTAATTTCCGCAAGGCCGGCTCTATTGTGGCGGGGAAAATACGGATCGGATTTAGAGTCCGGTAATTCAATTTACGAAGGTAGAAAGATACCAAATTAATGATAAATATTCAGATAACCAATTCTATTAACGTACAACCATACATGCAAATTACTAAGCAACCCTGTTAAAACTATGAGACTTATTCGAACTCGTTTTTCTTTTAAAACAATTTTCTAGTTCACAATTTTTTAGTTCACAAACGTTTTGACCAGTAATGACAATAGTTTTGGTGCATCTAACTGGGTATAGTCTTTAGCTGCATTTTTCACGGTGCAGATAGCGATTAGACCTAGTTGGTACACTCCATCCACACTTTCATCAAATTTCGCTTAAACGGCCTCTACGCGTTGGATCTATATCCTCGCGCACGCCTTATAAAGAACCGTATCTTTTAATAACTTTATATCAATAAGCGGCAATTATAATTTTTATTTTACTCACACATCAGGTATGGGATATTTAAACAAGGAGACTATAATTTGGACTGTAAATTAATATAAGTTATTATATAATAATAACTAACCATATGACAGCTGTCGAGAAATGTGAATGGGAAGAGTTTGTTTGGGTAGTGAGGAATTTTTTGGGCAATAGGAAGTGTAATGGCTACATTCAGCACGTTGAACAGTTGCTGATACACTTCCACCGGCTTGAATGCAACATGAGTATTAAACTTCACTACCTTCACAGTCATCTACACCATTTTCCTGAAAATCGCGGTGACCTAAGCAAGGAACAAGGAGAGCGCTTTCACCAGGATATTCGCACTAGGAGAGGTATCAGGGGTACCGGAATGAACATATGATGGCTGATTATTATTGGAGCATTCAAAATAGTACTCATAATACATCTCACTCTAGAAAATCCAAAACAAGAAAATTTTATTCAGAATAAATATATTTAATAAATTTTTTAAACTTATACTATGTGCATTTTCAATGAAAAACCCTGTCACTCCAAAACTAGAGCTGTAATATAAAAACGGCATATATTTTTGAAATCAGCGTGGAAAAACTTCAGATTCATGTAAAAAACAAAATGTGGATTCATATATCCAAATGGCGTTGAATGTAAAAATAAGATGTCGAAAGCATAATAACTACCTACATATTAGACAATTTAGATCTATTATGTCTGCCAAACTTACACAAAAATGGACTTAAAAATTATTATAATTATCCACACCGCGGTCTAAGCACTCAGAGTTTAACGATATACATCTCGCGTCATAAATTTACGAATTCGCTTAATAGCGAGAGCAAAATGAAACCGAATTTATGTAAAATGTATCATGATAGCGTAAACGTCTCCGTCGTAGCGCCATCAAAATTATTTTCTTTAATGACTTTTAAGAGTTTACTTCACAGTACAGACAGCACATGAAACAGTCCAAATCTGTCATTTTTTTTATTCACTTTGTACTCAATGTCAGCAGTTAGGTGAAGATCGCAGTAAAGCGCATGATGGTAGGCGCGCAGTGTGTGGAAATTCTAAGTCCAGCAATGGGTGTCTCTTGGCGAAAATGATGATAATAATTTTCATCATAATTTCGAACGTATAGAGTTTAGAATACGTACGTTGAGAAAAATACATATTGTGTTAGCTTCTTGTACCAGCATCTGTACATCAGTCGTTGGTATGTCCATCTATCTCCCTCTCAACCAAATATTAGTCCCACGTCATCCATCCCGACAATTTATTATTGATTGTTGAATATTTCAATCATCAGATCATTATAATTATATGCATCAGAATATTGAGCCAGAGTAGAAACACTTAAGTCTGAGATGAGAAAGATTAGAAATGTGGTGTGACTCGAATTGACAAGATAAGGAATTATTATATAAGAAGCTTGAAAATAGCAGTGACAGAGAAGAGTAGACAGAAAAGAAATTAGAGATTAACGAACAGTTATGAAGAGGTATGAGAGTCTTGTTACCAGAAGACTTGTGAGTATTATCATGGATGGAAATAATGCTTGGGGAGGTGTAAGATACGGATGAATTATGTGAAAAAGCATATGCGTGCAAAGAGTGTGAGTTAAAGATAACGTACCTATGATAGAAAGGGATGGAAAAAGAAAACGAGTTGCGTCAACCTCTTAATAATGTTGTAACCTTCACCAATTCACCAATCTTTGCAATTCTGAAATAGGATGCACAGCTTTCAGTGAGGGAAAACAAACCGGACTATTTGACCGTGCCTTAGACCCCGTTAAAGACCTGGGCCAAACGAAGTGGACGGGGCTAAAGGAGTCTGTTTACGTTGATGGCGGTGTCACATCTACTGGGTGTGATGCTTAGGCCAAAATCGTGAAGCAAAGACTACAAAGCCCTAAGCGACATTAGTCTCTTTGTTGTACTGTATGTTGGTACTATTGGTAATTGTTAGCCTGATATATATCACGTGGGCAGTCTACTTCTTTGCCAACTTGTATGCGTAATTAAATTGATTAGACATAGTGAAAGATAATTTTTCTACACGCTCTAAATCGTCATATCAACGTTAGTTGCGATATGTTTACGACAGTGCGTTGGTGTGATCTATCATCGTTTGTACAGAAACAATGGAATCAATATGTGGGCCAATAATCCATTGTAATGTATCTTTATAATGCAATCGAGAGCAACGTGCAAACGCCCTATCTAACGTCATTAGCCGAAACCAAGATATGCGCAGGCGCACTGATAAATATAATTATGTCAAATATAAACGTTGATCACTTGTGTATGAGATTTGATTATAAATCTATCAATATAGGAAGGATTTCTTTAAGAGTTTTTTCTTCTATCTGGAGAGGAGAGGTGGCAACCAAGTGCCGGATGACTATGTTGAACTCCAAACCTAATCAGCTCAACCGGCATAAATTACCGACAAAACTCAGCATTATATAGAGAACAAATTTTTATACAATGAACCTGGCAAATAAACAACCTGTGTACCTGATTATTTCAATAAGCGGAATAAGTATTAGAAAGGACACAATGATCTCAGGTAAGAGATCTCAAGTAAGGCCTTACTTACTATTCAATACACCCTTAATTATTCAGTAGCCAGCAGCTTAGTGCGCATATTGACTTCAAAGACTTGAAACGATTTACTCGTTTCAAGTCAATGTACTCAAAGATGTTATTAATTATTTTTTTTTCTATAAAATAATTCAATATTACAAGACTAAATCTGGCTAGGATTAGTTATTTATATATGCCACCAAAAGATGTCATCAGGTTGAGCACCATATATGTTGGGAGCTAGACGCCGACATTAAGACTAAGTAAGTTCCGACAGGGATAGCCCCACTCCTAAGATAAGTTGTCCAGATGTTAGCGGCTGAAATTAAACTGTTTACTACAGCTTGTGGCTCAAGACCTTAAGATATAAAAATACAAATATTTCTTACACCAATTAGCCTTGACCAAAGTAAGCTCTGTAAGGCTTCTAAACGCTCATAAAATTAGAACGTGCCCAGAGAGCCATCCTCAAGATAATGTACAGGAAACCTTTTAGATTCCCTACCAGTCAACTATACGAATCCGCTAGAGTGCTAACTGTGAGACAGATTTTAATTCTTAAAACAATTTTGAGACAACATTCTACCCCTCCTGTACATTGCTATGACCATTCAAAGCGTAGACAGAAACCACCGTATCCCTTGATCTCTTGTAGAACTAGCTTTGCCAGAAGACAGATTGCTTCAGCAAGTTGCAGAATTTATAATAGGATCAATAATTTTTTAAGTATATATAGGCATAATAGATATAATTTGAACAACAAGCTAACACCGTGGCTGCAAACACGGTCGTATAGTGAAACCGAAGAAATTTTATTGTGACACACACATACACACACGCAGACACATACACATACACACACACACCTATCACTTGTGAACATTTGCTGCATATCTCATGTTTTCCTATTTTAATAATTTAATGTTTAATCCTTTAATTTTAATTTTTTGTTTCATGTTTTATTGTTCTCGTCATTTTTTATATAATAATTTTGTATTATGTATGACTATCTCACCGAAAGGCTTAAAAATGTTGCTACTTTTACCGAATCACTGACTTTCGTACCACAGGCTTGACCTAGCACGAAAGTCAGAGGCCGAACCAATTTTAAGAAATACTGTAAGCCTTGAATAATATCGTTTAATGTATAGAATAACTTTAATGTGTATTTTGGGCTTGAAAAAAAAAAAAACGGTAACGGTACACATGACTAAGGTACAAATGCTCGCATTCAATACGCAAACATCTGTCCCCGGGACACCCGGGACCTCAGAGATGGCGACACCTTAAACCGGCATAATAACCGCTCGACTACGGAGATCGTAAAATTAAGATGAATTACGTTATCACATTTAACACAATAGCCCAATCACGAGGAAAAGGAAAGTACAGAAAAAGAAGTTAGCTAGGCTTCTTTGACTAATAGCTTGTAGCAAGATTTCTATGATCCTAACACAGTCTATCAAATCCAAGCAATCGCTTTTCATAGCTGTTGATCTTTTTTTATGTGTCAAGCTTATAAAAATATACAAATATGGGATCTGGAAAAATGTATATTAAAAAGTAATTCAGAAAAAGTAAAACAATATATTATGTATGTATTTCTCGAAGGCTTCCTTACGCCAGTACAAGAAGATTTTCAATAAGAAACGCTGAAAAACAAAATGACTAAGAACGGTTTTCTGCTAAGTTCTATTTCAGAAACTTTTATTCAGCTACTTTGAGAAAAGAAATTACTAAGCGAACGCGATTTCAATTAAAGAAATCTTCTTAGAGGTATTACGAAAGGACCTGTTGCTCAAAATACATTTACGAAACGGTGTTTTCAATACAAATGAACTGTGATTTATTCATTATGCGATTACAATTCTAAGAGACCGACTTCGGCAACTTGTTTACCATTTAAACAACAGAGGGCCCATTTCGTTTAAAATCAAAGAACAACAAAAGTATGGCCGTCCTATTAACCAATCAGAATACTCCATTATCGTTTCACCGGATATTAGATGAAAAATCTACACGCGGATTGGTTGAATGTAGCGAAAGTATTAGTGTGGGTTGGTTGAACCGACCGTCGTCTTGGCTCACTCCGAGTCAAATCCGAAATGAAATCTTTTGTTAGTCTTTCTTATATTGTTTTCTAAACGTTCGGTTGCATAATTCTGGAAACATAAATATTAATCGGCCGCCAGATTTAAAATTAGAATAAACTTGAATACGTAATCTATATTAGCTACAGATAGGTATTCTACTATTCATTTCTAATGGTAATCTAAATCTTCGCCTTAGTACAATTTGAGATATACAATTTAATCTACTATGATAATTACTGTTGTGAAGGTAATAACAATAAAATTAACTTGAAACGAGATAACCGCCATATGGTACACATATATTGATTAAATAAAACCATTACTGTTCCAATAGTTGTGTTTGCGAATGGCCTAATACCGAAGACCTGGTATGTAGGAGATGGATGGATGGATGGATGGATAGATGGCTGGGAATAAGAGCGACCGCTCCTCAAGAGAAGGCGTAGACCAGAGATGATTTGGTGAAGATCACAGGAAGTCATTGGATGCTACAAAACGGATTACGTAGATATCCTTAGGAGAAATCTATGTCCACGCACTAGCCAAATAATATTAATCATCATACATAAAGTTAGGGATAAACTTGTCTGCAGCTTAGGTAGGCTCGATTCCCTCGCTACATTCCGAATTGCTTAGCTTCGCGATCATAATTAATTTCCTTTACGCGTGTGTTAACCCTTGAATCCTTCCTTAAGCTTTGGATTTATATGCCGATCGTGACGGGTCAAACACAAAATTGTTGCTTAAGAAACCGCTATTCCTCAAAGATATGTCGAAAAACCCTTAAATTTTTATATGTTAATCTATAACATATATTCATGATCGTGTTTTTGAAGGTATAATGACTCTATCATAAAATGATCGAAAGGTACTCTGAATTATTTTTTTTTCCATAATGTTTACAAGTTTTCACAAAAGGTCCTCACAAAGGATCGGTAGGAATATGCCGGATTCCCACAGGAACCACATGTACTTAAGCGACTGTAACTACTTACCATCAGGCATTCTGCTTGTTTATCAATATACTGCCATAAAAAATCTGAACAAGAAATCTACAAATCTTATTATACAGACTTGTCCCTCGCTGGGGACGTATTTGTGCTGAACGAAGTTCACCAACAAAGCCCAAAGAATAACGAACCTAAAATGGCTGTTGGACGGGCACGTTGCTTGCAGGACTGACGAATGCTGGAGTGGAAAGTTTCTCGAGTGGCAGGTATATGCCGTTGGCAGGCCTCAAACAAGATGGGCAGACAAATTGATGCAGATCGCATAAGGCGTTAGACGCAGCGCAGGACCGACCGGTGTTGGTGAACTCCTTCTGCGTCGACGTCATGACGCAGAAGGAGGCGGCGGAGCGCGCCAAGGAAGACGACCCTGGCGCACAGGCATGCCGCCGTAATACGGGGCGAAGGAGCATTCCTCCTGTCGGCGACCAGCGGGGCCCCGGCCCGGGAAGGCCAGTCCCTGCTACACAAAGGTCGTCGTCAGTCGACGATCCCCCGTTTGCCCTTGGGGGATCGACGGTCTCCCCCCCCTCTTTATTGGGTGGCGAGAGGGGCCCGCACAATGCGGGCCGACGCCGACGAGGTCGTGGAAGTTTTCTCACGAGTTCCCATGACCTTCTCACGCTGCGATGCAGCTCCCCTTGGCGTGTCCCCCCCTCTCATCTGATGGGGGGGAGGACCCGCCGACGATCGAAGCTCTCGCGGCAAGGCGTCAGTGAGGGGCATTATTAGGTTTTAATCGGTAGGCCGTCGTACGTCGAGAGTCCGACATAACCCCGCGGTTTTCCCGAGCAGCGGGGTATGCGTAACGCATTTTCCTAACATAAAAAAAAGGACCGACCGGTATGGAGATCCTGGGGGAGGCAGATCTCCAGCATTGAAGGTTTATTGGCTGCAATTATTAACAAGTTTTGATGTTGTTTTGTTTTTTATTTTCATGTTCTTATAAATTCCTGTGATGAAATCATCACGCTCAAACAAACTGGTGATGGGACCTCTCTGCAACTTAAGACGCAGTATTGTGCTCTTGGTGTATAATTAATCGTAAAATCTATGTTTCATATAACCCATCCGATAACGCAGTCTGTAGCCTTTACAACCTAAGTGTTCCATTGTCCATAACTTCAATTAGTACTTCCGCACACTTATCGAGCTGGGGAGAATGTCTAATTATAAGGTGTAGCCAATTCGCCAAGTCAAGAACCCTTCGGCATTTCCGAGGCTTTCATAAGATCGGATTTTACTCGGAATGTTCAGTTTCCGAGTCGGAACATCTCAAGTTTCACGAAGCCTTTATTTTATGGATAGCGTTTCAAAATGTTTCTCAGGCTGCTGATTTTGTAGTTCTCCCATTGATAATTATGACATAAATAATAAAGAAATTATTCATTGGACGATAACTAACTCTAAATAAATAATAACACTACGAGTATCTCATTCTTTTTAAATACTTCGCCCCACTCTAGGATTTTTATCCTGTATCGTAGATATATGTACAATTTCATTCTTAGTTGTAAGGTAAATTATTGTGAAGACATCTTGCCAGTGCCATGTTTTCTTTGAGTGGCATGAGTAATAACTTTCAAAAAGTATTTAAACCTTCTCAGCCTTCAAAGTAAAATATTAACCATATAATTAAATCAAGCACATATAATTAAGTCATTAACATTTCTTAGGTTTTCTTATATTTGCAGACAGAATTCACAAAAGAAATGCAATATTTGTTCTTTTTTTGTAAAAACAACTATTTAATCTTCATGATGCGTTGATCACTTGATGTTAAAAACGGAACATGTTCACATGTTTGCTACATCTATTTGCTCATTCATTTGACAAATTCAGAGAATTGTTGGCATTGCTGTGTTAAAGTCTGAAGGGACATTAGATAGAAGGGACATAATAGAATTACTGAATCTTATGTCTTATACTATAAATGGGCAAAATACATAGTGGTTTCTGCAGGAGTTGCTTTGCTTAAAATCTCACATAAGTCACGTATATTATAGACAGTAGCTACGTATAATCTGTTGTTTTTTTTTAAATATGTGTATGAAATCAAAGATAAAAAAATTCAAAGCTAAAAGAAAGTAAGATAAAAGAAGAATTTGGATGGAAAGAAACAATTTTTTAAGAGTTAGCTTTTGTTTTTCCAAATATAGTTTGCATACATTCAATTTACAAGACGTGGCAGCGGCTATCGATTTGAAATGGAGGGTAGTTCGATAATATCGATGGGTAGTTGGTATAACGTGGTGTTGCAACAAATTGACATAAGGTTGCCAGTTTCTTTGTTGTTGAGGAGTAAGCTCGCTTGCTTCTTCAATCTTATCCAGAAAGTGAGATGAAGGCGAGAGTTTCTCTTTTGTATGTAAGAATATATATTTTCAAATTAACAACGGATTTCTACCTCTAACAATCTCTTATTTCACTTAGCTGTCATCATTCATCATCATTAAGGTCCTTTGTCCCCTAGCTGGGGCAGAGGGCGTCCACAGTGAGTCTCCATCCCGCACGGTCTTGAGCTTCGCATTTGATTTCGCTCCAGATTTTTCCAATGGCCTTCGCTTCGCTAATGACAATCCGCCGCCAGGTCTGTTTTGGACGACCACGTTTGCTCTTTCCTTGGGGATTCCAGTCTAGGGCTTGCCTCGGTATGTGGTTTGAAATATGTGGTTCACACTTAGCTGTGCGAATACGTCAATAGTTTTCGTTTGAGCACCGTCAGCACTAATTTATAACCCTCATTACTTTCTTTCTCATACAGTTTCATTACATTATCAGCCATATCACCGCTCTTCATATCTGCAGATATAATGTCAGGCACTAGAACGTTATGGGAGGCCGTAGGCTTAAGCCTCGCTTCCAGGATCAAGATTTTGTTAATTTGAGAGAACAACAAAGAATACACTTTTTAGTATATATTTGTCATATAGCAGATAAGGTTATATTCCTAGGTAAGTGGGTATAGCTCACTAGAACAGTAACACGTTATTGTAGATTGTTACTTCGAACTACAAAGCATTTTGTATACGAGATGCCCAAGAACATTTTCTGTATTATCTATCATAATATCTTTCTTTATTATAAGATAATATGTAAAGATAATTATAAAGATAGATTCATAGTTTCATGTTGTTTTTAAATATATCTGTGATTCGAGTAATTTTGTGTATTGTTTGTCCGCCATCACTCGCCGATTAAACTTCTCCAGAATAACAGAGTTGGGGTGCAGTATCGTATAGTGATCCATGTTAATTCTCAGCCCGTTCTACTCTGGAGGAACGAAAAGGTCGGCAACTCACTTATGATGCACTAGTGTTACAAGCGTCTATATTATTGAAAAAATCGGGTGGGGCTGTGCTGTGCTGGGCACACGGCCGTTGGTTTTAACGTGAAACGTCTATGTTAGGGAATCGCTTTTAAAGTAAAAGATTGAAATAAAAACACAAGATTGACGGTGTTTTAAGTATTTTAATAAAAAACTCAATGTCATAACAGCGAGCAGACTATATAATACACACCACATTTTTGTTTCTAAGACTAATAGTTTTTTAATTATTAAGGTACGATGATATAGACCTTTTCGTTACGGTCCACTTTTTAAACATACGGGTATGTTTCGGCGCGATTTTAAAGACGTTTCACGTCAAAAAAATGGACACTCAAATAAAATTTATTGTTGATTCTTGCCTTAATATTAAAAAAATATACCGAAACGAGCGGCAAGGTTGCTGGTTAACCCAAAAAGCTTGTATTTAAGATGTACAATTTAATTCGTGGCGCAACCTTGTTAATGGCGACGATACCTGCAAGATAACCCTTTTAAAACCGAGGGCGAAGTAAAAAGATGGACAATGGATTTAATTAAACAACAATAGACGCTTTAAGGGATACAATGTCGCTAATGAGCAGCATCAAATTAGATGTTTCTGAAAGTTCGTATTATTCGTGGAATTTAATTATGTACTTAATAAGAAAGGGAAAGGATTTCCAGCGATTAAATGTTTTTTAATTATTTTTTATTGCTGTCTCTGGCACACGAGCGAATGGCGCATGTGATTGTAAATGATATGATTTGTTTCTGTTTTTTGAAAATAATAAAAGTTTACTGTTACATGTAGGTAGTTACATAAAAATAATAATACATATGAGTAGTCATTACAAATTTTGTATATATTCCAATAACAGTAGAACTACCCTAATAGCAACAAGTGTGTTGCGGCAGCATAGTATCATCCCGTCTCAAATAAAATTGACATTATTAAAGTATTATTAAAAGAAACTAAGAAATAGTATAATGACGTAGATCAACAATATTTGGCCATAATAATAGCACAGTATATGTAAAGAAATTAGATATATAAAGCTTATTTTAGTTGCCTATTACTATTTTTTTAGTTGAATTTGAATATTACATGACGTTATATAGCATTAAAGGTATCAATGGTATCCATCAATCATTATAGCGCCATCTATGGGCAATCTATTGGCAGAAATGGACCTTATGCACCGTGACACCGCGCTGGCTAGGTGCGGCCGTGTGTAGGGCTCTCCGGTCTGACAGGACCGGCCTACCCAATGAAACCCCCCTGTGTTCTCTAGGCCCAAGCGGGGCACGTGGCGGGGTACGCTTTCTATATCCGGACCTGAGATAGCGACGACAGCGCCGATCTCGAGATAGCAATCACTCAGGCGCCGCGATAACGTCGTCTTCGGTTTATGAAAACATAAAATTCGCTTATTTGCTCTATTGGACCCAGTGTGTGATGCTCTATTCACTCACTCCTGAGCAAACCCATCTGACGGTTCTCGTGTATGTGTTTCACCCGGTGATACCATATAGAAAAATGGTGTCTAACGTTGCTGACGCTTTGACTGGACGTCGGAGGTGCTTGGGCAGCCGCAGAACTAACCACCAGTATTAAGAGGAGCATGTGACCAGTGTTGTCAGAGCATCTAACCAGATGTATATATACGCCTTTAGTATTTTATTTATATTGTGCAATAAAGTGTTAAAGTAAAATTTCGTGATATTGAAGTCTTCGTCTCCTTCTTTCTCCCGTCCTTTCAGCGTCTCCTTTAAGCTCATACTCGACATGCAATTATCTATTTCTGACTACTTGATTTGGATAATATGAGCTCAAATCATGAATTACGCCTCAATCTTTCACAGGTGGATAGCACATCTTAGTATTGAGTTCCGTTAAGTTATGGTTTTCGATAAGTATTTGTTGACGATGAAATAGAGAACGCCTTGTTGCGTTTAGTTCGTCTTTTGTGTAATTTATTTATTGTGCAATAAAGATTAAAGTAAATAATGAATTTCTCCTCAATTAGCTTCGATCGTTTATGACTGAAGTTTCGAAGCTTCAATAGTATCATGAATATCTCCGGTACCTATATAACTGTTACCACTGCAGCAAATATTACTAATAAATACATTTAATATTACATCCATATGTGAAACTGGGTGACCAGGTCAGTCGTAGATCATACCTAATTAAATTTTAACCTATGTGTGCCGGTAATTGACTACTATTTCATTCGGCGACGCGGTTACCTGTTACCGCCCAATTTATTTATGTATAAAGGAAAACACGCACTGTGCCATAGTGCAGAGCGCAGTCAGAAAGAAACAAATAACTATAAAAACTAATTGAATCACATCCTGTTGTTAGTTAATTTCAGTCATTTCTACGCAGCATACGCAATTTAGTTTGTATTGTATTAAAAACTAAAAATGGCTTTACGGTTAAATTATACGCGGTAGAAGTTGGAGCGAGAGGTATACCAGCAAAATCTCTATACAACTTACTAAAAGACCTTGGCCTGTCGAGAGCTGCAATTAATTCTACTCTAGAGAGAGTATCAAAGGCAGCACTCGCAGGCTCCTATCAAGTCTGGCTCGGCAGAGGGGGAAACACGAGCAGTGAAGGTGAGCGTTGATGCGCATCGAAAGGGGGCCCCTTAAACCTACACCCGAGTCGCAAGTCCCGGGAGCTGCTCGGAGTTTCTCTCTTTGTCACACGATGGACCTGGCACCCGCACGGTGAATCCATGGATTGCTAAGAGTTTCGTCTCTCTTATTAAATTAATATAGTTATAATTAAGCCTAACAAATTTCTTTCGTCAGTCGACAAAATTGCAACATTCATAGACATATTCGTAGATGCTCGGAAAGTTTAGCGATTTCAAAGATTTGAAGCAGAGCTGGCAGCTTTCTATTGATATGAATCCGGAAATAGATCTTAGTGTATACGAGCTATTTGTGGATTAAAATCAAATAAGATCTCTGTAAGATGAATTGCCCCAAAAAATGACGGCATATCGCAGTGTTCCGACTAAATCTCCATGATAGCTTAGTAGAGCTTCTTGATAAACTATTTTCGATAAATATGTAATTTTATTATATTATGATAACGAAAAGAGGAAAAAAACAATTGACCTTCAAAATTTCTGGCTCTCCCAATTTCCCAACAGGTGTAGAATTTTTCTTTTTTTTTGTCTTGTACTTGTACTTAACAATGCGAGTATAAGATTATATAACTCTTAAGCTCTTTGTGTCCTTTTAATTTTTTATTTTTTTGGCGTCAATAATTGGCTGAGAAGGTTTATGTTAGATAAATATGATTTAGATTAGTATAATTTATAAGATTAATATATAGACGTGGCCATGGGTAGTGTAAAAAAAAAATTGTAATTTAATACGGCGCAGTTAGACATTCAAGTTTCAACTTATTAATGTGGAATCGATCCTCATCTAGTCAATACAAAAAGTATACAATCGCGATATCTTTTTTAAATATATTCCTGCAGTGTGTACACAGAAAAATCAACATTGACTTTGCTACCGCTCTTAATTACCTTTAAAAACACACACGTTTATTTTATACATTTTGCTTGAATTAATTAGTCCTATTGGTTATTTATTAGTCCTGTTTTAATAACATCGTATAAATTTAAATAAACGTGCTCATATCCTCATTGCGTCTCTGTGGGGTTATTATTCGAGGTTTCGTCCGGACAAATACGTAACATCCGGAATTTTATTAACAGAAGGGTTAATGAAAATATATCGTATACAATACGATAATCGAAGTTACGTTCCTCTTTGTTGATAGCGGTGTCTAAGTAAGTGCTTAGGAAATCAAGCAGATGCAGATTGGAGGATTTCAGATATACCTTTTATTGACGTGACAACGTCTTAAATTAGGTTGCGGCTGGGAGTCACTTATGAAAAAGTGTAACGCTCGGTAACGTTACGATGAGTCACCGAACGAGAGAGAGGCCCGCCGAATGCCTTGCGTCTCTCTCCCACTCAATTAGTTAAGTTTAAGTTTACATGTACAATGTTTTAGTAAACAAAATATATTTCTATAGTTAAAATTTGTGCAATTCTTATTTTCATTCAATTCCTTGTTCCTATTGTGCAATTAATTATATTCATATCAATAAATATTTTTCTTCATAGGTTTTACTCTCACCATAATAGCATCGACATAAGTTACAGATCCGACGTAAGGAATGATTTTATCAATATATCATTCAATTCCAAAATTTATTTCTACCTTATTTAACTTACTAAGTCGGTTATGATATAGAGAATTAAAAACGGTATTAACCAATACATTAAGTTGAGAGCAATAAGTCAAAGAGAGAGAGGGAGATACCAGACTATTAGGTGTATACAAGAGCGTGAAAGAATGATCGCCCAGACCTGCATACCTGTCCACACTTTCATCATCGAATTCAATCGAATTGACAAATTGCGTTTTGATTTATTCCTTTAGCTAAGAGATGCATTACTCAACGGATTGAACATAGAACAAAGTCCAATTTGGCTTAACAAAATAGAATGTGTATAATGCAGATAAAATATTAAATTTAGACGGATAGTGCGTGGTAACGCGTCAACATGGTTTTTATCATTTGCGAATACGTGTGCGCATACTGTTTTTCCTTACACTATGATTTGGTTACAAAATTCATCTAATACTTTTGTGGCAGAAGAAGCGACGAATTCTCACGAGACAAAAAGTGTCGTTCGCATCCATCACGTTCCCGGCGCTAGGGATAAGTGTTTCAACTAAATCTAAGCAAAACCCAAATATACAAAACGGTGTTGTTTTTCTCTATCTTCGTATATGTTATACATAAAACAAAATGGTGTATGATACATCACACATACCTATTTTTTTTTTATTTAAATCGACATCGCGATTGCATAAAATAGGGTATATTCTCTATTGGAACAGAAACCTCGGTCAATAGCTGTATATCGTATATATATAATCCAAATTGCATGTTCTGGTCAGAGTTTCTCTGCGTGATCTAGTCAAAAATTATGGAAACTATCACTGACATACTCCAAAGAATTAAGTGACAACGGACAGGACTCATTTTTCACAGGCTCACTTTGAGACGAAAAGGTCCAGTATGATTGTCAGTCAAATAGTAGGGAACCACAGCAACAGATTTGGTGAAAATCGCAGGAAGGCGCTAGATGTGTAATGTAGGACCAATCGATGTGAAAATCCATTTGGCTCCAGCAGTGGGCGTTTCAAGACTGAAATTTTAACTGTACTGTGAATGCCAGTATTTATAACATTTAAATTTGTTTCCAGTTTTACCTTAATTGTTTGTTAATATATCCGGACTATCAAGTGTTAAAATGTTATGTATGACTAAAAGTTTTTCTTCGTCACTCTAATTCTTTGACAAGATATGAAATTCACTTAGTCTTGTCTCGCTATGTTTATACGGTAAACCCAGTATCTTCTTTTCATTTTGCCCTAATAAGGTTTAATTACTAAGAGAAATTTAGAGTTTTCTTCAAAATCACGATCCGAATCAGAGGATAACATTATGTATGTTTGAACGCTGCAAAGGTTCAGAAATTACGCTACGACATGACACATTAGATTGCACAGTCACCGTCACGACAGCGAGCATCATGACACGCCACGTCTCGTAAATATGTTTCCGCCTTTACGCAGTGTGATGATTTGAGCTTCTATTTATATCCAGGCTTGAATCTGCAAGTCCAGGTTCTCGTTTATTCGAATTATATCCGTGTCGGGCGTCGTCGGTGGAGGAGACCGGGGGAAGTAGTGTAGCCTCCCCCGAGGGGGGCTCCCCTGTATCGGCAGGGGAGCGGAGACTGGGAGCTCCCGGAAGTCGCTTGGTGTTCCCGGGTGGTCCCTACATACCTGAGAAAGGCCATCCCTGAGGTTTTTAGTGGGTAGACCTCCCCATTCTGGGGAGGAGAGCCCCACATAACCGCCGGCTCGCCAACTAAAAGAAAAGGTGCTTGAAGTGTATTTTTTTATCTTTCATCAGAGTAGCAATTTACTGATCCTCATTATTATGAGATCTCTCCAGGTGACGAAAACATCCATTCCGTATAGTAATATATCCAGCACATTTCAAGTTTCGTAACACACAGAGATAACACAAAATCTTGTAAACTCATTTAAAAATGTAAATTAACATACAAAGTGAACACGGCATCTTAGTTAAAGAGACAGTATTTTCTTCGTATCCAGTGACTTTCATCAAACGAACTTCTGGTGCAACTTCCAGTTGAGCCGAGCAGGAATTATGAAGTTGTTGGCGCGCTTAATTATTGAGGCGCCCGTAAATTCCCCGAAAAACCACCTGACGCCGAATTTACGGTACAGGAGCTTTTAAGATTGTCATGCATTTCATAACGTAAATTTATTCCAAGCTTTATTTACTTAAAGAAAAAATTTGGATATTTATCTTTCAATACATTACTCTCCACTGCCCTTTAATATAATATAAATTAATATCTCAGCTCATAAAGTGAATTGTGAAATTATTCTTAATAACTTCATCGATAAAAACAAAAAAAAACTAAAAGAAATTAATGCCGTGGTAATAAGAGATATTATTGAGGTTTTTCAAAATAAAATAAACAAAACATGTTGTTTCTATGAAAATACAAATAAACGACTTTTAAAGTTTCCTAAATTATATCTATTTATTTATATCTCTACAAGTTTTTTTATACACACACAATAACCTGAACATCATCTGTAATTAATCGCGCGTGACTTCGATACGCCCTCTGCCAAGTTCTACAAACAACTTATAAAAGCCCGAAGCGTGGCAAATTCTTTCATTATTATTTTTTTTGCAATTGCTACCTTGTATTGGTAAAATAGCTATAACTTTTTAAAGATGTGACATATCTTGCTAAAAAATGCCAAACAGTAATGTCAAGTAAAATGCTCATTAAGTTAAGTTTTTGTTCTCTCCCATATTACATGCAGGTGCACAGATAATAATATTTGTGTATTTAATCTGTTTTGCTTAAATATAAAAAGAGTTTTTAATCTTTAGTGATTTTTAAAATTTTTATCAATAAAATACAAAAGTAATTAATTGTAAATGTCTGGAGCTTACTTTCCAGTCTGCAAGTTTTTCGGGAAAAAGTAATGACTTATATTTATGTTTTTCTAAAATTCTTCTTACTTGTTTTATTTTTATTATTGCTTATTATGCAGATATTACTTTTTCCTTTTGCTAATTTGCATTATTTTGTACAGTAGGTAGTTTATGTTATTTGGACGTTTGCAATTACCGTTGATAATATTTTTATTGCATTTTATTTATACACAAAGAAAAATTTTATAGTTTCGTAAGAAAAAGCCGTGATTTTACTTTTAAGATAAAAATAGTAACCAAAGAGATTTATATGTAGAAATCTTAAACTTTTTGTAAAATAAATAACTTTGACGTTCACAAACAGTGTATTTTATAAATAATCGTATATCACAAATTTCTTGCAGAAAATTTGATACATACTATTTTAATTGTACTTTCAATTAACTTTTCTATGAAATAAATGTATGTTTTACTAGTTGGTGCCCGCGACGTCTGCTCAGGACACTTATCATCATCAGTCATATTTTGGACAATACATATAATATCTCTTTATAGTAGTAATCACCACAAGCATACAGAGCGCACGAGAAACTCAGAACTCGAATAAAAACCATAAAATATTGTCAGAACGAACATTACATCTCATGAAGATAAGATACATCTCATGAAGATGAAGATAAGATCTACAAAAAAGTAAAAATAAAACCAGAACAATTAAAAATGAAATCTCAGCTCTCTACAAGCTTGTCAGTAAATATGTAAAAAATGACTAAATACAAATTATAGGTATAATACCATTGAAAAACACCTCATCCAAACTGGAAGTACGAAGAAGGCATATAAAGAGCTCATCCCACACAAACCTTGGATCGAGGGACTGAAACGAGGTCAATCGCAGTGAAATCATTTCCATAGCAACCGAGTTTTACAAAAAGTTATACAGCGGTAAGGAACCAATGGAAACCAGCAATAAAATGAAGTCATAGATGCAATGAAAATACTTAAACCAGACAAAATCCCGGGCTCGGATAACATAACAAATGAATCTCTACATGTGGCTGCGCCATTCTTGGTCACTCCCATGATAAAATTATTTAATTACGTCATGGAAACTGGTGAAACACCCACCCAATGGTTCAAATCTAACATAATTTTGCTATACAAAAAGGCGATCCTAAAGATATAGGCAACTATAGACCATAAGCCTACTGCCGACTATTTACAAGCTCTTTTCCACAATTTTAAATAAAAAGTTAAGGTTAACACTAGAAAAACGACAACCAATAGAGCAAGCGGGGTTTAGAAAAGGATACTCTACGATCGATCATATACACACACTCGAAAAGTATCGAGAGAAAAGAAGACCGCTCTATTTGGCTTATATCGATTACAAAAGGCATTTGATTCCGTCTCACACAACTACATTTGGGAAACTTTAACATCACAAAATGTGGAAAACGAATATATCCAAGTCATAAAAAGTTTATATAATAATAGCAAAAGTAGAGTCAAACTGTAAACGACCGGCCCGTGGTTCTCCGTTGAGAGAGGTGTAAAATAGGGCGATCCGCTCTCGCCTTTACTATTTATAGCGGTCCTAGAATATATAATAAACAAACTTGACTGGAAAGGACGCGGCATAAAAATCGAAAATCGACACCTAAATCACCTCCGTTTCGCTGACGACCTGGTCCTGATATCAGAGGAGGGTGCAGAGCTACAGTACATGTTAGAGACCCTAAATAACGCCAGTAAACTGGCAGGGTTAGAAATGAATCTCGCGAAAACCATGCTAATGACCAACAGCACTATAGTACCAATACATGTGGACTGCGAACTTCTTCAATACACGGACCAATATATTTACCTCGGCAAACAAATAAGCTTCGACGGCTCAAACAACTACCAGGAAATACAACGCAAGGCACATCTAACATGGAACAAATAGTGGAGCTTAAAAAAAATATTTAAGAGCACTATGCCTGTTAGACCAAAAACCAAAGTGTTCAATTCCTGCCTTATACCGTGCCTAACCTATGCTTGCCAGACATGGAAATTTAACAAAAATGCGACATACGAAAATTAGAAATACCACCAACGCAACAGACGGTCTGACTCAAGCTCTATCACTGAAATGTAAGTGGGCCGGGCACGTAGCGCGTCTTCAAGACCAAAGATGGACGAAAAGTGTCACAGCGTGGAGAGGTCCGGCAGGCAAAAGAAAAAAAGGAAGACCTCATAAAAGATGGGACGATGAAATTAAACATATAGCGGGAGCAACTAAAACTTCAAAAGTGATTTTTTGTGACTTAGAAACGTTTTCAGCAGGCTGAAACGTCGTTTCAGGCCGTTTCAGAAGTAGCTCTTTCACATACTAAAAAATCTAATTACACCAAGTTACAGTAGTTTTCAGGCGCCTGAAACATGTTTTCAGTACGTTTCAGGCTACCCTCTATCCAACGCCGCAATAACCTGAAAACCCGTTTTCAGGTGTTTTCAGGACCCCTTATGAGCCATTAAGCCTACTTCAGTAAAAGGACATAAATTTCAATAGGAGTGAAAGAGATAGCAATAGTAGAAAGAGACAGATATAGTTGGAACATTCGAGAAGAGAAGAATGAGAAAACATCATTAGAAAGAGATAGACAAACTCAGAATATTCGAGAAAGATAGTACGGGAATATTCGAGTATTGTGTGACAAGGATAGCACAAGGAAGAGACAGTTATACTCGAAATGTCTCGAACGCGCGACGTCATTCCTACGCGCTTATGTATTGGACTACACATTCGAGTGTGTCCGCGAATGTTCTGGCAAGAGTGGCAAGTGCCTTAGGGGACTATATAAGGCTGTGTCCGGCCGCCGGGAGAGAGTATTGTTTTGCGATACAGTGCGAAAACATCTAAGAAGTGATATTGGAGAACTAAGAAGCGACTTTCAGTGCTTTCAGTGAAGTGATTAGTGACTGTTAGTGTACTAATTAATAAAAGTTCAGTGTTTTGGTAGACCGCCGTTTGATTTACTGACCCCAGCTCGTAACAATACTAACAAAACTTTAAACATTAAATTACTAATTTACATTTCTTATCAACTGCGAGAAATATAGGCTTTTTTATCTTATTTATTATTTTATAGCCTATGTATTGTTCTGATGATAATGATTGTTGTAAAGTTTCAGCAAAATCCATTCAGTACGTGAAAGAGTTACAAATATCCATCCAAACATACAAACTTTCGCATTTATAATATTGGTAGAGATTACCTAAAATGCTGTTTATAATTAATTAATTTAACAAACACAATTGTGTTAAAATTAGTTGTAAAACATTAATGATCTATTGAAATTACTTGTCTGAAAATGAAGCACCTGCTAGCGTAGTCAATTTTAGTCACGCCCGTAATTTTTAAGTTAGGTCACTTGTAATTCTTTTATTTGATACTAGCTGTGCCCACGAGTTCGTCCGCGTGGAATTTTAATTTTAGGTAGCATTTTCAATGACTGAGAGTATTATAAACGTAAGAGTAGACAACTATAATCAGAAAGCTTCGAACTGCTAAGCTATCGGGATAAATACAAAAAAGTTTACAGTAAACGGTTGTAGGTGATAGCAGCAATAACTAAAATTTTGGGATGAGACTGTTTTTGGGTCAATGCCTGGGAGTGCGGGTAATTATAATCTGTCTCTAGTAAGTTTAGAAAATGGGGGTAGGTAGTTAGTGGCAGCAATAATCAAAATTTTGAGATGGAACCGTTACTGGATCGATTTTACCGGGAATGCGGCTAAAGATAATTTATATTTTTTTTTTTCATTCATTTCAGCCAATAGACGCCCACTGTTGGATATAGGCCTCCCCCAAGGATCTCCACGCAGATCGGTCCTGCGCTGCAACTCCAGCGCCTTCCCGCGATCTTCATCAAATCGTCGGTCCACCTTGTGGGAGGCCTACCAACGTTGCGGTGTCCAGCATATGCCTGCCACTCCAGGACCTTTCCGCACCAACGGCCGTCATTCCTGTGAGCAATGTGCCCCGCCCATTGCCACTTAAGGTTCGCAATTCTTCGGGCTATGTCGGTGACCCTGGTTCTTCTGCGGATTTCATCATTTCTGATTCGATCACGCAGAGAAACTCCGAGCACAGCCCTCTCCATTGCCCTCTGGGTGACTTTGAGCCGCCTTATAAGGCCAATTGTGAGTGGCCAGGTTTCTGTTCCGTATGACATCACTGGCAACACGCACGAATCGAAGACTTTCGTCTTGAGGCACTGCGGTAGATGGGCCGAGAATATGCCGCGTAACTTCCAAACGCTGCCCAGCCGAGTTGGATCCGCCGATTTAACTCTTTCTGGAAATTGGACCTACCTAGTTGGATTATTTGTCCCAGGTAAACGTACTCGTCAACAATTTCAGTGTAGAGCCTCTAACCTTCACAGGAGTGGGTGCTACATGGTGATTCGCCATGATTTTCGTAGTTGGCAGGGTGCACCACGAGCAGGTGAGGTTGGCTTGGGTCCCGTTGGGTGTAGTTTGGAACCCCTTACACCCCATTATATTTTATTATGCTTAGAAATAAGGGTAGGTAAGTAGCAGCAATTACCAAAATTTTGAGATTGGGCTGTAACTGGGACAATGCACCAGGAGTTCCGGGTAATAATCTGTTTCTAGTATGCTTAGAAAATGAGGGTAGGTAGATAAGTAGCGGAAATAACCAAACATTTTCTTCTTTGAAATATGCTCCCACAAAAGCAACCGAGTTCACACCCGCACACGTATTTACAACTTACTTTACTTATTTCGCGAAGTTACCGCGTCAGCCGTCGACAATGCGCTTCTAATTAATTATTATATTGTGGCTACCCGCAGCCGAAGTGGCGAGGAAATGAAAAAGTTTGTTTTCCACTTGGCGCGACGAGTTTCGTGTTGTATTTTTTATTATGTACCCGATATGTTCTGAATAAGGTGTTTGTGTAAATAGAATTGTCGAATATGAACATGAAATATGTTGCACATATGAATGTTTTGTTCTATATGAAATGTTAGGTATTTTGTTTAAGCAAAATCTTTGTTTTGTTATAGCAAACTATAACAAGACCTCCGTAGTCGAGGGGGTAGTATACCGGTTTTAAGATGTCGCCATCTCCGAGGTCCCGGGTTCGAGTCCCGGTGGGGGCAGATGTTTACGTGTTGAATACGAGCATTTCTACCTCAGTCATGGTGGTTATAATATATTTCTATCAAATTTATTGTATATGTATAATATATGTATGTCTATCCGTTACCCTAGATCCCTAAACAAGCCTTACAGAGCTTACTTTGGGCTAGGCTAATTGGTGTAAGTGGAAGAAATATTAACATTTTTTCAATTTGCTTTTTTGTATATGTTCTTGTTTTTGGTGTGCAAAAAAAGAATTATGTTATGTTACTAGCGACCCACCCCGGCTTCGCATGAGTGCAATGCTGATACAAACTAAATACACTACAGAAACACTGTGAACGTTGTTTAGTACATTACTTTGATAAATCTCGTAGGGTTGCGTTTGTCATTATTCATGACATCACATTAGAAACCTCAAAAATAACAGTATTTCTCCGCTATTTAATGGATGTTATTATACATACAAACCTTCCTGTTCAATCATACAAACTAAATACACTACAGAAAAACTGTGAACGTTGTTTAGCACATTACTTTGATAAATCTCGTAGGGTTGCGTTTGCAATGTAAGCGGAAAAAAGTCATTATTCATGACATCACATTAGAAATCTCAAAAATAACAGTATTTCTCCGCTATTTAATGGATGTTATTATACATACAAACCTTCCTGTTCAATCATACAAACTAAATACACTACAGAAAAACTGTGAACGTTGTTTAGCACATTACTTTGATAAATCTCGTAGGGTTGCGTTTGCAATGTAAGCGGAAAAAAGTCATTATTCATGACATCACATTAGAAATCTCAAAAATAACAGTATTTCTCCGCTATTTAATGGATGTTATTATACATACAAACCTTCCTGTTCAATCACTCTATCTATTAAAAACCATCAAAATTCGTAGCGTAGTTTTAAAGGTTTAAGCATATATAAGAGCAGAGAAAGCGACTTTCTTTTATACTATGTAGTGTAGTTGACAAATAAGTAGATACATTGTACATGGATGTGATTATTGCGGAGATTCTTAGCAAAAATAATGGGAATGATCGGCAAATATTCGGTAGTTAAAAGTCTAGGCCCACGTTCATCTTCAGCCAAATCGCTTCCCCGTCGTATGTAGAAAACGTCATTCTTATTGTTGACTAGTTACAACCAAGCTTTTTAAGCAAAACCTATTCATTGAATATTCAATAATTTCCGGCGTCCAATTTGTCAGTATTAATTTCCTTCAGAACGCCACATCAAAGCAACGACTCTAAACCAGTGTCTGAAAAAGGCAATAAGCAACATATTTCGCCTGTGACAAAAGCTACAAATAGTACGCATTAGGGTTGCCACTTACAACAACTATATTTCACATATATGTACATCTGTATATAAACTCTTTATTGTACACAATAAAACAAAGTTACAATAAAAATGAAAAAAATATATTTGTGGGTACAAAGTTAATTGGTCCAAAGGCGGAGTTATCTCTCAGAGAGATTTCTTTCAGCCATCGCTACATGGTTTTAAAAATTATCTGTATACAAACTGTTTATTATGAACTGCGACGAGTATGTGGATCACAAGAAAGTAATAACTTTAGATTAAGGAAGTAATACCACCGTTGAAATGCAGAAATTTTGAAGATGATAATAATAATAATAAAACTTTTTTATTCGTCGTTCGTTCGTTCGTTCGTAGATAAACTGTCTAGTTTGGATACCATGATATAAAAGATTTACTGGAAACGAGAAAGTTGACCACCTTGCCAAGAAAGGGATCCGAAACCTTCACCTGCTTCACCAATCATTTTGACACCAGAATCATGCTAACTAAGATGGTACATACTAGTAATGAGATCTGTAGGCTTGTACTAGAGAAGATGAGAGTATGAAACACTCCCTGCGATAGTAGAACTTTTAGGAGATTAAAGTTCATAGGGGTTGGATAATCTAGGCCGAAAGACAACAACATCATGCCAGGGAAGAGATAATTGAACTCATGAGTATGCGAGACTGAGCTAACACAAAATATCTCAATGAGTCGAAGCCCTTTTCAGGGACTACTTTTCCTTTGTTTGGCTGACAGGCTGACAATCCTTATGGATACCGCAACCAAGTGCTACGGTTATTATATGACTCAGCATGAACCTTGTCTCTACCGCTTGGATGGAAGGGCGACCGCATCCTCAGGAGAAAGCACTCCATAAACTAAGATTGCTGCACTGTCTGAAGTTGTCATAAATAAGTAAGCCTTGACTACAATATTATGTACCAGGATTCCCCGAGGCTTATAATGAGCTGATTTAGACCATGTCTATATAATACATATTTAATAGTAGTAAATTGTATTAATGTTTTAGCTGGTTTATGATATTTCAATGCCTCTGGCTGACAACGGGATAATGCCCACAAATTCCTTCTCGCTGAAAACAATGCAAAAACAACAAATTTAGAGAAGTCCTGGCGTCCAATCCAATCCAATAATGCATACAATGAACTGAAAGTCGTTTTCAAATCCTGAAAATATGTTCTGAAGCGCCTGAGGTCCATATTTGTAACATAAAAAATGCTGTCGCTAGATATGACAGTTTTAATACAAGCGACGCTCGCGACAAATTTGGATATAGCGATTGTCCATAATCATCAGCCAGCCCTATACTACAGATAATACGAAATAATTTAATGGATTCAAACACATTGCGTAAGTTTTATGTTTATTATCTACAAATAGATAACCAATAATACTACCAATAAAATAATATAACCAATAATACTACATAATTAAAGATATCATTAAAAATGATGTGGACGAAACTGTCACTGTTATTTATCAAACTATATACGTGGCAACCCTAACGTCTGCAAAAAGCGACGCTAAGCGCTCGTTACGACCGCTGCCCGCTCCATTTTGAACACTCTGTACAGTACAATACACTTGTAATGTGCTATTAGAAACCATATTTAGAAGTATACGGAGAACGCGATACGCTGGACAAAAATATGTTTTATTGCAACGTCTTACGGTCGGAAATGTGTAAAAATGTAACAAATAAATCCAATCAGATACACGGTATAGTAAGTAACGTCAATAGCTGTACCTTAAAAGGCGGCCCTTAACTTGCGTTACTAATAGCAAGTACAATAATTTATTGCTTTACTCGTTTGAAGAATGCAAAAGAATCTGAGCCCACACAGCTATCATCTCTAGTATTTTTCATATTTTAAATATCGAATTCTAAGTAAGAGTCAAAACATGTAACTGGGTTATAAACCAGTTATCTCCGAACGATTAAGTAAAAATTTTGCATAAGGGTATGGCTTGGACGACAATGCATAGCTAGCTAATTGACACTATTTTAAATCCATTATGGCAGTCTTCCAAAGATGGAAATCCAATTATTTATGTGCTGTACTGTATGTACTGTTTCATAGAAATTCCATAGCAAATAGTCTTGATGAGACGATGAGTAAAAACTTCTTGTTTAATTTCTCTATGCTCATGGTCATAGTATTTAAGATAATGTTGTATAGCGGTCAAAATTATTGGTCGAACTTGTTACTCATATATCATTATAGGTAAATACAGAAACTGGCATATAACTCACGTGATGGAAATGTTATTGTGTTATTGCTTCTACAGCAATAAGACGAAGGTGCCAACCTAGACGACCCATTACGGTATATTCATTACCTGATTATGTTGGTATTAAAATTTTATTGAAACTGACAGATAGTGCAGAGACATTGCAGCTTCCAGAAGACAAATGTTACATTTAATCTTAATAAAGTGGCAAAAAAAACGTTGCTCTCATCATCATCAACCGTGTCATCAATCATTATATAAATTTGTTGCTATCAACAAAAATAGAGCAGTTATATTTTTGTTGATAGCAACAAATTTATATAATGATTGATGACACGGTTGATGATGATGCGTTTTTTTTTAAATTGTTAGCTGGCAGGCTGGTTAGTTACAACACCATCAAACCCAGGTTGGTAATAGTAATGACAATGTAAACATGCCATGTTCAAATACAGATATTTCGAAATATCCATCTAAAGCTCCCTTCAAACCGAGTTTTCCTTCGTACAACCAGGTGACATGAAAAACGTCCTTGCCACACGTAAAAATATAATTTCCCAAATTATATTACTGACCCAACACTCACTCGAATTGTTATAAGTAACGGTTTAGACCAGAGATTCCCAAACTTTTTTGTGTCGTAGACCTTTTGACATGGTTTTCGGTTTTGGGTAGACCCCCCTTACTACCTGATATCGAATGCATTACACAATTTACAAAATTTTATAAACATATATAATATGTTTTTTACTTCACTGGTAGTTTTAGAAATAATGTATTAGTCTTCTATTAGAAGATAGTATAATGTAAGTAAATAGGTACTATCAGTGTACGAGGGGTGATCCAAAAGTAATGAGAATATGTATATTAAAATAACTATATACTTAAAAATTAAATTTATTACTCTCCTAACTCCTTTTAAATTAAACTCCTAACAGTTCGATACACTTAGTCCATCTCTTTTCTAAACCAACAATACCTTTAAAAAAATTCATTATCTTGACTCTCCCAAAATGCCTCTACAGCGGCCATCACTGCGTCATTATCTTCAAACTTCTTGCCCCGGAGGTGTTCCTTGAGCCGAGAAAACAAATAAAAGTCGCCGGGGGCTAGATCTGGAGAATAGGGTGGGTGCTCCACCAGCTTTTCCTTGATGGCCTCTCGCAATCTTTTAATTTGTTCAGCATAGTATTGTATTGTATTGTTATTGTAGCTCCCTTATCAGGGTATTCAACCATAATTATTCCCTCAGCATCCCAGAAACAGATACCATAACCTTGCCAGCAGAGCTTGAAACTTTGAATTTCTTTGGTGTCGGTGAGGATGGCCTTTTCCATGTCATTGACTATTGTTTTGTTTCGGGATCAAAATGATGAATCCAAGTTTCATCCATAGTCACAAATCGAGGCAAAAATTTTACTTGATCAACCTGGAACATTTCAAGATTGGTCCTTGAAATGACAAGTCGTTTTTTCTTTTGTTCGTCGGTTAACATTCTCGGGACCCAACGCGCGGAGACCTTCCTCATGTTCATCTCGGTAGTTAAGATCCTTTGAATGCTATCAAATGAGATGCCTGTGTTCTCAGCTAAATGTCGAATGGTCACTCTTCGGTCTGCCAAAACCAGATCTTCAACTTTTTTGACGTTTTCCTCAGTGAGGGAACAGGATGGGCGGCCTTCGCGGTGTTCGTCTTCCGTGGATGTTCTTCCCATCTTAAACTCCTTGCACCAGTGTGCAGTTGTAGAATATGGAGGCGCAGAGTCCCCTAATTTTTCCACCAAGTCTGTATGAATGTCTTTGATGGACATTTTTTTCAAGCAGAAGTATTTGATGACGCTTCGTACTTCTTGTTTCTCCATTTTGATGTTATCACTCCGACTGCTCGTATTTAAATGAATGTAACTTTTAAAAATGACGTCCTATTTATACCATTTTTTGTCCGGGGAACTTGTGCAGGACCAGGGAGTTGAACAAATATTTTCATAGACCACTTTGGGATTCACTAGTTTAGACCTTCAATATAGTAATACTAATTCGGTATCAAGCTTTTTAGCCGTAACAATAGGGTTATGGGGAGTTGGTACATGATTTCTGGCAACAATTCATTATTACTTGTATCTTAGCACTACGAGTGTACCGTTGTAACGTATATTTTTTTTATATATAATTAAAAATTAAATATTGCTTTCTAAAAGAGATATTATTATAATAATAATAAATATAAAATAATAACATGTATACGTCTCGTTGTCCAACTGACGCTAAGTCTGCTCTGTGGTTCACAGATATTATTTTTATACTGTGGCACCGCATTCCTGTGCCATTGGTTTCGCTCCGTCGACGAATAAGAGGTGGCCGGTAACGGTCAGAGAGAATCTTTTAATTTTATAAACGTTTGTTGTAATAGCGTCGTTGCTTAATTATTATCATTTAAAATAGTTTTTATAAATATTCGTTTTTATGTGACAAACCCTACTTATCTAGGGTCCAAATTCACGGTTGGCCAACACAACACCCTTTGTTCTTGAACTACCTGGACGTCCTTCTTCTAGTGTGAAGACTTGGAAACTCCTCGGCCACTCTTCGCATTGTTGGACTTCGTCGCAGGGGAGTACTAGGCGTATCTACCTTTCACCAGATACAAAGAAATTGTGACCGGTTTCTTACTCCGACCCTTTAATAAATTCGTGTGTGTAAGGAAAATCAATCTTTCCTTTTTTTTAAATGATTAAAAACGACGTTACATGAAGGTTAGTTTCAGTTCCCCGTGTGATTTGTGAGTAGGTAGGTATATAGAGTTTTAGAGGAAGAAAGTCGAGTGTTAAATAAAACAATAAGTACATTCATAAATCGCACGGGGAACTGAAACTAAACTTCATGTAAATACGTATGCATAGTTGTATAAATGAACCCGGAGTCTCGGTCTTTTTGAAAATAAATACCACGTGCTAATTTAGTAATTTTCAAACAATATCACTACGTTAAATTTGCAGTCCCGTATTTTCCCGGGATTTTTATTTAACAAAATGTATTTTAAAAAGCCGCTTCCATAATTTGTGAGCCAAAAATTAACTTTAGGTAAATATGCATCCGATTATCCGATCTCTAGTTATAATCTATTGCACTTATAGTTTTGTTTATATTGTAATTATTTTTTTCAATTTTTTATATGTGATAATTGTTGGAAATCTTATTAATATTGTTATTTCTATATGTTACATTGTATTGTATATATAAATAAATAGTAAGATGAGCAAATGGGCGGAACTAAGATGTGTGCTAGTCAATATCAAAATCAGAATCGAAATTAACTTTATTCAAATATGACTTTATAGAAAGCTCTTTTGAATCGTCCAATTTTTTCCCCTACCACCCATTCAGGACGTATTTTTTAGCTGATAAGAAGAATGGGCGCAAGAAACTTATCAGCTTTATCAAAAGTAATAACAACATTTACAATAAATTATGTCGTTATCATACAATGTTATGTACATTTATATGTGTTTACAATTTATACGGGAAAACACTTAAATCAACACCACGCATTGGCATAATTAAAATAATAATTGACTTTGTAATAGTCCTTACTCATTAGCGTCTTTTTAACATGTGCCTTGAACTTATGAAAAGGCAATTCAGCTACACTATGTGGAATCTTGTTTATAAAAAATTATAAATTTGCCCATAAACGAACTTCTAGTTTTTTGTAGCCTGCGTTGGAACGGCAAGATTTTTATTTCCTTTGTGTGTTTTCATAACATATATGTTGTGTGTAATGAAACCAATAAGAAAAATAGATAATATTTTATTTAGCTGGCAACATTCTCTTCGGTGAAAGAAACTCTTAGGTGTGGATTGTCAATTACTAAAAGTTAAATATTAAAATCTGTTAATAAAACGCTGTCTCTTTTAATACCGACCTATTGATTCCAACAGGTTATGGGCCCAGCCCCATATGTCTTTGTAGTTGGATTGTGTCGGGAAAGTTACTAAAAATTATAAAAGTCACGCGTCTGTGTGCGGCGTGTGTGCGTGAGTACGGCCATTTTGTGAGCCGGTTGAATTGTGCAACTCATCGTCTATAAAGAGATTGGCGGAACGTGTAATATCTACAAAATGGATAAGGATAAAAGTTTTCTAAAACTCAGAGGTGAGTCAAATTGGAACGTTTGGAAGTTCCAGATACAAATTTATTTACGATCCAAAGGTCTGATTGAGTTTATCTTGAACAAAGAAAATAAAACTGAACTCGAAAAAGAAAACAAAGCTCAAGCTGTTTTGGTTTCAAGGATGGAAGAATCTGTGCTGCTGCATGTTTTGACTTGTACTTCGGCATATGATATATGGCAAAAATTGCTAAGTGTATATGAACAAAAGTCAGATGTGTCCATACATCTTTATCAACAAAAGTTTTTTAACTTGAAGTTTGAAAACACTAATATCTCAGATTTTTTGGCAAAAATTGAAGATATTAGAAACACACTCTGTGCATACAATGAGCCCATATCAGAAGAAATGACAATTACAAAAATTTTAATGAGTTTACCATCAGAATATAAATATTTTATATCAGCTTGGGAGTCAACAGAAAAAAACAATAGGACACTAAATAATCTAATTGCAAGATTAAAAACAGAGGAAGAAAGGTCTAAAGAGGATAACACAACTACAGCTTTAATTTCAAAACAACAACAATTTAACAAAAATGGAAAGGTTTGTTACTATTGTAAAAAGAATGGACATATTCAGAGAAACTGTTGGTTCAGGAAACAAAAGGAATTTGGTAAAGATCGCCATGATAACAATTATAGCAATGATAACAACGCTTTTGTAAGTTCAAACAACTTTGGAAGTTCAACATCGGCTGTGACAACGGAGTGGTTACTTGATTCAGGTGCTAGTGAGCATATGTGTTGTGAAAAGTCATTATTCAGTGAGATAAGTAGTAATACAGTGCAAAATCGTGTTAAAATCGGTGATGGTACAACCTTATCCGTTCTTGGTATTGGACAAATAACAGTGAACGCCTGGAATGGTTCAAAATGGATCTATACTACTATTAACAACGTTTTGTATGTACCTGCTCTTAAAATTAATTTATTCTCTGTAGGCAGATGTTTAGATAAAGGTTACAAAATGAAAAGTGATAAAAATTGTTGTCAAATTTTAGATACCAATAATGCTGTGAAAGCAATAGCTAAAAGATATAATAAGTTATATAAATTAATATTTAGATTAAACTGTGAAACTGCTAATGTAGTAAATTTAACAGAATGGCATTTGAGGTTTGCACATCAGAATTTTAACCATGTAAAGTCATATTTAAATAATCATAACATAAAATATAATATTGACAATACTTTTTGTAAAAATTGTTTAACAGGAAAGCAACATAGGATATCTTATCATACTAGTGATTCTAGATCAGAAATTGTAGGAGAAATAATTCATGCAGACATATGTGGACCCATAGAGGTTACCTCAATTGGTGGTGCGAGATATTTTCTACTTTTAAGAGATGACTGTTCAAGCTATAGATTTGTTTATTTTCTGAAAAATAAATATGAAGTAATTTCTTGTTTGCAAAAATTTGTCATACTTGTAAAAAATCAAACAAATAATAATATTAAATATTTAAGGACAGATAATGGTTTAGAATTTTGTAATACAGATGTAAAGAATTTAACTGATAAATATGGAATATGCCACCAAAAGACTGTACCTTACACTCCACAACAGAATGGCCGCATTGAACGTGACAACAGAACGGTGATGGAGGCAACAAGAACTCTAATAAAAGGTTTGTCAAAAAGATTATGGGCTGAAGCTGTCAACACAGTTGTTTTTACTTTAAATGTTTGCGGACCCAGTCCTGTAAGTAATAAAAGTCCCTATGAAATCTGGTTCAGAAAATCCTATGACATAAATTTTTTGAGAACTTTTGGTTTGGAGTGCTCTGTTCATATTCCTAAAGAAAAGCGTAAAAAGTTAGATAGTAAAAATAAACTTGGAATTTTAGTTGGTTTTGACAATAATACTAAGGGATATAGAATTTATTTTTCTGAAACAGATTCAATAGAAATAGCTAGAGATGTAGTTTATATACAGGATAAGAAGCAGATAGTACAGCAAGAAATAAAAGATATAAGGAACATGGACAGCGACACAAGTGAGGATGAGGAAGTGGTGAAGAGCTTTGAAGACCAAAGTAGTGCAAGAGAGGAGCAAATAACACTTGATATAAGCACTGGTACAGAGGAAGAGATTCAAAAAGATGACAAAGAAAACTGTAACTACAGGACAGAGGAAAATATACTAGTACTAGAAAATACATATCAAGGTTGTGAAAATAATACAGAAGAAAATATTAGTAGTTCAGAGCAGACAGGTAAAGTATATAGTTTAAGGGATAGAAACAAGATCCAGAAACCTAAATATTATGATGATTATGACTTAGGCTTTGCTTATTTAGCAGCTATTGACAATGAACCAGAGACATATCAGGAGGCAATAGTAAGTGAGGAGTCCAAGCAATGGAAGGAAGCGATAGAAAAGGAAATTCAAGCATTAGAAGACAATGAAACATGGACTCTAGAAGATAGTGAAAAGGATATGGTCATAGATACTAAGTGGGTGTTTAGAAGAAAGAAGGATAACGAAGGTAAGGTACAGATCTATAAGGCGAGACTAGTAGCTCGAGGCTTCCAGCAGTCGGGAGTAACATACGAAGAGGTATACTCGCCAGTTATCGGGCTCTACAACAGTAAGATGCTTTATATCCATTGCAGCATACTTTGGTTGGCATATTTATCAATTAGATGTGTGTAGTGCATTTTACATAGCAAAATAGATGAGACAATATATATATATTTTCCCGAAGGTCATATACATGAAGGAAAAGTTGGAAAATTAAATAAAGCAATCTATGGTTTGAAAAAGGCACCTCGTTATTGGTATGATACATTTACTAATTTTATGTTTAGTCAGGGCTTTGTTAAGTCAAAGACAGATATGTGTTTGTATATTAAGATATCAGAAAATTATAAAACTTACTTATTACTTTACGTCGATGACATATTAATTACCGGGTCAGATATAAATGTAATTAAAAACTTAAAGTACAAGCTAGGAGAACAGTTTAAAACTAAAGATATGGGATTAGCATCTAACTATTTGGGTTTACATATTGAACAAAATGTTGAATTAGGTTATATTAGTCTGGACCAAATATCTTATTTGAAACATGTATTAAAAGTATTTAATATGTCAGACTGTAAAGGGGTTAGTGTACCATTGGAGAACAACTTTGATAGTAAATTGTTATTGAGAAATACATCTGAAAGTGTGGAAACAGAAAATAGATGTAGGAAGCTTATTGGTTGTATTATGTACGCTATGATTGGCACAAGGCCTGATTTATGTACTTGTATAAGTGTACTGAGTAGATTTCAAAGTTGTGCAAGTGTAGAGTTGTGGAAAAATTTAAAACATGTATTAAGATATATACAGAGGAGTATAAACTTAAAATTAATTTACAAGAGGAATTTAAACTTGAATCTAAATACTGAATTGTTGAAAGCTTATGTTGATGCAGATTGGGGTGGCGACACTATCAGTAGAAAATCAACTAGTGGCTATTGTTTGTTGGCATTTAACTGTTTAGTTATGTGGTGTAGTAAGAAACAAAATTGTGTGGCTCTGTCCTCCACAGAAGCAGAGTATGTCGCTTTGTCTCAGTGTACAGCAGAAGTGTGCTGGCTTAGAAATTTATTTTGTGAATTAAATATTGTATCGATAGATAAGTTATGTGTCAGTGTGTTCGAGGATAATCAGTCTGCTATTTATGCTGCCAATAATATTGGTCAACCAAAAAGGTTGAAACATATTGATTTGAGGTATCATTTTGTTCAAGAAAAGCTATTTGAAAATATTATAAAGATAATTTACATTCCTACTGATGCACAATTAGCAGACTTATTTACTAAACCATTGTGTAAAGTTAAATTTGAAAAATTGAGAGAAGATTTAGGTTTATTACATAATTATTAAGATTAACATTAATTAATAAGGAAAGTTCATTAATACTGAATTGAAGTTAAGTTTTTTTTGTTTGGTTATTTAATTTAAAATGGGAGTTAAGTTTTTTGTTATAAAAGTTTATCAACAGTCAGCATAATTGATTTGAATAATGAATAAAAGTTTTATTATGATTGTAGCTTTGTAAAAGGGTTTCATTAAGGGAGGGTGTTGTGTGTAATGAAACGCACTAAAAAAAAATAGATAATATTTTATTTAGCTGGCAACATTCTCTTCGGTGAAAGAAACTCTTAGGTGTGGATTGTCAATTACTAAAAGTTAAATATTAAAATCTGTTAATAAAACGCTGTCTCTTTTAATACCGACCTATTGATTCCAACAATAAAATATGGGCAATCTGAATACCTTAATAACCAAGAATATGTATTGAAGTTAAGCCGTACACATATGACTAACAATAATACTTTAAAACATATGGTAAAAGACGATGTAAGCATTAATCTCCAGTGTAAACTTAGCCTAATTCATTCACGGAAATCTAAAGGTATTAACGGCGTAGTCTTTCGCAAAATCATACCTACAAATCATGCTGTCGATAGTAATAAATTAATCGGAATTTGTGAAGTTTACAGGAATCCGTAGGGAGCGGTTTAACCAGAGGCCTTACCGTAATTGCTTAGAGCAAGATTAAAATAATAGTGACACAGAGACACCGCTCTAGAAGTATATAGCGTCATCTCGCTTGCACTTCGGTTTTATTACTGTTTTAAGCGACTGTGGGAGGCCTACTAGTTTGTGTAATTCATTACATCAGAGCATGAGTTATTAGGATTTCGATTCGTTAACATCCAATATACCGTTTATAACGCTGATACTGCGATGTTTTTTTCTTAATATAGAGAGGGTAAACGAGCAAATGGATTATCTGATAGTAATGCGATTACCACCGCCTATAGACACGCAACCCAGAGGAGTCTCAGATTCGTTACCGCCATTTTAAACGGGAACAATTGCTTTTTTTAAGATATGGATATCGCATCCACGTTTTTTTTAATGACGTCTTAGAGACTTAGTCATTCTCGCATTTTACTTAAGCGTTACCATTTTTTTTTTAAGATGGAAAATGCTCCTTTTGCACCGTGACACCGCGCTGGCTAGGCGCGGCCATGTGTGGGGCTCTCCGGTCAACAGCACCGGCCTACCCACTAAAACCCCCCTCAGTTCTCTAGGCCCATGCGGAGCACATGGTGGGGTGCGCTTTTGCGACTCGACCTAGGTCTGATCGAGCCAACGCCAAGGGAGGGACTGTCCGAGAACCCCTGGACAGTCCCCCAGACGGAGAGACATCATCACGGCGTGCGCGGTAGCCGGTATATAGACCCCCTCCACTCGGACGCGGAGCCCCGGTGGGATCCTGCGACGGGATGGCCCTCGTTTTGTCGAGAGCAACGTCCAGGCCCAGGAGGCGGATGCGTCGGACCACCAACGACGCGACCAATGTGTCGTCGGCGAAGCAGACAACCTCCGTTCGTGGCAGGAGGTTGCCCCGCAGGACCTAGTTGTACCCCAGGTTCCATAGCAGGGGACCCAGTACAGAACCCTGGGGCACACCCGCCGCCATTCTCCATGCATGGACGCCCCCATCTGGCCCCTCGTAGAGGACTGACCTGCCTTGCAGGTAGTCCTCCACGAGGGCGCAGAAGTACGGAGGCACTAGATGATACTTGAGTGCATCCTTTATGCACTCATGGGGGAAGCTGTTGAATGCGTTGCGGATGTCTAGCGACACCGCAACGACAGCCTCGCCCTTGGCTGTGACCCCCTGGGTATGGTCTTTAGCTGCATTTCTCATTGTGCAGCTGGATATTAGACCCAGTCGGTACACCCCACGCACCATCGATATGTATGTACTACGTACTAGATTCGCCCGCCCGAACACTCGCTACGTTCAAGTGCAGTGCAGGGTAGACTCTGCACCTCGCTCAGTGAGTCGTCGCCATTCGCGCAGTGTGCATCGCTCATAGGCCGACAATAAACATAATTAAAATAGTGATTAAATAGTAAACCTGAATAAAACAATTATTGAAAATTATGAGTAAAATATCTAGTTGTTTAAGTGGTAAGGATAATAATATTATAATATACAACATAAACATAGTATTGATAACGAGCAGACGATCATGTTGGTAAGCAATTAATAGAATAAGGTAAATAGTATCTTGAAAATATAACGGTTACTAATTCATTCACAGTAGCAGAAAATTACTACAGTGGTGGACTGCCAGTATTATGTTATGAGTCGCGTGGAACGATGTCGGAAAGTAGTAGCAGGGATGTCAAATAACTCTGAGCATTCTCCATTAATGAGGCGCGCTGGCACGTGCTTGCTAAAATCATAGAGTAAAGCCCTACAGATGTTCCTTCTTTCGACTAGGTAATTTAATATATGTATAGACGGAATGATTATAAAATGTTTTGTTCGTATTTTTTTATTGTTTAGTACAAATTTATGTAGTAGTAATAATTAAATAAAGTCCTAATATTTTGTTTTCTTTTATGTTGCCATTCCTTCTATTATAAAACATAATAAGTGTATTAGGTACAATGTGCTTATTAAATTTGGTATCGCTTCTGCGGTGAAAACTCTTTGATACAAAGCGCTATAACGTCATGCTTCACTGCGCTCGGCAAAACGTCGTAAGTAAGCGGCGGTTACTACGTTTTGGTTGAACGAATTCTATACTTCGATAAGCGATCCAGCAGTTGTCTTTTTTATGGTCAGACGAGGTCGCATAGATTTAGCGATCTAGCTCATTATAGTTCTAACATTCACCAGTATTTGAACACACTTTTTCCTTCTTGTCTATCGGTAAAATATATGTCAATGCCACGCAAACTTTCATTTAATTTTGCTTAAATACGCGTTGAATCTATAATCCCCCTGCAGGCCTTATAAGCGATCGTGTCTTATAAAGAGGCTTGCTATTAAGGTACATATGCATTTCTTCTTATAATATTCCCTCAATTAAATTTTACCATCAACTTTATAGTTCACGAGTTCTTTTATTTCAAGAGTGAGAATTTATTTTACACACCTAATCCCATAACTCTCAGTCATGCAGAATGTTGGGTTACCTTGATTTCAGACATTTACTTAACCTTTTGGCGACCCGAGACCCAAATGGCATCTCGTAAAAGTCAGTCGCATTCGACTAAGGCGGAATGAGAATGTAACATTCTAATAAGATACATTTATGTCAGATAAATTAATTTTGAGGTAGGTCGACAAGGATTCTTCACGTAATGATAGTTATAGCCGAACTCATGAGACGTGTGGATCCAAACTCGTCTACCTTCTTTGCAAAATAAAGCTGCGCACAAATCTTCATACGAGACTGTAACTATAAAATTTAAACCCCTCGACTCAACGACTAACCCGGACTAACATGGATTCCAAAATACACACTTTCGAAGATTACAGCAATTTTAATTAAAATACTTCAAAAACAGCAATATTACTTAAAAATATATTAAAAGCAGCAATTTCAATTAAAATACTTTGAATAATTAAAAATACACACATTCGAAGATAAGGGCAATTTTAATTAAAATAATTTAAGGACTTAAATTTTAATTAAAACACTTTGAAAACAGTAATTTTAATTAAAATTATTTGAAAACAGCAATATTAATTAAAAAAAAAACTTTAAAAACAGCAATTTAAATTAAAATACTGTGAAGAATCAAAAATACACACATTCGAAGATAAGAGCAATTTTAATTAAAATACTTTAAGAACTTCAATTTTAATTAAAACACTTTGAAAACAGCAATTTTAATTAAAATACTTTGTAAACAGCAATTTTGATTAAAATACTTTAAAAACAGCAACTTTAATTAAAATACTTTAATAATTGTAACATTCATTAGATGAGATTTCTTATTTATGCGACGTTGCCAAAGTGACTGGCGCAGAGTTGCGCTCGGTATGTCGCCGTGTCATCCAATGTCAAGGAACTGTGATCTTTTTATTAATACAGTTAAAGTTGATTTATGAATGACTGTAAGCGCTAATCCTACGAAGACGTATTTTTATGGAAAATGAAACAACTAATTAAATAATATTCCTTGTGCTATTCTTTTTTATGGCTTCATTAACATCTTTTTTTTACCAGGTTAAACTTCCGGTTATGGAAGGACGGACAGTTATTAGATGTCACAGTCGTTTATTTAATACCTAAATACGAACAAAATTTAGAATATTATATTGCACACGAAAATTCCACGATCTCTGTTACTGGGGCAAATGGCGACCCCTAAGATAATCTATTTTATATTCCAGAATACCATCCCTACTAATAAACGCGAGTTTGTATAGATGGATTTTTGTAACTCTTTCACTTAAAAACTGCTGAATGGATTTTAATAAAATTTTACAATAATACAGTTTTCAACACACTTCCTCATAAAGTGGCTCTAATCCCATGGCAAAAAATTAGGCACATAATGACACCTATAATCAAACTGTGACTTTTTCATTACTATTATTCACGAGTGAGTAATAGTTTTTTTTTTAATATTATTGGTTGAGTTACGCTTACATTTGCGCTAAAAAGCTATCCGCGAAAAGCCCAAAAAAAAAGTAACCTCATTTTTTAGTCTATGGCCGATGCGCGCGCATTAATTTTTCCTGCCATCACGAAAATTAGTCTATGGCCGATGCGCTCGCATAGGAAATCTGATTAATTTTTCCCGCCATTACGAAACATTTTTCACAACTCGTCTCGTTTTCTCTTTTGAAGTTATTTAGTTAGTTATTAATTAAGATGTCTGCAAATACAATTTATGAAGAAATTGATTTTTACTAACTGCAAATTTACTAATTGTTTCTCTAAATAAACTTTTTATCTACTATGTAAAATGGTTTTTTATTTAAGTATTATTTTATTCAGAAGTGTGTTGAAAAACGTTGTATGATACACGTGTGTATTGATGATTACCGTCCTCGGCTCCTTAAGACCCTCATTACACACTTACACACATTACACACTTGTACCATAATGTACTATTATACATCAGAATAACACATAGGTTACAATTTATATATAGTTATACGCCTCGCTAATATAATCCTGCGCAGACGAAGTCGCGAGCACCAGCTAGTATATTACACTACCATACTCGGTGTTTGTCTTTAATACAAGGCATTTCCTTCTAATAGAAAAACAAAATGGCGTAGGCATTTTTTGGGGCGAAAATCAATTCATCTTTATTGCTGTAATTTTAGAGCTCAGAAACAACATCCACATATCTCTGTTGTGTAAATAATCAAGATATATCGCGCAATCAAAATTTAGTTGACATTTATGTGGCGCACAATATAATGTGACATTCATTTAGGCGCGAGCAACATATCTTTATCAACATATTCTACCGTGGGAGAGCCATGCTTCGGCACGAATTGGGCCGGCTCGACCGGAGTGATACCACGGCCTCACAGAAAACCGGCGTGAAATAGCGCTTGCGCTGTGTTTCGCCGAGTGAGTGAGGGTACCGGAGGCCCAACCCCCCTTATTCCCCTCTATTCCCCTTATTCCCCCTATTCCCTTTTAAAAGGCCGGCAACGCATCTGTGACTCCTCTGGTGTTGCGGGTGTCCATGGGCAACGGTTATCACTTACCATCAGGTGATCCGTTTGCTCGTTTGCTGCCCTATGCTATAAAAAAAAAAAAAAAAAAAAAAAAATATCCGTGTCAACGCCGATCCTTTGGGGCTAGAAGATTTTCCGCGAATATTTTGTTACTACCCACAGTTTTCCTCGTAGTTGTTTCTACGTTAAAAACGTAAATTCCAGCATCGGTGATCTTCAGTACCGCTCTTCTAATACTCATCTCCATCTTCAAGATACCAGATACAATCAATCGGTTTTGAACTTTATTGTTATTAATTGAGTTATGGTACCGTTAAAATTATGTTAGTGTAATTTAACATGTTTAAAGTCTTGACGCACGACTCGAGCTGGTGTCATCAGTAGAGAACGGATAATCGGATGCATATTTACCTAAAGTTAATTTTTGGCTCACAAATTATGGAAGCGGCTTTTTAAAATACATTTTGTTAAATAAAAATCCCGGGAAAATACGGGACTGCAAATTTAACGTAGTGATATTGTTTGAAAATTACTAAATTAGCACGTGGTATTTATTTTCAAAAGACCGAGACTCCGGGTTCATTTATACAACTATGCATACGTATTTACATGAAGTTTAGTTTCAGTTCCCCGTGAGATTTATGAATGTACGATTTATTACATGAAGAGTGTTAATACGAAAGTAGTGAGCTAGTTTGACTAAAACAATAATCAATTAAATAATTGAATTAAAAAACAGAAATGGTGAAAAATTTTATTTAAGAAAACAATAAAAAGCCGTTTCCATACTTTGTCTTAAACTAACTTTAGGTAAATATGCATCCGATTATCCGATCTCTAGTCATCAGCTAGCGTAGTATGACTACCGAGTCGCAATATGACAGAGGGATAACTTGAAATTGTCAAAATACAAAAGATTAATTAATAATAAATAGAAGGTAGCGGTTATATAGCACAATTAGTAATTCATAAGCTTGCTTATTTTGAATGAAATAAGCGAGCTTGTAAGCTCGTCATCACTATCAACTAAGTCTAAACTTTTCAAGTGCCAATTAATAAGAAATATAACCTGTTTCTACTTCACAAGCTCGCTTATTATGTAATAGTTAAATGAAATAAGTGAGCGTGTAAGGTAGTTATCACTATCAACCAGCTCTTAACTTTTTAAGAACCAACTAACCAGAAATATAACGTATTTCTCCTACACAGGCTCGCTTATTATCTAATAGTCAAATGAAATAAGCGAGCATGTAAGCTAGTTATCCCTATCCATTAGCTCTAAACTTTTAAAGTGTCAACTAACAAGAAATATAATCTATTTCTCCTTCACAAGCTCGTTTATTTAACTAATATTTAAATGAAATAAATTGAATTTAGTTACGCTAGCACTATTTACTAGCTCTACCCGCTTTAAATGCCAAATAACAAATTAGTCGCATTGTCTTTCACTAGGTAATAGAACAATCCTAATTGGCCGTTCGTTTTAATTATCCGATAACTATACAGCCGATGAAATGCCCTATTTTCTCCCTACGCTTAATACAGTTATAATCAGGCTTAATACATTGTATCTAACAATGGTAGACGGAATGTTTCGAAATAACTAAAACTCATTGAAAAATGGAGACCGTACAGTCTACAACATATTGTTTATTTTTATACAAATTGTAGCATAAAGCAAGTGAAACAAAAACTTTTGCGCTAGCTATTGATTAATATAGGAATATAGTCGGACATAAACAAACAGGCTAAAGGAATTTGTTGCCTTCGTCAAGACAACAAATTAAAACATTTATTTATTAATTTTTGCACACACATACATTTAAGGAAAAATTGATTTAAAAAATCGAGCAAAAGGTACTGCATATTTCCCTAAGAAATTTCTTCCTGCAGACCCGGGTGGACAGGTGAACATAACGGGTTAGACTCTGACTCCGACTTAGACCTTCTAAACATACTAAATATTACCTAAAAATAGATAAAAGTAAATAAGCATCACATAAATAAGAGAATATATATATATTCAAATACATATTTATATACCTACACATATACATAATAATATTACAAAAAAATATCTATACTACCATACTTACCTACTATATATATATACAAAACTACATAATGGCTGTTATGGTTCGTGACATAGTTTTAAATAATTTTTAATTTTACTATTACTAATTTTCAAAGGACATTCAACGGGAATCCTGGGATCATGCTAATCTTCTTTATCGTTCCAAACTCAGTAGGAATACGTGATGCCTTGCGAGTAGTGTGATTAACGAGTTAACGCCACGTATTATATCTTCAGAAATGTTAAAGAGCTCAGACGCCGAGAGAATGTAGTTTTGACAGAACGTGTTAGTTTCTTATGCTTGATACAATTAAAGTTCATTTTCGTGCATTTAGTTTAGAATAATCCAAAAATGAACATTACTTCATGTACTTAAGGAACTAACAGCACATGTCAGGAATGCATTCTCCCAACGACCGTACTGTATCAGCAGACGCATTTACGTAATTTGAAAAAAAACGGTGAAGTATAAGCCAAAAGAAATAGTTTAGAAGGAGCATTGTTCCTTCTGACATGCAAAGTTTATGACTTTTTTGTTTCAATAAATTGACATACAGACTGCCCACCACATAGTAAGTGCCTATAGTGATTCCTGTAGGATTTGCATCATATTCGCAACCTCTACTAGAACCATAGTATATGTAGCCAACTTATTAAAGAAGATATCAAGTAACGGCATCCAGAAATGTCACTACCATTTCTTACCCAACAAATCTGAACTCGGCAATGAAATATATCAGCCGCAAAGCAGTAGCGCAATACGGAGGTAACCGAGCAAACGATTCTAGCCCGTATTATAAGAAATTAAATTTAATTTCGTCAAAGGTATCCATCCTCTATATTTTGAAATTAAAATGTGACTCACTTCTTTATTATATCGGATTTCGGTGACCATGTTACGAGGGATGGTATAATCTTTTATTATTTTAATTTTAATCTTTTATGGGGGAATGTTATAGCCTTTAACAACAAAGTTCCATAAAGTGTTACCGATCTGCCTTTTCACAAATTTAAATCAATTATCAAACATACCGTTATGAATATAGATTACTTATCCCCGAAGCGAGCACGAACGCGAACCGAATTAAACCCGAAGCCATCGCGCTCCGTACGCTACCCGTTTTTTCACCCATTTACTTTGCAAAACGGACTACCACGTAAAAGCCTTTTTATTTTTCGGATTTTAATATAACCTATGACACTCAGCAACATTGTGTCTTTCTATTGGTGAAAAAAATTTTAAAATCGGTTCAGTAGACCCCGAGATTACCCTTTACAATTTACAAACACACAAACTTTACTTCTTTATAATATTAGTATAGATTATACTTACTTAAATGATAACAATCTATGGGTTTAATGTTAATAATTCAATAGTTACGTACGTTGCCAAATGTTTTGACTAAAGTAAATAACATAATTAAACTAAAGCGTTTATAGACATAATGTGAAACTTGTGAAAGAAGTTGGTTTCAAACTATTTGTCAGAAGAGAATTTGGAATTGACGACTCTGTAAAAATAGAGGGAAAAAAATATCCTTTGCTGGTTTTCTTGCTGGTTCTTTCCAATATTGTAAAAGTCCTATTTGAAGAATAAAATTTTTGATTTGAATCACAGCTTAATCGCAGTTTACGATCTAGATTAAAATAACCCTGCTCTACTAACTTGGGTACTGTATTTTGACCGTTGATGGCGCACCTAGAATAACCTTCCAGACTCGAAAGCAGCCGACCCAGTTTTTGCGGTTCCACAAAAGACGCCCCGATTCGAGCTTCATTCGAGATTTATGATGTTCAAGAAAATTGTTCTACTTGCTTCAATATGCGAGATATTTTGTAAGAGAAAAATATATAAAAGAATGCAGCTTTGATTTTGTCCTTATGACTTTAAAAAGTATGAATAACAATGTATAGCTCGTGGGAAAGAACAATGGCTATTTCGGCATAGCCAGACAGTAGGATAAAATTCGAATGATTTGTGCATTAAATGGTAAATAAATTAATATTATTTCTATCGGTTTTTAAAAGTATGCGAGCTAGCTTATTAATTTCACGATTTTAACAATTATAGTTTGTTACTTATTATAAATATTGCTGCTATTGAAAATGTTACTATAGTGAACATTACTATCCGATTCATGACATATTAACAATGTAGTGTGACTTTTTGTGACAAGAGATGGAAAGAAAGAATGTATGAAATTGATTTTATTTATTTATTAAAGGTACAAAAACAGCTTACATCCTAGAAAGAAACAATACAAACTTAATAAAATAGAAAAGAGCTGGGATGTAACCCAAACTGATTTATTAAGACATACATACATAAATTAATAATTATATATATTTGCAAGTTTTCGTCTTTGGAAATGTTTCACTAACAGGGGTTACACCGCAAGACAGCATCTGGATCGAGCGAGATGTGCCACAATTCGGAAAGATCGTTTTATGGCATCAGTCGATATTTATCAATATATGGATAATGTTAAGGCCCCAAAACTACAATGCGTTTTAGAACTTTAACATTATCGTTGCGTGCGCTGCGTGAACGGTTCTAGTTATGTAAAAGCTATGTATGGTAGAAAGGTTTCTCTTTAAAAGTTGTTAAAAAAAGTCTGCCACACCGTATCTATCAAGATTGACTTACTACAATATTTTTTATAGTAACAAAATTAGTTCGCTATATACGTATATAATATACTCTCCGAAGTGAAATATTACCACGCGGGCGAAGTTGCAGACACAGCTAGTAGAACGAATAAATAGAATGAAAAGCGCGTTCGAATAAATAATCAGATCAGTCGTGACACAGCTCAATTGCTTGTCCCGCCCGAATTGAAACGTACACGAAGCGAATCCATCATTGTATTACGCGACCATCGATCAAAACGCCCTAAGGACTGTGTCCCTTGTGTGGCGTGAATCAATTTTATTTTATGGCAGTGCAATTGAAATTGTACGATTTGGAATGGATTAAGATGATTCATTTATTTATTGTTCGTCAAATTATTGATAGCGTGAGTTTTTGTAACACAGGGACGTAGAGTGTCGGTGGCACTGTGAATTCGGCACTGGTCTACGAATCGGATGATTTGACGCGCCCGGGTTCGATCCTGCCATGTACCAATTTGTTTTACGTTTATCGAATTTCTTACGTACAATAATAGGGCAGAAGACTAAAAATCAAAATAATCTTTATTCAACATAGACCTTTACAGGCACTTATTGACGTCATCAAACAAAACAAAAAAAAATGGTTAAAAAAAAAACAAAAACCTTGGCCGTACATACTAATAAGGAAAAAACTTTTTAAAAAAACACGCTTTTATTAAAAAGACTAAAAACCGATCTAAAAACTTGAAAATAAAAATAAAGTCACGCTTTTAGAAAATTTGGGTACATATCAAGAAAAATTTCTGATGACAAAAAGAAATGTAACTCAAAAATTTGTCTATAAAATTTAGCAAATTAGTCCAAGAACTCAATGACTATAAAAGCGTGGGGTGTTCAAAATTAAACATTACTCATTTAATGGTCTTAACATTTACACCCCACGCTTTTATAGTAATTGAGTTCTTGGACTAATTTGCTAAATTTTATAGACACATTTTTGAGTTACATTTCTTTTTGTCATCAGAAATTTTTCTTGATATGTACCCAAATTTTCTAAAAGCGTGACTTTATTTTTATTTTCAAGTTTTTAGATCGGTTTTTAGTCTTTTTAATAAAAGCGTGTTTTTTTAAAAAGTTTTTTTTAATTTTTTTTTATTTACTACTTTTTAGATCAAATGTTTTTTAGTCTTTATAACAAACAAAAAGTTTTTTCAAACGTTTTTTAGTCTTTGCGTAAAAAGCGTGTTTTTTTAAAAAGTTTTTTTTTTTTTTTTTTATTTACTACTTTTTAGTCTCGTGATTATTATAACAAACATAAAGAAATGTACATAATTGTTCAGAAAATGTAGTATTAGAATTAAACATATGCATTATATCAAATTCTATCTGTTTGCTTCATTGAACCAATTCTCATATTAAAAAGTTTTTAATTTATTACAACATAATTATGTATTTTTATGATTCGAAAATGATTGAATATTGTATTGTCATCTAGAATACACATGTAAAAAAAATTTGAGCTCGATTGGAGCAGTAGAAGTGGTCGAAAAATCGATTACAAGATTTGATCATGACAAACAAACAAACAAACAAACGGACAGAGTAAGTCAATAAAAAGCGTGTAAAAAAAAGAGAGCCTTTTAGAGAAGAACAGGCAAGAACTCGAACTCTGAAGGTCTATTTTTTATCTCCTCTTTTCAATGTTAATAATTAAATAATATAATATAAAAATACAATATAGTATAAGATACAATCATACCTAATACGATTACAGTCGTATGTATGTTTACATACACATATAAAAATACTACAATATTATAAATAATGTTGTTACCACACATGGCTCTATGAATAGTGTCCCTATTCCCAAATAGTGTGATCATTTAGATAGTCACTTACTTTATAACTCATGGGTGTCTTTTTGATATGGATTTTAAATTTATATAAAGGCAAATCAATGACACTTTGCGGAAGTTTGTTAAACATAGATATACATTACAGCTAAATATGCCTATTTTATTATATAATTATCAAAGTTGAGCAATTTCTATCTCGTAAAGTCAATATAGAAATTTCACTTTAATTTTGTATTAATATTGCTTTTTGATTTCTAAAAAATGTACAATTATTTTTTACAAAATTATAATGAAACGAATACCCTTCTATCTTACATACATACATACACTCACGCCTTTTTCCCATGGGGGTAGGCAGAGATTACGTCTTTCCACTTGCTACGGTCTTTACATATCTCTTTCGCTTCATCTACTTTCATAACATTCCTCATACAACACTTGGAAGAAACTACTCACTGAGTCGTTTCTGTAAAGATTGACACATCTCTAGTGTGTAGTCCACCAATCCGCACTTGGCCAGTGTGGTTGAGAAACACGCTAATCGCTCTAACATAATTAGGGTAGGATCGTGTTCCTTGATAGGGACGGATATGAACTACGATAATTAGGTGCCTTCGCAACTAGCTTATTTATTGTTTTGAAGTCAATGATTGAGGTTTTTGGACAAGCTAATGTAACGGAATTTGCTTTTAATTACATCTTTTAGAGTTCATACTAGCGACCTCGCCCCGGCTTCGCACGGGTGCAACGCTTATGCACATAAATATACACACCACCGCACCGGCCGCCGCAACAACTACGTTCCTGCATTTTAAAATTGTAATATCTTCGGAAGTATTCACTTAAATTACACGCTGTAAAAAGCATATTAATCTATAATAAATGCACAATAATACTTAATTGGATAAGGATTAATGCTGTATTATTTAAAATCACTTCAGTACTCTATTGTAGCAGGTGTTATTTTGCGGAAGTCCATTGTATTACAAAGGATATTGTTTATTGCTGATTCCGCGCAGTTGATGATGACTTGTCCAACAAGCAGACAAGGTCGCCACGTGTTTCGTCTCTCAGCGTCGCTCGTGAGACACCGAGCGGGCAACAGATCCTGAAGATGTCTCGCTGAGAGACGAAACACGTGTCGACCTTGTCTGCTTGTTGGACAAGTCATCATCAACTGCGCGGAATCAGCAAAAAACAATATCCTTTGTAATAAAATCATTTCGTAAGTAACCATTTTTAGTAAAGCATAAAAATGGTTATGGTGGGTTATCCCTAAGAGATAGACATATACCATCGCGGACTTTTTGTTGAACTTTTTAAGGTGGACAATACTGTAGTACATTATTTTGGTCTATCTCGTAGGGTTCAGCCAGCGTTTTTTGCAATATAAGCGCAAAAAAACTTCCTTAAAATCACTATATCTATTAAAAAAATCGCATCAAAATTTAAGCATATATAGGGACAGACAGACGGCGGATAGCGACTTTGTTTTATACTATGTAGTGATTTCCAATACATCATATGATTAAGAGGTGCTTCTTAAAGATGGAGGAATATTCCAGCATTTGCTGCCCGCGAAACGATAAGAACCTAAATGCAGTAGTATTGTACAGATCGCACGTTCTAACTAGTTCCGTACATATCCGTAACCGCGGGTATTCGAGGCTGAAGAAAGATTTGTATCCGTGTTCGTATTCGTCACTATTTGGCGGATCTATTATGTATCTTATATTAAACTAGCGACCCGCCCCGGCTTCGCACGGGTGCAGTGAAAAAATGGTTATGGTGGGTTATCCCTAAGAGATAGACATATACCATCGCGGACTTTTTTGTGGATTTTTGTAAGTTGTACAATACTGTAGTACATTATTTTGGTCTATCTCGTAGGGTTCAGCCAGCGTTTGCAATATAAGCGCAAAAAAACGTGCTTATTTACGACATCACATTAGAAACCTTTAAATTTATCAGTGTTTCTCTACTATATTATGCATTTATTATACATACAAACCTTCCTTAAGAATCACTCTATCTATTAAAAAAAACCGCGTCAAAATCCGTTGCGTAGTTTTAAAGATCTAAGCATACATACGGACATACAGCGAAAGCGACTTTGTTTTATACTATGTATTGATTGATTTATAGATGAAACTCTTTAAATAGGTGATAAGTTAACATTAAAAAACTATTAAATTCAATACAGATATTTTTTTTATTTCTTAACTTATTACTTAACAAAACAAAATAAAGATCTGCGGCGCAATGCAAATTGAAATGTGTCAAGGTCGTGCGAACCGACACCGACTGCGGAAAATTGAGAACCGTAACCGCATCCGCGGATCTTGTCACCAATTATCCGTATTCAGATCATCCGCGGATATACATTTTAAACGAGCATATCACTAGTTCTAACCCAACAACTCCTATTATAATACCAACATCGAATAGCCCAGTGAATACAACAAGTACTTAATTAACGGCGAACATGCCGGGATATTTGTGGACTTACCCGCGGGAACGGGTCGGGACCGGGAGCAACAGGTCCGCCGTTACACGCCCATAACTCACGAACACCTGTTGACAATGTGTATGTAAGTACTTCATGTTATGCAAACTCCTTAATGATGCCGACTCGTAAAAAACGTAGTGGCGTAAAAGGGGGCGGTGGGGGTGGTTCACCCCAAATGCGGAGCATAATGTGTCATTAGGACACAGGCTATGATCCCCTGTAGGCACGCTGGAAACCCTCACTCATAGGAATATTCTAATTTTTTTTTTATTTTTGTTTCTTTATTTTTTATTACATACGAGTATATGTTTGATTTTAGTGGAGCATTTGACACAAATTTTCAACGCCTCACCCATAAAACAGCTATCTATATATATAAAAATGAAACCCCTTTCGCGTTGTCACGGCATCACGTGTGAACGGCTGAACCGATTTCGATAATTCTTTTTTTTAAATGTTTGTGGAAGTCCAAGGATGGTTCTTACGGAAAAAAATATTAAGAAAATCTCTCAGAAATATTGAAAAGTATACATTTAATATTGCATATTTTAAAAAACGCGCGTTACGAATGTCAATTTTTTTTTATACGAATGTCAACGTCATTCACAGCCATAGACTATATTAAAAGAGCATCGTTTCAACTATACAAAATAAAGTAGTGCATCAAAGCTACGCTAAGGCGGTACGAAGTTCGCCGGGTCAGCTAGTTTGTAATAATCTTTGCAATCACTACAGCATAAAACAAAGTTGCTTTCTCTGTCCTTATATCCCTTTGTATGGTAAAATTTTAAAACTACTCAACGGAGGTTGATGCGGTTTTTTTAATAGATAAACTGATTTTTTTTTCTTCAGGAGAGGAAGGCTGAGAATCCTTACAAGGAGTACGAAATGTAGGATACCATAACATCCTACAAAATTATATAATCATTTTTTTTACTTCACAGGTACTTTTATAAATGCCTTGTAAATGCTTTGTATATGCTTTTATATTAGAACTAGAGATCCGCCCCGGCTTCGCACGGGTGCAGTGAAAAAATGGTTATGGTGGGTTATCCCTAAGAGATAGACATATACCATCGCGGACTTTTTTGTGGATTTTTGTAAGTTGTACAATACTGTAGTACATTATTTTGGTCTATCTCGTAGGGTTCAGCCAGCGTTTGCAATATAAGCGCAAAAAAACGTGCTTATTTACGACATCACATTAGAAACCTTTAAATTTATCAGTGTTTCTCTACTATATTATGCATTTATTATACATACAAACCTTCCTTAAGAATCACTCTATCTATTAAAAACCGCGTCAAAATCCGTTGCGTAGTTTTAAAGATCTAAGCATACATACGGACATACAGCGAAAGCGACTTTGTTTTATGTACTGATGTAGTATAATGCATATAAATAAGTACTATCAGTGTTTGTTGAGATCCATTATCGTGGACCCCCTTTTTCATTTCATGAACCCCCAAATTAATTTTTTAACTGACGTAGACCCCTAAGGGGTCGATATGGACCACTTTATGGGAATCACTGAAATAGACGAATCTGAAACGCAAATATATATATATAATATATATATATATATATATATATATATATATATATATATATATTATATATATATTATATATATATATATATATATATATATATATATATATATATACATTATATATTCTTGTATCGACTTGTCATTGACCAGTCAGTGTACTGGGTAAGTCAGTTTCTATGGTAAGTCAAACATGTCATCATACCACATAATCGACAGCGAATTACCGCGACTCTTTTGAAGGACATAGGTATGTATAATAGAACATGAGAGCTGGCAGACACATTTTCAAATTCTGCGGCAGAAGTTAAATTATTCGAGGTGGATATCTGGCCTACATCTTAACACGAAAAAAAAAGCAGGTGGGTTATGTGACAAAGAATCTTAAGTACATTTCTCATAATAGACCTTAAGAAAAGGTTACGTTTTAAAGGAAAAGCTCCGTGATTTCATTTATAATAAAACAGGATTTATTATACTGTTTACTTTAAACAACAATTTATTTGCGCCGCGGAAATTTCGATCAGCTTATTTCTTGTTTTATTTATTATATTTAAGTCGACCGATTTGTTTGTCTTCCATTTCATCGCTGTGTCCATTCTTATGCATTGAATTCAGAATTGTATCGTCTTCGCCGTCGTTTGTATGCACAGGGGAAATTAATTCTTTGTTGTTCATATCCTCAATACTGAGGCTATCTTCGGGCTTGTCTGGTGCTATTTTTAATATAATTTTTATAGCGTATATTGACATACAAAAGAGTGCCAGATGGCAGATTACAGGTGTCTACAGCACATTTTCCTGTGAGATTAGCAGCAAATCTTAAACCCTCACGAGAACCATAGTTTTGATATCAACTTTCGAGAATGCACGAAATGGAGGTTTAAAGAAGAATAGTCTTTTTTTAAGTAATATAAAGCTAAACGAGCAGTGTAAGCGCTGCGGGGTTAAAACCACAACAGTAGAGTAATTGGTTCTTGGACAACTTTCGCCCAGTCATCTTTCAACGTGCGGTCATCGTGGTATTATGTTAATTAGATTTCCTTAATAAGGGGATTACATCGCACTAAATATCAAAAATATTATGAGTTTGACGAAGTTTCTAGAGAAAACCCTTTTCTGCAACGGTTATGAAAAAATTTTATGTTAAACTATAGGTCATAAAATATTAATTGTATTGTTGTAAATAATTTGTTGAGTTGGTACGGCTCTGATAATTTAATGACGTGATGAAAACAATAGCTTTTTATAATACACTAGCTTTCTGCCCGCGGCTTCGCCTGCGTGGATTTCGGGATTGGGTCTATAAAAGGTTAAGGCTCATAGCTTTTGCCCACGGCTACATATGCACGGAAGTCGGTTTATGGCGCGAAGGTTTTATCGCGCTTCCCGTGGGACTATCCGTTTTTCCGAGATAAAAAATACCACAAAACCTTGCTCAAGAATCACTCTATCTATTGATGAAAACCGCATGAAAATCTGTGCAGTAGTTTTTGAGCGAAGCCTTTATTGCACCTCCCGTGGGATCTGTTGATTTTTCCGGGATAAAAAGTAGCCTATGTTACTCGGGATAATGTAGCTTTCCAAAGGTGAAAGAAGTTTTGAAATCGGTCTAGTAGTTTCGGAGCCTATTCATTACAAACAAACAAACAAACAAATCTTTCCTCTTTATAATATTATAGTATAGATGTTTATTTGATTTTTTTTTAAATTCTCTTTATAAGACACGAATTAACCGACAAACAAAAGGATCCAACGTCTTTGACAAATTGCATTGTTTGTGTTTCTAATTACTTAGATGCTCTTTTATATATATATATATAATAAAGAAAATACTTCAAATTAAATTTTTTATTTGGCTACCGCTAACATGAGCATAAATTTTAGTACTGAGGCAAATCAAAATTAACTTTATTCTAATATCGTCCAAATTTTTTTCCTACCCTACCTATTCAGGACGTATTTTTTAGCTAATATGAAGAATGGGCGCAACAAACTTATCAGCTTTATCAAAAGTAATAACAATATTTACAATAAACTAAATCGTTATCATACAACGTACATATGTGTTTACAATTTATAAGGGCAAACAAATATTTACACTTTGGAATGTAATGTCTTCATATCAACACCAAGCATTGGTATCATTTAAATAATCATTCACTTTGTAACAGTCCTTACTCATTAGCGACTTTTTAACATGTACCTTGAATTTATGAAAAGGCAATTCAGATACACTATGTGGAATCTTATTATAAAAATGTATACATTTGCCCATATTATTTATTGAGATACGGTTCGTTTTAATAGGGTACCTTTTTTTTTTTTTTTACTCTGAGGAAAATGCATTAAATTGCATACCCCGGCTGTGGCGGTTATGTGGGGCTCTCCTCCCCAGAAGTGGGAGGCCTACCCACTAAAAACCTCAGGGATGGCCTTCCTCAGGCATGTAGGGAGCCCCCGGGAACATCAAGCCACTTCCGGGAACCCCCAGCCTCCGCTCCCCTGCCTAGACGGGAGCCCTCCTCGGGGGAGGCTACACTACCTCCCCCGGTCTCCTCCACCGACGACGCCCCCCGGCCACGGAAGGGGCGTGGTCCATCCCGGGTCGCCGTAGCAGTCGCGACTTCCTCGCGCCCGCCGGCGACCCTTTAATAGGGTACCTAATATGAATTCTTGATTTCGCGAACGAAAGCCTTGACGTTGTGGAACCTTACTCCCACACTCATCGCCCTTACTGGTAACACCAACAAATCTTCAACACAACATTCCCAACAGCCAACTATGTTAAGACATTTTATATTACTCGTCTTTTCAAAACATGTACCGGGTCTCGCTGTGGCAACAACATAGTTGAAGGGACATAGTTGGACGCCAGGAATGTTACGCTTCCTCATAGCACATATAAACCAGAGATGCAACTTAAATAATAAAAGTTCCATTCTGTTGTTCGCCATATTGACTCCGCAGTAATCTTGCAACCGTAGTAAAACGAATAATAATAAAATACCATAAATAAAAAACGCATTTATTAACATTTAACAGGTTATTTTTTTATTATCATTATATCGCTTATTTAACTATAGACAAACGAATAATAATAAAATACCATAAATAAAAAACGCATTTATTAACATTTAACAGGTTATTTTTTTATTATCATTATATCGCTTATTTAACTATAGACAGACTATAGACAGATGCACAAGAACTATTGTTATCATAGATTAAAATATTTATGGACTATTGCATTTAGATTCTGGTCGTAATGAGAACCGTCCTATGGAAGATACTTAAACGCATATTAATGCAAAATTAAGGTTTCAGAACTTTACCAAATTGCAATGGGACCACACAGAAGCAACAATTTTCAAATAAAAAAATAATCACCACAATTGATTCACCCTGTCGAAAGATCTCAGGTAACAAAAATAAATATAGTCGGATTGAGAACGACCTCCATTTTTGAAGTTGTTTAAAAGGAATATAAAATAACACAGAGCGGGTATAATACAGTTAAAATATTGTTTTGGACAATTCAGGATATTATTATTGAAAAAAAAATCAAAACATAAATCGTGATATTAGCAACAAATGTTCGCTTAATGGTCTCTTAAAGAAATGGCATCTGTTTTGGAATCTATGCATCTGTTAGCGACGTGTGAACTATTTAGACTAAAATGTATTTTGAAAGTAAAATTATTATAATTGAAAATTACATTCGAAAAATGATGGTAGATGTGACTGTATGAACAAGTACTCCTTTGCACATTAGAAAAAGATCAAGACATTTTACGCGCGCATTTTAACATGACGTCACATCAATTTTAATATCGGCGATGATCCAAATGACACTAATATAATTACACACTACTATATAACTTTTGTTTATATAACTTAGAATTTATAATTAACATGGAAACTGAATAAAAATTGTTACTTACATATGAATTTCTCGTGTCACAAGGTTAGTTACCATACTCCTCCGAAGTGGCTTGACAGATTTTTATGAAATTTTATATGCATATTCAGTAGTAAATAAATATACAAATATATAAATATTTGTTACACTTACACCAATTAGCCTAGCCCAAACTAAGCTCTGTAAGGCTTGTGCTATGGGATCTAGGGTAACGGATAGACATACATTATATCAACAACCATGACTAAGGTACAAATGCTCGCATTCATCACACAAACATCTGCCCCCACCGGGACTCGAACCCGGGACCTCAGAGATGGCGACACCTTGAAACCGGTGTATTATCCACTCGACTATGGAGGTCGTCGTAGGTCTGAAAATCGGCCACCATCTAAATCAAAATCAAAATTAACTTTATTGAAATATGACTTTATGGAAATCTCAAAAATTGACAGTGTTCCACTACTACATTGTGCATGTTTTATAGATATAAACCTTCCTCTTGAATATACCTATTTATTAAAGAAAACCGCATTAAAATCCGTTGCGTAGTTTAAAGGTTTAAGCATACATAGCTACATACATACACACAGACATACGCTGACGAATTCGCGGGCACCAACTAGTATCTCTAATAAGGTTAGCTTCCCAGCCAGTTCCATCAGTTCATCAGGTAATAGTGATTTAAGTAAGTTAACCGCATTTAATGTGAAGATGTTGAAAGTAGTTACAACAAGTGTCGCTGGCAACGACAGACCGCGGCTAATGTCCAACAATTCAATGCGTACTTTGTAGGTAGGGACAATGCTTCTCCGATTGCAATCTGAGGGAAGGTCGCTGGTGCTAACGTTGGTCAAGCATTGGGTAATTGCTTCGCAGGAGAGTTATTGGTAACTTCTGCTGGTGACTCAGGACTGGACTTGTGTAACTTAGGAGTGATTGTTTCAAAATGTATACTTAAAACATATATTTAAAATTTTATAACGGTTTAAATTTAAGCGCCATATATTTTTACATTTATTTATTTATGAGCTTGCGATTACATTTATATGTATAATATATATATTTATATACACAAATATACATATTTATATTATAAGGAGTTTGTCCTTATGATTTATTTTACGTAAAATCTTCGTAAATTATGGGTAAACACAAAACCATCGGGTTGTAGAAGAATGCCAGTGCTTTGCTCACATCCTTTTGTGGGTAATTCCAATCACTGAGCTATGACCCTTTTACACTTCGGCAGCGCACACAACTTTTGGTTTGTACTGGGTTATTGTTTTAAGTAAATGAAGATTTTATCTCTGTCTGTAATTACTTTTAAACCCTAAAATGCAAGTTTTAGTTGCAATTTAATCCCAGAATTAGGTTATTTTCAACTAAAAATAACTCAATTACCTTGTTTTTTTCGAGAATTTTGTATATTATTGTATTATTTAATGTCTATTAACGCGTGCGTTCGTGAATTTTTCTCACTTAGTTATTATTAAGTAAATAAAGAAACCGTTATGATAATAATAAGTCAAATTCTTTGTCATATTTTAACCCCAAATATGCCCGGAATGATTGAATCAGTATATCACTTCAGTTCAAACTTACTTATTTCAGTATCTCTCACTTCACTCACTTGTGATCAGTCCCAATTCCCATTTTTGGGGAGAATTAAATGTTTATTGGGAAAAGGGGGAATTTAAAGGACACATGGTTAATTCGAACTTATATATTTAAATATATTTTATAAATATTTCTATTCTTTTGCCAGTACTTTTACTGATGGCGTACAGAATACGCAACCGTGATCTCTCTGTACACAGGCGTCATTTTGAGTAATAGCGTACAGCGCATACAAATTAATACGTACGTACGGAAAATACCAAATCACTAATTAAACGGTACCTTAGCACTTAAGTATTTCAAGTTTTAATTTCACACGAGGACGCAACTTGTTATTGTACATGTCGCGGTAGTGACTTACAGGAGTGGCAAGCAATTTTGAACATTATGACTCTTTTAATCGAGTCTGAATTTTTCGACAGACGCATGCTTATTCAACCAAACGCATATTAAAAAAATCTACATTTTCACTCTTGAGAGTAAATTGATAACCATTATTAATAGCAAAGTAAAAGTGGATAGCAGCAATTATTATGAGCCAATTTAGTCATATCAGCGATTAGACATTTTACTGCTGTAAGAAATTGGTTTAGGCTACCTAAGCCTGTCTCCTAACGTTTAAAATTAACGACAACAGTCACGCTATTCGACTCCCGGTGTAAAAGCGGTTCGTCACGAGCTGTCAGTTACGTAGAGAAATAAATTGTCGCTAAAGTAACACTAGAACGTGTGACGAAACGATTTCAGTCTAGCTTCTTACTCACAGACGGTATTTCTTTTTGGTTTGTTGCTACAACTAAATCTGTTTCGCTGCATAAAATTTTCCGATCAGCCCTTCTTTCAGATCAAATCCACCAGGGATTTCATCTGAACGAACGGGGCATAGTGATTTATGCCCCGTCCCGAATGGAAGAAGTGCTTCTGACCCTGGCGAGGGATACCGATTGTACTTCTTAATTGACTGTATCATCCCCGAACATTGCCAAATATATAACTAACAAGCAATGGATATACTGTTGGTTTGTCACTCTTATCATACTAGCTAAATTCTTCTATACATTATTAAAAGATCTTAGATTGTCAAGAGTATCCGTAAATCATGTGCTGGAACGTGTAGTAAAGGCGGCTATCACGGTAGAGAGATAAATGCTGACTAGTGAGAAGGAATGGGAGGCTCGCCTGCTACTGCGATATCACATCCTCGCAGGCAACGAAGAGGGAGCGTGATAATTATCCGTACAACGCTGCTTTCCTATGGCAGTCTTCCATAACTACACGAGGCGAGGCCTGCCTGCTAAGACACTGTTGACTCCTGATGCACGCTGCCCAGGGCAATCTTTTAAAGGTGCAAGGCTCGACCTGAAGCTAGTCGGGCAATCCCAGGTTAGAAGAAATTGTATTCCCTAGTCTAGATGACCCCAGCTATGGAATACGGGACATCAACGTGGTTTGGTGAGTACGCCCCGCTTTCTGCCGCAAGTTACACATACTTTTACGCCTGTTAAGTGAAAGTGACTAATAGAATTCTATTTCTTAGTAGAAAAAGTATCTAGGGTAATGATAAAAAGTGCTGACATCGATAAGGTAGTTCACAACAGTGTGTTTTTCCAGAAACTTTCTGTCCCGTGCTACCAAACTATAAAATGAATTGCAGCCTTCGCAATTTCCGAAACGATGCGATATCCAAACTTTCCAAAAAAAAAATTTTCCCCATTTATAAGGCCGGCAACTCCCCTAATGCTGCAGGTGTCGATGGGCGGTGGTAATCGCTTATTATCAGGTGATCTGTTTGTTTGCCTCGCTGTAACATAAAAAGGGCTCCTAAGCCTACACCTGGCTCACAAGTACTAGGCGCTGCTTCTGCTCCCCCTATTTTTTGCAAACTATAGACCTGGTATACGCACGGTGAATACGTGGAATGTTATGAGCTTTTGTCTCATATAAAAACACCGATGTACATATCATGTATATCATTTGGTGGCAGACATTGGTAGCCAAGCAGACAACTCTGATATAGAGCCTCCCTCCGGTAAAAATCATTCATCATTAAGGTCCTTTGTCCCCTAGCTGGAGCAGAGGGCGTCCATAGTGAGTCTCCATCCCGCACGGTCTTGAGCTTCGTGTTTGAATTCGCTCCAGGTTTTTCCAATGGCTTTTGCTTCGCCAATGACAAAGGTTTAATTAGCAGAAATCTGGTAAGCCAGGAGTGCACAAGATAGAAATAAATGCTGATCCAATAAACAGACTACGTAACAAAACACCTACGCAAATTGCCGCCGGAAATGATTTCGTAAATCGAACCTGCGAACTAGATTAAAGAGATTAAATCGAATTAAACATAATTAAACTTTTCCAATATCGGGCGAACTCAACGAAGCCATTCAGTGGTGTTGGGATTGGTTGACTCATCTTGATTTGTTAACGTGACCTAATGAATAATCAGATGTCATGTCTCAAATATTTTTATTTAGATGCACACGACTTGAAGACAATTTTTTATTGACATTGCTTAATTGCATATTAAAAGTATTTTGATTTTATCTTCGATATTCAGGACACTAATCTTTACATCATTAATAAATGCCTGTTAAAGCTGTATTTCACGACTATTTATAAACCTCGCCTTAAAACTGAAGATGAGGAGGCTAGAGGCTCAAAGTACAGGAGAATCTCGTTAATCCGGCAGATATCAGACTAGGGACTACCCTAGTCTATATCCGGCACTAGCCGGATTAGTGAAAACGCCGAATTACTGGAAAGTGATAGTACATATATATACATACATAAAAATACACAAAAAGTACAAAAGAAGTCTAGTTTTATTTTCAAGATTTAAGTAAAAAGTACATAGTATTGAATTATAGAAAAATAAAGAGTTTAGTAGTCTTTTTAAAAAAATACGTTTTAAAATACATAATCGTCTTATACCTATATCTGCGAAAAATTGTTAAAAGTGTTGGTCAATGAGCATTTTGATTGAGATTATTTTTCTGCAATTTTCACCAAGATAGGTTTTCTCTAAAAAGTTATAGCTATTTTATCAATACAAGGTAGCGAATGCAAAAAAATGACAAAAGGCAACAATTTCAAAATCAGGGTATCAATTTTTTTTCCTTTTGTTTTTATCGATAAAATAAAGCAGTGATTTTCATACGTGTTCTATATCGACCGCTAGGAGTGTATGACAACCTGCAAGGGGTCTACGTAAGCGTAAAAATAATTTGGGGGTCCATGAAATGAAAATGGGGGTTCAAGATGATGAATCTTAACATACACTGATAGTACTTACTTACATTAAACTATCTTCTAATATAAAGACTTATACATTATTTATAAAAGTACCTTATGGGGGGGGGGGGGGGAAATGCGACCCTATGCACCATGACACCGCGCTGGCAAGGCGCGGCCGTGTGTGGGCTCTCCGATCATAAGAGGACCGCCACTAAAGTCCCTAAACCCTAAAGCTTTCGCGATTCGACCGCCATGTGTCCCGGGGCCGTGGCGAGCCGGCGGTTATGTGGGCTCTCCTCCCCAGAAGGGGGAGGCCTACTCACTAAAAACCTCAGGGATGGCCTTCCTCAGGCATGTAGGGAGCCCCCGGGAACATCAAGCTACTTCCGGGAACCCCTAGCTTCCGCTCCCCTGCCTAGAGGGGAGCCCTCCTCGGGGGAGGCTACACTACCTCCCCCGGTTTGCAAAAGGTCTACGACACAAAAAGGTTTGGGAACCTCTGAAATAAAGTTTAATTACACCCCTGTTCGTCTGTGAAATTTATAAAAACAGACACTGTATAAATATCATATACGGTTGTATAAAATTATCCAGATTTTATCTAGATTAAGCAGATTGTATAATATAGTTCAGTCAAAGATTTGATTGTTTCATCTAATGACGCTAACATTATAACCTCATTGAAAGATATGATATCACATTAAACAAAGAGTAAAAGATCAGCAATGCGAATGAATCAATCCTTTCAACGAGATCTTAATTAACTTTCTATAGATTATGTTGCATTATTGACATAGACAATGTCTTACATGAACCTCTTTACGCAACGTATTTTACTGCTGATTTCTTTTACACAAAGCGAATTAAGTAATAGCTGATGAGGACGTAAATCAGCAAAACTAGTGGCTCTTCTGTGACGTACTCATTGGGAGTTCGCCTCTTTCAGTATCCACAGTGTGTCCGATTTCGAATAAAGAACCCGCAGAGTTTGATGTAGCAAGTTATGCCTCCTATACACTAGTCGCGAAGTTGAACGACGTTAGACGAATACGATTATTTATACCTCCTCTGCACTAGTCGCGAAGTTACTCAGCGAAGTACTCGAGAAACTTTGGCTACAGTCCGAATTGCGACATTATACATTCGTTCAACTTCGCGATGAATTCATTCGCTCTAAAGTGCTGATAGCTTGGGCACGTTTTTAATGGACGACATGATATTTATCATTAGGGTCCCAAAGTAAGAAATGGTAAGGGTAAGAAATGTAAAAAAATGTCTTGATTTGTCTAATTTTTTTTTATTGCCTTACGTGGCAGACGAGCAAGCGACACACCTGATGTTAAATGTTAACCGCAGCTCATGGACTTAGCAATCCCAGGGGTGGACAGAGCTAAGCCGCTGCCTACCGAGATAAGATTACTCTCTTTAAGCCTCGTTTGAACAGGGACATGTCATTGCGTAGGGGAAACAGCGCAACAGGAAGATCATTCCACAGCTTACATGTCCGTGGAAGAAATGATCGCTGGAAACGCACCGTACCAGACGGGAATGGATCCAGGTAGAAAGGGTGAAGTCTATTGCGGCGTCGAGTGGTACGGTGATAGAATAGTGCCGCTGATACCAAGTCAAACATTTCCTCGGAGCACTCCCCGTTGAAGAGTCGATAGAATAAAAGAAGAGCCACAAAGGGCTCCAAAGTCCCTCCGCTGCTCCAGTGACTCCAATTTATCCGTCAGATTGGGATCATCAATGATTCGCACAGCCCGTCTTTGAAGGGAGTCAAGTGGGTCGAGCTGGTATTTGGGAACGCCTGCCCAGAGATGCGAGCAGTACTCCACGTGTGGTCGAACCTGCGCTTTGTAAAGTACAAGCCGCTGACCAGGCGTGAAGTAACGCTTAGAACTGTTCAAAACGTCCAACTTTTTGCTCGCCAGTTTGGCTTTGTCCACCAAGTGACTCCCAAATTGGACTTTGCTGCTAATGTCGACGCCGAGGATCCCAACACTTTCAGAAATACGAAGGGGTACACCTTGGAACTGAGGCGCCATGACAAAGGGGTCCCTCTTGGCTGTGAACGCGCAAACTTATGTCTTTGTAGGGTTGAACTGAACTAAGTTCCTTTCTTCCCATTCCGAGGCCCGCCCAAGAGAGTCCTCGACTTCAGACACAAGTTGCAACCGTCTTTCCTGTATAGTAATTAGATTAATAGATTATGGTTAAGTTCATCTTCTGATTGTATTTCTCAAATTGTCTACAAAATCGTATTTTAAATTTAAAAACATTAGACAATTGCAGTACTTATAAACAACAACTGCCGAGGAATAAGGAAAGAATTATAATTAACTGAAGTTTAAATTGACAATAATTTGAATAAGCTAGCGGAAATCCGAACCTTCTAAGGGTGAAGGGTTCGTTTACTTAAAACATTAATTCGTAGAACAACAGACATAATTTCACATAATTCGTTATTAAATTTAATACAAAGGTTTTGCAAAAAAGTTTTAATTGAAAATTCTGTCTTTCGATTCATATCCACCTATATAATAATATTTTTGAGCAGCGGCTGTAGTATTGGTTTGTGAGTAGAAGCTTTGCCCGCAACTTTGTTTGCTTTAGAAGTTAAAACATAAAAGTATAGTTTTTATAGATATAGTGTAAACTTGTTTAAACGTGTAAAGGAAGTTGGGTTCAGGTTATTTATCTGAGGCCTGCATTTAATTGACGATTCTGTAAAAATATAGGCTGTAAAAAAAAATAGCCATTGCTGGTTCCTTCCAGTCTAACATCGTAAATTTGTGAACCAATGGCATATTAGCATCTTTGACGTGCAAAAATGATTGTGAAAGTCTTATTTGAATAATTTATTTTTGATTTTGAGTCGTGTGACTGTGACACAAAACAAGCTCCATTTTTCTTAAAATATCAAGTGACAGATAACTTTACCTTCAATGCGTTTTTTTTTTTTTTTTTTTATAGGATAGGGCAGCAAACGAGCAAACGGATCACCACCAACACCAGAGGAGTCACAGATGCGTTGCCGGCCTTTTAAAAGGAAATAAGGGGGAAGGAGGGGTTCGGCCTCCGGTACCCTCACTCACTCGGCGAAACACAGCGCAAACGCTATTTTACGCCGGTTTTCTGTGAGGCCGTGGTATCACTCCAATCGAGCCGGCCCAATTCGTGCCGAAGCATGGCTCTCCCACGGTAAAACATCATCACGCGTCAAGCGTCACATCATCACCATCATCACCCTGACCTTTTTTCACTATTAGGTGGGGTCGACGCATATAAGCTATGCGGTAACAATCGCTAAGTATAATATGATTCCCGTGAGGTTCACAGCAAATCTGCAACAGCCGCAAGAATACACTGCAGATCTTTGCATATCTATATACATATTTTATAAAACCAATATGTCGTTATTAATTGCATGCTGATAAATTCTTTGGTCTGTTTGACCAAAGTATTGCTAATGCGATAAAGCTAACATTTTGGGCACACTACACAAAGCTGATAAGTTAAACTAGTCTTTTATAGTTTTGGTTATATATTTTATAAACTTGAGCTAAGTTTAAACTAGTCTTTTATAGTTTTGGTTATATATTTTATAAACTTGAGCTAAGTATTTATTATTAGATTAATTAAAATAATTATTTTTTTAGCTTTATATATTAACTAACGATACGCCCCGGCTTCGCATGGATGCAATGCTTGATACTAAATACACTACAGAAACACTCTGAACGTTGTATATAATCGTTTGCAATGTAAACGGAAAATATAACAAATCAAAAAAAAATATATATATTTACGACATCACATTAGAAACATCAAAAATAACAGTATTTCTCCGCTATTTAAAGGATGTTATTATTAGAGATCGGATAATCGGATGCATATTTACCTAAAGTTAGTTTAAGACAAAATATGGAAACGGATTTTTGTTGTTTTGTTAAATAAAATTTTTCACCATTTCTGTTTTTTTATTCATTTATTTAATTGATTATTGTTTTAGTCAAACTAGCTCACTTCTTTCGTATAACACTCTTCATGTAGTAAATCGTACATTCATAAATCGCACGGGGAACTGAAACTAAATTTCATGTAAATACGTATGCATAGTTGTATAAATGAACCCGGAGTCTCGGTCTTTTGAAAATAAATACCACGTGCTAATTTAGTAATTTTCAAACAATATCACTACGTTGAATTTGCAGTCCCGTATTTTCCCGGGATTTTTATTTAACAAAATGTATTTTAAAAAGCCGCTTCCATAATTTGTGAGCAAAAAATTAACTTTAGGTAAATATGCATCCGATTATCCGATCTCTAGTTATTATACATATACACCTTCCTATTCAATCACTCTATCAATTAAAAACCGCATCAAAATCCGTTGCGTAGTTTTAAAGATTTAAGCATACATAGGGATATAGGGACAGAGAAAGCGACTTTGTTATACTATGTTATATTAAGCTAATTACTTATTAGGTTATTAATTACAATAATAATAGTTTCATAAGGGTTCAATATGTTCATTTGTGAATTTTTTAATGTCCGTTGTTAAAACTATTAAGAATGTTATTTATATAAAGGTGATAACCAGACTATAATATTGTCAAATCCGAACCACCTACGTAATAAGATCAAAAGTCACACAAGCGTTCTCAGCAACGGCGAAGCGTAACCCTTTTTCTATTTACTTTTGAGGGAGGCGTCTTGGAATAACGCGTTTTGACACGCTTTGACGTGCATACGACGACATGAGAAATCCATTACCTATATTGAATCAATAAAACTGTTCCGATGTCTTTTATTAGGTGAATCAAAACTATGTTAATGGAGAACAAATGTATTGTCTCAGTTCTGCGCTTTTATGAAATGCCTTAACTATATTTACTACACAAATCAATAAAAGCGCTCATTACATTAATAAGACATATTTAAATACTAATAAAGTTTTAATGATCAGCCGTATTTATTCATTTAAATAAGAGGTTCCCAAACTTTTTTGTGTCGAGACCCTTTTTTTTTTTTTTATTAATGTCTGGAAAATGCGTTACGCATACCCCGCGGCTCGGGAACACCGCGGGGTTATGTCGGACTCTCTGCGCGCTTGGGGGCCGAATGCCAGCCAAGTGCGCGGCCTACCGACTAAAAACCTAACAATGCCCCTCACTGACGCCTTGCCGCGAGAGCTTCGATCGTCGGCGGGTCCTCCCCCCATCAGATGAGGGGGGGGACACGCCAAGGGGAGCTGCATCGCAGCGTGACAAGGTCATGGGAACACGTGAGAATTCCACGACCTCGTCGGCGTCATTGGCTCGCCCGCGGCGAGCCCCTCTCACCCCCCCGTTTTGCTGGGGGGGCCGTCGATCCCCCGGGACATCCAGGGGATCGTCGACTGACGGCGACCTTTGTATAGCAGGAATCAGCCTTCCCGGGCCTGGTCCCCGCTGGTCACCGACAGGAGGAAGGAGGCGAGCGAACTCGCGCCTCCTCCGCCCTGCACGCCTGCGGCGTCATGCCGGAGCCTCGGGATCCGCCTCCCTCGCCCGCTCCGCCGCCTCCTTCTGCGTCATGACGTCGGCGCAGAAGGAGTTTACTAGCGCCCACGTCCTCTCCCCCTCCAGCATGGCGCGTGTGTCAAGACCCTTGCCATGTTTTTCAGTTTTGGGTAGACTAGACTACTTACCTGATATTGAATGCCTACATCTACAACTTACAACATTTTATTAATAAACATTTATAATATTTTTTTTTACTTTATTAGTTCTTTTATAAATAATTTTATGACTTTATATTAGAAGATAGTGTAATGTAAGTAAATTAGACAACGTTCCGTTTTCTTGTGGTCTATTTAGTATCAACATAGTATTAATGAATCTGCAAACGGCCTAAGCCGTATGGACAGGTCTTGACCAACGGTTACAAATGCACGTATGGTCGCCATAACGGTGGTGCAAACAGCCGGTTCCGGGTTCGACTCGAGTCGCTTGTTGTCAATGTTGGTCCGTCTGATTATAGAACCGATAACTCGCCACGAGTAACAGGCCAAAGCGATTGCATAACTTCGGCACTGATGTTTGTAAATTAACTGGTTGCTGTCAGCTGTCAAAACAAATTAAAATCGCCCAGCTAATGATATAATTGGGTAGAAGACAATTTTTTTTATTCTATATATAATAAGAGTACTCTTTTAAATGAGAAATATTGTAGAAGTAACGATGTATCTGCGATGGTCGGTTGGTACAAAAATTGCATCCTGGGGATTGTGAGAGACGACTACAATTTTGTCAAAACATGCTGAGAGAAATTGACGGTGACCCTAATTTTTTGAGTAACATTGTATGGTCCGACGAAACCAACTTCAGTAATAACGGCATGTACAATCGCCGCAATAACCACTATTGATCTCAAGTGAATCCTCTTCGTGTTCACGAAATTAACAGTCAAGTAAGATTTTCTTTCAACGTTTGGTGCGGAATTATGAGAAATATGGTTGTGTTAGTCCATGTGTACGAAGGTCACCTAAACACTGTAAAGTATTTAGAAATATTGGATTTATTAAGAAATGAGTTAAATGGTTTCCCCGATGAAGAGCGAAACCAAATAATTCTACAGCAAGATGGTGCTCCAGCCCATAACAGCAGAATCACTACTGCCTGGATTAATAACCATTTTAATACATGGATTGGTACAAACGGCACAATCAGATGGCCTGCAAGGTCACCAGATCTCACCCCTTTAGATATTTTTTTTGTGGGGCTATGTAAAAGATCAAATTTACATTAAATCGTATGCTAATGTCAACGAATTGAGAGTGGAAGTACAAAATACTATTAATAATATTCACCACAACACACTTTTAAAGGCTACCAGCAATGAAATCGTACGAAGAATAAATTTGTGTATTCAAGAAAATGGGGTACATTTCGAACATTCATTTTTTGTACATACTTAATTAATGTTTTCCTTTCATTTAATTTATGAAGTTTGTTAGAGAGATTTGATCCTTATAATTGACCCTACCGATCGGTGCAATAAAAATACAGGGTGAAACTTTTGCAGATTTTAGTCGGTTCGATTACCGGGTGGGGCAAGTGAATTTTCAAAAATATTTGAATGCAGTTTTATTTCTTTTCAAAAATAAAGGAATGTTTCCTTTAAGTAAAACTTTCTATCTACAGTATTAAGAGTAATTCCCCTCCAGGTGGCATTACAAATTTCCACCCTGTATATACAACGTGTTGGGCCCTGTTATCGACGATTGTTAAATATCAAATAAATAAATTGTTACCGCGTTTTAATTATGCCTTTGGAGAACCCTAGGTCGACCATAGGGATTCTACACTCAATTCTTCTCTTCTTTTCAATATTCTCACTGGCATAGTTTAGGTACACCCACAACCCCGTAGCACAGCCAGGGCAGCGTAGGCCGGAGGTCCTCAAATGCGACACTCAATTCTGAGGGCCCCTACAATGCCTGAGGAGCTCCACATAACCGCTGGCTCTCCGCAGCCGGGAAAAAAAAAAGGTACAATAAATAAGAATAAAATGTAAAGGCGCGGATCGCCTATAGGTTGGTCTGTTATTGTCGCGTCAGCCAGCCACCACGTTGCAACAAACTGACTACTATCTAAATACTAGCGACAACATGCGCGAAACAGGTTTTTGGTGTAAACAATTTACCTGACGTTCCTATGGTGAAAGAGTAAATCGTGAGGCAATCTGCATACACCTGCGAAGAAATTCAAAGCTGTATTCAAGCAACACACACTGGGCCAACGCGGCAAACTAAGGCCCAATCGACCTGATATAGTGAGGGTAGACTCGTACCCCTCGTTGGGGACATATAAGAGCTGTGATGTTGAACTAACAGGGGATGAGCTTGAAGTCAAGGAGTTGCTGTTTCTATACTCAATTCTACACCTTTTTTTTTTGTTATCTTATCACTGAGGAAAATGCATTGAATTGCATACCCTGCACCCCGGGAAAGCGCAGAATTATGTGGGGCTCTCCTCCCCAGAAGCGTGTAGGCCTACCCACTAAAAACCTTAGCGATGCCCCTCACAGACGCCTGCTGCGAGCGCTCGATCGACGGCGCGCCCGACATCGCCGCCAGACGCGCCGAGGAGAACTGCCCGCGGCGTGACAGGTCCGTGGGATACCTGTGAGGACGCTACCACGACCACTCAATTCTACACCTAGTACTTGAGTGTGTCTAGCTACTCACCGACGCAATCCTGACTGTTCGCGGACTGCTGCAGAACCTACCTTCTTTAAACCATTGACACCTTTTAGACACTGCAGCGACTGGATCGAAGAAGGGCAGTGGTGCTTTGATTTTTTCAGACAGTTCGGACACTGAATATTAATTCTAGTTCCCACGACCTACTGTATAGTATATAGTATAGATATAAATTGTAACTATAATTATACGAACCTTTTATTTCGCTCATGCGAGTAGGAGTAGAAGCGTTACATTGGCTAGAACAATAAATTAAACTGTATCTTAAAGGTGTATAAAATAAAAGAATTTGCGTTGTATTGTATTGTATTATTAGACAAATTCGTATAAACCCGCGAAGAATATCCAGACTAAAGCCTGATCTTAAAAACCTCGTCTCACGACGACACAAGAAATCCATTATCTATGTCGAATCAACGTTACTTTATCGAATCCATTTCACTGGCAGGTTTTAAGCAAAGTAGTGGTAAGTCTTTGAATTTACCTTATATTCATTCGTATATTTTACTTCCGAGCTGGGTGATTGACGGAGAAAAATTTACTGAAACTTAATTATTGGATTATTAAACTTTTATTGAAAAATGTGTCAATTTTAATCATAACGAACTAAAGAACAATTTTTCTCTTGAGACCAACATTTGTCAAATCTGATTATTGAAACATAAAAGTTTAAGTTGTGAAGATTCAGTAAAATTTACCAAAAATATCTTTAAAAAAATTTATATAATCTGGTTATAAATTCACAAGGCTGAAGTCGTAAATCATCCAGTCACCTGTTTATTGCCATAAAAGTAAATTTTTACATTTTATTTTGATCCAACAGTAAAAGAGTCGATTACTAAGCTGATCGATCCTACTCTACTAATGTCCGGCACCTTTCTGAGACCTTCATCAAATCCTCCATCAGACTCCTGGGCTTACCAACGCTGAGAGTCTACCTTTTATAGATTACCGCCCCAACGGGCGTCAGTCCAGAGAATAATGTGCCCTGTCCACTGCTACTTAAGGTTCGCAATTCTTCAAGCTATGTCAATTACCTTGGTTCTTCTACGGATTTCGCCCTCAATAAACAAAATTTGACAGTAATATTGATATACGTAAAAAATACATTTGACAGATGGTCTTACGAAGGGACAAGGATAGATGCTTTAATTGATCGATATATGTCGAGTTTACGCAGAAAAATCCAAGTATGTTTCTTTTTATTATAACATATCGAGAAAACTCTGTTCAAATACAGTAACCAATAATGTGAACAACAGTTAGTTATGGGAACCGAGATTATTTTTCTTGTATTATTTTAAAAAAAAGACATCGCCCCACTCTAGGTTTTTTATCCTGTATCACGGATGGAGTCATAAATATATTATAAGCACATAAACCCAGACGGGAACAAATTTTTGAAGGTCATACGAAATGTCTGACCCTGCAATCGAACCCGCGACCCGTTCCGTAGTAGCAGAACACCCGACCGTTATGAATTTTGAATAGGCAAAACTTTGACAGAGCCGCGAATATCTTAATAATATCACCAAGAACACCGAAATAGAAAGACTATAATCTGCATGAAACAATACTAGATTTTTGCGGTCACATGTTTCGGTCAGAGCACTTAGGCGAATTCAGCAGAACGAGCATGACACAGTTATAGTCGAATCGATTTTAGTGGGTCGCAATAACGACGATATTTGAAATGGATGTGGTGAATTTGACGCGTTTGTGATACAAAAGCGGTACTGTTGGGTTTGTCACTCACAGAAGATGCTAAGCAATGCAACGCTTTATAGCTTTTATTCTAAAATGATAGCGTATATTTTCTGAAATCACATGTTGCCCTCGTTGCTGATATGTTTATTAAATATCTTGAATTTTGATAGAGGCATATAGTGATAGTGATAACAATGGTAACTATGGGTTCAAACCCCTGTCTTGTATGTAATGATAACGATTTTAACAAGCACCTTAATACATTGCAATAAATGTTATTTTTAGACTTATAATTATAAATAAGAAAAATGTTGCTTTTTATATTACATTAATTATTTTACAGCGTGATTAGCAACTAATGCTATTTTGATTAAAGCATATTTGTCATTGCTTACTGATAGATGCAGACCTAAGTATCCTTTCACACGCAGCATCGTATTATAATAATCCATTCTTGGTTTCATCTTTATAATTTTTCATGTTTTAGTTTTGCGTATCTTTCGTATAATTCACATTATATAGTGTCATGTGCATGTGAGAGTTAATAAAGAATTTTTAATTACACAAAATAGAAGTCAAAGATTCGTTTTTGCAAAATAATATGTCTATCTAAATTTCTCTGAGTCAATTCTAAATTATCTATATAAGCCACATAAATATCTTGCAACATGCTTGTCTAAATCTGCATACCGAATTCCGTAAAATAATTGTTCGTCATAATGTGTATTATAATATCGCTTTAGTGTACCAGTGAGTAACAAGCATGCAGGAATACAAGCGAAAGAAAGTAAGAACAACGCACATATTGCGTGCGTCATGCCATGCCACATCGAATGGTGCTTATACTTTTCACGCGGAATCTAAGGAGTTTCGCATAGAAGATGAATACCGCAGTCGCTTGTCGGTCAAGTCATCGGTCGGTCCAAGTTTATTTCACGACAAACTTACATGCAGTAATAGCGCGTAGTTTTCATTTTCGATTCATCCGCGTAGAATAGTGACTTTTATTTGCGTTTTTAATTGAATGTACCTAATTATTTTACAAATAAGACATACGTATAAATATTTATAACATTTTTAATTATATAGCCATCGTTATTTTAGCTTCAAATATAATTAATTTGTAAAGGTTATTATAAAGTAAGTGACTATCTTAATGATCACACTATTTGGGAATAGGGACACTATTCATAGAGCCATGTTTGGTAACAACATTATTTATAATATTGTATTATTTTATATGTGTATGTAAACATACATACGACTGTAATCGTATTAGGTATGATTGTATCTTATACTATATTGTATTTTTATATTATACTAGCTGGCCCAACAGACGTTGTCCTGTCAAATGTCAAATGTCTCAAATGTCACGTTGTCTCACGTTGTCTCAAATGTTTTTAAATAAATAATTTAGCTGAAAAACAATATCTATATGACCGTATTGTGAATCTAAACCATCCTCAAGCCCCCTGGAATACACACAAAAAATTTCATCAAAATTGGTCCAGTCGTTTAGGAGGAGTTCAGTCACATACACACGCACACAAGAAATATATATATTAAGACTAGCTGGCCCAACAGACGTTGTCCTGTCAAATGTCTCAAATGTCAAATGTCTCAAATGTCACGTTGTCTCACGTTGTCTCAAATGTTTTTAAATAAATAATTTAGCTGAAAAACAATATCTATATGACCGTATTGTGAATCTAAACCATCCTCAAGCCCCCTGGAATACACACAAAAAATTTCATCAAAATTGGTCCAGTCGTTTAGGAGGAGTTCAGTCACATACACACGCACACAAGAAATATATATATTAAGATTATTATAATTATTAACATTGAAAAGAGGAGATAAAAAATAGACCTTCAGAGTTTCTTGCCTGTTCTTCTCGAGAAGGCTCTCCCAATTTCCGAACAGGTGTCGAGTCAATATATTTTTTCTTTTTTTTTTTCCTTATTCGTACGTACGGACAAGGTTTTTGTTTTTTTTTATTTAAGCTTTTTTTTTGTTTTGTTTGTTGACGTCAATAAGTGCCTGTAAAGGTCTATGTTGAATAAATATTATTTTGATTTTGATTTGACAGACTTTCATTTCCTATTTTTATATTGTCTTCTTAAGGGTAAATTTTATACAAACTTTAAATGGCATATTTATTTATATCTAATCAACTGCATTATAATATGTTTCAATCTTCTCGTCACGCTGACGAAGTGTTACCAGTTCGATATTTAAATAGTTACCACAGCAACCAGATCTGCAGAGTCACGTGCGTTCATCCATCCAATTGTATCACAGAAACGAAGATAATTAATATCTTTGGTAATCTTGCACACTATCACACTTACCTCACCATATGCTTTCGTTGGATATTGGCGTTTGCCATTAACTCCTTATTATTCTCGGTGAGTATCGACTAACTATGACAATGAATGATACGATACACTTCGTTCATTCGTTTGTGTGAGTAATTGCGAAATAATTACTTGCAACAATAAGTCTACACGTACATCTGTGGTACTCCATAATCGATACGCGTTGCCTGTGTTTGCTGTGTGATTAAGATATATAGGAGTAGAAAATATCTCACGAGGAAATGTTCTTAAAAGAAAACATCAAGGCCATGACAATTGAAAAACAAGGATTTCAAAGATATTTCTGTCGCGCAGTGTTAGAACTCAACGATAAGGAAGCGCGGACAAAAAATACCTACAAATTGAAAACAAAATCAATGTTTCGTAGTTCTTTGTTTATATTATATACCAGATTTATTTACCTTAGCTGTGTAACTACGAGTATGTGTTACTAGTTTTAATGCTCAAATTAATTTGGATGTCTGAACACATCAAAATCTGGTTATTTTCATAGCTTTTTGAATACTTATATTTCTTATACTAAATCAATACATAGTATAAAACAAAGTCGCTTTCGCTGTATGTCCGTATGTATGCTTAGATCTTTAAAACTACGCAACGGATTTTGACGCGGTTTTTTTTAATAGATAGAGTGATTCTTAAGGAAGGTTTGTATGTATAATAAATGCATAATATAGTAGAGAAACACTGATAAATTTAAAGGTTTCTAATGTGATGTCGTAAATAAGCACGTTTTTTTGCTCTTATATTGCAAACGCTGGCTGAACCCTACGAGATAGACCAAAACAATGTACTACAGTATTGTACAACTTACAAAAATCCACAAAAAAGTCCGCGATGGTATATGTCTATCTCTTAGGGATAACCCACCATAACCATTTTTTCACTGCACCCGTGCGAAGCCGGGGCGGGTCGCTAGTAATAAATATACAAGAAAAGAAAACATAGGAATAGAGCGATAAAAACTATAGATTTTTAGGAAAAAAAAATATTGCTCTAGTGCAATTTTCCAGCGAGAAAATTAAGGACCACATGTTAAGGGAAAATGAGCCGCGCTGTTACCTCCTAATAATAGTTACAACTCGAATCTCAAAACTCTTACTTAGATACACTGGTATTCTGATACACTTGGATATACTCTGTACATGACCCCGTTTGTCTTCGCTTTATAACCTGTGGTGCACTTTATTCTTTAATTGGAAATTTTGAGTAACAGTAAGGGACCAGACACGGAATTTCATATGAATCACTAAATTATTATTTTCCTTATCTATATATATAAAAATGAAACCCGTTTCGCATTGTCACGGCATCACGTGTGAACGGCTGAACCGATTTCGATAATTCTTTTTTTAAATGTTTGTGGAAGTCCAAGGATGGTTCTTACGGAAAAAAATATTAAGAAAATCTCTCAGAAATATTGAAAAGTATACATTTAATTTTGCATATTTTAAAAAACGCGCGTTACGAATGTCAATTTTTTTTTTATACGAATGTCAACGTCATTCACAGCCATAGACTATATTAAAAGAGCATATACAATATAAAGTAGTGCATCAAAGCTACGCTAAGGCGGTACGAAGTTCGCCGGGTCAGCTAGTCAGAAACAATAGAGCAAACATAAATTTAAATCAACATTCGTAATGGGGTTTTTGCGCTTATCAGCAATTTCGCATGGTGGGTTTTATTAGTTGAGAATTGAGTTAGAACGTTAAATAGTGAACCGTAAGCTGTGAAGGTCGATTTTACTTTTGCTAGTTTTCTTTTAAATATGCAGCGGACTTTGATCGTTATATTTATGGACTTAAGCCAGTTGGCATCTTTCATCATTTCTTCAGCTAAGACAGCGCTGAGATGCTAGCAGTACTCGGCACTTTCCTACGATCACCAAATTATCGGAAATAGCAACATAATATATTTATTTAAACTTCATTACATATATTGGTGTACAATGGCGGACTTAATGTCTAAGGCACTTTTCTACAAGTCAACCTTTAGGTGATGCAGAGAAACAAAGAGACAGATGTACATAGACATTAAAACAGATATTAAATACATACACAAAAGATACCTATATATAGAATTTATAAAAAATCCTAACACATATGTAAATAAGTCATATATAATATAATACTACATAATAGCCTAATATCACATTTCCTAAGATTACCGTCGAAGAAAAGTTTGCGAAATTTGTTTTTAAGGCGTCCATAATAGAATGGATCGAACAAAAATACTCTTATAGCGAGCGAGTTACTATAAAGCAAACAACGTGCAAATGTAAAGACATTCCGTAGAATATCCTCAAAAAGCATCAATCTTATCCAATAAATGGCCTATCTGCTTATCCGCAGGCAACAGTTGCAAGTCATGACATGATGATATTATCAGAATAATGAAAGCCTTCGGAGGCTGTATCCAGTTGTGCCGGCGAGACGATTACTCCGAATTCTAGCAACGTTTAATTCATTCACGTCATTTCACTTTTTTCACAGATCCTAATTTTGGAGTTAATTGAGATCGTTGACGATACCTATACGATACTATTTAACTCAGTGATGAGTAGAGATCGGATAATCGGATGCATATTTACCTAAAAGTTTAAGACAAAGTATGGAAACGGCTTTTTATTGTTTTGTTAAATAAAATTTTTCACCATTTCTGTTTTTTTATTCAATTATTTAATTGATTATTGTTTTAGTCAAACTAGCTCACTTCTTTCGTATAACACTCTTCATGTAATAAATCGTACATTCATAAATCGCACGGGGAACTGAAACTAAACTTCATGTAAATACGTATGCATAGTTGTATAAATGAACCCGGAGTCTCGGTCTTTTGAAAATAAATACCACGTGCTAATTTAGTAATTTTCAAACAATATCACTACGTTAAATTTGCAGTCCCGTATTTTCCCGGGATTTTTATTTAACAAAATGTATTTTAAAAAGCCGCTTCCATAATTTGTGAGCCAAAAATTTACTTTAGGTAAATATGCATCCGATTATCCGATCTCTAGTGATGAGGCAAATATTTTTTTAATTTTTTTTATAAGATCGTTTTGAACTTGGATACAGGTTGAACGTGGACTAAAGTCTAGATTATTTTTTTAATGAAATGTCTGTCTGAATCTTCTGTTCGAACTGGTGTCCGCAACTTCGTCTGCGCATTAGTATTTCGAGTAGTTTATACTCGTATTAGCGTGGCATAGAAAAAACTAACATAACAATGTTAAAATTACACATAAATTTGAAAAATATAACAGCTTGACAATATTGAGGTGTTATAGTCGCTCTATAATAATATAACAATATTGTCAACATTATCTTTATAAAATTGTAGCCTACGTGTAATTCTTTATTATTGTAAAGTTTCATTTAAATCCATTCAGTAGTTACAAACCTTCACGTTTATAATATTAGTAAGGATGTATGAGAATAAAATAATCATGTCCATTTACGAAAAAATCGCTTTACAACTATGAACAGAAAACTCGATACAAAATACCCTCGAAACTGGATTAGGGAGCGTTCAAGTATTACGTAACGCAATTTTTTAAGATTTTTGACCCCCCTCCCCCCTTTGTATCGCACCGTAACGTTTTCTGTAACCCCTCCCCCCCCCCTGTAAACATTACGTAACACTCAAGTGATCATTTTTACCCTAAAGTCACAAAAAATTATGTTATAATTTTTATCCTTGGTATACATAAACACTAACGAATACTGACAACGAAAACACATTAATGCCCGGTTTCTGAGTACATTTTGTCAATGGTTTATCTGTTCAATAACGCTATCAGTTCGATAACTCCCAACAATTCGTTTCTGAACACCGTAGAATTAGATAAACTCCGTTTAAACTTAGCTTAACCTAACGGACCATTTAGTGCCGTTTATCGGTCCCATAACTTTATTTGACGTTTATGTATGGCAAACAACAATCTTAAGGCTACAATCTGTCAAGATTACTCTTAATAGATGGCTTACAAAAGATTTACAAAAAAGACGAAATTCCCCGCCTTTTGCCATCTATTTTGAAGAACACAGAAACATATGGAGTCGTTTTTAAATACATCACTAATACTATTGGACAATATAAGAGAATTTAGACAAATATAGAAGAAAATGAAATAAGATTTGCTAGATGGTTAAAAAAAACCAAAGCCGTAAAACTTTTAATTAAAAAAAAAAAAATCTTAAGGCTATTAACGTGGTAATTTTATGTGAAATTAAATAGTGACAGCTACATTTTAAATTATTATATTTAAAAAAAGACAATGAGTTCTACAATATTAAATACGAGTAGTTCTTCAAAGTCGGATACAGAAGTACTGGAGTTCATTTCTGGAATATCTATACCCAGAAACTTACGAGAAAGAAGAAATTCATTTGAAATGTTAAAATAAAGTACCGCGACACACTACAAAGTAAAACAATTAAACACAAACGAATTCAAAATCCGTGCGAAAGCATGCCATTTTTTTGTCATCTATAATCTTTTTATTTTATCGATTTATGCGTATGATTCATACAGGCAATACTATCGAAATGTTAAAAAATATTTCATAAAATAGTGTTTTAATACTTAATATCGATAAAAAATGTTATAATGTTTAAATTGTAATTATGGATGAATTAATATAACAAAGTCAATTTTTATTTCATATTTTGTGAACAGACCCATCTAGCGACATAATTTAGAACTACTTAACTGTTTCATAGCTGTTGAAAGCACGGTCCCGCATTCAGAAACTCACTGACAGTTATGAGACGTTTATCTTTTCGATAACTTTGTTGAATCATTAGTTATTGAGAGCTTAGCTAAGGTATTCAGAAACTGGGCATAAATGACGTACAATACAATCTAGGGATTCCCCGTGAAATATAAACGAAAAGATTTGCCAACAAATTAAAAATGACGACTAGACTAATACAATCGAGGGATTGCCCGTAAAACGTAAACAAAAAGGGTTGCCAATTTGGGAGTTATAATTTCCTAATTTTTTATTTAAAAAAATAATGTTACGTAACGTGTTGTAGGAAAGACCCCCTCCCGCCACTGTAACGCATCGTAACGTTTTACGAGACCCCCCCAAATTTCGTTACGTAATACTTGAACGCCCCCTTATAATCCAAATAAATTCAAGTCATAAATAACCCATTCATTATATTCCTAATAAAATATTAATATCTGACCGAACGAAGGGTACAGTAAATATACAAACTAGTTAAAACACATTTACACATAAAGAATTCACTGTAAGGGTAAACTTTAAGGCTTCTATCCCTTGAAAGGGCACGACTGGGTAAACAATAGCGCCGTGTTTACGCACTTCAAACGGGACTATGAGGAAAAATGTATGCAAATACAGAGCTTAGCCTTTATTACCTCCTTACTAGGTTACAACTCATGAAAAACATCGGGGAAAACCCCTCTTTGATCAGGGTTACCAACTGTTCGGGATAGAAATAATAAATATTCTAGTAATACTGATAGTGATAGATAGTCTTACAACAAATTGAATAAAATATAATAGTGAATAAATAAAGAGAAATAGATTAGGCTTAGTGGGAATAGGGAATGTGGGCGTGTGGCGGTAGCATCGCGAAAGCGCACCCCGCCACGCGCCCTGATATGCGCTGGAAGGACACCGGGGGGTAGGCCGGTCCTCTACCGGAGAGCCCCACACACGGCGGCGCCTCGCCAGCGCGGTGACAAGGTGCACAAGCAGCATTTTCACGCCGCAAAAAAAAAAGAAGTAGGGTATAATATAAATCGGCGAGGGTGATTCACGTTCGTTATCCTCGGCCATAGTTACAATCTATCAGATGGGCGTACGCAGGGTAGTGTTGGCAGAATAATTATAAAGTCTGTAGTTTGATGCACAAAGTATAATTCGGAATATGGTAGGTACACGTAATTATCACAATCAACTTGTATAGAACGCGCGACAGTTTCTAGACGCCTTAACTCGAGGCCCGCTGTCGTAAGACTGAGCCCCGTTGCAGCCGACCGCTGCGTCGCGCGTCGTAGACTCCGTCGAGCGCGGTCTACCCGCACTGGCGTCCCATTACCGACATATAAAAGGATGTTTGTACGAAAAAATAATTTCAGTTTATCATATGTTAAAAATATAACTAAGTAAATAAACAAATAAACATTAGGAGAAGCTCAAATAAAAGGACAAAGTTATAAGGATAGCGTAAGGTAAACATAGAAAATAGGCTCTAATTTGAGTACTAATGATTTTACTATATGTCAATTCAATAATTGTAGGCTTCTTTCTGTGTGTATATAAAACATATTAGAAATAATATTTATAAAAATTGTCACCACAAGATAGCGAATTGTATGAATAAGAATTGTAAGTGTTCGTATAGCACACATATAAAATCGCATATATTTGTATGAAATGAGTAAAGAAAACGTTTCTTTATTCATATGGTTTAGGTAGCCGCCGGTTGTGATATATGAATTGACATACTGCCCAAATGTATGCTCAAAAAAGGAGATTCTTAACTTCCATAGGTAATTTGTGGGAGCTAAAACTATCCAAAAGTAGGTCTTGAAGTTCACCCTGGAACCGCGATAAATAAGGATAACTCGAGTTCTATATAATATATATAAAGATATGATAAACTGTATAATTAGCTCTTAAAAATCTCTTACAAATCTGTAGGCAACAGAGTAGAAAGGGTTTAATATATGGTTATAGGGCCAAAAGGGTTAAATAGGCGCTTCCTGTACGGTATATAGTATATATATATATATACTCCAAGCCAAGAGTTTGGTTTATTCAACCGCTTTTTTATGTTTATTTTTTTCATACACTTGAGTACCAATATTAGCGCTAAATGGGATCCATATCTAGAGAAAAGAGAATGGGCATCAAATGACCTTGAGTTTGGTTCACTAAGCATCCTCGCAATGCGAGTTCAATTGGCGCCAGTGTGGCAATTGAAGCGTACGAATCTCAATACCTCTATTATCAAGCTAAATTGCAAACTTTTTCTACTTTACGTTTGTATGTTTCTCATCTATCCAGCTATTTTTTGTATTCCGCTGTTTGTTTTGAATATCTTTTAAAATGTAAGTAAGATTGTTTTATAATGTTCCTGTACATGTCCAATAAAATTTGTATTCATAAATGAAATAAAATATTTTGATATTGACTTAGTCTATAATAACAGACTTTAAGTCTGTTGGGAATCTATAATAAATTTGTTTATTGGGCAGACGCTGTCGGATCCTTTTACGGTCTAATCCTTGCGGAAAGTTTTGGGTCAAAAGAATCGTAACTGTCATTTCTAAAGAATAACCTAAAATAATACGAAATTCGAATATCGAACGACGAGTCTGTCCTTATCAATTTGAGGTTATATTTTTAAATAATAAACTGTCAAATTCATTTTTTCGTTTCGAAATTTTGCGAACTAAAGGAGATTCAAGGAATATAACGAACAAACTATATTCCTTCGAATCGAATTAGTCATCATATAGCTAAGTCGAAATTTTGTATTTTGTTAGACGGTTTATAATATTTATATATTTATTTATAAGTAGATTCTATTGTTAAAAAAATGTGGGAAAAGAGACTTTCTTGGTATGGCCACATAATAATAAGAGAGAACGATAACTAGGAAAGCTATATGGATGGACTGTGTTAATGATGATATGTTGAAGAAGGGAGAAATTGTCTAAATAGCGCGTGGTAGGGAGTCGAAGAGGAAAACATGTTGCGCTGACCTCAAATAAAATTATGAACAGGCCAAAAGAAAGAAGAAGTATATAACATGTACGTATTTTAACGACGAAAAAATACAGCTCATTTTAACAGTTTCTGCTGTTCCGAACGGAGGACTTTATGAGGAAACGTTTTAGAATAACAACATTAAGCGCAGGTGTTCGGTCAAAGAAAGCGAATTTTCATCAGGCGAGTTCACGGCGCGGGTTCTGTGCGGTCTTTAATTAAAGGGCGTGCATAATGAGCGTAAAGCAGTGTCGTTTGCGGAAACTTGTTCTGTTTGATATTTTCTCTTTCACGTGATAAGAAACTTAATATATAATAGAATATTATTATTATACAATGTCTTTGGACAATACCCTATTTTAAGCTTAATTATTACACGCTACTACTCATTTATCAGTACATAGTATAAATCAAAGTCGCTTTTTCTGTCCCTATATCCCTATGTATGCTGAAATCTTTACAACTACGTAATGGATTTCACGTTACAATCAATATTGTTACGTTATTATAGTGCGATTGCAACATCTCAATATTTTCAGGCTGTTATGTTTTTCAAATTTATGTGATAATTTTAACATCATTATGTTAGTTTTTTTCTATGCCACGCTTATAAAAACTACTCGAAATACTAATTGTGCGCAGACGAAGTCGCGGGCACCAGCTAGTACAGAATATTCAGACAGACATCACATTAAAAAATAATCTAGACTTTAACCTGTATCCAATTTCAAAACGATCTTAATAAAAACCTACAACAACCTGATCACTGAGTTAGATTAGTATCGTATACGTTTACGTTAGGACACGTGTAGGATTTGTGACAAATGCGAATCCTGCGCAGACGAAGTCGCAGGCTAGTATAGAATATATTTTTCTACTGAAACTACTGAACCATTTACGACGAAAAGCTAACGATAGACTCGAGGGAGGACATAATTTTTATTGAGGGGAAATTTCTTTTTCGACTTCTTTATTTGATGATCCGCATAACAATTGCTCAATTCACTCTGATGGTATTTGGTGTGGCAATGGTCGGAGATCTGGCAATGGAAATACGATAATTACCACGAAAAAATACATATTATAAAATACAAGTAATTTTTCTATCACATTTGGCGGGTTCGATTCCCGGTCGAAGTAGGCGATTTTTAAAAAAATCTGTGAATGCAGTTCTACTTATTATTAAAAATAAAAATGATGTCTTCTTTTAGTAAAATATCCTACGTTCAATATTTAATATACTTTCCCTCCGAGTGGCATGGCCGTGGGACGCCCTGTATATGGTCCACTCCCTTATATGTTTGCCGTACCCTACAGGATTCACAATTTACATATCATGTAAATTGAAAAATTAAATATAATTAATAAATATTTCTTACACTTTACAATTAGCGCAAAATTAGCTCTGTAAGCCTTGAGTTATGGGGTTTACGGTAACGGATAGAGATACATATATTATACATATATAAATATATTGATAGATACTATATATATATATATATATTATATATATATATATTATATATATATATATATATATATATATATATAGCCTTGATTAAGGTACAAATGCTCGCAATCATCACACAAACACCTGGCCCCTCCGAGATTCGAACCCGAGACCTCAGAGGTGTCCCATACACCTTCAAACCGGTGTAAACATTCGACTATCATAGAGCAATAAAGTATAATAAAGTATTGGGTACTAACATAAAATGTAAAGGGACTTTTCCCAATAACTTCATTACCTTACCCTTCACGCCGAAACATAGCAAAGCGAAAACTGCTACTGCGGCTATAGGAAGGACGAGTACCTTACGTTTCCCCTATGGACAGACGTTGCCAGTTTTTTTTTTGCCAAGTCCGGATTTTGGTACTTTTTGAGTGAAAATAGCGGGGTTCTTCCGTCGAAAGCGGGACATAGTAAAAAAAACGTATATAATCAAAGGTTTTCAAATATTTATCTTTTTATTTGACTTAAAATTACGTTTACGTCACAATAGAGCCATAGAAAATGTATCCATACAAAAGTTTACGCTGTCGATATCAAAGTAAACGATGTAAGCTCATAGCAGCTACACAGCAGAGCTTAATCAAAAGTTTACATCCATTGTACAAAAACACAAGCATCACTCATGACGCAGATTTTCTGAAGCTGATTACCACTTATTGTGTGTAAATGGTCAATTAAAAACACAATTGACAATGATGAAGGACATGAGTATAACGTAAGTAACAATGATTCTTCCCACATTTGAACATCAAAATTATTTAATGCAATTTGCATTGATAAAACGCTTTGCATTCAAAAATCCACCAGTTTGTAGTTCATATCGACTGGGTAAATTTTTATATGGGAATTGACGACGTTATGGAACAGCGCACCCCCAAATATTCTTGGAATAGTCCATTTCTTAGCTTGTTGTCTAATTGTTTTGTTCCTCAAATCAAAGAATACATGTATATATTTATATATATTAACATATATAAATATTTAATAATATGTGATACGGTTGATTAATTTAATGTAAGATATGCATGATTTATGTAATGTATTCATAAAAAATGGTTGTCTGGAAGAGATCGCTCTAATTGCTAAGATTGCCTTTCTCCATAATACTTTTACCTATCTAGTTAACCTGCCCCGCGTGGGCCTCCGAGCGCCGAGCCTTGGTCGCAGAGATCGGGCGAGATCTGTCTCCGCCGGCATTGATTGCGGCAATGCTGGCGGACGAGGGAGGTTGGAGGGCTGTGGCCTCCTTCTGTGAAGCAGTGATGCTCCAGAAGGAGGCCGCCGAGCGGGGTCGGGAGATGGCCGATCCCGCTCGAAGGAGGCGGCGCCGGGCTCGGTAGTACAGCTGCGGCGCCGCCGCGGGTCGCCGGCGGGCGACCCGGGAGGGACCACGCCCCTTCCGTGGCCGGGGGGCGTCGTCGGTGGTGGAGATCGGGGGAGGTATTGTAGCCTCCCCCGAGGAGGGCTCCCTTGTATCAGCGGAGGCTGGGGGTTCCCGGCCATCCCTGAGGTTTTTAGTGGGTAGGCCTCCCCCTTCTGGGGAGGAGAGCCCCACAAAACCGCCGGCTCGCCACAGCCGGGGTATGCAATATAATGCAATTTCCTCAGGGGAACAAAAAAAAATCTAGTTAACCTATGAATATCCAAACTTTGTTAATTGACAAATTTTATTTACGTTAAGACCAATTGATTTTGTTGTATTGTTATTACATACATACATATATACATATATGTCACGCCTTGTTCCCAATGTATTGTTATTATGTAGAATAATAGTTATGTAGTCAATATTTTTATGTAATAAGTTACCGAACTTTTTGTTATTAGTTAATTTATGTTTCAGTTTAGATTAAAACTGTAAAAAGCACTGTCGCTTTATTATACTGATACCAATCATGATTGCACCATTTTCACAAATAATGTGACAGTTTTATTATAACGAAGTTATTATTGGAACCGACCATACATAAAAATATATTTCTATAACTCTTAAACTAATCTCCATAAACGCATTACGTGAACAAGTAAAAGTGATGGAAAGTTGAAAGTGTAAGATTCCGTCATATTTTGATGTCTAAATAATAATGATATATGAATGTTGTGAGAGAATTATGGATGAGTTATTTAAGTGCTTCGGTTAAGTTTGTTTTTGCGTGTTTGTGGTCCAACAACAACTGTGATGATTAATTGACAGACAGTTTTACGTGTTATTCTATACTGTCACCATTAAATAAACCATATATGTATCTTTCATTATTATAAGTTTAACTTCTTATCATCATTACACTACCTCTATCAAGAAACAAGATATATGAAGCTTAGAAATAATTTGAAAATGAGATAAGTGGGTCAATACCAGTCGCTAGGTATATGTGGTAGTAGGTAATGCGTAGTGATGAATGACATGTGATTAGAAGGTGATGATTGTCGGCAGATGAAGGTATAAAGAAAACGTAAGAAGCGATAGATGGATTATGGATTACTTAAAACGTGATATGAGTTTTTGTTGAAGTAGATGATACGGTGACAGATAGAAGACGTGAATAGAAATGAACAACATTCTGAACCAAACCAAAATATTAGTTACTCCTAATTTAAAAGTAACTATAGTCGATCCTAAACTACGATTTTTAATTCGAGTCAGTAAAATGACAAGTGCAACTGTCACTGATACAAAAAAGGTTGACCCACTACAACCCACTGCAATAGTGATGTTCGGCAATCAATAGATTTAGACATTTAGTCATGCTTTATTTTATTAGGTATCAAAGCGTTTTTTTTATTGTAAATATGTAATACATACCATATTCAATAATATGATTTGTGACACATGACACTGGAAATGTCATTTTACTGACTCGAATTAAAAATCGAACTTTAATTTAAACATTTAAACATAGATTATAAATTCGATAAAGCAAACTGTCAAGCCCATATTCAGTGTTAACATTATAAGCAAATACTATAATAGATTCCGTTTCATGAAAAAAAAAAAAATCGTTACGCAATAACTTTTTAATTTAAAAAACCGTTGATAAGTGATAGGTGAAACGGAACGGAAATTAAAAAGTTATCTTACTGAAAGTGGACTGTCAAAATATTTGTATGTACTCCGTATCATCTTAATCATGTTAATCAATCTGTGATTTAATACACTTATACAGTGTGATGTTTTATTAAGTGCACATATTAAAAAGGGTGAAAATATAAACAATTTTATGGACAGAAAATGTGTCAAAAAACATCTACAATTTTTCATGGACTTTTAATTTTTTTGCCTCTCGTCGAAGGGCGCCCGTACACGGACTGCTCGAGCAGTTAGCGGCTGAGCGAAATACACGGACCGCTCGAGAGGTCGGCGTCGTCGACAGCTTGAGCTGTCGGTTGTTGACTGCTCGAGCTACGCTACCCAACTGCTCGAGCAGTTGATTTTCTACCACATTAGAGTCATGGATTCTGACGAGGAAGCACTGCTTTTGCTGCTTCTGCTCAGGCGGAGACGACGGCGGCGACGTCAAAACATAAAATTTTGGGTTCATCCAATTTTGCAATTGACAATTCAACAACATGGACAATTCAATCATTTGTTTATAGAACTTAGAAGTGATCTGCTCTACCGCAGTCAACGGCTCGAGCAGTCGGTGTATGCCTCACAACCGCTCGCGAGCGGTCGACGGCACGATGGAATTTCATCATGCAGTTGACGGCTTGAAACGGTCGCGACTGCTCGAGCAGGGTCGTGTGTACGGCAGCTAATGAATGACTATAGTTCACGCGCGGTCGCGGCTTTAAGCAGTCGGTCTCAACTGCTTGAAGCAGTCCGTGTACTACTGGCCTTAGTACCACATGCAAACAACTGTTACTACTTTTGAATTTAATGTGATATTAGAACAAAACATAATTAATAATAATCTCTAATAATATGCCGAACTAATAAAGTAATAGTTTTTGAAAAACAAAACCTTTATAAATTAATTATTAATGATTTTTTAAAGAAATTTTAATATTTTTCTACCATTTTTTTTAATAAATGTAAAAATTAACAAAATAATGCCCCATTTACCCTACTTTTTTCTTATTTTCTTTCCCTTTTTAAGATGTGCACTTTATGAAAAATCACACTGTATAATACAATCTAAATATATAGTGACACATTATAGTAATAATTATTTTTAAGCACAAAATGGAAAATGTCACTTCTATGTTTTTTGCTAGAAGAAACAAAAAAAAACTATTGTGTAGAAACAACTCAATGCATAATTCACAGAAAAGAATATACAAAAATAGTACATTTTGAAATTCGAATTCAAATCTTACTGTTTCGAATATAAATTTGAATCCTATTGTTTCAAAACTACTTACGTCTCCTGACGATTGTTCAGTGACAACTGGCTGTTATACTTAACAATCAATATATTAGTCAGATTTAAAATTATTTATAGCATGGATAATAGATTTATATTTTAACAAAATAGAAATAACTCAACAGTCAATGTCAGTCAATGTCATTAATTAGGAAAAGTCATAAAATTATATATAGATTTGATATCTCTAGCAATGTACCTCAGCATTGGAAAGTATGGTAGCAAGTATAGCAGGAAAGAACGTTCGACATCGTAAAATTGCCTTGATAAAACCTCTTGATAAAAATCAGCAGCATTACGACATGATAGGTGACAAACAACGTAAAATATCTTTTTGTTCGTTGTATTCGTTTGTATGATAAATGTTAAATAGTAGTGTCGATCAATTCCCCTCAATCCATTCGGAGATCAACCCGTGGCAAGTGGTTGCGTTGGTACCCACGAGGATTCTCAACCTCTCGGTCGGGTCGCGTTAAGTTAAAAAGCCTTTCACCATTCATATAGTATATATATATTGACTATTAACACTTCTTTCGCAAAACGTTTCCCACCGTATATAAACAATATGCTCTATAATAAGGTTGTTATGTTCTGCGACATAAAGCTCTCTTCAATTCATAATGTTAAAGTAACTGTTACTAAATGGCTCGAAAGTTTAACATACAATGATACGGAAAATCTGCTCAAAACGCTATCCTAAATACCAATTATAAACCACATCTATACTTTTTATACTTATTAATGTACATGTTTATTAATTCTTAATATATTTAATATCAGTATGTAAGTTTATTATTATTATATTTATTATTATTTTTTATATATATATTACTATTATTATTTTTCATATATATATAAACATTTCTGCAGTTTGAGATCACTTCTCGTCTAAATCAAACAGGCATCTACGATACAGACTTATTCTAGTGTTGGTGCCGCAGGAAATCTAACAGAATAATGCTCACAACAATATATATATATATATATATATATATATATATATATATATATTATATATATATATATATATATAATATATATATATATATATATATAAGATCTTTATATGAGTACCGATAACAATAGACGAGGCATTTTCGGTAGAAGCACTCAAGTGGGCCTCAGTGGTTGGAGTGAAGCTCGAAGGTGGCAGGATCACAAGAGCGGTCAGACTTGAGATACATATGTCCACCATTGGACACATGTGTCAGCTTCCTGTAGAGATAAAGTGCTTTCTACCGAACAAATTATCTGTTCATGGTATCTACATAATCAGTAGTCGAGATAATGAGCAATTCGCTTGTTTAGTGAATTTCACACCCAAACATTACATTCTCTACATGGCAACGAACATACGAGGAAAGCGTTTCCTGATGCATTGTCTTAGTCGGGGAAAGTGGACCAAAACGACCCATTGTTTCCATATCGCTCGAGATGCCCGTCCGATCTTCTATCTCGATTGACATCTGACACGTCCAATAAGGTATACGATAAAAGCGGATGATATTGAACAATCGATTTGAATATTTTGTCTCTTTTTTATACTTAACGTACTTACTAAGGTATTTTAAGGTTACGGTCCGAAATGTGAGCCCTTCATGAGGATGGAACAAAGATTTCATGTTGCTGGAATTTGTATGTTAAGATGGATGTGTGGAGTGGACAAGAAAGGATAGAGTGAGGAATGAATATATCAGGGAAAGTCTAAGTTGGGAGAATAGAGACTTTCCTGGTGTGGTCACGTGTTAAGAAGACAGAACGACCATTTTACTAGGAAAGCAGATGGACGTGTAGGGAGACGAAGAACGAAGAAAATATAAATGGACTATGTGAATGATGCTATGTTTAAGAAGGGAGTGAGTGTCGAAGTGGTGAGTGATACAGGGGAGTGAAAGAGGAAGACACTTTGCGCCGACCCAAAATAAAAGAAGAATTTCATTTTATTTGTTTGCATTTTTATACTATATTAGAATTCGCATTCATGTGGAGAGATTTTCATTATTTGAAAGGGAAATTTCAATTATGAATAGATATATCTTCTGTCTATAGTTGGGACTTTCCGTGTGCTCTGTGTCGATCGAGATATACTCGTAGATTATAGATAGCTTAGCATACAGAATTATCCACGAAAAACGGCTGGCTGATGGCAGTCATGAGAGGTGATATAAATGCTTAATTAACCCGAACAATGATGTCCGTATGCCTGCTTCTTACTCGTACTATAGCACAATATAATTTGGTGAAGTATGAGCATTTATTATACTTCTGCCTGTATGAAGGTTCAGTTATGTCTGTCTGTATTATAACGGGTGTTTAAGGTCCAAGTAACATTTGGTAACATCTAATAATCTCTCATGGGAATCCTGAATGGATTAAGTCACTCTCCCGTTCACTAAAGTTTATTATACCTATTCGTCGCTTAATATGTGCTATTCGCCGTGAGTAAGAGGTTAGATTGATATTGGATACTAGGCCACTTAAATTATCTCCAATTGTTCATACTCCAATTATCTCCAAATAAATTTCAGTTAAGATTCACAGTAATCCTTCCCCAAAATATTCCCCAGTTCCAAAACTCCAAGAATCCTTTCCTCAAACTATCCAAACTAGACATTATATACACTTTCCAAAAGGGACCAAACAATTCACAACAACACGTTAAGCTTTTAGGGAGATATTTTGGGAAAAGGGCTCTTAAGAATTTGCATAAAAATAACCAGATTAGCAATAAAATATCCACACATGTGCCAACTGTATACGTGAAGCTGAATAATCCAATGTAAGTTGTCAAAGCTCGTAAACTATCAAAGCCTCCATTTACGGGAAGTGTCAGTCCATGCGTCCACTAAACCCTTCTCAAAGTCAGCGGACCCACCTACATTACAATAGATATTCAATACGGTATACAATACTAGATAATCAAATTTGCGTACTTAAGTACATTGATACGATACCTGCTGATTGAATATCACGTATTACTGAAACAGGTAATCAAGAGCTGATCCAGGGTGGCAATGAGGGTCATGGAAAACCCCTCATAGATTTTGCCCTATATTGTACTTATAATTTTAATAATGGATAGTCTTGTTACAATATTCATTAAAAGTAAATTTTTGATACTTACGTTTTCTATACTAATATTATAAAGAGGAAAGATTTGTTTGTTTGTTTGTAATGAATAGGCTCCGAAACTACTGGTCTTTTTTCAAAAATTCTTTCACCTTTGGAAAGCTACATTATCCCCGAGTAACATAGGCTACTTTTTATCCCGAAAAAATCGACAGATCCCACGGGATGCGCAGTATAGGCTTCGCTCAAAAACAACTGCACAGATTTTCATGCGGTTTTCATTAATAGATAGAGTGATTCTTGAGCAAGGTTTTCTGGTATTTTTTATCTCGGAAAAACAGATAGTCCCACGGGAAGCGCGATAAAATCTTCGCGCCATAAACCGACTTCGCGCATATGTAGCCGTGGCCAAAGGCTATGACCATTAACCCTCTATAGACCCAATCCCGAAATCCACGCAGGCGAAGCCGCGGGCAGAAAGCTAGTATATTATAAACCAGCAGTCCACCTAATCAAAATCAAAATTAACTTTATTTAACTATGACTTTATAGAAAGCTCTGTTGAATCGTCCAAATTTTTCTCTCTACCACCCATTCAGGACGTATTTTTTAGCTGTTAGGAAGAATGGGCGCAAGAAGCTTATCAGTTTTATCAAAAGTAATAACAACGTTTACAATCCAATTCCAATTCCAATTCCAAATTCTTTATTCACATTAACAGACACGAGACACAATATAAATTAATCTTACAGGTACGGGGACACAAAAATAATGCATGCAGAAACTTAAAAAAATAAAAATAAAAATAAGAATAGAATTAAGGTTTAAGTGAAGTCTCGCGACTGCTGCAATCAATTATGTCATTATCATACAATGTACATCACATATGTACAACTGTTTACAATTTATAAGGAAAAACAAATATTCACACTTTAGAATGTAATGTCTTCAAATCAACACCAAGCACTGGCACCATTTAAATAATCATTGACTTTGTAATAGCCCTTGCTCATTAGCGTCTTTAAAACATGTACCTTGAACTTATGAAGAGGCAATTCAGCTACACTATGTGGAATCTTGTTATAAAAATTTATACATTTGCCCATAAACGAACCTCTAGTTTTTTTTGTCGCCTGTACGTTAGAACGGCAACTTTATTTTTATTTCTTGTGTTTAAATTATGCATTTGAAAATTAGTATGAAATGTGTGACAATTTTTGTACACATAAATTTTCATAAATATACTGGCCCGCTAAAGTCTATTATATTAATCTCTTTAAATAATGACGTAACAAAGCGATTAGTACACGGGTTTCAAGGTGTCAACAACTCTGAGGTTTGAGTCCCGTTGAGAGCAGATATTTGTGGGACTCACATTCATCCCACAAATAATTAATATTATAATAATAATAAAATTGAAATTAATTGGACCTCATCATTTACCTAATGAAAATAGATAATCGATTTAATTTCAATTTCAGCAGTGCTACAGTCTGTACGAAACTGATGGTTTTTTTATCATGATTATTCAATAATTATTTGTTTATTACGTGACAAAAATTTAAAAAGGCGATTCGTAGTTTCACTTCTTGAAATAATATGCTACGTCAAAGGTTATTACTAAGACTAGTTCGTACTTATTAGAGTTTTTTTTTTATTTATTACATTTGTACTCCACGGACTCGTAGTCCATGACCTTTATAATTCTTAATTAAATATTTTATTACAATTCTCTTAACTAACATGTACTCAATTTTATTTATTTTACGCAGCTAACAATATATATATATACAAAATTTAAACTTACGCTATATACATAAACATACATTACACATGATTAAAAATATACTTAATAATGATTAAAAATAAAAACAAAATACTTATTTGAGTTAGTAAAAGCAGAAATAACAAACTGACAAATTACCCTCCCATCTAAGGGGCCATCCATAAATTACGTCACACGCTTAGGGGGAGGGAGGGGGTTGACGAAGTGTGACATTGTGTGACAAGGGGGTGGGAGGGATCTTAAATTTCGTGACGTCACATTACAAAATCTATTAAATCAAATAAGCAAACTGTTAAAACACAAACTTTAAATTATTACTATTAGTATGAAAAGTGCTGTAAATATTAACTTTTATTGTAAAGTCTGTATACTCTCATAAATAAATAAATAAAGGAATAGTATCTTCTTCTATCTATTAATAGGGGTACTCCCGAAACGTACTATTTTTCTAATCGATTATAGTAGGTGATTTTGAAAAATATAATAAGAAAATCATGAAATGACCATATACTTATTTAATATAAGTAATCGCTTTTTGTTTTGTTAATTGATTTGATGTTAATTTTATTAAAATGAAAATAAGACTGATTTTGAAATCGCTTTTATCATTCAATAATTTCTATAATTTCAAAATTTGTGACGTCACACTAGGGGGGGGGAGTCTCAAAAATGCCTGCCTGCCCTTTGCTCTTGAAAATGCCTTTCCTCTCCAGAGGGTAAAAACCGACAAATTATTTCGTAGGGTCCACAGTGGAGCTTTGTATATTCATGTACTTTAGGAGCATGAAAGAAGAAATACACATTAAATTCGTGTCTTTCGCAATTTTAAAATACTCGTATATATACCTTACCTACCATACTCGAGTTACATACCTGCAACAAAAAAAAAGGATTATTTAAATTATTTGTTAAGCTACAAACAAACTAAAACCTTCGCTCGCTTTCATACAAATCCGGTAATGTCCACATTGCCACTACACACAATGCCTGAGTAGGTCTAACGTATCTCCAACACTGGACATCATTGAGTAAAATGAAGACAAGTTATATAGAAATTACCGATAAAATACACATATAGCGTCAAACTTTACGTGTTAACTGTGAGACAGCTCTTATGTAGCTTGCAATAGCAGCGGTTTTTGCAGTGCTAATGAACGCCTAGCGTGTTCGTGACCGAACATTTAAGCCACAGCCAAATTAATGTTTATTAATTTGAGTTTACATATAATTACTTTTGGACTTTAAAGAAGACACGCCATTGGTTAACATTTCTACGGCGGGTGACCTTGTACTGGTAAGAACCAGCAAGAAAATCAGTAATAGTAGATTGCTTTATAGGGTGGAAAGGAATCAATCCCTACGAGGTTGTTAGGCTATAGTTCGAGTAGGGTTTGATTCCTTTTACCCGTGTGTAGCACTCTACTTTTCATTTCGAATGCAATCGAAATTCGAATTTTTGGCAAAAGATTTTCGATTTCGGTTACCGATTATTTGCTTCGTTCGTGACTGAATCTGGAGCCGAAATTTTAGAATCGCTTGAATTCAGTGTTTTTCTTAAATACCTAACAATCAAGATTTCGGTATAACGTAACAGATTCCCCTCCCGCCAAAATTATCTTATTCACGGGTATTTTTAAATTTGGAACACATCGCATTACCTTTTACTGGCCATTCAGCCAAATACTATTTTCATTTCTCATACTCGGAAAGTTATGTTGTATTGATCTGATTATTGGGTGGAAAATGCTGCTTCCCGACATAGGGAGGGAAAAACTCATACAATTTACTTCCCACCCAAGGGCCGGAATGAACTTTAAAAATAGAACTACGAATGTCAGCTACGAACTGTCAGCTGTGAACTATAAAAAAAAATGCTGCGGCCATGTGAGTTTCTAAACAGCCAGTGTGAACTTAGCGCAAACTACTTCCAGCGGAATAAGCCGCAACAAACACGCGGTGAGTTCCATATTTAAAATTTAAACAGTCGACATAAATTGGCGGCATGTGAATTTATTATATATATCTGTGACGGAATTTGAAAAAATTCAAATTATCTCTTATACTAGTTAAGATTTTAATTTTAAAAATGAGTTCAAGCGATTCCGAAATATTGACACCAGATTCAATTAAAGACGAGGCAAATTGTGTTCTGCCTACTGATATTATCATATATAATCAATAAATAGATTAAATAAACAACCAATGTTTTATTTTCCTCATATATTCGAAGTGAAAAGTAGAGTGTTTAACACAGGTAAAAGAATCAATTCCTTCTCGGACTATAGCCGTCTAAATACCTCGGGAATTGATTCTTTCCACCCTCGGTTAACAATCTACTATTTCCTCCCTGTATAGTGTTACACAGACGTCCTATGAAACTTGGTTAAAAGAAAAAAATTGAGCGCAATGCAATGGATGGATGTTTGTTACTCTTTGACGTAAAAACGACTGAATGGACTTTAATAAAACTTTACAATAATATAGCTTATACATCACAATAACACATAGAGTACAATTTATAAAGATATTATGTAAATTGTCTAAAATATGACGGTAAGTGTCAAGCAAGTATGACAAAATCTACCATCAATTCTGGCGTGCGCTGTCAAAACCTAATAATAATCCTGCGCAGACGAAGTCGCGGGCAGCCGCTAGTTTTTATACATATGCTTATATACGCATAATAATAGCTTTAAATGTTGTTTCTCTTTTCAAGTGTGAGTTTTTATTAATTGTTTTGTTATAAGTTTCATGGATTTTGTTCTTGTTAAATGTAAAATGTAAATCACTTTCCAGAGCTACATCTATAGTTTCTATTTCACAATTAATGATAATTATTTATATAAACACATTATAACACAACATTTAAAGCCTTTATTTCTCTTACATTATAATATTATACAGCTTATAGGATATGAAGCTGGAGTGAGTGGGGATACGGGACGAGGAAGACCTAGGCGAACATATACATAAATCGAAAGTGTCCTCAAAAAAGGCCAGGTCAGAAGTACCCGCAATCGTCGAGCATGTATGAGGAATGTTATGAAAGTAGATGAAGCGAAAGAGATATGTAAAGACCGTAGCAAGTGGAAAGACGTAATCTCTGCCTACCCCCATGGGAAAAAAGCGTGAGTGTATGTAAGTATGTATGTATGTATTATAGGATATATTTACTTTATTAGATATGTTTCCCGCTCATTTGATTTTTGATTTACCTATTTACAATGGTTACGTCTTCTTCTATATAAAAATAAGTCGGATTTTCCTTCCTGACGCTATAACTCCAGAACGCACGAACCGATTTCCACGGGTTTTGCATTCGTTGGAAAGGTCTCGGGCTCTGTGAGGTTTATAGCAAGATAAGAAAATTCAGGAAAAAATTTCTTATCTATAAAATAAGTAGGAACAAAAAACTGCCACTTTACAAATCTTTTTAACAGGACGAAGTCTGTCGGGTCCGCTAGTTCAATTATAAATGTTATCAAACATCACCTTAATGAAATGACATCCAAGAAAGAAGTTTCATTTACATATATTTGGAGTTCACTTTTAGCTGAAAATTATTGAAGAAGCAACGGTGTGCCTGCGATTATTAAGAATGTATAAAGATACAGCAACATGTTTGCGGCGTTATCACTCGTACGAGTAATTTGGTAAAATCACCTAATTTGTATGAGTGTATAAACAAATTTACAAGGCACGCCTGTGCACGCTTCTCGGCACTTAGCATTTTTTGAAAATAGTTTTTGTTAATTCAGTATATTTTCTGTAATTATTAGCGAGATAGGTCACTTCTCTAAAAATATTTAGCTATCTATTAACAACACAAACAAGCGATTTAAAAAAAAATAATAAAGAGCAAAAATGTCAAAATCAATTTCTTTTTTTCATTTCAGCCCTATTCGTTTGTGCATGTTATCAAAACTCAAATTGGATAATAAAAATATCCATATCTATTCTTCTATTCTAATATTATAAAGAGGAAAGATTTGTTTGTTTGTTTGTTTGTAATGAATAGGCTCCGAAACTACTGAACCGATTTCAAAAATACTTTCACCTTTGGAAAGCTACATTATCCCCAAGTAACATAGGCTACTTTTTATCCCAGAAATATTGACAGATCCCACGGGATGCGCAATAAAGGCTTCGCTCAAAAACTACTGCACAGATTTTTATGCGGTTTTCATCAATAGATAAGAGTGATTCTTGAGCAAGGTTTTGCGGTATTTTTTATCTCGGAAAAACGGATAGTCCCACGGGAAGCGCGATAAAACCTTCGCGTCATAAACCGACTTCCGCGCATATGTAGCCGTTGGTAAAAGCTATGACCCTTCACCCTCTATAGACAAAATCCCGAAATCCACGCAGGCGAAGCCGCGGGCAGAAAGCTAGTTTAATTATATATCTATAGCGGACCCGACAGACTTCGTCCTGTCAAAAAGATTTGTAAAGTGGCAGTTTTTTGTCCCTACCTATTTTATAGATAAGGATTTTTTTCCTGAATTTTCTTATCTTGCTATAAACCTCACGGAGCCCGAGACCTTTCCAACGATTGCAAAAACCCGTGGAAATCGGTTCGTGCGTTCTGGAGCCCGACTTATTTTTATATAGTAATTATGCTCTATTTACACAACCATTTCTTGATATTACAATCCATAATTAAGTCCCAAGTTTAAACATTGTTATCATTTCAATAATTATCCACTTAACAGCAACCTTTCTTCATAAGTGTATTCAAGATGTGTTTTTAATTTTAACAAAGGCAAATTTGTAACACTTTGTTGTAAATTGTATTTAAAAAAACGAACTGTACATATATTTTTATAGCTTGAATGGAAAGAAATATATTTCATTACTACAATAAGAGTACTAACGTAGCTAAGCGAAACACGACCGTAACGTGCTTTACCTAGAATAGCAATTAACTTACATGTGTGGTGTCATAAAATTAATCGCCTAGGTCGTGGCAGTTCGTAAAGAATAGATTTTAAGGGACGATAAAATACACTGAAGGCAATTTACTTAACTTTATGTTATTTTGTCTCTGAAGCCTCTTAAGTACTCCTCTATATCTTTGTCTACGTTTTATTACACACACTTATTCTTTGTTTTTTCCTGTCTATGTATGTATGTCGCATTTATTTAAGTGCTTTTCAATTTAATTAATGAAAACTAAGTTAATGCATTTTCGATGTATAACTATTTATCTGAAGGCAGCTTCTTTCGTTGCTTGATTACTTGTTTAACGCAAGCAATCAAGCAACAAAAGAAGCTTAATTATTATACGCAGTCATTGTAATATAAATATGCAATTCTACTTCTCATGCTTGAGGTTACACCGTGATGATTAGAGATCGGATAATCGGACGCATATTTACCTAAAGTTAATTTTTGGCTCACAAATTATGGAAGCGGCTTTTTAAAATACATTTTGTTAAATAAAAATCCCGGGAAAATACGGGACTGCAAATTTAACGTAGTGATATTGTTTGAAAATTACTAAATTAGCACGTGGTATTTATATTACAGACTAGTTTTGCATTACCAAAATGTTCTACAGTCTCGGAATTCCGTGATTTTTATTTATGGAAATAAAATAAAAAGACAGTTTCATACTTTGTAGTTATTTGCTGCATATAGTACTCTAAATAGATTAAGAAGCTTTCTCCCTATAGCTACAAAGACAGTGTTAGCTCAGTCTCTCTTGCTTTCCTTGATTGACTACGCTGACGCTGCGTGGATTAATTTATCTGAGGAACTACTTGACAGTTTGGAGCGGCTGCAAAATGTAGCCATCAGGTTCATTTTTAATCTGCGTAGGTTTGACCATGTTTCTAATTGTCGCTTTCAACTCAAATGGTTACCTATTCGCCAGCGCAGAGACTTACATGTTTTATCCCTACTTTACAATATTTTGTATCTTCCAACATCTCTATCCTACCTTAAATCTTTTTTCTTTTCGATCCCATTCGTCATGTCGTGCCTTGCGTTCTAATTTTAATCTGACTCTGGATATACCGCCCCGAAGTACCGACTATTTTTCATATTCTTTTTCGGCTTATGCCGTCCGGTTGTGGAACTCTCTCCCTGAGGGTATTAGGGGAGCGCGAACGCTGGAGTCCTTAAGGTCCGTGTTCACTTCCTGTCAAAGATTCCTTAACTTAAACTAGTTATAGCCTATTGTCCTGTCCAATTACTGCACCCATCCTATATTTAAATCTCCTTTTAATATTTCCCTGGTCCTAGGTTGCCTGGAAGAGATGTTTAGCAATAAGGCCACCTTTTGTACATTTGTTATTTTCTTTTTTTTTTTTTTGTGTGTGAATATTTTTTGAATACAATAAGGGTGTTATGTTTGTCAAAAACTAAATTAGGTAAATAAATAAACATCCGGCTATCCAATTCCGCAATCCCGGGATTTTTATTTAACAAAACAATAAAAAGCCGTTTCCATACTTTGTCTTAAACTAACTTTAGGTAAATATGCATTCAATTATCCGATCTCTAGTGATGATAGATTGCGGATTTGACTTGTCTCTTTTCTGTTTGTGGCATTATCCATCCAATAGATGGCAGCACAGTGAGCCACGTGGCGGAACACAGTTGCACATTTGATTTTAAAAGGTCTAATGATTAGATATGACTTGGTCAGCGACAGTATTCAGTCAGTCGGGAACAGTGCAAGTTCTAAAAGTCACGTTAGTATTCCATTGCTTTAAATAAATAAACCGTTATTTTTAGAAGGTGTTTCATATTGTTAACAACACTTGTTATTACTTCAAACCAATTTTACTCGTCATGCCATTAAATCAACGGGAAGTACTCTGTAGTTTTAATATATCTTTAAAGTACCCATATATATTAACTATCAATACATAGTATAAGATAAAGTCGCTATCATCCGTCTGTCTGTCCCTATTATAATAAAACTCAGGAATACAGGTTGACAGATACTTATATTCTGAATACTTTAATAACTCTGAACACAACTTCACCGTTCGACGGCGAGAATCAGAATGCCGTTGCATTGGTCAAGCGTTCTTTTTTATTCCCTTCCAAAATACCCACATTTTTTTATAATAAAGTTAGTGTTTCTAGTTTTCAAAAACAAAAGTCCCACTTAATAATTAATGTAAATTCTTTATTATTTTCAATAAGCCCTACACTCGACCATCCCTGACAATGTGTATGCCCTCATACACATGCCAGGTGGCAACCCTACACTATGTATGCTTAGATCTTTAAAACTACGAAACTGATTTTGATGCGGTTTTTTTTAAAAAGATAGAGTGATTCTTAAGGAAGGTTTATATGTACAATACATGCATAATATAGAAGAGAAACACTGACAAATTTAGAGGTTTCTAATGTGATGTCGTAAATAAGCACGTTTCATGCGCTCTAAGCAAAACATGTTTGTATTGTCTAATGACAAAAAAGCTGGGAACGTTATGTACCACATAAGCATTGCACCCGGGCGAAGTAGTAAATAACACAATGAAACTATAGTTTTATATGTAATATGTGAACTTGTTTAAAATTGTAAAGGAAGATGAAATTGAAAGGAAGATTAAATGAATTAAATATATAGTTATAATCACCAAATCATTCCAAACAACATTATATATTTTTATTACTTTTTCTTTAAATCTTATTTACTTATGTACTACTAGCTGTTGCCCGCGACTTCGTCTGCGTAAATTTCGAGTTGAATGTTATTGATACACAAATCATATTAATATACGATTTTACCGATTAAAATATTTTTGGTATAAAGCAATTCCTTGAGGTAAAGTAAACTCAAAGAAAAAAACTACAATAGCGCGTTGTAGAAATTGATTAAATGAAACAGCGCCATCTAGTGATTTATGAAAAAATTATTTGAAAAAAACTACAATAGCGCGTTGTAGAAATTGATTAAATGAAACAGCGCCATCTAGTGATTTATGAAAAAACTAACATGCGTAATGAAACTGATTTACACTTAAATATTTTTTCTGTTCTATTATATGTATAGATTAAGCGTGAAGAGGTAATAAACAAACAAACTTTCGCATTTATCATATTATTTTGATAAAAACTGGTTTCGTTTCATCGTATTTTGGTTCCCTGTTCCATCTCACTGCCCACGAACATGCTAAACGTGGCCTTTGGGGACTTATAACCTGTGGCTCTGTCTACCCCGCAGGGGATAAAGACGTTATCTTATATATGTATTGTATCATGATGATGAATTGTCTTTAGATTTTAAATTTCCCATGTAACTTATGTAAGAATGGTGTACATTATAATTCGCAATATTATCATGCCTTGAGTTCATTAAAATGACGATAACTTTTTTTTAATGAACCGATTTTGATGAAACAAAGTTTAGATATTATTCTGAGTTAAAACAAAGCAAATAGTGAAAGTTTCAAGCAAATCGGTTCAGTACTTTCGGAGATAAACGTGAACAAACATACAGACAGACAGACAGACAAAAAATTCCAAAAAATTTTTTTTGCTTTCTAATAATCTATTTAAGTGCCCCTCTATCCATTTCAGTCAAAAATACTAAATGTACAGACAAAATATTTTTACTGTCTTATTATATGTATAGATGACAATGTTAATTGTTTATTTATGTTAGTATATTAATATCCACACACTTATATAATATATACATCCTTATATAAATTCATGTATTTTCTTTTACATTCTTTAATTTTGTGCGCATGGAACCCTCAGGTTGTAGCAGAATAGCAGTGCTTTGCTCACATCCGTATGTGGGCAATCCCAGTCACTGAGCTACGACCTATTTACACTTCTGCAGTACACACAACTTAGTTTATAGTTTGCATTTATTTAGTTATTGTTAAGTTTTAGCTTAGTCTAATTTAAGTTTGTCCGTGTAACTATGTTTGTGTGTGATGAAGATATGTAAATAAAGAGTTTATCTATCTATCTATCTATCTAGATAGATATCTAAGATGAGTTCAGACTAATAAGCTCTAAGCTCAGTTTTTAATTGATAACTCTCTAAAAATACGGGCATAGCAAAAATTATCCAATGCTGGTTCTTTACAGTAAAAGATTGCCCATAGACTTGTGAACCAATGGCGTAGCATCATTGACGTACAGAAGTGATAGTAAAAATCCTATTTGAATAATAAGTTTTTGATTTACAATACTCCATTTCGCAACAACTCCTTTGATATTTACTGAAGCCGTTAAATTTTGAAATATTTTACATTGTTGATTTAAACAATTATTTTAATAGGCACGAACCTATTAAAACAGGCGTTGCTCAGGAAATTGAAGGCGGTGAATTAAGTTTCAAAGGGTCAGTGTAATTCGACTTGTTAATTTCGATGCCGTTAGCGTTATTTAAATGATGTTAAGTTACACTAGTTGGTGCCCGAGACTTCGTCTGCGCAGGACACTGACTATAAGTGTCATGCGCAGACTGTATTTTGGACAGTTTGACGACCTCCATAGTTGAGTGGATAGTACACCGGTTTCAAGGTGTCGCCATCTCTGAGGTCCCGGGTTCGAATCCCGGTGGGGGCAGATGTTTGTGTGATGAATAGCATTTGTACCTTAGTCATGGTTGTTGATATATATTTGTATAAAAATATTTATATATGTATAATATATGTATGTCTATCCGTTACCCTAGATCCCATAGCACAAGCCTTATAGAGCTTAGTTTGGGCTAGGCTAATTGGTGTAAGTGTAACATATATATGTATTACTAGCGGACCCGACAGACTTCGTCCTGTTAAAAAGATTTGTGAAGTGGCAGTTTTTTGTTCTTACTTATTTTATAGGCTGTGTAAAAAATTCTGCTGTACAGAACTGCCACCCTGGTGGTAGGGCGTTGTGAATAAAAAATAATTAATTGCAAAAAAGGTCCAAATGAACTATTACATATTGTGACTATTTAATTTTGGAACATTGAATCCTCCAACGATGTATTCTGTGCTCCAACGCATACACGCACACTGTTTTGATAAATTAGATTGAATTTCAACTGTATATAGCGTTAATAAAGCTCAAATTGACTCTTGATGTTAGGAACACACCTACATTGCTTAGACAACAGTGAGTGCTTGCAATATGAACTTCATACAAAAACAAAAAAAAGGCTATTATTTTAGGGTTTTTCCGATAATTATTCCAATGTTTCTCGCCGTAAAAACCATCATGGAACTTCAACGAACATTTAAAAAATTAATTGGCAAAATTGGTCCAGGCGTTATTGAGTTATGCGCTTACCAACACATTTTGCGATTCATTTTTATATATAAGATTAAAAAAAAAAAGTATGTGTTGTTCTGATATAGGTAGCTGTATTATTGTAAAGTTTCATTCAAATTTCATTAAAAAGTAGTTTTTTATGTGAAAGAGTAACAAACATGGTATAGGCTTACTAAAACCTTTATTATTAAACATCGTGACGTAATTATTATCTCCACATCATAAAGATACAACGACCAACAAATAATATCTTAACTCCTTCCGATTTCGAAATTGAACCCAATATTTTGTTCTAAATTCATAGCTTTAACACACTGTCACGGCCGAATTGACCCTCACCTTATATAACTGTTGCGCAGCTGCAGACGACTAAATTCGGCAAGGTTATACAATTATGACCGCAAATCTGGGTCAACATCGCCAGTGACACCTCGATATGTCATTCCGGTATGAATTAGAGGCTTGTTAGTGAATCCAAATTTGACGATCAGGTCTGTAGGCGACTCATATCGTATGCGTTCCAGTTCAAACGTTATGCTTCTGTTAAACCATGTCATTGTGTAACATTATTTCTCCGCTGATATAATATTATAATATATACAGTAACCTGCATATGAGGCTGGCCGTATATATAAGAAAAGACATTAAAACACATAAGTTGGAGACATTAAAAAAATCTGAGTATATAACCTCTACAGAAATATAGATTATACAGACTAAAACTAAATGAGACAAATATGGGTTGTACCATTTAAATTGTTCCAAAGAGATCAATAGCATTCAAAGTGAATGGGAAGAAATATGAAAATATGAACATGAAAGTAGATGGGCTTGTAGGGTAAGGAAATAAATAAATAAATAATTCTTACACTTACACAAATTAGCTCAAAATAAGATTAGTAAGGCTTGTGTTATGGGATCTAGGGTAACGGATAGACATACATACATATATTATACATATATAAATAAAGGAGATGTCCTCTTATTACAAGGAAGTTTTTTGTGATCAGCGTTAACTAACAAACACCAAACTACATTAAATTGAAAGCCGAAAAAATATGAAGTATGAAACAAATAAAAGAAATATTTTTACCACCCCCAATTATTTTTAAATAAATAAAACATGTTTATAAGAAATATTTCATTATGGCAACACCTTAATGATGTTTTTATTAATCTGTGACTACCGGTATCTTACTCTATGTTTAATATTTTCCGTTGAGTTGAATCATAGAATACATTTAATCTATGATTTTACTCGGTCTGATCATAATCATAAAATCAAAACTATGACATTGACAGCAGGTGCCTGACTTGTCAGTTGATTTTTTATTAATATTTTTTTCTGGCTCTAGATAACATACATTAAGGCTGATTTTAGTCTTACGCCGACGGCACGCGTACCGTCAGCGCTCATATCCGAGATATATGGACTTCTAGGAAGCGTTTTTAAATAACGCGTAGCTATCAGCGCGCACGGTGGTCAGCGCTGATAGCTACGCAGTCGTACGCGTCGCGCGTCGGCCTCGCGTAGCTGTCGGCGCTGACGATCGCACGAGCGCCTCTGCGTTCAGTGAGCGTTCTTGTGTCGAGCGGAGCGGACGTCGTCAGCGCGTACAGTCATGGCAAATCGCGAAGTGGATACAGGTCGAGTTATCGATGAGGTACGCATGAGGAAGATATTGTGGGATGCATCCGATCCACTCTACAAAAATAAAGATGCAAGAAACAAAGCCTGGGAGGATATTGTGGACGCATTGTTCGAAAATATTTCAGGAGAAGAAAAACATAGATAGTACAAAGCAGCAATAATTAATACACTCCACATTTTGGTCGTTGTCTGTACAGTAAGGCGGTCAGTACGATACTAAAACGAGCCACGCTGAGCCTCAGCGCTGACAAACTACGCGCTGAGCTATGAGCGCTGATGGTGAGCGTGAGACTAAAATCAGCCTAAGTAACATAGCTGTCCCTATATTTTGTTAGTTAAAAACTTCTCAAAATTAGAAATATTCGGTTCATTAAAGCAATTATGTATGTATTTAGATTTTTAAAAGCCTTGTTGATAATTTTATTTAAGCAATGTGTAATTATTGCATTAAAGATATTTCATTTTTTATTATACTAGAATACGAATTATTAAAAATCGGGGGTCTTGAAAATAATATGACTTACGGCGATTACTTTCTTTTAGAGCCTTCTATCCAAATATATCAAATTTACCCGAGTTAGTTAGGAGATGTCCCATACTATAAACCAATATGGGACATCTCCTTTGGCAGAAATATATTATAACAACCGTGACTAAGGTACTATCACGCAAACATCTGCCCCACCTTGGAACCGGTATACCAACCACTCGTCTGCGGAGGTCGTCGACTGGGGAGGAAGACCGAAGAAAAGATGGATGGACTGTGTGAATGAGTTGAAGAAGGGAGTGAGTGTCTAAATAAAGAGTGATAGAGGACAGTGGAAGAAAGAGATGTTGTGCCGACGCCAAATAAAAATAGGAACAGGGCGGGAGAAAGAACAAAAAGAAATATATACAGTCAAACTGCGCAAGCAATTATTGTGAAAAAAACCTTACTAAAATTATAAATCGAAAAGTAAGTTTGTTTGTTTGTTTGTTCCGCTTTCACGCCGTAACTACTGAACCGATTGCTTTTAAATTGTGCAGACGTAAAGATAAGAGTCTGGATTAAATAATAGGGTACTTTTTATCCCGGAAAAATCGTCAGATCCCACGGGATGCGCAATAAAGGCTTCGCTCAAAAACTACTGCACAAATTTGCATACGGTTTTCATCAATAGATAAAGTGATTCTTGAGCAAGGTTTTGCGGTATTTATTGTCTCGGAAAAACGGATAGTCCCACAGGAAGCGCGAGAAAACCTTCGCGCCATAAACCGACTTCCGCGTATAAGTAGCCGTGGCCAAAAGCTATGACCCTTAACTAGGGTTGCCAACCGTACTCTAAAATAGAGTATTGTCCTCTATATCATGTGGTCGTACTCTATAATCTATAACACTAATAAAGTACACTGAAATACTCTTTTTTACAAAATGTTTAGTGCACGTCTGTAATAATACGCAAAAACCTTAATCAGAATAAAAAAGTCCACTATTTACTGTTATTATATTGGTATCGCCGATTCCTCAATCCAAATTCGAACGTTCCTGTCACAATTGTAGATGTTTTTGGTATCATGGAAAATTTAAAATCAGAATTACAACAGACTGAAAGTCAACTATTTTGGCTATACAACAAAACAGAAATTAAAACCTCTTGAACAATCATCACCTGACTTGTATTAATAAAATTAACACTAACTTTTTTTATTGTGTATAAACAAATGTTTGACTTATTTACAAAAATGGTTTGATTTTAGTAATGATAACTGGCTGTATTCACTTAATACAATATCTTTACAGAACTACTGTTGAATTTAATCATTTAGAAAAAAATATTAAAAGGAAAAACTTAATTTAAAAGACTAAACATAGACATGGATACTTTATATTCAGAAGTAACAATTTTAAAATTTGCTCCCAGCCGAATTGTTTAATAACACAGACTTTATACAAAAATACACCGCTGAAAAATGGCAATATATTTTTGTCCTCAAGAATTTGTTTGTTTAAAAAAAATTATTACCTATATACTCTTTGTTCCCGCCACTTCAGCATTTACAGAAAGAGTATTTTCGGTCATGAATATGAAGTGGCGAGAAGAGAGAAACAGAGCTTCATTGAATTTAATCAAAAATGAGCTCTTGATATATATAAATTTAGAGTTAGAATGTTTAGACTCATTCAATACCTTTAAAAATAATGAAAATTTGTTATGTGCCGCAAGAAGTACTAAAATATACCTTTTTAAAAGATAAAAATAAATGATACTCTTTTTTATAAGTGCATACTCTTTATTTACCTCCTTTAAAATCAGATATACTTTATTACTGTTAAAAAAAGTTGGCAACCCTACCCTTAACCCTCTATAGACACAATCCCGAAATCCACGCGGGCGAAGCCGCGGGCAGAAAGCTAGTAATAAATAAATTAAAAAAAAATTATTTGCACTAATTTAATTAAAAACTGCAAAGAAGAGCCACCAACGTTCCCCAAATCTTACGCCAAATGTCCCATAAAGAAAGGCCCGGCATTACATTTAAAGACATCTCCGTGATGAAATACAAAATCCGCAAATTAATACCCCTATAACCAAATCGACTCAACCTCAACAATTTTACAAAAACTACACTCGGTATGTTTGACATCAATGTGTCATTTGAAAGTTCAAGATGATAGCTTCTATGACAAACCTGAAACTGACACAAGGCCATCACAACCAAATAAATCGTGAACTCGCCAAAAATAACGCTGCACATCACTTAATAACCGAATGGTTCCCAATTGGAATAAGCTGCCCGAGAGAAATAGGGGTTGACCAAAATTATAAATTCTTTTAAAAATATACTGGTTAATTAGTTACATACAAATAATGTAACTCTTAAACAATTACAGTTGATATGAACATTTAGTGAAATTCAGCACTACCTGAAAACAAATAAGATATTCGTTAATTTGGTAAACAAAGCATACATTTGTTACGCATAATTTACATAAAACTAAGCAAATACAACAACCCTGTTATACAGAATGTGTAATGTGTAATTCCTTGTAAGAGTTTAGTTTTTGAAGTATCCGTTCGAATCTCGTTTGACAGCGAGACTCGCGACGATAGCGAGTGGATAAAGGGGTTGAGATCCTGTTTCCATAATTGAGAGATTAAAAAAAAGAACAGAACTTGTGACAGAATCTTCCAAGGAGGACGTTATCTTCCACTTAATAGACGACGAAAAGCTCTTACTTTTCACACTTCATTTACTTCTCGGGAAAAATATGGAAAGTCGTCTATTGTTTTTTTTTTTGTTTACACTAGATTAACTGGGTCGGATTAATAAGCATAAAAACGGGTGTCCAGCACATGTCATCGCATATTCATGAGGGCTCGCAGTTTATGGTAGAGCTCGCTTTTTATATCGCGCATGTAACTTCGTCACATTAATTCAAATGTTGTCATTAATCATCGCACTTCGCTGTGTAAACATACTGTATGCGTAAATCCGTAATAGGGTTTTAAAGGAATACAGTTCGGCCCAGAGCCTATGTGTGGTATCTCAAAGAACCAGGCCATGCAATACCTAAAAACTCGCCTTCTTAACGAGGCGAAAGCAGACTGGCACAGTACGTCCGGGATGACACACTCAAAAGCACTAATCGAACTATACTCTCGCAAACGCACTGACGAGCTATTAAAGCTTAACAGGAGTAACTTGAGCGTGATGGTTAGGGCTTTGACCGGTCACTGCAAGTTGAATAGACACCTTTACAACATGAAACTTAAGGACACTGACACATGCAGAGTCTGCGAACAAGAGCGTGAAACACCAATACACCTCTTGTGCTACTGTGAACCGCTGATTCACAAAAGAAACAGACACCTGGGGAAACATATCCTTGACCCAGATGAAATAAAAACAATCCGAACTGGGAACATCCTATTTTTCTTGGTCAGTGCCCAGTTAAGGGAGCTACTGTAGGGCCTACATAGAACCTACATAGGAGGCTGGTCACAATAGATCTTAATAGGTCGCAGTGATGCTTACACACGAAATAGAAATAGAATAGGGTTTTAAAGGTTTTTTTTTATTATGTTGGCAAACAAACATACTCGTACTATCTAATGATAAGGGGTAGCAATCACTTTAGTACCAGGTTGTCAGGATCGCAGCAAATCTGCGAGACCTACAAGAAGAACTACAGAATACTTCTGACATATGGTGTCCTGTGTTCTGGTACATGGTATTGAGATACTATAAGCAGACGACCCTACCCAGTACAGAACCTCTCCCCAATAAGCTCAAATCGTTTTAAAGAATGTTGTATCAATGTCAATAATCCCTAGTAATGTTATGAACGTGAAAGTTTAAAAGTATGGATGCATGTTTGTTTCCCTTACACGTAAAATCTACTAAATAGATTTTAATGAAACTTTATAATAATATAGCTTATACATCAGAATAACACATAGGCTACAATTTACAAAAAAATATTTTATATTTTTTATTCAATATTTTATAATTAATACTAGCAGTGCATGAGGGCGTGCTGGTCCCAACATTAATGTACGGAAGTGAAAGTTGGGTATGGGAGAAACGACATGAAAGCAGAATAAATGCAGTAGAAATGAGAGCTTTGCGGAGTATGGCAGGAGTAAAACTGAGTGACAGATTGTATAATGAAGTGATTAGAAAGAAATGTGGTTTGAAAGAGGATATCGTGACAAGAATAGAGAAAGGGATGCTTGGGTGGTTTGGGCATGTGGAACGGATGGATGAAAGTAGACTGACCAAAATGATTTATGAAGCTGGAGTGAGTGGAGATACGGGACGAGGAAGACCTAGGTGAACATATTTCGAACAAATCGAAAGTGTCCTCAAAAAAGGCCAGGTCAGAAGTACCCGCAATCGTCGAGCATGTATGAGGAATGTTATGAAAGTAGATGAAGCGAAAGAGATATGTAAAGACCGTAGCAAGTGGAAAGACGTAATCTCTGCCTACCCCCATGGGAAAAAGGAGTGAGTGTATGTATGTATGTAGATATCCTTACTAATTTTAATATTATAAATCGGAAAGTGAGTTTGTTTGTTTGTTTGTTTAAGTATTCTAAGGAATATTAAGGAGTATTTAAGGAATATCTATTCCTATTATACATCAGATACAGAGTTATCTTAATAATAATTCTACGTTACTATTTCTATACTACAGTTACAAGGAAATAATCATTTAAATTCACTTCAGCATCTTACTCACATATTTCAGAGTTCTCTTAATAATTACCATCGACAAGGAAATAATCATTTAAATTCACTTCAGTGTATTACATGTTCCAGAGTCCTCTTAATGATTATCATCTTCAAGGAAATAAGCGTTTAAATTCACTTCAGTATCATACTCACATGTTTCAAAGTCCTCTTAATAATTACCATCAACAAGGAAATAATCAATTAAATTCACTTCCATCCATCGTCAAGGAACTAACCATTTAAATTGACTTCAGCATCTTACCCACACATATCTTATTCTAACTCCTACTCTCAATAAAGAAAACAAATTCAGAACAAAACAACCCATTTCAGGACTCAATGCTCCGTTCCCACTAAAACATGTAATGGTACCAAAGGGGCTATAAATTTTAATAACTAATAGCGGCTCCTCGCCAGAAACTTCGAGACACTATTGTAGAGCGCCGTCACAGTACGGGAGGGTATGTGGTCGCCACACGTCAGAAACTTTTTTTTTTTGCAAATTCGACGGTTACTTTTATGCCACCCAATTATTAATATATCTTGCTTGACACACGCACATGCCTACAAATCTAACCAAAATTGGTATGGTAATCTAACCAAACAACAAAATGATTTATTTACTCTAAACTGTAGAATTACTTTATACGATTGTGAGATAATTATAGAATCATTCGGGATTTAAAATCTGCACTGTCACTAAATAAATACATTTTTACTTCTTTCTCTATTTTAAGTGATTTATAACAGAACGAAACCAAATGCATGTAAACATCTGTTCAATAAATACAGCCAACGTGAGTTGGTGTCAAGTGCATGGCTTCGCAGCTTTTAATTGGAAAGACCCTTCAGCACGTCATTGCCGTGAGTCGGTATAAATGGCCGTTTGTGTGTACAGCCTGTTTCCCCCGGTAATTATTCTGTTAAGCAAAACACAGGTTAATGAGGTAACATACAAGTTCGAGTCACATTAGTTTATGTAATAACAAAATGAGCTATGAATATTTATGGCTTGTTCTGTTAGAGTTTCGTTCGGCTACTTCTCAACAATGTGAGGTACCAAATTTAATTTACTCCGGTATCAAAAATTCAGACGAGACTCTAGAGTCACGTGATAAGACTAAGCCGTCAGTGAAGCACTTTGACCTGGCATAGAGCTCTGGACAGTCCCAGAGAACTGTACAGTTACTAAAGAGAATTCAAAATTATGTTGCTGCCTTCAATTTTAGTACAATTTAATTTGTTTCCTTTAAAGACAAAGAACGCAGTCGAGTGGTTGGTATATCGGTTTTAAGGTGTCGCTATCTCTCGAGGTGTCAGGTTCGAATCTCGCAGATGTTTGCGTAATGAATGCCAAGTATTAGTACCTTAATCATGGTTGTTATTATATATTTCTATTAAAAACATTTATATAAGTATAATATATGTGTGTCTATCCGTTACCCTAGATCCCCTAACACATGGCGGTAGAATCGCGAAAGCCGCCATGAACACGCACCCCGCCATGTGCCCCGCATGGGCCTAGAGAACTCAGGTGGGTTTTAGTGGGTAGGTCGGTCCGGACCCTGTCAGACCGGAGAGCCCCACACACGACCGAGCCAGCGCAGTGTCACGATGCATAAGGTGCATTTCCCCTCTAAAAAAAAAACTTAACACAAGCCTTACAGAAATTACTTTGGGCTAGGCTAATTGGTTAAGTGTAAGAAATATTCTTTTTACTAAATTTTTTACAAAAATGTCAACTTTATAAAAAAAAATATTTCCGGAACAAATAAGAGAACTAACAAGAAAAAGATTACTACGATAATATATAAGTGATAAGGTATGAAGTAAGTAATAGTATTACTCCGGAATTAATGCGAAACATGCATTTTACCTTTATTGGCTTGACGTTTCGGCGCAGTTGCACTGGCCGTGGTCGCAAGCAGACTGGAGAAGCGGTGTTTTAGCTCCGTGTGGGACGCAGATTCTTCATCTACCTCCAAATTTTGATTTTTCGCAATACCGCCTCTACACACTACACTGACTGTGTCCGTACTTTGAGCGCGACCCGACTGCGCAGTAAAGCGAGGTTGTGTTAAGCAAATCCCTGGATTCCACGATGCAGACAACTTGTAACCGTCTTCCCTATTGAAATTAGGATATTTTTTAATTTCTATTGCTTCCCGCACTAATCTCGCGTGGAAACGGCGATCGGTAGACTGGACTTGCGGACGATGGAATTCTATCCAGTGATTGGTATTCCGCTGTAGTATGTGTTCTGCAATAGCCGATTTATTTGTCTGTCGGTTCTTTACAGCCGCGATATGTTTTTTTAGCCTCTCCGCTATGGTCCGCTTCGTTTGCCCTATGTACGAACAACCGCAACTACAGTCAATTTTATACACGCCTAGATGTTGCAAGGGTAAAATATCTTTAGGGGTACCCACCATTTCTTGGAGTTTGGCCCCTGGTGTGAACACGGCCTGGATGCAGTATTTGCGAAAAGTTGTTCCTATCTTGTCTGTCACATCCTTTGACGTAGGGCAGGTAAGCCGGTTGCCTGCTTACGTCTGGGTATCTGTCCCTTTTAGATGTTTTGTTCCCTCACTGGCTCACCTAGTATCCATTTTTATGAAGAACCTCCTGAACATGGTCCAGCTCCTGCTCCAGATGTTCAGGGTCACAGAGGTCATGCGCCCTGTTCTTGAGGGAATTTACAACAGATTGTAGGTGTCGGGGGTGGTGATTTGACATAGCGTGCAGACATCTATCAGTAAGTGTAGGTTTACGGTAAACACAGTGTGACAAAGACCCGTCCGTTCACTCACTCTGACGTCAAGGAAAGCCAGTGATCTGCCCTGCTCCATTTCATAAGTGAACTTTATTTTTGGATGGATGGAGTTAAGGTGTTGTAGATATTGATCAACTTCTTGTTGGCCACCTCTGATGACACAGAAAACGTCGTCCACGTATCTCTTCCATAGCTTAACGATCTTGGGTCCTAAGGTCAGTGCTTTCGCCTCGAAATGCTCCATCCAGATGTTAGCTAGTACGGGGGCTACTGGACTCCCATCGCGACGCCTTCAATCTGGATGTAGTATTGACCCCGAAAGAGAAAGTAGCTACCATCCACACAATGTTTAAGAAGATCAATATAATTATGGGGCATCTCACTGTCACTCAATTTGTCTCTCACCACGTCCAAACAATCATTGATCGGAACATTAGTAAATAGTGACTCCACGTCAAAACTCACCATTGTGTCCTCTGGTTCCAATATTGTATCCTGTATTATTTGGACGAAATGGCGTGAGTCCTTCACGTACGACGGTGTTTTACCAACCAGTGGTTGCAATACTGCAGCAACGTGCTTTGCAAGGTTGTAAGTGGGGGATGCAATTTGACTTACAATAGGTCGCAACGGCACGTTAGATTTGTGTATTTTTGGCAGTCCATATAACTTAGGTGGTTGGTATGGCTTGGGTCTGTATAGATTCTCGTACTCGTCGTCTGTGAACAAATCCTTGTGGTCTTGAATCAGAGCTCGTGTTTTGCGTGATATTCTGGCCGTAGGGTTGTATGATACAGGTTTGTATACCCCATTCGCTTAACTACTCCTGTACTTTTTGCTCATAATCAGTAGTGTTCATCACTACAGTGGCGTTTCCCTTATATAATATCTATTTGGCTGACACCGACTCAACCTTCTCGTAAGAAATAATATTAATTATTATTTATTTGAATAATAATAATTATTAATTCATCAATTTTCATTAAGTTGTGGCAAAAACTCCACTACTACACTAGACGAGGCCTGTCCTGTAAGAGCTTTCTGATTTACAATTACTACCTAAGAAAAAATATTAATAATAGGCAGAAATAATACTAATAACATAAAAAATACCAATAATAATAATAAAAATAAATAAATAACAAAAAAAGACATCCCTCTCAAGTGATATTAAAATGTCATATTATCTCGACATTTAGTCATTATATATAATGACCAGTTATTATATATTACGTTATATTTTATAACACCAATTGATGGTTCATTGTACAGTCAACGCCACGTCAATCTTTACATATGTAATACGAAAACCACCACTATTATGATCGACATAAGAAATGTTTCAAAGTCAAAATGTAAAGTCAAATAAACATTATTTACCATACATCTCAAGTTTTCAGTCGTTTACGAGCGTATGCAAAATACCTAATTGTTATAAAATGCTTTTAGTTCATTATAAAATGCTTTTAGTTCATTATAAATGCAAAATAATAACGTTTTTGTTACGAAACTCACGAGAAGTAATGAACATTACGAGAAAGATCGTAAAACAAATGGAAATCTACTCCCGTTTGGTATAATGCTACATTGAATTTAAGATTTTATTTCAAAATTACTTGGGAACAATTTGCTTTAATGTCTTAGATACTGTTGGCAGGAACTATTCTGCTGACGAAACTGGACATAGAGTTGGAACAATGAATCGCTTAGGTTGTTAATGACATGATAATATGGTGAAACGCACGTTCTGACTGTCATATACAAGGAGCCTTTTTTTTTAACATATGGAAATGCAGTTACGCATACTTCGTGCTCGGGAGCAGCACGAGGTTATATCGAACTCTCTGCCAGATGGTAAATGCAGCCTACCGACTAAAACCCTACGGACTGCAGATGCGAGATCTGCACCAAAAAGTGACGAGGCTACGAAAACCCATATGACACAACCGCGACCACGTCGGTGCGTACTCGCCGTAGCAAGCCCCTCCCATTTTCCCTGAGCATCTTATGAGGAGCGACGCAGATATTCATGCACGGCTCACGTTACCGCAATTCCCGTGTTCCTCTCCACCCGCGGCCGTCTCTTAGAGCGTTGGAGCCATGGGTGACCTCCATTGCCGTTTCTTCAGAGATACCGAGGAGCATGACCTAACTCTATTAAGGCGATTAGGCCTTAGTCAACCAAGCTGAACCAATGCAGATTGGTTAACTACATACTTCTTTTGAATTTCTTCACGGATCTATGCAGGTTGCTTCACGCAGTCTTCCTTCACCGTAGAAGTATAAGATAAATATACATATATGGAAGTGGAGGATCTCTATAAATTGTAGCCTATGTGCTATTCTGATGTGTAAGCTATATTATTGTAAAGTTTCATTAAAATCCATTCAGTCATTTTTATGTGAAAGAGTAACAAACATCCACCTTCCACTAAAAACGAAAAACGCATTGGTACATGGCAGGATCGACTTCGATCATTCGATTCTCCGTTCTGAGGGCCTAGACAAGATGCTTTTCTATTTTCGTAATCGCATCGCTAAAATAAAAACTGTATGGTATTGACATAACCGATCGCTTGACTTTTTGAGTGGTTATGTCAATACCATACATTTTTTACGTTAGCGATGCGATTACGATTATCGAATGGTATCTTGTCTAGGCCCTCTGGAGACGTATTTTTGAATCATTAGACGTGAATTTGGAATTCGAATACAAATCGTTGCGCGAAATTATTTTCTATTGCTTACAATTTTATAGATTTTTTAATCACTCGAATTCAGGGTTGTCATTAAAAACAAATTCTTAATTAAATTCCGTTTCACGCAGAAAAATTAAAAAAAAAATCAACAAAAACAAAAAACCGGCGATGACCCACACGTGAAACGGATCACTGTCAAGGTCACTTCAGCGTTGGATATTCTACTAGTAGAATATAGAACTCGTTGCACAACGCACGAAATGAAGTTCAGAAATAGTGAATTCGGTAATTCGTATACGAATCTCACGATTTCGAATGCGAATTGGTTTTCAATTGTTTTCAAAAATTCGTTTCCTGATTGATCGCTGCGGTTTCGTTCGATGACGAAAATTGGGTCCAATACATCTAGACAAAGTTACTAACTTAGGTAAACGAAAAGGGGGAAAACTATATTTTATAGGGTTCCAAAAACTACGCGGAATTCATTAACATTTTTTTATCATTATAATAACTTGAAATTTTGTTTATACCCTATGAGGGCATAAACAAAATTTCTAAGGCATTACCATATTGCGACATCACAATACAGTGTATTCTAGTATGGAACGTTTAGTATTTATTTAAACTCTTGGTTACACCCATTTCGTGTATATATTTTAACTAATTAATTTAGTGTTTATTGTATAATCATTCTATATATTACCAGTTACGTGAAGACACAAACAGGATAACTAACAACTAAAATATATAATTTGACCTAATATTCCATTCTAATCTAACTTTAACAACCCTTAAGACAAGTTCATGCCACTGGTACTAAAGCTATCTTTCAAGAACGGTCAATAAAATGGAATATTGCTCGAGGGATGCATTGATTTTACAAACACAAGATTTATTTACCGTAGACAAATATGGGTCAGATTTTTATATAAAACAATCTGCAGAAAACTTTAAGTATGTTCTTGACATCCCTACATCAAAATAACGACAAGCCTCGGCCCGAATTCAGATGAGCTTGTAAAAAATTCTTATGGCAGCTGATATTAAAAATTCATACAGAAATAAAGAAAGGCGAATAATTTCAATTTAGTTGACAAAGTTATTCTTGTATGTTTTTTATGTTTTCATTTAAAAGTTTATGATTTACTGTTCCTGGAGGCCTTCTGCCATATTTAATCAAGCGATTTGTATTTCATTCTATTCGTATAGGTTTTTAAACTTTAATAACGATAATTTAAAAAAAAATAACAATACGAACACAGAATTATCTGTGTTTGGTTCCTAACCGGTATTTAAAGACAATGTATGGAAATGATTCCAAATAACGGATTCCGGTCTAACGAAACGAAAGCGAAAGTCATTAATGTATAATTAATTTTTCTGGACAGACTTAAACCACAATATTCATTTTTCAAATGATAGTCATGAAACATTATTAATGATATAAATTTTAAGCAAAATATTTGAATTCAAATTCCTTAAAAAATTATAAGAGTTGTAATAATAGTAGAATGTTATCTCATTTATTGACAAACAATCATAATATTTTATGAAACTAAAGAATTTTTTTTTGTAAGAATCTTTAATATAATATAATCGTTAATATAATACCGCAGAATTTAGATTCAATAATATTGTATACGTAAACAATTTAAAGTGCAATAGTCAATGTACAATTAAGTAAAGTTTCAAAGGTAATCCCGACAATAAGCTTAATGGTGTAAACCCACCTTTAAACTGTAAAGGAAACTATACACTACCTAATGTCTTTGACATTCAGTTCAGATTTGAATGGCAATGGAACACAAATCATTATCCGGCTTCAGACAGGAAGTGTGTTGGTTTCAATGATCACGCCTACATCGGATAGGGTAACCAAATCAATTTCACTCGAAAGGATAATACTAATAATTATTTAAACTTATTTTTTATTTTTTGAAAAACGTTTACCCACATCAGATTTTTTATCCTGTGTCGTTGGGACAGTCACAACATTATAATCTCACTTGCACTACACCCAGACAGAAAAAAATTTGTAGGTCACCTGCAACCTATTTGTAATAAAAATAACATATAAGAATCAGTAATTTAATAGTAATGGCCGATCACCCCGCTAAATATGTCATCCAACATAAAGTACAGAACAGAACCAGACAACGTTGTCAAACAACATCGGAGCGCAGAACAAAGTCTTCCCTGTCTCGCTATTGCTATAAGCTAAATGAAACTACACCAATTGTCCGAATTTGAACGGCACACTAGTACGTTATATAACAACAAAAGTTCAACTTATGTTTAACTTTTGTTGTTATATAACATTATTGGTTTTCGTCATCTCATTTGTCATTTGTAACAAACAGAAGTCCCGTTACCGGCATTTCAATAAGAGATTAGTGTTCAATTCGGCAATGTACTAATACGCGACGCATCAGAGTCACTGATGCAAAAGAATCACTTAACTGATTCGAATCTTTGTACTCCGGATACAAATGATCCAATCTCAACAAAGATACGTTTTTTCCATCATTAGTCCCCCGCAACGGCAAGTGTCACGGTGATTATGTCGGACTCCACGCCAGCCAGAGCGGTCTGACCACGTGACCTACCGACTAAACTCAGCCTTAGCCTTGGCCCTACGGCTTGAATGGAGAAGGGGTGACTGCACCCTCAAGAGCAGGCACGGTACACCAAAGAGGCTCCGGTCTGTATGGATGGGGTTGATCGACCAATTTCATATGTATGCACAACAGGCATACGAACAAACTTCAAGATGTACTCGTAAGTGAAGTTGGCCAACCAAAGGTAAACTAGCGTAATTCACGAATGCTTCAAAAGCCCTATTTTAGAGAATTCCATTCCTTGGCGGTTCGCATAACGAAGGATTTTTTTTTATTCCTTACGGTGGCAGACGAGCAAATGGCCCACCTGATGGTAAGTGGTAACCATCGCTCATGGACATCTGCAGTGCCAGGGGCACAGCTGAGCCGCTGCCTACCTGGAGAGAAATACTCTTTTTAAGCCTCGTTTGAAGTTAGACATATCGTAGCGCTCAGGAAACATCGCAGCTGGGAGCTCATTCCAGAGTTTGCATGTACGCGGAAGGAATGAACGCTGAAACCGAACTGTACTAGACAAGATCGGTTCCAGGTGATATGGATGAACTCTAGTGCGATGGCGGGTGGTGCGATGGTAAAAAGGTGACGAAGGCACCATTGCAAATAATTCCTCAGAGCACTCTCCGTTAAAGAGCCTATAAAGAACACTACAGAGAGCCAAAGTCTCTCCGCTGCTCCAAGGTCTCTATTGAGGCCGTAATATTGGGATCACCGATGATACGGAAAGCACGCCTTTGCAGGGAGTCAAAAGGGTCGAGTTGATATTTGGGGGCTCCAGCCCAGAGGTGTGAGCAGTACTCCATATGCGGCCGTATTTGAGCTTTATAAAGCATCAGACGCTGACTGGGCGTGAAGTACCGCTTCGCTCTGTTGAGAACACCCAATTTTTTGCTTGCCATTTTGGCTTTGGACGAAGGACGAAGGGTTTCTTACTATTTCACGTAAAACTACTGAATGGATTTTAATGAAACTTTACAATAATTTAGCATCAGCTGGTGTATCGGAATAACACATAGGGTTACAATTTAAAAAGATATACGCCACGCTAATATAAACTACTCAATATACTAATCCTGCGCAGACGAAGTCGCGGACACCAGCTAGTGAGTAATATTACATTGTTGACTATCAATTAGAATACGATTCTAAATAACAGCTTTGAATTTAAGCACCAACTAACGCAAGTCTTAAATATTCATTGTTTAATTAACTTGCAAAACGGTAATTAACACGAGAGAAAAATTTTACGACAGCTGCTTATTCAGTATGTAAATATGTTAGCTATTACGTATATATCTCACGTCTCATGGTATCTATTAGATAACATATATAATTACAACTTAACTCACAATATTTTATATGTAAGTTCATCATCAACACGTCAAAACACAAATACGAATTAACCTTTAAACGTACTTTCGAAAGCCATTCGTTATTTTTAGCAAAGTATCAGAAAAAGTGCAACATATACGTTATATAAAAAGGGTATTCGAGTGTTGTTATTAATCAAAGTCAAATATACATCTTCACAAACAATATAAAACGTTTACAGAACATTAAAATGATTTTATTTCACGCTATAAATATGGTTTCTAATTTGGAGTCACTTGGTTTATTTATTTTTGTTTAAACACTACAATGTAACACTGTATTGAAATTTATCGCTTTGCAGTTATCGATATATATTATTTATTAATATAATTGAATAGTTATTAAGGAATGTTGACAGTTAAAAAATATATGGAGACTTGGCCGCAATATTTTCTATTTTGAACATCAATAAAACTTATACTAGTGTCGTGTATTCAAAACTAATATGAACACTAGTCTGTTTACGAAATAACGTAAAATATATCTCTATTAACTAACTAGCTTTACTCGTTTAGTGACAAATCATTGACTTCAGTCACAATATGACAAGAGATGTCATCTTACAAAAGTACATAATACAGACACCTAAAGCATTTTATTATTAAACTAGCTGTGCCCACGAATTCGCCCGCGTGAAATCACGCTCACAGAGCTTACTTTGGGCTAGGCTAATTACAGTAACGTGTAAGAAACATTTTTTTTTAATATTCGTTTATTTACTGCTACCGTGATAGAAATATCTGTATTAAAAGCATGTATTATTTGACTGTTAAAATTTCCAGATCCCAATTTCAATACTCCTTTCTTAGATATTTTAAAACTATATTGAAATACCAAATAGACAATTAGGAAGAGTACTCTTTTAGCTGAGAAATATTGTAGAAGCCACAGTATATCTTTCCTTATTACTTTTAAAAATACAGCGACATATTTGTGCGCTGTCGCGGATTGCTTAAAAACGCTGCAACGCTGCACAAGTAAAATAGAACAGGAATTTCCATTTTGAGATAAATTACTGCATAACTTCGATAATTATATAATAAAAAGCAGCCATATTCAGTCGTAATGATCTAGCCTGTTGAACACCAAAATTCTGGGCACCCTTCAATGATTGATATTTGCCACCGTAATGAGACCTCTTCCTACCCATACGAGTACTGTTCAATATAACGACCTGCGCTTTGTTATATAACTGCTATCCTATTCGTTGGTGGGAATCAAATGAAATCAGGTCAATGATTCACCTGGCCTTAGGGGCAATGACAAAAAAAAACCATAAAATTATTAAAAGTCATAAATTTCATATTTTACGATTAAAATTTGGGGTTGTCTTTATATATGGGACCTAAACTTATTTGGAGAGGAAGTACTGTTAATATTGATGTTAGTAAATTTTGCTTAAAGGAAACGTTCAATAAAAACTCGCACAGCATTTACAATTTTACAACTGAAACTAAACTACAATTTTTAATTCGAGTCAGTAAAATGACAAGTGCAACTGATACAAAAAAGGGTGACCCACTACAACCCACTACAATAGAGATGTTCGGCAATCAATAGATTTAGACATTTAGTCATGCTTTATTTTATTAGGTATCAAAGCGTTTTTTTTTATTGTAAATATGTAATACATACCATATTAAATAATATGATTTGTGATACATGACACTGGAAATGTCATTTTACTGACTCGAATTAAAAATCGAACTTTAGATATTTTAACGTGGTGAACATAATAAATATAAGACAATTTCTTTTAAAATTATAAACTGTCAATAAACTAATCCTATGAAACAAAGAGATATAAACTTATCTATAAAAAAAATATCCCAGTTATGAAAAGAGATTCGTCTACAGAGTCAGTTTGCACTTCGATCCCATTATAAGGGGTCTCAAAATTTCCATCGTGTCACAACCGGAGTTTATCTCTAATATTCCAACTCACAAAACCTTTTTATAATACATACTAGTATAGATTTTATAATGTTTGTCAAATGTATATTATATAGTATTTTATTGCACAATTAGACAAAATGTAAAATATACAAGAAAGAATATATACAATGGTGGACTTATCTCTAATAGAGATCTCTTCCAGCCAACCAAATTGCACGTTTTGAAAGTAATGTACGGAAAAGCTTTATGTGCAACAACATGCATGTGTTATATATATATATCTTCTGTACGTGTGTTAGTCATTGAACTCCTCCTAAACGGCTGGACCGATTTCGATTAAATTTTTTGTTTGTATTCCAGGGGGTTTGAGGATGGTTTAGATTCACAATACGGTCATCTAGATATTTTATCTAGCTAAATTATTTATTAAAAACATTTGAGACAACATGACATTTGAGACATTTGACAGGACAACGTTATGATTATGAGAGATTTATGTATCTACGATGTATCTTTGACTGCCACTGTAGCCGAGTGGTTAGTACACCGGTTTCGAGGTGTCACCATGTCAGAGGTCCCGGGTTCGAGACGCGATCGGGGCAGATTCTTGTGTGATTATTTTGTTTTTAATGAAAAATTTTTTTCACCCTCATCCCATAACACAAACCTGAGAGTGCTTACTTTTGCTAGGAAAATTTGTGTGTGTAGAAATATTTATTTATATAAAAAATATATTAGATACACTTTATAATATTAGTTTACTCCATAGTTGAGTGGATAGTACACCGGTTTCAAGGTGTCGCCATGTCTGAGGTCCCGGGTTCGAATCCCGGTGGGGGCAGATGTTTGTGTGATGAATAGAGCATTTGTACCTTAGTCATGGTTGTTGATATATATTTCAATAAAAATTATTTATGTATATATAATATATGTATGTCTATCCTTACCCTAGTTCCCTAGCACAAGCCTTACAAAGCTTAGTTTGGGCTAGGCTAATTGGTGTAAGTGTAACAAATATATATATATATATTTACTCTTTATCATATTGGTATAGATAAGCAAAACTGCATTTAGGAAATTACGTTTCCTTCACCGAGGAAACAAGTATTCACCTCATTTTAAAATTTGATGCATTTATATAAACGAAGGTTTAAGCTTACATATAAGAAGTTCTTGACCAAGATTAGAAGGTCTTGAACGTCTAACAAATAAGAGATATCCTTAAGAAAAGTCAAAGCGTAAACTGACAAGTGTGCATAAAAGCACAAATGAAATTTGAGGCAGCTATAAAAATTGTATGCTTAGATCTTAGCAAGTGGAAAGTTGCCGATCCGCATGGGAAAGATACGTCATTGTATTTTTAAAACTTTGTTTTCTTTTTTGAAAAGGGTAATTTAAAAATTACCACGCAAAACATTTTTCTGCGTTCTGTCCTCAAAATTATACATCTATGTATAATTGTGCGAGGTGGAGGGTTTCTAACGCAAATGAAAGTTAGTATAATTTTTATAGACCGAAATAAACAATAAACAGAGGGACACGTCCAATCTATAAAGTTTCCTTGTTGACTATGGAACCCCAAAAAGAAATTGGCTGTCCTCTTCGTCCCCGGAGGGTGATTTGGGATCTCGGGACCTTTTTAAGACGTCGTCCTGTTTAGTAGCTGAACACAGAATTTAAGGAGTATGTAAGACTTTCTTTTGGTAATTGGTTTATACCCTCTTTGATGTGTAGAACAGTAATCCCTCAGTATTTCACGCAATGAAGGTGATAAACTAGAAAAATGTCGCCAATCTTGTATGTCAGAACCATTTGTCGGAAAACAACGAAGACGAAGCATTCGAGTCACCATAGGCATTCGAGCTTAATTATCAATTAGAATAATCTGGTATAATAGGTTTTTCAAAAAAAGATGGCGAAAGCCTTCATGGACACAGACAGATTCACAGTGATCTCAAGCGGATCCCAGATTTGCTTAATAGCCGGTGGCCTGTTAAGAAAATAATGACAGCATGGAAAACTAATTGCGCCTATGAAATGCTATAATCTGCAGGCCGTTAAAGCTGATAGGGTTTCATCGCCCAAAAAGCAACGACGAAGGCTATATTTGGAATTTCTCCCCGTGAACAAATCAGAAATGATGAAAACCGCAGAAGAGAATAGGTCACCCATGCTCTTCAAAATTGCAAATCTTAAGTGACCATGGGTAGGACACATCGCTCGCAAGACTGATGAAAGTTTGGACGGAATGTTCCTCGAGTGAAGATCGCTTGAAAACACCGGACTAGCAGCGCAGAAGCAACGGTGTGGAGATCCTTCGGGAGGTCTACATCCAATAGCAGAATTAGCATTATTAATATCATGTCACATACATATATTTTACCTCTTTCCCATCCAAACAAACTTTCGTAACTTCCTCGAATTTATTAATACTTTCATGAATGCTCGTCGGTTACGGGTACTCTTGATCTGGCCCTCTTGTTAATAATTATAATATCCTGTTGTTGTTATGTCAAATCTTTATATTAAATCTTTTTCCGTTTCTCTGCTTCACCCAAAGAGACTGTTGGATAATGGAACTGCTGATCACTAATGTACTGAAAGTATTTAATACAGAGTCAAAACCTTGCCGTCAAAAGACAGCAGCATACTCATTGCCTTAATTGATTGGGCAGAAGATGGGTAATGAACAATGGGCTTCATATCCTTAAGATAAGATAGTGGCGCCACGGTATTGAGTTAAGCGCTAGGCTAAAGCGCCATACACTGCGAACGCGTTCCATATCGACCTACCAGCTGACTATAATGTCAGCCATTTTAAGCCACGAATTTGACTTTCACTAGGCTCGTCTAAAAAACTATAATTATTAAGAACCGCCTCGCGGAAGACGTGGTCTAAAATTTAAGATGAAGCGAGTAGATTACCAGTTCCATTCAGCCGTGGCGGCTTTGAATGAAACTAGATAACTATTTTTATTTTCACACTAGCTGTGCCCACGACTTCGTCCACGTGAAATAGTAATTTTAGGTAGCATTTTTAACGACTGAGAGTGTTATAAACGTAAGAGTAGACAAATATAATCAGAAAGCTTCGAACTGCTAAGCTATCGGGAGTTACACGTGTTATTGTGAGTCAACCATAAAAGATTTCCGTCATAGATGATTTCTGTGTAGCTTTAACTATTAAGTTTTCCCAACATTTACCTTTACTGCTCTGCTCCTATTTATTGTGGCGTGATGAAAAGTTTACTATAACCAGCTCAGGAGTATGAAAAATAATTGTAGCAAGTTTAGTTAAAATCCGTCGAGTAGTTTTTGTTCCTATACAGACAGATAAAAATTTTTCATTTTTGGTATTAGTATCAATCCCTAATCACCCCCTGATAGTTATTTTTGAAATATATTTCATGTACAGAATTGACCTCTCTACGGATCTATTGTAAGTATAGATGTCAGTTATATATGACAAATTTGTAAGCAAGATAGATGACAACAGCTTGCGGCGGCGGAATGCGTAGGCGAAGTGTAGATACGCTGCATTATACCAAGAAGGCTTATTGTTATCAGAGGGACCGAATTGTGCAGCGAACTGTGGAAGTTTATTGATATATACTTTATTACTATTTGTTTTAATGTTGACGGATGGATGTCCTCGCTTAATATACCTTTGAAATTTGAGTCATGCATCGCCACTGGCAACAGACATCTAGCAGCTCTCGGCGAATTTTTAGAAGATTATTGCTCCACTTTTTCTGTGGACCTAATGTTATCCTCTAATGACTTTAATAGTGTCAATTTGCAGCGTTTTTCTAGCCTGTCAGATAGACAATAGATTTCTAGCAAACAAGGATCTTGTTTGTCGACATGTGTGGATCTTTCGAACCCTGCCCCATAAGGTTTGTCTCAGAAACCACCTTCATTACCTCATATATCTCACCGAATAGGCACGAGGTTACCCTAAGATGGCTGTAGTATCCTTACAATAGATTTTACCAGTTTATACGTCTTCTACCATCACAGTTCATATACGTTTCCACCAAGGGGCACGAATCTATCCTAAGTTATTTTGTTTTACCAAGTTTCACCCCTGATTAGAATGTAGTTAACTAAGTTCATCGCAGATTGGTCGACTCCATATATAGCTGGAAAGTTTCTACGTAGGTGTATTTACCTTGGTCGTGGTAGTGTCCTTACGGGTTCCCACGACCCTGTCACGCCGCGGGCAGTTCTCCTCGGCGCGTCTGACGGCGATGTCGGACGCGCCGTCGACAGAGCGCTCGCGGCAGGCGTCTGTGGAGGGGCATCGCTGAAGTTTTTAGTGGGTAGGCTTACCCCCTTCTGGGGAGGAGAGTCCCACATAATTTTGCGCTTTTCCCGGGGTGCAGGGTATGCAATTCAATGCATTTTCCTCAGCGATAACAAAAAAAAGGTGTGTTTCTGCGTGATCATGATGTTTCGCGTCGTATAAACGTAAATATGTAATTTGATACGGCCTGTGCCAAAACCACAGCGCCATCTATTATTTAAATAAAATGTTCGATGTGAACGTAACATTATTAACATTTAACACAAGCATTACTGGAACCGCTGGCAGTCTGTGCCTTAAGCCGTCATCACATCAAAGGTCATTGCATGATGAGAATTGTGAATTTGACATTAAGCGCGTAAGACTGTCTTATATTGCCACGTTCTCCAAGGCCCTCGATATAATAGAAGATTAGCAAATAAACTCAGGGAATTTTATGAACAATAAATCTAACTGGCGCAAACAATGAGCAAAGATAAATAAAGTCCCAGCGATTATTATTCACAGTACAGTGCGATACGGCGTGAATCGTATCTTTAGCATTTTATGTCTTATGACATGTCATTAAAGATAATTGTTGAAAGCAACGGTTTGGTTCAGGAGTACACTTCCAGCTGATGTATGTCAAACTTTAAGTGTCAATATAGGTACTCACGCCCCCGTACCATGACCATCAAAACACGATACAATAGAGTTATTTATTGACTTCAGTTTGAAGTGTCAAAATACAAAGGATATCGCACGATAAACGCTTTATCATATCTTGTTGCAATGCTCATATTATTGGGGCTGAAGTCCATAATCATCAAGTTTTCCCCTCTTAAAAGAAAGAGAGACTGAGAATTCTCAAGAATACCACCGCAACCAAGTGGAGTGGAGGCGGCTCGATCGGGACGACCTACCGATGAAACTCAGCGTGAGTCTAGACCAGTAACCCCTAGGGGTATGACAACCTGCAAGGAGGGGTCTACGTCAGCGAAACAAATTTGGGGGTCCATGAAATGAAAATGGGGGTCCATAATAATGGATCTCAACAAACACTGATAGTATTTATTTACTTATAGTATACTATCTTCTAATATAATGATATATATGTCACCGGAAAATAATAAGATCCGTAAGTTCATCAATCCACTAGGAAGTTCATAAACTTTCGTAGGATTCTAAACGGGAGATAAATTGTAATATTTTACGTCCACATTTTCTTCGCAAGTGTATGCGAAGTGTACGTGAAACACTTCGTAAGTGTTTCACGATGTTTTCTTTCACCGTAGCAGCGTCAGATAAGTGTACATGTGAAATTCGAAAAACACATTGGTAAATCGAAAATCAAAATTAACTTTAATCACATACTAGCGACCCGCCCCGGATTCTCACGGGTGCAAAGCTTATATACGTCCCTGCATTTTAAATTTGTAATATATTCGGAAATATTCACTTAAATTACATGTTGTAAAAAGCATATTATTAAATGCACAATTTATTTAAGGGATAAGGATTAATGCTATATTGTTAAAATCACTTCGTAAGTAACCATTTTTTAGTAAAGGATAAAAAATGGAATTGGTGGGTTATCTATAAGAGATAGACATATACCATCGTGGACTTTTTTGTTAAACTTTTTAAGTTAGACAATACTGTAGTAAATTATTTTGGTCTATCTCGTAGGGTTATTAAAAAGTGCTTATTTACGACATCGCATTAGAAACCTCTAAATTTATCAGTGTTTCTCTACTGTATTATGCATGTATTATACTCGTAGATATAAACCTTCCTTAAAATTCACTATATCTATTAGCCCTATAAAACCGCATCAAAATCGTTGCGTAGTTTTAAAGATTTAAGCATACATAGCGACAGACAGACGGAGGAAGCGACTTTGTTTTATACTATGTAGTGATGATGACTTTATAGAAAGCTCTTTTGAATCGTCCAATATTTTTTCCTACTACCCATTCAGGACGTATTTTTTAGCTGATAAGAAGAATGGACGCAAGAAAGTTATCAGCTTTATCAAAAGGTAGTGGTAGGATCAACTCGCGAGCTAACGAGCACTGTAAGCGGTCATGGTAAAGCTTCTGTTCACATTAAGACTGATTGTTATACATAAAAAATACATTTTATAATAAATATGCAAATTCGGACTCTCTCGAACAAAAATTCGATAATATCTATTCAACCGCATAACATTTGCAATAATGTTGCGAGACTTCTGCACCGATCGTTGAAGATGTTTCGCATAAGCCTCATCAATATGCCGCTGTAGAAACCAAACGTGGCCGATACGATTTCAAAACCGGAAAGACGTCGTAACCCTAAACTAAACTGTTTATTTTTGTGCCTTCGCCGATTACGACATTGATTTTTACCCGAGATTCAAATGAGCTGCGTATTATACTTTCATAGGTCGTAAAAGAGAAGCTACCACACTTAATGTATGTAAGTGAACGATAAACTTAATACAGCTCTGCGCCTAGTAAGTTTGTTTGTTAGATGTGCGTACGCTGAAGGTTATCAAACGCGAGAAGCTAATATATAACTTCTATTAACTAGCTTTATTTCCGAAAAGAACAGAAATGTTTCGACCAAAAGCACATACACAAAATAATAAATTAACAAATGGCCAATTAGGACCCGACTTCAGAATGAGACTAATCTGTGGCAGCCCCGCTGAAATACAAAAGACGCAATAAGATTTACAAAAGTTATCATTAATAAATAAAAATAAAACCATAAGTACTATAGATTATTGACACAAATCCTTTTGCACTTACACTATTGGAAAGATAAAAGAGTAAAAAAAAGTTATTTTATGCATGCAAGAATCCAACATAATTTCAGGTTATTTGTAAAGTAGTTCACCAAAATTCAATCAAATTGCGCAAACTTTTCTTTGAAGGAAGTCTTAGGTTATAAAATGTGTTATTAGGCTATTATGTAGCAGTGTATTATATATATTTTATTTATGTGTTAGGTGTTTTATAAATTTTATATAGAAGTATTCGATATGTATTAACTATTGCATCATCTCTGCATAAAATTTGAATATACAAATTAACCCACCAACCATATATATATATATATAAGCGTTGCGCTTAACACAATATAGGATTCCCTTTGTTATTGCCGCCGCACTAATTGCAGTTTAACATAAAGGAGATAGGTAATGTTATTGTTTACAACTTATGGTTCTTTGTTACTGTTGTTTCAAAGAATTAAAGAGATAAGCAACCTGCTTAACAATAGGGTAGGAGTCAAGGGACAAGTTTAGTATGCTTCCGTCATTCGTGTCGTGAATATCATTAATACCCTGCTATCATCACCTGTAAAATTGTAGCTTCGCTTGTTTAACGGATTGATTATTCTCTTACTTGTGACGCTGCTGTGTCTGGACTTCCGTATTATTACAAATTTTAAATTGTTACTTGGGAAATACTCCTTATTACATCTCTATCCATTTCAGAGATTAGCCGGTACAAACAGACAGACGGAAAGACGTCACTCTAATTTTATTTATATGTATAGAACATCTGCCGACGACTCACGGTAATTTCGCTAAATGTCTACAAACCACGACATAAACCGGGTTCTTTAATCTTCGATTTAGTAAAGCGTTCAAATTAAGTGCGTTAGATTACAGCGAGCACGCAAGAAGTAATCGCCGATTGTTGCGGTAAAAATGGGCGTCGATATACTGAACGTACAAAACGAATGCAGGAAATGTGCGATGATTGCGCGACGTCTAAGAAATGACTAAATAATACTAAAGAACTATTTTTGAATTATTGATCTGGCGTCATTAAGAATATTTTTCAATCAATAGACTGCAAAGAGTAATCTAACGTATTCGAAAATCAATTTTCGAATAATAACAATCAGACGTCAAAATGGTGTGTTTTTCGTTCTTTTTTTTTAGTTTCCTTCTTAACGGCAATGGTTACTAAAGCCCATACAGCCTTGCATTCGTTTGACAAGATGTTGTCACAATTATTTTTTTACACAGAAATAACATTCTACCATAAAAATTAATTGACAAATGTAATTGCGACAGTCTCTTGCCTTTTTCTATAAGAAAAAAAATTCTTGTGTCCTGTAGTGAATGATTAAACATTTTTGAAAAATGTAATTATTCTTACGATCAATTTATGGTGTCCTTTTCGCAAACCTTTTCCTAGCCTGGTGACAAAGAAGGGTATGTGATGTTAGTAAGTAATGAAACTCTGGCAGACATAACGGCTCAGCAAATATGAATCAACATATCACAATGTAATTTCGCGTGATGTCTGCCAACCGCGACAGCACCTTAGTTCGTTAGTTCGCGGTTTAATAACGCGTTACAATTAAGTGCAATTTGCACGCTTACAACGACAAAAACGCGATATGATAGAGTGAGTTATCATATTGAACTGTCAAAACACAAAAGAAAATTTCAAGATGGCGGAATAGCGCATTATAAACGGTTAATCATATATTGTTTTGTTGCTCATGTTACGAAAGCTGTTAGTAGTTAGGGTAGGACGAATGCTGTGTATCGATATATCGATAATACACAAATAACGCGCCAAAATTTACTAGAGAAAGATTATGTCAAGGTCAGCTACTAGAGTACCTCCGTCTTACCGATTAAGCTGATAATATCGATAAGCAATAGTGTTCCCGTAACTGGGTTCTGATTTCCAAGTATGACATTGAAATTATGGACACCGTGTATTTCCATCTTTTGTCAAATTTGAGAATTTTGAGATTTGCTGCAGATCTCATAGTAACCACATGTATTATAAGCGACTGTAACCATTTATCATTAAGTGGTTCGTCTATTTTTTTTTTATATACACCGGTATTGTGGCAAAAAGGCTCGTGGCCAGCGTGGTGAAAGTCACCGTAGACTGTAGGCAGCTGCAAAACCAAGAGCATCACAAACGTAATGAACCGCCTCTTTAAAAACCTATTAACTCAGTTTTTTTAAAAATCCCATACTATATTATTGTCAATATAATAAAATTTTAGGCACAATTCTACAAAGCACAATAAGTGTTATTTATAGTTTTTGTCAATAATGTAGTCCAAACGTGAATTAAATAATAATATGCTAAAAACTCTTTGCAGGTAACTACACCCGTTAAAGTTACTTGAAAAATATCTAATTGTGGGCATACATTTTACAGTATATAAAATATGTTATAATAATTTATTAAAAAATAAAAATAAAAATTCAATAACTATATAATTAATAAATATATATTATACGAACCCACATATACTTTTTTTGTCTGCCTGCGGTGCCTAGTAACGCAATATAAACAATTATCACTACATTACTAAAAAAAGTCGCTATCCGCCGTCTGTCTGTCCCTATGTATGCTTAGATCTTTAAAACTACGCAACGGATTTTGATGCGGTTGATTTTTTAATAGATAGAGTGATTGTTAAGGAAGGTCTATATGTATAACACATGCATAATATAGTAGTGAAACACTGACTTTAGAGGTTTCTAATGTGATGTCGTAAATAAGCACGTCTTTTTGGGCTTATATTGCAAAAAACGCTGGCTGAACTTTACGAGATAGACCAAAATAAATTACTACAGTATTGTCCACCGTAAAAAGTTCAACAGAAAAGTCCGCGATGGTATATGTCTATCTCTTAGGGATAACCCACCATAAACATTTTTTTAGTGCACCCGTGCGAAGCCGGGGCGGGGCCCTTATGGCCAAGCTGTAGGGCCCTTATGGCCCTTAGGCCCTAAGGTTGAGTTTAGTTGGTAGGTCACGCGGTCGGACCGCTCTGGCCGGCTTGGAGTCCAACATAATCTCCGTGACACTTGCCGTCGCGGGGGTATCCTGGGGGGCAATCGCACTAACAAATCGCAGCTGAAACGAAACCAAATCGTTCCACTCAACCAATCCGAGAGCTAGAATATCACGTCATCGAACAGATGACGTGATATTGTGGGCTTCGGATTGGTTAAGCCGAACGGTTCGGTTGCGTTTCGCTTGCGATTTATTAGTGCGATCGCCCCTCTGGGCATGCTTCGTGCTCGTTAGTGACGGAGTCTCAGCCTCTCTCTCCTGAGAGAAAAAAAAATAAACCTCATATAATTGATGTCGCGACAACGTGTAATGTCGACAAGTGTGACGTCAGCGAGGATCGAGTCGAGACACATCGGTGCCGGCGCATTCGGTGATAGATTCGCCTATGTGACGCGGTAACTGAGATTGTTTGAAAATTAAGTGATTGTAAACCGAAGCATCTTATGATTCTCTCCTGTAATTTCATTACTTACATAGTATTAACTTAAATTAAATTATGTACCAGTGAATTGTGTACTAATTTGGATTAACCTAATCAAGGCAAGTAGCAACGAAAACATTCACACCATCACATATTTTTAACATTGTATAATCAATGATTTTTTAATTAATTAAAAATTTAATGCTGCTACACTATTTAATGTTTCAGTTGATTAAAAAAGAGTATGACCTCCCTAGGATGCCATCCCTAGAATAAATATATACTACAAATTTTATTACGTATTCATTATGTAATAAAAACCTAAATATATATTAAAATTAAATTGAGCGTGTACCTATTATATGAAATAGCTGCTATGCGAGTTGGCTTACGGCTTACACGCGGTGTTCCATTTTTCAAATGGTTCCATCTACAAAAAGTATATGGCGTCTGGAGTAAACGAGTCAAACCACAAGTCGGACCGCTCCGTGACGCAAATTAAAAAGGCAGCTATCAATGTTTTCTTCTATTACATGTGTCCATTGTACTGTGCATTTCGTGCTATTACATTTGTTAATAATTCTGTCGGTACTTGGTTTGTTTTAGTTTAATAAACAACACTCTTTGTACTTTTATATACCAAGCACGTTTTCCACAAACCGTAGACCGTTTATTTGGTACGTCTATCCATCCATCTCGGACCTTAGTCCTAGTAATTCCTTTCCACTCTTGTCAATTAACCTTCGCCGTACCAATTCATTCGCTGGATGTCTGAATCTATTGGATGAAGCTACGAGAAATTGGCTAAGAAAACGAAAATGTTCCTTCACAACATACCTGTGCTGTTGTAAGTATAAATATGTATGTATATACCTGAAAACAAAAAAAAACACAATTAAAAACAATGCACATTAATAGGCACTACATAAACTTATACCTACAATTTTTACAATGAGGAAAATTCGAATAATTATCGGAAATACCCTAAAAACAGCCCTTTTGTTTTCCCATGCAAACGTTTTCTAACTAAAACGTACAGTCGAATTGAGCTTTATTCTTATTGTATAAAGTTCATATTGCAAGCACTCACTGTTGTCTAAGCAATGAAGGTGTGTGTGTTCCTAACATCAAAGAGTCAATTTGCGCTTTAATTACGCTACATATAGTTGAAATTCAATCATATCTATCAAAACAGTGTGCGTGCGTGCGTTGGAGCACAGAATACATCGTTGGAGGATTTAATGTCACGTTCCAAAATTGAATAGCCACAAAATGTAATAGGTCATTTAGACTTTTTTTGCGATTTGGTTGGCTATGCGACATTATCTATAAAATAATTAGGAACAAAAAACTGCCACTGTACAAATCTTTTTGACAGGACGAAGTCTGTCGGGTCCGCTAGTTTTTTATAAATAAGTTATTACATATTCAATTGTGTTTGATTATTTCTATGTTAATGAAATATTTTTAATAATGAATGCGACTGAATCAGCATGAACACAATATATAACTGACTAAAATTCTAAATTTATAGGTAGATGTATATAATCTATAGACATATGTTTATATCTTTACTATAACATTATAAATGAGAAAAAAAATAATAAATGTCTGTCTATCTGAAGCGCTTTCACACCAAAGCTATTGAACCTATTTAAATAAAATTTTGTACAGAGATAGTTCAGAGCCTGAGAAAGGAAATAGGCTATTTTATAGGGAAAAAGAGCGTCGGTGGCGCTGTGGTCTCGGCACTGGTTCGTGCGCCGCATAGAATCGGGAGGCCCGCGATCTAATCCCCACCGTGTACCAATGTGTTTTTCGTTCCGAATTTCATATGTACATTTATCCGACGCTCCTACGGTGAAGGAAAACGTCGCGAGGAAACCTGCGTACATCTGCGAAGCGAGTCAAAGGTGTACGTAGTCAACCAACCCGCACTGGGTCAGTGTGGTTGACTAAGGCCTAATCGCCCTAACGTAGTTAGGGTAGGCTCGAGCCCCTCGGTGGGGACGTATATGAGCTGTGATGATAGGGAAAAAGAGCTGTAAAGGGTTGAAATAGGGGATGTAAATTAGTATGGAATGTACATCAATTTTATAACAAGACTAGCGACCCGCCCCGGCACGGATGCAATGCTGTTACTAAATACACTACAGAAAAACAATGTTTGCAATGTAAGCTGAAAAAATGTAATTATCTACATCACATTAAAAACCTCAAAAATAATAGTATTTCTCAACAATTTAATGGATGTACAAAATACATATAAACCTTCCTCTTCAATCACTCTATCTATTAAAAAAACGGATCAAAATCCGTTAGGTAGTTTTAAAGATTTAAGCATACATAGAGATATAGGGACAGAGAAAGCGACTTTGTTTTATACTACTACTAGCGACCCGCCCCGACTTCGCACGGGTACAATGCAGATACTAAATACACTGCAAAAACCTGTAAACGTTTTATAATATTAAGATTTATCATAGCAGCGCCATCTATTGATTACTTACTCAACCCAGTCGAAAGGTATCGACATCTGTTAGAATCATTTGGAGTTAACAGATAATTGTGACTGTCAAATAATAACAGCAAAATAATTAGCAATAAATTAAAATTGCAACGATAATTTGAGATTTAAACTATCCTATCTCTCAAGTTGGATCGAACTGCACATGGTGTGCGAATTTTATTATAATCGTTAAGTAGTTTAGGAGTTCATTGAGCACAAACATTGTGACATGAGATTTATATATATTAGATATAGTGAAGCTTAAAACTTATTATGAAGTTAATTGTTAAAAACAAAAAAATATAAGGGGGTAAAAATAGGAAATGATATTTTTATTTAAATAGACTCAGAAATTACAAAATCGATTTTGAACATTCTAACAACGGGAGAATATAACTTTCCTACGACAAAATCTGATAAAAACAGCTGGACAGGTTTCGATGCATTTAGTATGGCGATGGTTATAAAAGAATGTATAGCGGGAAGAACGCAATAAATACATAGACTAATTCGTTTTTTCAAATTTTTGACAGAGACAGAACTGTGACGGTGTTGCACAGATGATGCACAGTTTCAAAACAAAGCTACATTCAATTACTTGTAGATAACCCTTCAACCAACGTTAATCCCTAAACGCAAGAATAGCGTACTCTATAATGAACTCAGAACGCCACGTCATTGTTTGCTTCACATGTTAATTATCCCGCAACTATTCCATACAAAGGGTGAAAGGAAAGTGTCGCAAAATTATTAATTAATTTACATACACGCGATCCGGCTCAGATTAGAAAGTCCACCACAAAAGGGTGTTTGGTTTGCGTATTGTTTTTGCAAACTTAACTTTGACCGCTTTTAGTACAGACAAACAAACGAGGGAAACCCTTTCAAATTCAAACAATAAACTCTGTCGTTAGAACGATTTTCAGAGAATAATCCAGTTTTAACTCACAAATTATAAGTTACTACTGAGTCGGTTTTATGTTATCTTTTCAGTCATATTACGTCTACTACATATAATCTGCAAATGCCATTATCAGACGTCAGAATTAGGTAGAGTTAGTTATTCATGTACTTACACTGATTTCAGACAGCGGAAGAATGAAATAGATATGCCTGAAATCCCGAGATTAATTTTACTGAGCAGAAAAAAATTACCGTGATTACAAGCTTTTATTTACAACCGGAACGGGACAACCTGTCCCGTTGTCTGTCTGTAATCAAATCTTGCAACTTAAATTTGATCCACTTCCCGGTTTCCGATTGAGCTGAAATTTGGTATACACGTTTAGTTCGGATGACAATGCATGACTGTCATCCGAACTAAACGTGTGTGTATGACGTCATTCTAAATCCAACATGGCGGCGTATCCAATATGGCGGACCAATTATTTTTAATGCACTCCTACAATATGGGTATCAAATAAAAGGGCTTGCCAAGAATAACTAGAAAAAAATAATGTGACGTCATTCTAAATCCAATATGGCGGCGTATCCAATATGGCGGACCAATTATTTTTAATGCACTCCTACAATATGGGTATCAAATAAAAGGGCTTGCCAAGAATAACTAGAAAAAAATAATGTGACGTCATTCTGAATCCAACATGGCGGCGTATCCAATATGGCGGACCAATTATTTTTAATGCACTCCTACAATATGGGTATCAAATAAAAGGGGTTGCCAAGAATAACTAGAAAAAAATAATGTTACGTCACTCTTAATCCAATACGGCGGAACACCAAAAATGGCGGATAATTTTCTTTTATTCGTTCCTACAATATGGGTATCAAATGAAAGGGCTTGTTCTCAGCAAGCCTGTAGAGGTACTAAAAAGTTAAAAATAAAATTAAAGAAAAAAAAACCTTTTTAAAAACAAGCTTTTTTATTTGAACATTTTTTATTTGAAATTTAAAATGAACTAAAAAGTTAAAAATAAATTATTAACACTAAAACTTTTCACCATACATAATTATTCAATCTCGTCCCCCCTATTTATTCATAGTCCCCATTTATAAATAAAAGCGTGTTACATTGTTTTTTTCCTTTAATTTTTTTTTTAAAAGTTATTTTAGACATTCGCAGAAATTCATTGAAGCATGAAAATATCGAAAAGCTAAGGAATAAGCTAAAGTAATGTCGGAAGCGAACACTTCAAATCTTACTAGTGGTAAATCGGACGAGGAAAATGATTCTGATGGGCCAATCGAATAACCTCACGAGTCTAGGCTAGATGCAAAAGTCTTCGCTCGTATTTATAAAATAGGCGAAACAAAATTTAATTAATGTAATCTAATAAAAATTATATGTTAATTATCTTTGTTTAATTTGTTATCTCTGAGGTTTTTATTATTATTTATTTGTAATATTGTTAGCCACACGGGATTGTCCATTAGAAATCCCGGGAAGGTTCACATTGATATTAACATTTCAATGCAAGTGCATAAATTATGAAATCCTGTCATGTTCTTGCCCGGAAAATGAGACAATACGACAAATACACAAGATAGAAAGAGATAAACATAGATTGTCAACTTACAGTTATTTTTTAGTTAAATGACATTTAGTATCACTACTAATTGGCCGTACTTTAGACAAGTATTTATTTATGTTGTTATGATTTGTGATATTAAAAGTTACATCATGAATTCAAATATGTCTCCTACATAAAGACATTATTTTGGTAACTAAATGCGCCGAACATGGCAATTCTTAGAACTTTTGTTTGTCCAAAAGATCTCAGAGTTGGCGACTGGGAACAGCATGTTCAGAACCGAAATAGATAGCGAAACCTGTGCCTGTAATCAAAGTAGCATTTGTAACATTCGTGAGCCTTTCGACATCGATAACGAAGCGATTCTGGCTGATACTTCATCTAGGGCTGGTGCTGAGGCTAACACTTACTTTGAGACGTGACCATCGAAGTTAAAGACTTTTTTTTTTTAATGAGACACTTTAGACATAAACCGACGTATTTAAATAAAGTCATATTTTAATGTTACTTCCAAAATAAGACGATGTGCATTAAGGCACCATACCCGATAATGTTATAAAAATGAATTACGCTACTGAAAACTATCCACGTAAATAATGTGACTATAAAAAATATTATTACCAACATACGTAATACCGTAGTTCACTATATCCAATTATACAAGCAAATGGCCGGCCTCCTATTTAGCCTTTCCAGAGGCAGTATCCATCAATCGTGTGCCGGCGGACGCAAAGCAGTCACGAGCGTGCTATCTACAGGCTAGTCGTAGGCTCTACGCAAACGTAGCGACTTTTTATTGCGCAGCGGCTTGCGATAGTGGCATATCCAGCAGATATATGTTTTGAACACAACAGCAAAATCTTACACACGTTATCCTTATACAAAACTAGCCGACCCGACAGACTTCGCCCTGCCAAAAAGATTTGTAAACTGGCAGTATATCGCATAGCCAACCAAATTGCAAACAAGGTCTAAATGAACTATTACATTTCGTGACTATTCAACTTTGGAACGTGACATTAAATTCTCCAATGATGTATTCTGTGCTCCAACACACATACTGTTTTGATAGATATGATTGAATTACAATTTTATATAGCGTTAATAAAGCGCAAATTGACTCTTTGATGTTAGGAACACACCTACATTGCTTAGACAAGTGAGTGCTTGCAATATGAACTTTATACAATAACAATATATGACTTTAACATGAACATCTCCATACCTATGGGAATTCATAACACCGTATATCAGGCTGAATGCGTGGGAATCATTACCGCCGCCAAAGAAATACCGAGAAGGAACATAAAAGGTCAACACATAAGAATCCTAACGGACAGTATATCTGTATTACAATCACTGTCAAACAACCAATGCTCCTCTACATTAATCCACGAATGTCACCACGTCTTGATGATGGCAGGGAAGGATAACCTCATCACCCTACAATGGATAAAAGATCACAGCAACTCGTGCGGCAACGACAAAGCGGATGAGTTAGCTCGAAGAGGATCAGGAATGAAGGTCTACGGACCAGAACCAATAGTGCCTCTCCCCAAACAATGGTCTAAAAACCAAATAAGAAACAAAAACTAAGCAGCTCCATAGCGAGACCTGGAGAAACACTGAAGACTGCAAGCAAACAAAGGCTTCATTACCAGAAATAAACACAAAACTGTCAAAGAACATCCTTAAACTAAACAGGAAACAACTCAATCAGATAACCGCGGCAATAACTGATGGCCAGGGACCTTTTAACAAACACGTCTTCAACCAAGGTTTCACTGACAGCCCATGTGCAGAGCATGCATGGAGGCAGAAGAAACGGCTGCACATGTGATCATGGAGTGTCCAGGTGTGGTGGACTACCGGGTAAGATATCTCGGACAGCCGAGCTCAGTAAGTTAAAAAACCTATTGAAAATTCTGGACGAGCTGAGCTGGCGAGAATAGCAACATCATTCCCACACACGCAAAATAGGCGCTTAGACGTCGAGTTGCGGAAACCAGCCCGTTTTACCTTATGCCTTATACAATAAAGCTCAAATTGACTGTACATTACGGATAGAAAACGTTTGTATGGGAAAAAAGGGCTGTTTTTAGGGTTTTTCCGATAATTATTCGAATTTTCTTCGTATTCGAATTCTTCTTTTATTCGAATTCGCAATAAAAACTATTCCATTGAACTTCAACGAACATTTTAAAACAAGAATTGGCGAAATTGGTCCAAGTGTTGTTGAGTTATGCGCTTACCAACACATTTTGCGATTCATTTTTATATATAAGAAAGATAACAGCTCCGTTGTGTTATTTTCAGTAATGACCTACTAATGTTAGTCGCTGATGAATATTGCAATTTCATCTGAAAATAGTTTGGGGAAGAACAATTAGGTAACACATGAGGTGGATTTCTATCATTCCGGTTCACTGTAGAGTCAACAGCGCGTGTCGATCTGAAACAACCGCACAGGCGCCGCCGCTACAGTTCAGACGTTATAGTTCGTTGGGTAGTGGACGGTGGAGACACTTTCGTACCTTCATCTTAACTACTTAGACATCTGTGTCTTGAAATTCATGTCAATCTTACCAAGAAGGCAGCAGGGGTTTCCAATTGACATTCTGCGATTGTAGAATTGGTCAACTTCATGGGCTACATTTACGTGTCAAATGTTCTACTGTACAGATAAGTCAATAACGTATTATTACGGCGTCTTATTATTGTCAGTCTATCTGTGTATGTCGTAAAAGTCGACTAAGAGTTTACAGGAATAGAGTAAAGGGTTGTTACATATATTAAAAGTAAATAATTGGGTGAAAATTATTGCAGAAGTTACAGTGTACTTGCGATTATTCCTTCTGTTTTTTAGGGTCGAAATAGTATTTTTGTCTTTCATTTCAACCTTTCTCTTTTTTATTGCATACTGTGCTTGCTACCTGTTTTTAAAACAGTTTGCAGGTTTTACACTTAGTACAAACTTCAGTTCTCACAGAGTACTTACAATGTCAAATTAATAAAACTACATGTTATTGTATTACATTATGATATTGAAAAGAGGAGAAAAAAATAAACCTTCATAGTACGAGTATCTTATCTGTTCTTCTAGAGAAGGCTCTCCCAATTTCCAAACAGGTGTAGGTATTCATTTTTTCCTTGAACGTATGCGCATATAAGGTTGTGTAAAATTAAAGCTCTTTGTGTTATTTTGATTTTTAATTGGATTTGAGAGAATGAAATAAATGTTTAACATATTACATTGTGAATTAATAAAAATTAACGAAGTGTATGTCTTTAAAGCACCAAACCTTACGGGCAGAACAGATACAACTAGGAATAGGAATGTTTATCATTTAGAATATTAAAATTTCTACTTTAATTTTATTGAACACAAAACTCAAAATGATACGCTTATGCGTGCCCTTAACCAGTATTTTTGCAACGCCGACACGGCGCGGAATTAAAATCACGACTTCACGTCACACAAACCCGCACTGGAAATAGAACTACTCTTTTCAAAGAGATACATTCTCTTTATGATAAAAACTACCCATTTCTAAAAGTTACTGTACATTAATAGTACACTTAAGAGTATTGCTACTAAATTAACACAAATGCATTAAATACTCACCTCAGCAAGATGCGTCATCGTCTTTTCTTTCCACTATTAATTTATTTATCAACAGTAATTTGCTGGATATATCTTTGTAGTTTACCTTTTTCAGGCATTGTGAGATTTCAATATTATACAATACAAAAATGTAATTAAAACTTGCATCCAATAAATCCTACTACTATTATAAAGGCGAAAGTTTGTAAGTATGGATGTATGGATGTTTGTTACTCTTTCACGTAAAAACTACTGAATGGATTTGAATGAAACTTTACCACAATATAGCTTATACATCAGAATAACACATAGGCTACCAATTTTTGAGGTTTCTAATGTGAGGTCGTAAAAAGAACACATTTTTTGCGCTTACATTGCAAACGCTGACTGAATCCTACAAGATAGATCAAAACATTTACTACAGTATTGTACAACTTAATAAGGTCTACAAAAAAGTCCGTGATGGTATATGTTTATCTCTTAGGAATAACCCACAATAACCATTTTTTATCCTTTACTTTGTACGAGAAATAATGGCTTATTTACGAAGCGATTTTAAACAATACAGTATTAATCCTTATCCAATCAAAAGAATCTGCATGTTTATGCTGAAGGAAAAAGAACGTTTAATGTAGTTTATAGGAGCATGCTGCAGTAGCTACCTATAGGCCTATGATTAGGGCTCTGCAGTGCTTAGTTACCGTATTTCTTACTTATTACTACACTAGACGGGACGAACCTGAAGTCCACGCGAACGAAGTCGCGGGCAAAAGCTAGTAAATTAATAATTAATAAAATCTGATTCTATAATATGAAAAAAAAAATGTCAGTGACTCCTCGCTTCACTCAATCTTACACCGTGCGAATCAAATTTTAATCCCTTGCCCACTCATGAATTTATCCACAAATCTTTCATTATGCTTTTAAATGTAATATGCTGCCCGTGACGTAGCATACTTTATCCGTATTGTATAACCAGTGCCCTTACGGATACGAATATCAAACGTGCTGCATTTCGAAGTCGTTTTAGATTAAGTTTATATATGTCACCGGAAAATAACAAGATCCGTAAGTTTATTAATCTACTAGGAAGTTTATAAGCTTTCGTAGGATTCTAAACGGGAGATAAATTGTAATATTTTACGTCCACATTTTCGTAAATTGATAAAGTTACTGAACTCACTCGTAAAATAATAAATAAGCAATAACAAAACGCTACGCGTGATCCGATTGGTTGACTGTCACGTGTCACTTCTCTTCCTCGCGGCCTTAATAATAAAGGCTTTCGTATTACATAATTTCTGTCGTTTTATTTAAATAGAGCAAAGTAGTGTTCATTAGTGTATTTTGTAAGATTATTCCTGTCTTTTAGCTAGTAACTGTTAAATAGTTTACTGAAACTGATAATAGCAAACTCAACTCACTACATCCGTGCCAGAGAGGAACCAGGCATTGTTGCTTCCGATTTATAGTTTGTCAAGTCTGATTGTACCAAAGTCTGTGGACACAAGCATTGCCACTATGAACATTGACCAATAAGAGAGCAGGTGTTATTTTACGTATTTCAAAGATGCGTATATTTAAAAGGGTTCCGTGATTGGTCGAACAATATAAAATTTTACGAATCTTAATATATATATTTCTTGTGTGCGTGTGTATGTGACTGAACTCCTCCTAAACGACTGGACCAATTTTGATGAAATTTTTTGTGTGTATTCCAGGGGGCTTGAGGATGGTTTAGATTCACAATACGGTCATATAGATATTGTTTTTCAGCTAAATTATTTATTAAAAACATTTGAGACAACGTGTGAGACAACGTGACATTTGAGACATTTGACATTTGAGACATTTGACAGGACAACGTCTGTTGGGCCAGCTAGTAATAATATAAAAGTTTATAAATTTACCGTGTGGCGTCGGAAATTGATAATTTAAAACGAAATGTGATGTGAAACAATACAATATATCTCCTGTTTAGAATCCTACGAAAGTTTATAAACTTCCTAGTAAATTGATAAACTTACGGATCTTATTATTTTCCGGTGACATATATATATAGAAATAAATAACAGGTAAAGAATAGCAGAATAATTCTTCATATATAACAAAAAGCACAGAAAAGAATTTATGAAGAAAACTATTCCGCCATCTTGTGCAGTTGGCAGCTCACGTCACTCACGCTGACGGGCTACATATGAAGCAAAATAAAGAGTTTAGAGCTAAAATTGATCTAGCCGTTCAGGCCGCGAGCGTACCACCATCAGAATTCCTATATCCGCCATCTTGTTTTTTGTTTTCTTTTTGATGTTTAAAAAAAAAACGTCACAGTTATTGACTTTAATGTCTATAGTAAAATCAAACAGTTTTTATGTTGCTTACTTAAGATAAAGTCGATCGAACCATTCAAGCTGCAGCGCGGAAAAAACAATTATACATATATACACATATATATAAGGTGTATATACGCATATATATAATTTGCCTACCCAACTAACATATAACGAGCTCGAATAGAATCAGACAGTTCAGTTGTTCAGTTTCAAACAGAATTTTCCGAGACATTCAGAATGCGGGCGACGATAGCAAACAAACCAGATTCAAAGAATGACGTCTCTTTGCCATAGACAAAGTACGGCTGTTAATAGGAAACACAATACGGAGGTGTACCTTTACACAGCCATTAGCATCTCGATTTAGTGTTTCCCGTAGGCAATATTTGCCGACACAATTACTAGTAACAACGATTTCATTAGCTTTCTTTCTCTAACCTTTCCCAGGCTGTGAAACCTGAAGCATTCAAGTGAAATTAAATTTCTAATCATTTTATTTTAGTACAAATAATTATTCGCGAAAATGGATTGAAGGCTGAAGCTGATTAAGAACTGCTTTCATTTTTACTACAAAATAAGAAAGTAGTGATAACGAAACTTGTGGTCGTTTTTAATGTATTTTATTAAAATAACTTTGTCTGCGCAGGATCAGTATTTCGAGTTTGTTTGCGAATTGTAGCCTATGTGTTACGCTGAGGTATAAGCTATATCAGAAGTTCCCAAGCTTTTTTGTGTCGTAAACGCATTTACGGGGAATCCCTCGATTGTATTAGTATGGTCGTCATTTTTTATTTTTTCACGCAAGTTGTTGTGCGTTAAAGGGGGGGGGGGGTCAAACATCTTCAACAATTGCGTTACGTAATACTTGAACGCTCCCTTACCTGAAATTGAATGCCTACATCCTATAACTTACAAAATTTTATAAACAATTATAATATTTTTTTTTTTTTTTTATAGGATAGGGCAGCAAACGAGCAAACGGATCACCTGGTGGTAAGCAATAACCGTTGCCCATGGACACCCGCAACACCAGTGGAGTCACAGATGCGTTGCCGGCCTTTTAAAAGGGAATAAGAGGAATAAGGGGAATAAACGGGAATAAGGGGGGTTGGGCCTCCGGTACCGTCACTCACTCGGCGAAACACAGCGCAAGCGCTATTTTACGCCGGTTTTCTGTGAGGCCGTGGTATCGTGGTAATAAATTTAATACTTCATAGCTACTTTTATAAATAATTTTATGTCTTTATATTAGAAGATATTATAATGTAAGTAAATAGGTACTATTTGTGTATGTTTGAGATCCATTATCGTGGACCCCCGTTTTCATTTTATGGTCCCCAAATTTTTGGTTCGCTGACGTAGCAGCTTGCAGGTTGCCATAGACCCCTAGGGGTCGAAATAGACCACTTTTGGAATCACTGAGCTATATGATTGGAAAGTTTCATCAAAATCCTTTCAGTAGTTTTTACGAGAAAGAGTAACAAATATCCAACTATACAAACTTTCGCGTTTATAATATTACTAGGCTTTGTTTAAATCCCAAATAATATTATAAATGTGAAAGTAACTTTGTGTCTGTCTGTCTGTTACGCTTTCCCGCTTAAACCTCGCAACCGATTTTGATGAAATTTGGTACAGACAAACTTTAGACCCTGAGACAGAACATAGGCTACGTATATTTTTATTTCGCAAAAAAAGGGATGAAGGGGTTGTAATAGAGGTTGAAAGTTTGTATGGGATTTCTTAATTTTAAAAGATAAAATCATGAAACTTTATATTTAAGCACTTGATAAGAAATCATTAAACATTTGTTCTAGCATTTTTTAAATTTTGACCAGCTAGGGAGTGAAGTAAGGGTTGAAAGTTAGTATACCAGGATTGACAAAAACTAATTTCACGCGGGCGAAGCCGCGGGCGGAAGCTAGTTACCCATAAATGAGGCTATACGTACTCTCATACGTATATATGCTCATAGACTTCAAGAGATCACAAGTTAAAAACGTATGTTATGTTATATTACAGTCGGGTCAATTTAATAGGCCACATTTGACATTTGTTCATAGTGAGGTGACCTGCTTAAACACTCCGATTATGGTGAAAAAAATCGATATTTACTTCAAACATATGTGAATCGAATACAGTTATTATGGAAAAGAACTTTTTTTATAAGATCCCTGTCTTATAAAAAAAGTACTTTTCCACATTACCTGTAATAGGCAAACGAGCAAATGGATTACTTGATAGTAAGTGATTATCGCTGCCCGCAACAACAGACGTGTTGCCGGCCTTTTAAATGTGAATACGCTCTTTTTTATAGGTACTGTATTAATATATTTCACGAGTTTAATTGCCTTAAAAATTTTTAATACCAACTATTTCTCTGTTAAAGAAGTTATTATTGTTTTTTTATTATAAAACAAAAGAATAACATGTTTTATTTTAATAAAAATTTGACTCAAAAAAAAATCAAAATCATAATCAAAATAATCTTTATTCAACATAGACCTTTACAGGCACTTATTGAAGTCAACAGACAAAACAAAAAAACAAAGCTTAAAAAAAAGAAAACAAAAACCTTGTCCGTACGTACGAATAAGGAAGAAAAAGGAAAAAAGAAAAAAATAAAAAAATTGACTCGACACCTGTTAGGAAATTGGGAGAGCCTTCTCGAGAAGAACAGGCAAGAAACTCTGAAGGTCTATTTTTTATCTCCTCTTTACAATGTTAATAATTACAATGATATAATATAAGATACAATCATACCTAATACGATTACAGTCGTATGTATGTTTACATACAAAAATAATACAATAAACTAACTGACTGACTATTAATTCATGGTGAATAATGCCTTCACAAGTAATCATTGCATTCATTCGATTTATTGAGGGACATCACTTACGTATAGACTTCACTGAACGCAACATTGTAACAACGGTCATTTGTGCATTTCCAAACTAAAAAAATATTGAATATTTTATGTCCGCCATTACAAGGTTAGTTGAGGAATTTTAATGAAATGTCAAATGTGGCCTATTAAATTGACCCGACTGTAAGAGACATTCCTCAGTTGAAAATGGTGTGCCAGTTCCAGTTTTTTTTATTTAAACAAATAAACAAATCATACAAACAATCGGAACAAACAACAATTCTTGTCATTCATATCTGTTACATTTACCTATTTTTTTGTCAAAAGTTCCGTACTCTCACTCATATATCCTAAAGTATATGAGACTTTTTTAATCATCTGTATGTACTGGGGATTATTAAAACCTCTTTCTAGTGATCCGATGATGTCCTATTAGAGCGATAAGTTTTTTTACAGCTACTAGGTATCGCAAATATAACTATTACATTTATTTAAAGATTCAACATGATGGCTCCACGCATTACTAAGAAAAAGGGTCTTGACAGACAGACAGGCAACAAAGCGATTCCATTTTTAGCTTTAAACTAAAACATATAAATATAGAAAGCCTATTATAATATTACAGGCAAAGGGAAATATATCTATAAGTAGTAGACAGTACGTCAGTGTAAACAGTGAACTAGGAAAATAGAGGCGGTCCAAGGTTCACATAAATTTATTATTAGAAGAAGTAGAGAAAAGAAACTATGAAGATGAACCAATAACTTAATATAATTTCAATTTTGGAACTCCACTATCTTCCGCAGATGACAGCTCACGTCTATTCATTGACGACGGTAAGTAACACAACGAGCTTTACCGCCTCTATTATGAGCGCCATAAGAGCTAACTCAAGGTCTACATGCCTCAAGGACCTCTTGGTCGAGCCGGCCCTGAGACACATGGCAGTCGAATCGCGAAAGCGCACCTCGCCATGTGCTCCGTATGGGCCTAAAGAACCCGGGGGGGGTTTTAGTGGATTCCCCCAACAAAGAAAAAAGGATCTCCACACTGACTGATCCTGCGCTAGCAGCTAGCGTCTTCTTTTTTTTCTTTTCTTGTTTGGATTTCATTACTTTTGATACAATCACGCAGAGAAACTCCACGTATAGCCATCTTCATTGCCCTTTAGGTAACTTTGAGACTCCTTCTAAGGCAACACGCACGAACTAAAGCTACATATCATTACTTTATTTCACGTGGTAAACAATATGATGACCCTGAATCTTCTGCAAATTTCACAATTTCCATTTCGATCACGCTAAGAAACTCTGACCATTTCCCTTTGAATGACTGTAAACCTCCTTATAAGGACCTTTGTGATTGGCCAGTTTTCGTAACCATATGGCATCTGGCAGCACGCACGAATTACTTTTGACTTTCCTCTTGAGGCACTGCGTCATGACCAGGAATATGCTTCCCAACATAAATCAGATTAATGTCTAAACAAGTGACATTTGAAGTGACCATGTACTCATCCTTTGTTTTCCAATTCAAATATCAGGAATTCCTGTAGCGAGAAGCTCTGGAGTAAATCACTTATCATACTTGCAAATTTTATGTTCCACTGTTTACAAAGCAAATGTTAGCGTTGCATTTACGCAGGACGTGTAATGTCTGTTTGTTTTAGGAAGTGGAAGCGAACAAATTAACTTCTGCATTTTAATGCTAATACCGACTGCGTGAAATTACAAACGGGATGGTATGAGTCTGTTAGCACTAGTGACACCGAAACTGGTAGTTTATGAACAGAAAAATAGAATGATAGTATTGACAGTCAGGATGGTTGTCCCCCCTTCCGTGGCCGGGGGGCGTCGTCGGTGGTGGAGACCGGGGGAGGTAGTGTAGCCTCCTCCTAGGAGGGCTCCCCTGTATCGACGGGGGAGCGGAGGCTGGGGGTTCCCGGAAGTAGCTTGGTGTTCCCGGGGGCCTGCCTGAGGAAGGCCATCCCAGAGGTTTTTAGTGGGTAGGCCTCCCCCTTCCAGGGAGGAGAGCCCCACATAACCGCCGACTCGCCACAGCCGGGGTATGCAACTTAATGCATTTTCCTCAAGAAAACAAAAAAAAAAGATATCTCTGAATATTCCCATAGGCGAAAAAAAATGAATGCTTATTCATGCTCGAAATAATCTTGCATGAAGGTATGAATTAATTATAGGTAATAACGAAGATACTGTAAAATTTTTTGGAATACATATTAAAGAAATATTTAAACACTTCAACTTGCGTTTGATACACAGAAACCTATACAAACAGACATAGGATAAAAATGCAAGAGAGGAGCGACTTATTTTTTATTTAAAAAAAAAGGTAATTTTTTAAATCACACTGTGACCTTTTTATCATTAATTAATTATTTTATTTGTTCCATCTGGTGTGTGCATTGTTAATAAACGCATTTATTATTATTATATATTAGTCACTTTTGGCAAAATGGCGAATCGTGATGGTATTTTTCACAAATCTTGAGCTCTAAAGCTGCGGTCGATTCGATTGACTCTGCATAAACCCCAAAAATATTCCAGAGGTGGTACGGTATCCTTTATATTAGTCTGAATTCTATGTCATGAGATGAAAGGCAAAGAGATTCCTGTAATATGTAAATTATCTTAAAGATATTACGCACCGATAACGATATGTTTTTGATATAACATAATGCTAAAGTTAATCAAACGGCATACGCCGTTATGTTTACCCAACGGAAACTCAGTAAGCCCTTATCTGTAACCCAATTCGTTTATTCCAACGAAGGAAAACATGTTGAATTGTGGTAGCTAATTCTAAATGTAATAAGCATTAGATGTCGCGATGTATTATTATTTCCGACGTGAAAATCGACTCGAGTCTCGGATAATGTCTGAATTTAAGCCTATTTATTCCATCTATTACAATTGAGTTAATCATTGTTTTATTCTAGACTAGCGAATTGACGGCTTCGCACGGCTGCAAAATGCCTTTGTCTGTTATAATATATATGTATCATATTTGTTCTACCTACTACAATTGAGTCAATCTGTTTTATTCTAGGCTAGCGAATCGACGGCTTCGCACGGCTGCATAATGCCATTGTCTGTTATAATATATATGTATCATATTTGTTCTACCTACTACAATTGAGTCAATCTGTTTTATTCTAGGCTAGCGAATCGACGGCTTCGCATGGCTGCATAAAGCCTTTGGCTGTTATTTATTTATTCTTTAAGGGAAAATATAATATATATGTATCATATTTGTTCTACCTACTACAATTGAGTCGATCTCTGTTTTATTCTAGGCTAGCGAATCGACGGCTTCGCACGGCTGCATAATGCCATTGTCTGTTATAATATATATGTATCATATTTGTTCTACCTACTACAATTGAGTCAATCTCTGTTTTATTCTAGGCTAGCGAATCGACGGCTTCGCACGGCTGCATAATGCCATTGTCTGTTATAATATATATGTATCATATTTGTTCTACCTACTACAATTGAGTCGATCTCTGTTTTATTCTAGGCTAGCGAATCGACGGCTTCGCACGGCTGCATAATGCCTTTGTCTGTTATAATATATATGTATCATATTTGTTCTACCTACTACAATTGAGTCAATCTCTGTTTTATTCTAGGCTAGTGAATCGACGGCTTCGCACGGCTGCATAATGCCATTGTCTGTTATAATAATATATGTATTATATTTGTTCTACCTACTACAATTGAGTCGATCTCTGTTTTATTCTAGGCTAGCGAATCGACGGCTTCGCACGGCTGCATAATGCCTTTGTCTGTTATAATATATATGTATCATATTTGTTCTACCTATTACAATTGAGTCAATCATTGTTTTATTCTAGGCTAGCGAATCGACGACTTCGCACGGCTGCAAAATGCCTTTATCTGCTATAATATATATGTATCATATTTGATCTACCTGTTATAATTCAGTCAATAATTGCTTTATTCTGGGCTAGCGTATCGACGGTTTCGCACGGCAGCAAAATGCCTTTGCCTGCTATAATATATATGTATCATATTTGTTCCACCTACTAAAATTGAGTTAATCATTGTTTTATTCTAGGCTAGCGAATCGACGGTTTCGTACTGCTGCAAAATGCGTGTCTATTATAATATGTACGAGTTTTACGGATCTGTCAAAAACTTCCAGCTAAATGCGCTTCAATTGTGACGTCATTAATGTAAAAATGTCTAAAATCTCTTACGACTCTCGTATTGTAATTATGAAAGAAGCTTTTTTTTGAAGAATCAATTTATTTATGAAATAAATAAATATTCCTTACACTTACACAATTAGTCTAGCCCAAACTAAGGCAAAGTAATATATATATATATATATATATAATATATATATATATATATATATATAATATATATATATAATTGGCCATCAAGAAGCCCTGATCTTAACCCGATTGAACACGCCTGGGATGAGCTTGGGAGGCTAGTCAGAAGGCGCAGACCACCCCCCGTTACCCTCAGGGCTCTAAAACAGTACGAACAAGGCCCAAAACATAAAAATTAAGCTCTTGACAGTTCCTTCAAAATGGATAAAGTTTTAGTTTTTTCTTAATTGTACGTGTAAAACTTTACTAATGCTAAATAAAATATATTTTTTAGAAAACTTTGTTAAATTTACTATAAAATGATTTGTATTTAAAAACTCTAACTTCTATTGTTTAAGAGTAATTGCAATTTGAAAAGTGTACTACTTATTTTTGACGCCTAGTGTAATATAATTCTTACCACGGCACAAAGTAAAAGTTCAAATTCTACTTCAAAACTTTGCTAAAGCGTTTAAAGATTAATTTGGAGATCTCAAACTAGATTTAATTGAGAATTTGCATGTATTCGTGACCAGAGATCAAACGATTCTGAGTAACCGCTCCTAGAAATCGGGGATTAACTAAGAAATTTTACATGAGCTGAATGCTTGAATCGATTCATTATTTATTCATTCAAATAAATCTTATAGAAGGGCATTCATCAGGAATGAAAAACACGTTCTTATAAGGTTCTATAAAAGGACACGTGGTATAAAACGTTAGGGAGTAAACTTTCATATATACCGTTAATTTAAAAATTAAACAGGAGAGAAATTTTTGCACGATTTGTAGTAGGATCCATTTTCCATTAAGGGGAACCACACGACTTTTGTATAAAAATGAATCGCAAAATGTGTTGGTAAGCGCATAACTCAACAACGGCTGGACCAATTTGGCAAATTCTTTTTTCAAAATGTTAGTTGATGTTCAAGGATGGTTTTTACGGTGAGAAAAATTCGAATAATTATCGGAAATGCCCTAAAAACAGTCTTATTTTCCCATACAAACGTCAGAGTCTCCTAACATCATGTGCGCTTTATTAACGCTACATAAAGTTGAAATTCAATCATATCTTTCAAATCAGTGTGCGTGTGTTCGTTGGAGCACAAAATACATCGTTGGAGGATTTAATGTCACGTTCCAAAATTGAACAGTCACAAAATGAAATAGTTCATTTGGCCCTTTTTTTGCAATTAATTATTTTTTATTCACAACGCCCTACCACCAGGGTGACGGAGAATTCTGTACAGGAGAATTTTTTACCCTGACTATAAAATAAGTAGGAACAAAAACCGCCATTTTACAAAACTTTTTGATGGGACAAAGTCTGTCGGGTCCTAGCTAGTTTTCCATAATTAGTGTAGTCCCTGTTTTCTCCCTAGAAAATCGTAGTTGCCATAAGTCAAAAAGTCGCAGACCGCAATAAGATCGCCAAGTATATCCTACTACTATTATAAAGTTTGTAAGTATGGATTATGGATGTTATTTACTCTTTCACGTAAAAACTACTGAATGGATTTGAATGAAACTTTACCACAATATAGCTTATACATCAGAATAACAGATAGACTACAATTTTTGAGGTTTCTAATGTGAGGTCGTAAAACACATTTTTTGCGCTTACATTGCAAACGCTGACTGAATCCTACAAGATAGATCCAAACAATTTACTACAGTATTGTACAACTTAAAAAGGTCTACAAAAAAGTCCGTGATGGTATATGTTTATCTCTTAGGAGTAACCCACAATAACCTGAAGTCCACGCGAACGAAGTCGCGGGCAAAAGCTAGTTTTTATATAAATAACTAAAAGTATTAAAGTATTAACTATTTGGCGGTACAAAATTTACCGAGTCAGGTAGTGAGAATACGATAAGTAAGGAACTATAAATGATCTTTGGGCCTGTATAATACTAGAGGTATGTCAATACATACTTACATCACATATAACATGCAACTAAATAATAGCGTTTGACCAATAGGAGTTCGTAGAGTGTATACCTGACGTGATTACCAAGCGTTCTGATTGGCAGTCGGGTTGCATTTTGGTTGCAATTTATTTATGCATAAAATGTACAACTGTTCAAAAATCGACCTATCGTATCGTAAAGCATCATTACAGCCTATATACGTATATTATATATATATATATATATATTATATATATATATATATATATATATATATATATATATCTTAATATATATATTTCTTGTGTGCGTGTGTATGTGACTGAACTCCTCCTAAACGACTGGACCAATTTTGATGAAATTTTTTGTGTGTATTCCAGGGGGCTTGAGAATGGTTTAGATTCACAATACGGTCATATAGATATTGTTTTTCAGCTAAATTATTTATTTAAAAACATTTGAGACAACGTGAGACAACGTGACATTTGAGACATTTGACATTTGAGACATTTGACAGGACAACGTCTGTTGGGCCAGCTAGTATGTATATATATATTACATTACATATTGCATATAGTACAATCGAAAAACTAAAGAGAGTTGGATTCGGACTATTTACCTGAGGCCAGCTTCGAATTGACGGCTGTAAAAATACAGGCAGAAAAAATAGCCCTATGACGTGCTTTTGAAACTTTGCTTTGACGCTACTTTGACACGCGAAAGTGATTTGTAATTCTATTTGAAGAATAAATTGTTGCTTTTGTAATTTATTATCAGCTCATGCCTCTATCTTATCCATCATTTATCCACTAGTTCATCAGGCCCTATAGAAATTTGGCACAACTTCTTGACAAAGCACAAAAGATTGCTTAATAAACACAACAGTGGTAAGAGAAACGAGTTCTTATCTGTATATCTTCGAAGGACCTGTTGCTAGAACAGGCTCACGCCAAATGACCAGCGTGAAAATAAACATGTCTGTTTTATAGTTTTTTATATTACCGCTCAGGAAATAGAGTTGGAAATAGAATGCGCGGTCAAAACGGGTAATTCTCGAATTAAATTCGACCTTATTTGCAAGTTCTTTTGTCTGCTTTTTGTGTGATCTAACGCAGTTCGTGTCTTTCCCAATGTTGATGAGCTTTTGGGGTATTCTGTCTAAACAGCCTATTCAGACCGACGTTTGCTACGTAGCCGCTGTCCAACTGATGGGAAAACAACTTTTCAACAATAAACAATTCGTCGTTAAGTTTGTTTATGGCTCACGAAATCTATCAATTTACAAGTGCGCTTATTACGTTTAAATACAAATGATAGTTGCATAGCATTTGTAGGGTAGAAGTATCCACAATTCATTGTGAAATATTGTAGAAGTAGCAGTGTACCTGCAATAATTTCTTTTATACAACTACGAGTACACTACAATCGTGACGTCATAATTTGATAGTCGCCTAATTGGTAAGAGCATATTAACAAAATGGCCAATAACTTCGCTATTTCTACGCATGCATTCCATATTAATAAATGTTACATTTCATGTAAAAAAGCTCAGTGTGTTCGTAACATTTTTTATTTTTTAGATTTCAGTTACCTATATTTTAATAAAAGATAAATAAATATTCCTTACACTCACACCAATTAGCCTAGCCCGAAGTAAGCTTTGTAAGGCTTGTGTTATGGGCTCTACACACATATATATATATATATATATATATATATATATATATAGACATATATATTATATATATGGCGACACCTAGAAACCGGTGCACTAACCAATCAACTACGTAGGTCGTATAAATAAAAATAAACATAGTATATTATAACAAGTCAACATTACAACAAGTCACAAAATAATATTCGGGAGCTTTGTTAATGTAAAATTTAAGACTAAATCGAAAATTTGTTTTTTTTAAAGCTTATTAAAAAGACATACAAAACCACTTGAAATTTTACAGAAAACAAACATTTTAACGTCGTCATAATAAAATACGTTAACATTGTAATATAGACGAGATAAACCTGAGAAGGTTTATTTCTCAAAACTAAAACTCTACATTAATGGAAAGGAACACGAATGAAATATAAATAAATACACACATACAAAAATATACAAACATACACACATATATATGAAATGTTCACGATTTGACTCATATAAATATATACATCAAAAAACAGCTTTCATGCAAGATTCTTGAACTTTAATTTATTTTGAAACAAACTACGGTTTGGAGGCGAGTTATACCATTGACGGATTGCGGACACTGTGGATTCTGACCATATAATTGACGTCAGCGTATGTGAACTAATTGGCTAAACCTTGCTTGAGAACCACTCCAAACCTGTAGAAGGGCTGCGAATTAACGTGTCAATATTTCACGTATTGAATCAAAAATAAAAGCGATTTCTTAACACAGATAAGCTTGTTACATACTTTCTACGTATTCGCTGCAACCCAATGTTTACATAATGAGACGGGAATTTTATTTCTAACGTACGCTTTACTGATATAAAGAGATTCCGAGCAGGATGGTACCCTCCACGTATGTAGAGTGGGGGAGTCGTGGAATATTAAAGCGATGTGATTGGCATCTCAAGAGCTGCTAATAAATAGACTATCTCAGAGATTCTCAAACTGATCTATATCGACCCCTAGGGGTTTGTGACAACGTACTAGGGGTCTACGTCAGCGAAACAAATGTTTGGGGGTCCATGAAATAAAAACGGGGGTCCACGATAATGGATCTCAACATACACTAATAGTACCTATTTACTTGTACTATCTTGTAATATAACGACATAAAATTTTTTATTAATGTAAGCATTTAATATAATATTAAGTTAAGTAGGGGTCTACCCAAAACCGAAAAATATGGCAAAGGCTCTACGACACAAAAAAGTTTGGAAACCTCTGGATTATCTCAAGGATAGAACAATTTGGTATATTAAGGTTTGCTTATATTAAACATTAATGATGGTATGTATGATTTCTTTGCACATCTATCATTATTATTTGTGTATGAACGATTTGTCAGTATTTCGATTCTCAAACTTTCGGTCTTTGGTTCGCATCCCTACTCATATTAAAAACGCTAAAGTTTGTAAATATGGCTGAATGTTTATTATTCTTTCACGTAAAAACTACTGAATAGATTGTAATGAAATTTTACAATAATATAGCTTACACATCGGAATAACATATAGGCTATAATTTATAAAAACATTGTATGAATTGTCGAAAATATGACGATAACTTTCCGCGCAGATGAAATCGCTGGCACCAGCTGGCCTTTATCTTTCAGGGGGTAACGCTCCTTTTGCACAGTGGCACCGCGCTAATAAGGCGCAGCCGTGTGTAGCTGACTTAGAATCGGGGATTATATAAAAAAACGGATACTGTAGAGAATTTGTATTTCTTTTCCGAAAACAATTCAGTTGCTCAAAACCAATACATTACACACAATATGAACAAATAATCAGTCTCACGCCTCTTTCCCATTTGGGTAGACGAAGATTACAGTTTTCAATTTGCTATGATCCAAATATGTATACTTACCTAGTATACTTGCCTAGCTTCCTTGACTTTTACTAATACTTTCATGCACGCTCATCGGTTACGAATACTCTTGATCTCACCTTCCGTCAGTATATCACCTAATTCGTCCAAGTATTTTCGTCCAGGTCGTCCACTACCAACTGGCCCATTTATATTTGCCTTATAATTTTCTTTCGTCCATTCTTTCTACGCGTCCAAATCATCTAAGTATTCCTTTTGTTACTACTTCTTTCACACCATAAACGCGTATTATTGCAAAAGAAAAACTTCAAATTGGCAATAGAAAAACTTCATTTTGTATATATATATGTAATTTAGATTTATTAATACATACATAGTTAGGTACTTTAAGATAGTTCCTTTTATTTTTGACTTTATAAAGGGAACTTAGGTTCTTATGTCAGATTACTTTGTGGTTTAATAAAAACTTTGCCTCTTTATGTGTATTCTACCGCTGATATATCGGGTTGTGTTTCGAATAATTATTTGACATGATGCCAACGGTCACATTCTTAAATCATCCCGCTTCATGTCCATCCTCGCACGCAGAAGCCCAAGTTTCTGAAGAATTACCTCCCGCGCACGCTCCTATTGTGGAATGAACTAATGGCAAGGTTTAGCTCAGGGAGTCCAGTATGGGGTTCCTTAAGTAACTATTTTTTTAAAGAATCAGCAACGAGCTTGTGATGCCTGCTGGTGTAGCAGACGCTCACAGGCTCCAGCGACTGCTTATCATCAAGACTAGTCTTTTTGTCACCGTCGTGGTTTTATCTAATGGAACTTGGACAGTTCTGCGCAACAAGCTCGAGAAATATGCGTGTAAAGATGGGACTCGACGTTTAATCCACTTTGCTGTCTCCAACGAGCGTACCGCAATTTCATACCTCGTTGATTTTCTTATCCTCAGGCGCTGCACGCGGAGTACAGCACGTAATATGTAATTTATAAAACATTTTAAAATTGTCCACGTAATTTTTTTTTAATTTATATCAATATTATTAATTATTTTATTGGTGACCTGCATTTGGCTTTTATTATTTAAGACAAATATTTTGATTAAGCAGCTGTTGCTTTTTACAAAATAAATAAATGAGTATTGTTGTACTGTATTTAATATTATATTGTAGTTGTCCATATTTTATATTTACGTCGCTTTATTATCACGCGTCTTTATAAGACACGGTCCTTTATTAGGGTTTTTTTATAGTAGGCGATAACCGCCGCCCATAGACACTCACAACACCAGAGGAGTCACAGATGCGTTGGCCGGCTTTTTAAATGGGAATATCCTCTTTTTTTGAAGGTTTCGATATCGCATCGGTTCGGAAATACTGCAGGCGACAATCCATTCCACAGTTTAGTATTGCATGCCAGGAAATTCGTGAAAAAACGCACTGTGGTGGACTGCCAAGATGATGACGTCTAGATGATGAGGAATAATGTTTTGTCGCGTAGAACGATGACGGAGACTAGCAGCAGGAATTACTCCGAACAATACCTCGGAGCACTCCCCGTAATAATCGTGAGACAACCTCCAACCTGGGAATAAAATTCTATAGTGTATGTAGTCAGCGCCGCCGCGGGTCGCCGGCGGGCGCGAGGAAGTCGCGACTGCTACGGCGACCAAGGATGGACCACGCTCCTTCCGTAGCCGGCGGGCGTCGTCGGTGGAGGAGACCGGAGGAGGTAGTGTAGCCTCCCCCGAGGAGGGCTCCCCTCTAGGCAGGGGAGCGGAGGCTGGGGGTTCCCGGAAGTTGCTTGATGTTCCCGGGGGCTCCCTACATGCCTGAGGAAGGCCATCCCTGAGGTTTTTTTGTATGTAGTCAACCAATCCGCACTGGGCCAGCGTGGTTGACTGAGGCCTAATCGTCCCAACGTAGTTTAGACTAAGCCCATGCCCGTCGGTGGGGACGTAGCCCATATGGTCGTGATGATGCAGATGAGAGGAACGAGCTTACCTTTACCAAGTTTAAGTGATATGGCCAGGTACATATACACATTTAGCTACTAACATATATCCTACTTACACCATTTAACAATGAATGACTTACCACAAAATAATGTATGATTAGGAATGAACAATTTCATGATATTCGAGTTGATATTCACTTTTTTATTGCTTTATATTGCATGACAAATAAGCACTTTACCTGAAGGTAAGTGATCAGTCATTTATAGAACATTATACAAAGCGGGATTTAATGCCACGAGATTTCTCTGCTAGTCAACGTTAGCTTGATTTGAAAATAGGGGCAAAACCAAATATAACAAAATTAAAAAGCAAATGATTTATAAATATACAACAGCCCTAAATATACATATAGAAAATTAGTATATAGTTTATACACACACACACATATAAATCAATACTTTACTAAAACACAGTCGCTATCCGCCGTCTGTCTGTCCCTATGTATGCTTAGATCTTTAAAACTACGCAACGGATTTTGATGAAAGAAAGAAAGAAAGAAAAACGTTTATTTGGTAAACAAAATATCGGTTCGGAAAATAAAGAGACAAACATGCATACAAGTTTTGTTACCAAAATGGTCTCCGCTCAGCATATGTCGGGCGTACACCACGACGCTGATCTTCCGCGGACGCCATTTACAAAATAAAAAATAAAAAAATATAAAATAAAAAATGAATGAAATAACATAAAGCAAAGAACACAAATAATAAACACTAAACAATAAACTAACCATATTTTCTGTGAGCAATTTTATAAATATATAATTTGATATTAATATACATATAATATTATTTTAATATATAATTAAAAAATTGGTTAAATGAAAATTTGACTGTACAATGGTGATTAATCAAATAAACCGAATACAAAATAAACAAACACCAAAAGACCCCAAATACACAATAACTTCATAAATCATATCTACGAGTATAATAACAGCATAAAGTTCGTCATTATATATCTAAGAAAGTTGACACAAAAGCGCGACTGGGCTGGGTCCATAGAACATGCAAAATAAAATATATACAAATGTTAAAGTAGCGCAAAAAATAGAGTGATTCTTAAGGAAGATTTATATTTATAATACATGTATAATATAGTAGAGAAACACTGATAAATTTAGAGGTTTCTAATGTGATACGTTTTTTGCGCTTATATTGCAAAAACACTGGCTGAACCCTACGAGATAGACCAAAATAATGTACCTACTACAGTATTGTCCACCTTAAAAAGTTCAACAAAAAAGTCTTTGATGGTATATGTCTATCTCTTAGGGATAACCCACCACAACTATTTTTTCATTGCACCCGTGCGAAGCCGGGGCGGGTCGCTAGTATATATATAAAAATCACTGCACACGAGGAATATTGTGCCGTGGGTGCAGTCACGAACATAGAATCTCACATACACCGTTGACCCGATGCGTAGTAACCATCACTCGATCACTGCGCGCCAAACGTATCATCAATGCATACATGAATATCCACTTTTCACCAATTACGTCTACATTTTGTTGTTGAAAAATACTTCAAGTAAATTTTAAGTTATAAAACAACTGATTACAACGTAACATTTCCTTCAACACCCAAATACAGTGCTAGCCCAGGTAGAAAGCGTTAGCTGAGAGCTTGACTAATTGATTAAACAATTAACAATGCATTGAAGTGATGGTCAACTCGAGTAGCTAACTCGAGTTAACTCGAGTTGGGCGTAACTCGAATCCACTCGAGTTGAATTCTCTCTAACTCGAGTTCGAAAACCGAATAGAACCGACATGGGGCGAAGTTTGCCGATCATTTGAGACTTTAATATAGACTATTATGAACGAATGAAATGAATATAGTCACTATATTCATTGTTTTTTTTTATAAGATTTTTGTATGTTTTTTGTCAATAACTAAATTGTTAGTTAATTGTCAGGAAAATATTTTTTTGTTTTTAAAATAATTTGACATTTTCCTTTATAGTACCATAATGTAAGTCTGATTTTGAAAAGAGTCCTATTATAATTTAATAGTTTAATTGATAGTAAATATGTATTATTTTTAATTAAAATTCGACCAAAAAATAGTTCAATAAATGATTCGATTTCAAACAATAACTTTTTTGTTTCTTTAGTTAGTAGGTATAACTCTCCCAATACATAGGAACAGCTGAGTGAATAATTGGGTAAAAACTAAAAAAAAACCCTTTACTTGTCCATTCAGTTAACTCGAGTTACGTAACTCGAGTTCAACTCGACTTACGTGGATTTTAACTCGGGTTAACTCGAGTTTTGTTTTTTCCGAGTTGGCCCATCAGTGCATTGCAATGCGGAGAAGTATCGATTAAAATTCAATGTGCTTTTGTATATATTGAACTACGTTCTCCGTTCTTTAACATCAATTAATCCCAACATTAATTCTTAATATTTAGTCTTAGTACGTTACGTAGTGAGTGAGACTACTCGTTGCAGTCTATCGATTGTATGATTATATAAATCATATGATTTACCAGATAAATATTTCAAAATTTATCTGGCTTCAGACGCCTTTCGATCTTAAAACACAATTTCATTCGACATAATAAACGTTATTTCTATTTTCGCACAAAACATATCACACGGCCATGAGAACGAACAAATTTGTCTACAATTGTCGCCAGATTTTACTCTTTTCTGTTTGTAACGGAATATGGCCAAAGTACCTAATGCAATGCTGGTATTGCTGGTAGCATTGGATTCGAATTTAGAAAAAAAAAACATTTAAATCGTGTGCGATGTATGCGGTTTGAAACGATTCATTACAAATAGGTTAGCAAGCAATAATAAATTCTCTGTTTTGACCAGCGTGGTCCAAAATTGGTTTAGAAGATTTTGGTGTAAAGTAGGACGAACTATTGACTGACTATTAAAACACAATCTTTATCTATACATCTAAATTGCGCCAGGTGCTGATTAACAAAGTACAGACGGCAGCAAATCACTACTACAAATAGTATGCTTTCTAATTGATATAGAACTCTATGTCTTCAAAATTAAGTTGAAAATCAGTTAAAGTAATTTAATTCGGATTTTGATTCGGACACTGGCGCAGTAGTGGGTTCTTCTTCTTTGTCCTGGTCTGTTCTTAATTTTATTTGGGGTCGGCAACATTTTAAGCCCTATTACTAAATAGGGTAGACGTCCTCAACTGAATATTGCCTTGTTTATACTAATTTGAGCTATTTATAAAGTATGTCAATATATAATTTTTATTAAATATATTTTTTAGATTTCTAATAAATGCCCAATTCCTTTTTACGTAATTCTAATGAAACAAACACATTTCTAGCATTCTCACATTAAATGTAACATTTTTTCACTACACACTACTAAAAACGTGTACGTTCAAAAGTAATACACAGGTATACTGTTCGTTCTACAATATTTTTAGCTAAAAGCACTCTTATTATACGAGTGCATAGAGTTTAAGAAAAATATCGTCTACCCAATTCTGTCATAACAATAGTATGACTGTAGTCATCTGTTAAATTTGACACTATGTACTGAACATGCAGATAAATTTTACCACATTCATGCTTAATAAAAATTCTATTCTATAGAATTTCAAGTCATAAAGTTACATTTTGCCTTCGGCGTAAATTTTAAATCAATACTACCAACTGTACTCGCGGAAGAGGTGAACGCAAGTTGTTTAATTTGCTAACCGCTCAACAAATGTGGTTTTTGTTAGTTCCATTTCAATTTATTTTTTGTGGGCGTAGTTTCTACCTGATATTGTTTCAGGAGATCTATTTTAGAATCATTCGATTAACGTTATGATCCTTTGATTTCGTTCGACATAACGGCAATATCAAGCCAGTCATGGCGCAGAACTATAGAGGCTTGAGCTTGATACCGCCTCTATTCACTACGTAATAAAAGCTGTTTTTGTAGTTTAACAGTAAACCATGCTGCTGATTGTACAATGACTAACTATCACGGAATGACCAACGATTCATCACATTAATAATTACACCATATATTTTTTTGTTACCTGTAATAAGTAGACAATTATTGGTTTATTCTTAATTTAGGTAATTCTTACATTTGGTTTATTCATAAATTTTGTTGAAATAGTCACCAGTATTTCTATATTCCGTGGAGGGTGGATCATGTTTCTGATTATGTTGGTAATATTGCCAACATAATAATATAAAAAAACATTTGATCTAAAAAGTAGTAAATAAAAAATAATTAAAAAAACTTTTTAAAAAAACACGCTTTTATTAAAAAGGACTAAAAACCGATCTAAAAACTTGAAAATAAAAATAAAGTCACGCTTTTAGAAAATTTGGGTACATATCAAGAAAAATTTCTGATGACAAAAAGAAATGTAACTCAAAAATTTGTCTATAAAATTTAGCAAATTAGTCCAAGAACTCAATGACTATAAAAGCGTGGGGTGTAAATGTTAAGACCATTAAATGAACTAATGTAATTTTACACCCCACGCTTTTATAGTCATTGAGTTCTTGGACTAATTTGCTAAATTTTATAGACAAATTTTTGAGTTACATTTCTTTTTGTCATCAGAAATTTTTCTTGATATGTACCCAAATTTTCTAAAAGCGTGACTTTATTTTTATTTTCAAGTTTTTAGATCGGTTTTTAGTCTTTTTAATAAAAGCGTGTTTTTTTAAAAAGTTTTTTTTTAATTTTTTTTTTTACTACTTTTTAGATCAAATGTTTTTTAGTCTTTATAACAAACAAAAAGTTTTTTCAAACGTTTTTTAGACTTTGCGTAAAAAGCGTGTTTTTAAAAAGTTTTTTTTAATTTTTTTTTATTTACTACTTTTTAGTCTCGTGATTATTATAACAAACATAAAGAAATGTACATAATTGTTCAGAAAATGTAGTATTAGAATTAAACATATGCATTATATCAAATTCTATCTGTTTGCTTCATTGAACCAATTCTCATATTAAAAAGTTTTTAATTTATTACAACATAATTATGTATTTTTATGATTCGAAAATGATTGAATATTGTATTGTCATCTAGAATACACATGTAAAAAAAATTTGAGCTCGATTGGAGCAGTAGAAGTGGTCGAAAAATCGATTACAAGATTTGATCATGACAACAAACAAACAAACAAACGGACAGAGTAAGTCAATAAAAAGCGTGTAATAATAATATAAATAGATAGATAATACCAAACGATTAGAACAATATTAAGCCACCGAGGAAGCCTTCTCGCATAGTCCTTCACAACCAATCCTGACCGAATAGCGGAAGGTATACGCAAAACTTGTGTCTACCATGTACAATTCTTGACTCCCTACAAATATTATTTCTAAGTCCTTGTCCCTTGTCCCTATTCACAAACGCTCGAAGGTCGCATACGATATTTTAGATTTTCAACGAATGTTTTCAAACTAAATCCCCTAGTATTGTAACCTCGTGCATACAGTACCCGCCCAATTGCCTGCTACGGAGTTCGACTGGTTAGCCATGACCTTGCCGGGTAAATAGTTCACTCTTTTTGACGTGACTGATTTGATTTTGTCGAAAGACTATCGGTACTCAATCACTGTTCCTAACAATAAACTTATTTACAATTGAATATTTCATCATCTCATCTCACTTAAGTATGATGACTGATATTGATTATATTCTGAAGAAGATCTTACTTATTAATGACGAGATGAGACAATGTTACTTTCACGACACCTTAACACTTTAACACTCCACACTTTTTTATTCAAATATAAAATTTGCTCTCATCTAAAATGGTTACCTATTCGCCAGCGCAGAGACTTACATGTTTTATCCCTACTTTACAGTATTTTGTACCTTCCAACATCTCCATCCTACCTTAAATCTTTGTTCTCTTTTCGATCCCATTCGTCATGTCGTGCTTTGCGTTCTAATTTTAATCTGACTCTTCATATACCGCCCCGAAGTACCGATTTCTTTTCATACTCTTTGACGGCTTATGCCGTCCGGTCATGGAACTCTCTCCTTGAGAGTATTGGGAGAGCGCGAACGCTGGAACCTTTAAGGTCCTTTAAGAATCAATTTCGTGTTCACTTCCTGTCAAAGATTCCTTAATTTCAACTAATTATAGCCTATTGTCCTCTCCAATTACTGCACCCATCCTCTATTTAAATCTCCTTTTACTACTTCCCTGGTCCAAAGTTGCCTGGAAGAGATTGCTGTGTACCAATATTGCCGAAGACATTTGTTATTTGTTGTTTTCTTTTTTTGTCAATGTTTTTGTTTTTGGTGTACAATAAAGAGTTATGTTAATTCCTACAAAATCCACCCCTCGAGATACAACAAGTTTTTTTTGCAACAAGTGCTTGTTGCCATGACATATGGCACCGAAATTAGACCATTTACAAAGGGTTTTAGGACGCTCAAAATCGTCATGGTAATGGAGGGTTGTGCTCGAAGTTTCTCTGTATAATCGAGTCAGAAATTGTGAAATCCGCAGAAGAACCCGGTCACCAGAATCTCAACAACTCGCAGCTCACCGTCAGCTCGCCACTCTCCTGAGGGAGACTGACATCACTGATGAGGCATATATGACAGTTAAGAGGCATTAAATGCCGCACCAGCGGGCGATCAAATCAAAATCAAAATCAAAATCAAAATAATATTTATTCAACATAGACCTTTACAGGCACTTATACCACCACCACCCGCGCCCACCACCGCGGGATGGGGTCGTCCATTCCCTACGCACTCATTAGTATTATTATTATACCTATTACCATGAATAATAATAATTATTATTATTCATGGTAATAGCAGCAAGACAAGGAACGGTGATTAGGACTGCAGACAGGAATCTCAGGACAATACGTGCCGTATCCAGAATCACCGCTGGCTCGCATCCGTCAAGCGAAAGCCTCTTAAGATGTTGATCGAGACTCTTCACTAATAAGCCATTCGCAGATACAACTATCGGAACAATCATCGTCGAATCAACATCCCACATGGCGGTTATCTCGTGTGCAGCATTCAAGGTACTTACTGACTTTGTCCTTCTCAGCTTTAAGCAAGGACCTCGTAATGAGGTAATGTCGTAATGGTGATATCAATGAGCATTGCACGGCTTTGGGATCGGTTTATTGCACACAATAGTCCTGTCCGTAATGATAGAGCGATCCCAATAGAATAGAACAACGCACAGCCATTGTCAAGAACTGATGCTGGTGTGTACTTATAGTACGGAATTTGTATTACTTAATTCGTATATTATTGTTAGTATATTTAAATAATAATATTAAATTAAATTTATGTACTATATAGATATCTATACTTCTATATCTATACTAATATTATAAAAAAGTAAAGTTTGTGTGTTTGTATATTTGTTAAATTGTAAGGGGTAATCTCAGGATCTACTGAACCGATTTTAAAAAATTCTTTCAGCAATAGAAGGCCACGTTATTGCTGAGTGTCATAGGTTATATAAAAAACCGAAAAATAAAAAGGTTTTTACGTGGTAGTCCGTTTTGCAAAGTGAATCGGAGAAAAAAACAGGCAGCGGACGGCGCGCGATGGCTTCGGGATTAATTCGGATCGCGTTCGTGCTCGCTTCGGGGATTATTAATATTATGCCCAATGAAAGTGGGCACGGGTCAGCTAGTATAAAATAAAGATAAATACTACAAAAAACTTAAACCTAGTATGCCGCCGGGAGCGAGGCAAAGCCCAAGCAAACCGGTGTTTAGGGCTGCAGACAGAGAAATCTCCGGACAGTACGTGCCGTGTCGAGAATCACTGCTTTCCATAACTGACCCTTGATCTACCCGTCAAGCGTGAGCTTTTTAAGATGTTGATCGAGACTCATTGTTATTATTAAATTAAATTACTATTATTTACTATTAATTTTAATATATGTACATTGTTTTTATATTCCCAACAAAACACAACATTTAAGCTCTGCAGTTCGAGCATTTGAGATCCTCTACTGAAACGTGGAAACCCAATATTCAATTCAACCTCAATTTAAGCTAATTACTTGAAAAAATTAAATTATTGGAACCGAAAGTAAAAAACGAAAGCAATTAAAAATTCACCGTCAGAACATTACGTCATAATTTGCTCCGACATTGTCAAAAGATCTCCAATGAAAACAGTGTTTCGGTTTTCTAATGGTTAAGCATTGACAAAAGGTGCTTTTACAAAATGTCATTCATCTAACAAGCTTCGAGTGGCTGATGAAACATTAATTAATAGTCGAGTTTGTTTTACAAACGACTTAATTAGCGCTGTGTCGATGAGAAACAAATTGAGTTTTAATCCACTTTGATCATGTGATATCTCTCGGGAGCAGCAATAATCTGGGTGCCCTTCTCTTCATGTTATAATTAATTTTATATTTTTTTTATAAATTTGTATTGACATACAAGCAGACTACCCACATAATCGGCACAGTACAGATAAGATCAGTATATTAATGTTATATCAACGGACGAAAGCGAGTGATACTACGTACTAAAGGCGCAGGTATTCGCGTTTGAGTCACACTGACGAACGAACAAAATCAGTGCAGTTAATCGTGCAATTTTATAGATAGTTTATTTACAATTTATGATATCTTTGGATTTAATTTATATGATATACTAGCTGCTGTCCGCGACTTCGTCTGCGCAAGATTAGTATTTCGAGTAGCATAGGGGGCGTTCAAGGTCAACGATGCGTTATAGGGACAGGAGCGGGTCTTTCTTACAACACCGTATGTAACATTGTTTCTTTTTTATAACAAATTAGCAACCGTTTTCGTTTACATTTTACGGGGAATCCCTCGATTGTATTAGTCTGGTCGTCATTTTTAATTTTTTCACGGAATTTGTTTAACGTTACGGTGCGTTCCAAGGGGGGGGGGGGGGTCAAACATCTTCAACAATTGCGTTACGTAATACTTGAACGCTCCCTTATATTAGCATGGCGTATATATTTATAAATTATAGCCTATGTGTTATTATATGATATATTTATGTAAAGCTATATTATAGTAGTTTCATTTATAAATAAAGATAAAACTCCTTGTCTTAGTATTTCATAAATTGTGTGTCTGTGTGTTTGTGGACCAAATAAAAATTCTATATATCTAATAAATACCATGTCAAAAGTGAAATACATTGAACTATGCGTTCGCCTAACGCCGTCGTGTAATATAAAACTGAGCACCATTTAATAACTTCAAAATCAGTGATTTCAAAACTTATATTTTTCATCATAAATTCGAATCAAACTCCGTCCGATTTAATACCGTACCCGTATTTTATGACATCTCAATGGTATTTCTATTGTGATCTCCCGTAGGAATCCAATATCGTTCCCGTCATTTTGTACTGCTCCCAAAGCTCATTTATGGCATATATAGAAATCAATTCCTTTGATTCGCATTTCCGCCATTGTTAATTCTGTCTCCTTGTATGCGTACGCGTGGATATTAAAAAGGCATTGAAAAAGGAAAAAACGACTATTTTGTTTCTGACAGTTTTGTTGGCAGCCATATTTTTACCTACTATCTTTTTCACGTGCTACCAATGCATCAATATATCGTGTCACTCACCAGATTTTAAATATTGCACATAAAAATTATCTTTCGAATCCACTTTACCATCTGCTTTATGGTATACCATATTCTGTTGATTTAATAGATTCGGGAATAAATGTATTAACTAAGTTATATTGTTGAATCTGTTATATATAAAAGTGCAGGTCGCGCCTCTTGGCATGACCCGTCAACACCGCCTTCAGCGGGGACATCCCACGACACCAGTCCATATTGGCAGAGGACACGCAGACCGCGACATGTCTTAAGCGACCCCCCTAATCAATTAACGCAGGACCTTCTAGACCTGCAAGCGGCGGCATCTGAGCCGTCGCCTCCCTTGTCTCCCCTTATTCGGCAGCCTTCTGCTTCGCCACGAGTAGGTTCCCAGTAAATACAGGCCGGTCCCACTTTGGGGAACCGCGCCTCTTCTAGTGCTTATGCCCTCTCCATGGGGCAGCGCTAACCGTACCTCTCCTGAGGTGCGGCCCCCTTCCACCCCCCCACTGGCTTATAGCCAGTAGGGTCATTAGGACCAAAGGCTCAGGCTGAGTTTAGTCGGTAGGTCTGTTGGGTCGAGCCGCCTCAATTCACCAGGAGTCCGACATAATCAACGCATCCCTGCTTGCCTGTTGCGTTGGATCCATGAGGATTCTCAGCCTCCTCTCCTGAGGAAAACAAAAAACTCTTGGCATGCCAACCTTAACAACGTCACCCGACCAGAACAGACCCCATGGAATGACCTTCATACTATAAAAGATGGGTCGACCATTAGTTTGGGAAGCGACATGTGAAGATACTGACGCAGTTCCATCTTTATAGCACCGCTATTAAGACTAACTCTACTGCAATTTCTGTCAAACTCTTTAAACGGTGCAAATATGCAAGCTTAATAAATAGATGCATATTTAAGCCTTTTGTGGTCGAGAATCTGGGACCCCGTTGGGAAAGTGCCCATAGTCTTTAAAGAATGCAACCACAGGCTAATCGAATCGACACGTGATCGGAGAACTGGATCTGACATGGACGTGATAACGCTGCCAGCCCTCTGGGCGCGTTGTTGATTGGCGGCGATTTAGGTCTAATTTTTATATATTTTAAGATAATTTATATTTAATTGAGTGGTTTCTGAGGTCCCGGGTTCGAATTCCGGTGGGGGCAGATGTTTGTGTGATGAATGCATTTGTACCTTAGTCATGGTTGTTAATATATATTTATATATGTATGTCTATCCGTTACCCCAGATCCCATAACACAAGGCTTCGGAGCTTACTTTGGGCTAAGTTAATTGGTGTAAGTGTAAGAAATAAAAAAAAAGTATTATTAACTTTAATTTTAAGGTTTTTTAATCTTTACTATTAAATTAATAAAATTTATAGTTTAGTGTAAGTAATGTAATACATGAATGTAAGCGTAGAAATATATAATTTAGAGATGATAGTCATATATGATATATTGGGGTCTAAATTTAAGAAAGAGAATAAATTGTGAGTGATCAAATTAAGATATCGTTCTTAATTTGATCACTCACAACAACCGAGAAAATATTTGTATTATTTATATTGCTTAAGCAATAATTGCCCGGCTGAAACATTGTTAGTTTGCTTAACTTGGATAGTTAAGTAACAGAATAACAAGATGGCCTCCGACCTCGGCATTAAAACCGGGAACGATGGAACTTAAGGCAGGAAGCAGCTAACTACCATTACAAACTTCTCCCGTCAACTTTCGACGTAAACGCCGGCGTTATTTCCGCGCCGGACGTGATACAAAATACTGGGGTAGACAAATTATCGGGGTTATTTATTTTGTTAGCTAGAAACTTTTGGTGCTTAGAAACATAAACGCACCAAACATAAACATCAACTTATAGAACAAAACAGAACCCTGCTATATTTTCTGACATGGGCAACAACGTTAGTAATAGAAAGAAACGTAGGTAATAGAAATAGTTCATACCTATTTTTGTAGTTTGCATGGTCAGGATACTTCAAGACAGTGGTGTTGTCGTTGTATTGTTAAAAATATTTATCATGCTATATACAGGGCCTATCTGGGTGACCGGCCAAAACTGGGGAAAATTTACCACCCATCGTCAAATTTGGGACATGAGACAGCAGAGCGGCCGCCTACCTAGGATCGGCCCTGTCTATATATTATATATACATACGTGTTCCGGTAAAAAAAATGAGCACAACACCACTGCTTCAAAATGATTTTTATGTTATACGACCATCGACCATCCACCGACCGGAGCAGACTTTGCAACTCTTGACAAAGGCGGACATTGATAGCCAATTACTAGAGGTGTGTTAATCTGCTTAAGTTATATAATGTAGCATAACGTTATGCTACATTTAAATATTATGTTAATTTTTCTGCTATAATTATAACACTTACTTTATACTATATTTGCTATTTAATTTTAATACTTATCTAAATTGTATATTTACAACATTAAACTGGTCAATTTACGAACGAAATGCACAATCCCGAGCGCATGAAACTCCGAACGTCAATCCTCGCGATCGAATCTCGCACATTACTGTGGTTAAATTAAAATAGAGCAGAAAAATAACATCTTCATTTAAATTGAATGTTATAAGATATAACCTGATTTGCTTATTATAATCTAGTCATTATTGACAACTCAATAAAGTCTCTCCAAATAAAGTTTTGGACACACGTAATTAATGGAAATAGAGTTCAATTTTGAATGGCCGTTGTAGCGCCATCTTGCCAGTCCATGCTGGATTTGGTGTGATTTGGCAGTTCTTCTCAATTACACTAGATATCGCTAAGTCAAGCATTTGGTTTCATTTATTACTAGATATTTAATAGTAGCAGTAAAAGTTATAATTTTATATTAGGTGTTATCATTCAATTTTTATAACGTTATAATTTATTAGTTATATGTTATAACGAACACCTTGACCCATTACGTACTAGTTTTGATAGACAGGTAGGTAGGTAACAAACGAAAAACCATTACCAAGAGTGTTTTGTCTTTATGTCAGCCTATACGTTTCAAGTTGCAACATAGTTGTTGAATTACCCCTATCCTGTCTAGCAATATTATTTCATTACCTCTAAAGAATAAGGATGTTTTTTCTGTACCTCGTGCCAAAACGGGATGGCAGCGACATCTCAATACATCCTATTACGCGAGCTTTGACCTAAGTTGTCTGCAAGGATCTAGGATACTTGTGTAAAACTTACAGACAACATTGTCACAATCTCAATTAAAAATATGGTCTTCAACATCTTCAGAGTATCTTAAATTGTTTCTTTTGATACTAAATTTAGACACCGTTGTCCGTTTAATGAAGAATTTGATTAATATTCTATCAAGTAAAAATCTGAAAAAGGCTTTACTATATATTTAAATTTAATTATTGTACCTGTTTAAAATTAAGCTGTTAATTTCCCAAATAAATAAATTCATTCCATATTCCAATAAATCATTGTTCAATAAAGTTAAATAAAGTTATTCCTGGTTTAACCATGATGTCACCTCTATGGTAATTACGATCACAAACGAAACACATAATGTAATAAACAGACGTATTAAAAAAACTAAGACCATTTAATTTCAGATCTGTGTCAATTATACTAGAAATATTATAGAAATATACACAAAGACTTTAGTAGAATTACTTATTAAACCAACATACAATTGTAAATCGATGAAAACTCATTAGTGAAAATCAGTTAAAATAGCATTGGAACGTCGAAGATTTTTCTAGAAAGAATAACTAATGTTTCAAATTTCGTTATAGGTCATTGGGGCTTGGACAGTATCACATATATTTGGGTATCCAATTCCACAAAGTTAAGCCCTTATTTTAGGTGCCGATTGCATAATTAAAAGACACTGCTAATGAGCTCCGCACGACATGTACACGGCAGCTAATAAGGCACTCTCTCACACCGCAAAGGAATTACAACATCAGCTCAAGAAACATCAGCCCAAACTCAAATTGAATGCCGTGAGAGTGCACCGTGGGTATATCTCGAATTTAATCGAGGCACGGAAACGTGTGGCAGGGAAATCGCGACGATTCAGAAATTAGAAATTGTTCTAGTCGGAAAATCTAATAAGTTTCAATATTCTTCATCAACAGCTTATACCCCCCAAGGGGCACACTTGCTCGAATTCGATGAGTCTTTCGGCCTACGGCAATTAGGTTGCGGGTTGGTCAGCTTCAGAATCAAGATTTTGAAGAAAGGTGTAAACCTCATAAAGTTGTCACTATAATCGATGAGTTAACTAAAATGCTTACGTCTACACTACAATGCAATCGGCAGATATCTGTACATTCACAAGTTACTTGACTGATGTATACAGGTTATCAAATTAAAGTTTTCGTATTTTTCATTGAAAAATCATTATATAAATGGCTTTAGATTCATATTTTTCTTCACTGGTGTATGCAAGTAAACTCATGAAGTTTAGATCCAACGCGTAAATGCCTTTTGACGTGAATACGTCTTTAAAATTGCAAATCACAAAATCGAATGATAACAAAATCGGGGGATACAGTTTAGTGTTGTAGCTACATATCTATCATCCCCATCCAAATTCCAATCACACCACTGAATAGCTAAAGGATCAAAGAATTTATTACGCCCAGTAAAGACTGTAACACATCGCGCGCGGTGGAGGGGGAGCCCCGCCAATTTGAAGGCCATTTTGCTGCGTACTATTACCCGTTACGAGACGTATTCACGTACAACAAACGGCCGTGTCCATAACACAGCCACACCCCCTTTTTAAGCGAAGTTAAGTCCATGGAGTGTACCAAGTGAGTCCAATTTCTTTCTCCACAATGACATATTAATGCAGCAACTGAACCCAGTTAACTATTGTCATTACAGTTCATAACATTTATGGACTATTTCAATTTTGGTAGTAATGAGAACAGGCTTATGTACGAGAATCCGGTTATATTCCTTCTCAGTTTAATTAATTTAAATACGCCAGGTGGCGACTTGCCGCTCACTAAATGCCCCAAAGCAGACTATTATTGGTTCGACGGGAGCAACAGCAATGGGGGTGTGAACGGCTAAGGATGCAGAGGTCTGCGATCGTCAACGTTCTTGCGCCTCCACTTTGGCGGGCCGGCTAAGGTAAGACAGAGGCAGGTCGCATACGCCCTCCTTAAGCTTATTGGGACCTTTGGTGTCTATATTATTATTATTCTTTCTCTAAACTTAAGTTTTTTAGGATAAAAATTAAACCTAATTTACTGTTAGTAGCAGGGTGTCGCCTAAATTACTGGTGATTAAGGCTGCAGAGAGAGGAATCTCCGGACTATACTTAAAGACTAAATCGAAGAAACCAGTTAATAAAAGCAACTGTAACCACTTCAATGGGTTTTCTTGATTGATTGAATGAATTTCTTATTAATACTTTGAATGTGACCAGTTGGAACCCATGGATGTCGGTGTCACTACATTCGGCTATTTAATTAAGAATCTTTAAGTTTTTTACAATATATATAAAAACTTAAACCTAGTTTGCCGCTGGTAGCGGGGTAGCGCCTAAACTACCTGTGGTTACGTTTGCTAAGAGAGAAACTTCCGGACTTAAAATTTTTAAATAGTGCCCTTTGTATCCCGTCCTTGAAACATCCGTCAAGTAAGAGCCTCTTAAGATTCGCTATTCAGACTATTCGACTACTCTCTACGACTAAATCTCTAGTCGTGAAATACAACTGCAAGAATATTCTGGTCAGACAAATCAAAGCGCGGTAAGCAAGCTATTGTCATCATCCATTACGTCCACGCTGCTGCGCTGACATAATTACAATTCACGCAACAGCGGTCGATAAGGTCCGATAAGGTCTCGACCTCAGAGATCTTATAGAAATTGACTATACACCGCGGGTCAAAGTCAAGTGTTCGGCAAACAATGGCTTCTGACTCATAATAACAATGTTTTGAGGATCTATTGTATCAATCTGATATTATATTTGGCACTTCACACCTTGAAGGCCGGAAACGACGTCCTATTACTCTAAATTTTACTTTCATATTTCAATTACGAGAAAAGAGCTTCGATGACGCTTTGGTCTCAACACTTCTAATCAAGACTGGACAATGTTTCTCTTTTTTTGTTTCAGGGGCTTTATTCTTAGATATGTATAACACCCCTATGATTTATGTCTATGTACAAAACTAATCAACAACATCATTAGGACACAATTACAAGCTCCAATGTCATATTTGCGCATATATAACTTGTTTCTAAGCTAAGTTCGAGTACATTCCATTATGATATGGTATACGTCGTCCACTTTATTACAAAGGACTCTGCAGATATCCTGTCTGGTTACAACAATACCTAACACCCGCCAGGTCGGTTTCAAATCATTCAGGAACCTATTACCTATATATAAAAACTAGACGTCGCTTGCTTGCCCGCGGGGTGCAAGCACCCCGCGGTGGGGTGGTCCATCCTGACTGTTTTTCAAAAAAGTGTGGTCTGTCGAAAATTGGTGAAAAAAAGTCTTCTTTTTGTCACAAAAATCAAATAAAATAAAAACTGTGTACGGTTGTAAATACACTAAGAAGCTCACGGTGAGTGTGGTCGCGTGAGAGCCGCGAGGTGCGCGCACCTCGCGGTGGAGTGGTCTATCCCACTTCTGTTAAAAAAATTGGCGGTCGGTCGAAAAATTGTCAAAAATTGTCTCCATTTCAGTCAAAACAAACTGAAAAAGCGTGCTGCAGTTTAAAATACACTAAGAAGCTCACGTCGATTGTGGTCGCGTGAGTGCCGCGAGGTGCACGCACCTCGCGGTGGTGTGGTCTATCCCACTGCTGTAAAAAAAAAATTGGCGGTAGGTCGAAAATTGGTGAAAAATTGTCTTCATTTAAGTCAAAACAAACTGAAAAAGCGTGTGCAGTTTTAAATACACTAAGAAGCTCACGTCGATTGTAGTCGCGTGAGTGCCGCGAGGTGCGCGCACCTCGCGGTGGTGTGGTCTAACCCACTACTGAATAAAATAATTGGCGGTCGGTCGAAAACTGGTAAAAATTGTTTCCATTTGTGTAAAAAGAAACTACAAAACCGTGTACGGTTGCAAGAACACTAAGAAGCTCACGGGGAGTCTGATCGCTTGAGTGCCGCGAGGTGCACGCACCTCGCGGTGATGTGGTCTGCCTCACTTTGAAAAAAATTGGCCGTCGGTCAATAATAAAAAGTAAAAAATTGTCTCCAGTTGTGTCGCAAAAAACTAAAAAACTCTGTGCAGATGTAAACACACTAAGAAGCTCACTGCAAGCGTGGTCGCGTGAGTGCTGCGAGGTGCGCGCACCTCGCGGTGGTGTGGTCTATCCCACTACTGATAAATAATTTGGCCGTCGGTCCAAAATTGGTGAAAATTTGTCTCCATTTAAGACAAAACATCCTGAAAAACCGCGTGCAGTTGTAAACACACTGAAAAACTAATTGCGATTGTCGCCGCGTGAGTGCCGCGAGGTGCAGGCACCTCGCGGTGACGTTGCTCATAATGCGTTTTTCAAATAAAATCTTGTACAGTTGCGAAGCGGTACAAAAGAATATCGAGGTAAGTAAAAAAAAAAAACAAAATTGTCATTTTACTATAACACACATTTGGTTCCATTCTACTCTTAAAGTCCTTTCATTTGATACCCATATAGTGAAAATCGCAAAAAAAAATTCAGTCGCCATGTTGAATCAGCGGCCATATTGAAATTTTCGAAACGTCACTTACAGCGTTGTATTTTACTCGTCAAGACCTTTCATTTGATACCCATGAAGCATGGGTTGGAAAACAAAAGCGGTCCGCCATTTTGAGAACGGCGGCCATTTAGAAATTTTTTCATTGTTTCATTTTCACATGAAACTACAAAACCGTGTACGGTTGCAAATACACTAAGAAGCTCACGGTGAGTCTGGTCGCTTGAGTCGCGAGGTGCACGCACCTCGCGGTTGTGGTCCTCGTAATTGAAAAAGTGAAAATTGGCCATCGGCCAAAAATTGGTGAAAATTTGTCTCCATTTAAGTCAAAACAAACTAAAAAGCGTGTGCAGTTTAAAATACACTAAGAAGCTCACGTCGATTTTGCCGTCGGGAGAAATTGGTGAAAATTTGTCTCCATTTAAGTCAAAACAAACTGAAAAACCGCGTGCAGTTGTAAATACAATGAAAAACTCATGGTGCCGGTGGTCGCGTGAGTGCCGCGAGGTGCACGCACCTCGCGGTGGCGTTGCTCGCAATGCGTTTTTCAAATTAAATCTTGTACAGTTGCAAAGCGGCACAAAAGCATATCGAGGTAAGTAAAAAAAAAAAAAAAAGAATTGTCATTTTACTTTACCACACATTTGGGTCCGTTCTACTCTTAAAGTGCCTTCATTTGATACCCATATAATGAAAAGCGCATAAAAATGTCAGTCGCCATGTTGGTTCGGCGCCATTTTGAGAGCGGCGGCCATTTTGACTTTTTTTCAATGTCTCTATCGTGGCTGTATTAGACACTTGAAACCCTTTTATTTGATAACCATGAAGCATGGGTTGGAAAACAAAAGCGGTCCGCCATGTTGAGAACGGCGGCCATTTTGAATTTTTTTCAATGTCTGTAACGTGGCTGTATTAGACTTGCAAAACCCTTTCATTTGATACCCATATTGTGAAAGTCTCGAAAAAATGTCAGTCGCCATGTTGGATCGGCGGCCATATTGAAATTTTCGAAACGTCACATATAGCGTCGTATTCTACTCTTTAATACCTTTCATATGATACCCATGAAGCATGGGTTGGAAAACAAAAGTGGTCCGCCATTTTGAGAGCGGCGGCCATTTTGATTTTTTTTCAATGTCTCTAACGTGGCTGTATTTGACTTGCAAAACCCTTTTATTTGATACCCATATTGTAGGGATTACAATACAAATGATACTTGGCCGTTTTGGACCGGCGGCCATATTGGTTTTTTAACGTTAGCACTAATAGGCTTCGATAGCGCTGAAAAAATCCTTTCATTCGATACCCATATCACCGTATCGGGATTGAAAACCGCGAGAATAAAGCAAAAAGAGGATATTAACCATTATAAAATGGCCTCCAGCGCCGCCGCCATCTTGAAAATGTCAAATGTCAAATTTTTCTAGTGTAGTAGACTAAACCGCTCACCGATTGGCGGTAACTGCAGGCGCGCAGCTGTCATCGGTTCGCGTCGAAAAATTCACAAATCCGCCGAAACCGAAATCTGCCACAGCGCCCAGTGTTGCCATATATCTGGCCCAAAATGGTGGTAAAAATGATCAGCGAGGCCTGGTCGACCCGGCCATGTGAAAAAAAATCGAAAAACACGCGATTTACGTTCTCCCTAAAATCGGGGAAAATACCCCAAAATCGGGGTAAATTACCCCACCGATCAATTCTCCCCACTGAGCACTACAAAAGGTCACCCAGGGTTGTCAGTCGAAAAACGCCGGCAACCGCGCGAAAACCGCGATTTAATTTTTTCCAAATTGCAACTTTTTACAAAATGGCCGCCGGCGGCGCCGCCATCTTGAAATGTCAGAGTTTCGGATTTTTCCCAATATCTGCACCGTATACGGGGTGGGATGACGTTTGTCCCGCGACTCCAGCTCACCCCGATCTGGGAGATCAATTCGGGTCAAAGTCGGTCTGCGAAAAGTTTCCAACCTCCGTGGAGGCCAGTGTTGCCAGTGTAGAAAAATAAAAATAACAGAAAGTCATAGAGGCCCCGCCGGTCTATAGGCCCATGGTATGGAAAAAATTCAAAAGTCGTTATTTCGATTTTCGCCTTTCGGGGCCCCTAGGGGAAAACCTACCAAAAACGGTAGAATTTTTCTCCCACCTGGCAACACTGCTCGCCGAGCTCCACCCCCGCCCGGAACATTTCACCCCGATCGGAGGCCGCCATCTTGGCGAAAATCCGGTCCGAAAATCGCGTCAAAATCGGCGATCCAAGATGGCCGCCGGCGCCGCCGCCATGTTGTTTTTCGCCGCGCGCCGCAAATTTCCCAAAAGTCGAGGACAGTCTTGACCACAGGAAAAAAGAAAATCCCGGAAAAAAACAAAAACCGCGCCGGTCGACGGTCGCAAACACGGGTCGGAACGGGTTTTTCAGTCCAAGATGGCGGCGGCGCCATTTTGTTTTTTCGCAGTCTGACAGCCGCACCGCATCCCAGCTATAGTAGTGAACACCCCCACCAAACGCCGTTAAAAACGGAGGCGATTTGGAAAAGTTGACATTTCGCGCAGGCCGCCATGTTGGTATGGCGAAAATCCCTTTATCCCATTCTATGAACTAAAAAATCTAGAAAATTCCACCCCAACATCAAAACACTCAAAACACCCTCTAAACACCCTAAAAACAACCCTGATCAGTCAGTGAGTCAGTGAGTGAGTGGTAATCGAGCTTTATATATATAGGAGATGTTCACCCAAATGGGTTCAGAGCACAGAAATTTACCAACCAAATTATGAATGCATGTCCGCTCCTACTGCAACATATACATAACTACGTGCATCCGAAAAAATGTTATAAACCGAATTAGCCCGTAAGTCTAGTGCAATAAGTTCGTTTAATTTTGACAAGTCATGACAAGTAACTGCGGCTGTATCACTAAGAATTGTCAATCATTATCATACACTACGCATTACATTGCTATATTTTGTATTGTAATACTCCCGATATCCACGAACACAAGAGGTAATGTATAATTGAATATGATGGAAAACGGTAACAATCATATTATTTATATAGATTTTGTATATATTTTAAGAAATATAGTATACTGGTATAATTTTCTTAGTAAAATTACAAGCAGTGGTAGAATTTCTGCAATGTGAAATGCAACAAACCGCCATGATTATACAACCACGTTTCAAAAGCAATTGAAGAGTTAACAAAACGCTCAGCGCTGGTGGTATGCGCGTCACCTGATCTAAGATAAAATTACGCATGTGACTTTAGTGTGTTATTAAATATTTACTATGGTCGAGATAAGAAACAAACAGACTTATATAAGATTGTATAACCAAATAATAATATAAATAAAAAGCAAGTTTATTTCTTACATAAACACAGCTATAACTCACTTTACGCCAACGACGTACATTATATGTTACCTGTAACAAAAAATAATCCATTAGGCAAATAAATGTAATTCACAAAATTTTCCATTACCGCAAATCAAATCACACAGGTAAAGCAACAGATAAATTATGCGATCTTATTTGAAATGGCATACGTTAAGTAATTAGCAATGTTAATTCACATGATTCTCGAAATGGTAATCCTTAAAATCTTACGAGAGTTTTGTGAGGTATATACATATTTGAATATAAATTAAATAAAATTACATTTGCCTTAATCATAATTTATATAAGTTAATATATAAGTTTTGTCTATTTCAGTTTCAATATATATGCGAATTACAAAATGGAGAGTGCTCTTGTTAGTATTCGTAACGAAAAATTTTCTCGTCATAAATTTTATAATACAAGCAAAGACATCCCGAATATACTGCCAGCTACCGAATGACATTACGTCGAAATAAAGACGATGTAAACGACATTTTTAAAAATAGTATATATTTATAGAAAATTATTAAATACTAATGGGATGTTGTGGCTTTGATTTGGAAAATCTGTGTGCAACTATTGATTTTTAATATTCGTGCCAAATTCATTTTGCTTGTACAGAAATATGACACTCGTAGTAGAACTCTGTATACGTGCCCGTTGCATAAATAGCTTTTTATAAGATCACAAATGTCGAATACCTACCTATACAGTATGTCTAAATCATTTGCGCACTTTCTTTTTGCAGTTCCATTATATTCAAAACCACCAGATTGACACCATATGTCGTACACGTTTGGTACCATCGACCATTCTGTTAGATGCCACGGCCTATTTGGTATGGTACCATCGACTTTACTATTATGTACCACTGTATCTTATCTTATCTTGCGAGCGGGGCTGCTCCCATCGGGAGCTTGCGCACTTCGACCCTTGTTGGGTCTTTTGTGCTACCCCATGTGTCGGTTGTGGTGTGCTATCTAGCTTACGTGGCCCTCGTCACTAGTCCAATCTATCGAACCCATGAGTCTGACGATGATCCTAGGCGATATGGCCTATAGTTCTTCCGGTCTTGGGTAACCAATTCCCGTTAGCCTTAGTCTCCTGCAGGCCAGAGCATCGCAATGACACAATATGTGCTCCATGCTCTCCTCTTCAACCTTGCAGGCACTGCACATTTTGGTCCTAGCGTGACCCATCCTATGTAACATGACCCTTGTACCCCAGTGGCCCGTTAAGGCACCTAGTGCCAGGCGAGTTTGAGGTCTGCTTGAGCTCAGTGCGAACTTAAGCCAGCTGTCCATGCCCATGAACAGTTTTGAATGTTTCATTCCTTTATGACTGGCCCATTCTTTCTGGTGCTTTTCTTGTGTATGGGCTCTGAGGCATGAGCCCACTATTTTGGGCGTGACTCCAACAAACGGTTCTGGTCCCACCAGAGGTGTTCCGATCCAAGTCTTGCTAGCGAGTCCGCTTTTTCGTTACCCATGAAACCTTTATGTCCTGGTATCCAAACTAGGTTTACTGTGTTTGTTTACCCAGTTCATTTAGCACGTTAATCGCGTTCATTATGAGTCTAGAGTCTACTCTATAACTCAACAATGCTTTGAGTGCTGCCTGGCTGTCGCTAAGAATATAGATATTGAGACCTTTACGTCGTTTCTCTAGATTCTCCTGGGCACAGGCAATGATGGCGTATGTCTCAGCTTGAAACACGGTTGCCAGTTTGCCCATACTTATTGATATCTCTGTATTTTTGCAGTATACTCCTGCCCCTGTACCAGACTTCATTTTAGATCCGTCCGTGTACCAGATCATGCTGTTCCTTTTTTGGGAAGTCAGCCCTTTATCCCACTCCTCTCTGGTTGGAATGTGTACTGCAAAGAGTCGCCTAAATATAAATCTGGGTGACATTCTATCGCTGGTCATAGTCAGCGACAGAGGTCCTCTTTGTTGCTCGCAAGTCGTGTGTCCTCTACATGGCCCATCGGCTCTCCACAGTCCTGTCATACTTAGTCTGCAGAGGGCCGTTGTAGCCATCCTTTGTACGTTGAGATGTAGTGGTTCTAAATCCAAGAAACGCTCTAGCGCCGCCGTGGGAGTTGTTTTAAAGGCGCCTGTTATAGCCATACAGGCCAGTCTTTGGAGCTTGCCCAGTGCCTGCTGGCATGTGGCCAGAGTCGTTCTTGGCCACCAGACAATACTGCCGTATGTAATGATCGGCAGTATCATTATTTTGTAAATCCAGTAGAGTATCTTCGGTTTGAGACCCCAAGTTTTACCAAAAGTATGGCGACACATGTTGAAGGCCCTTGTAGCTCTGTCAATAGTTAGCCGTACATGCTCCTTCCACGTCAGTTCTTTATCCATGGTAACTCCAAGATATTTCACTGTTGTGGACCATGGTATATCTTTGTCATAAAGCTTGAGACATTTCATGTCATTGAGTTTCCTTCGTCGTGTGAACGGTACCACTACTGCCTTATTCGGGTTGATGCTAAGACGTGTCTCCCTGCACCAATCTTCGACCTTTTGTAGCGCTTCCTGCATATGTACCACTGTAACTAGTTATGTATACCAATTATGTTTTTGTACATATATGTAGCATGCTTCTCCACTATCTTTCACCTATTAAACTCACTATTATAGCGAATTGCACAGCACTTTACTTACATAGATAAATTAAATTTCCTTTGATACCATTGACATTTTTAGTACCAACTACTATTTCGTTTGGTACCACCAACTATATTCATTTCAGCCAATAGACGCCCACTGTTGGACATAGGCCTCCCCCAAGGATCTCCACGCAGATCGGTCCTGCGCTGCAAGCGTCCAGCGCCTTCCCGCGATCTTCATCAAATCGTCGGTCCACCTTGTGGGAGGCCTACCAACGTTGCGGTGTCCAGCATATGCCTGCCACTCCAGGACCATTCCGCCCCAACGGCCCGCCCATTGCCACTTAAGGTTCGCAATTCTTCGGGCTATGTCGGTGACCCTGGTTCTTCTGCGGATTTCATCATTTCTGATTCGATCACGAGAGAAAAACTCGAGAATAGCCCTCTCCATTGCCCTCTGGGTGACTTTTGAGCCGACTATATTAGTTATATATATTAAACCATCCCTAATAGGTATATATGGTGATTTTTATGCTTACAAACGAAAAGAACATGTATTCATTTGATGGACAAATAGTTAAAAACCTGTGCATAATTTCATTGAAATGATGAGATAAAATTGTCTTCTTTGTTTCACAAATTCAAGACAGTGCATAATATCAAATGAAATAATTATTCTAATCGACACTAACGGTGGTATCCGATGGTATTTAGTGGAATGAGCGATACCGAGACTACAAACAGAAATATTCGTAAACCTTGAGGTTTTATAAACTTCTAGCCAAAAAGGACATTATCTAGTATAATGTCCCTTTTTGGCTAGAAGACTTTTCAGATACTTTTCATTTTCGCCGACTTTTCAGATACTTCCTATAACTTATTTCTGGATCAAACCAGCACTGGAAGGTTGCAGATGTAATGCTTATAGAAAGTACTACAGACCACACTTACAATCAGATGGGTTGTTTGCTTTCTAATATTTAGGTATAAATAAAATCAGATAATAAACGACTAGTTGTATAAAAGAAAAGTATGAAAATAAAAACTTGCAAGCAGCAAAACAAATGATATAAATTAAAAGAAAGTTGGGAATTTCTAAATCTGCATTTCGAAAATGACCTAACCTGTTTATCGAGAATCCGCTCGTTCAGAGAATAAACTCAAATCGTTTCAAGGACTAATATATAACGAACTCCATTCAATTTCACAACTTTTTCTCCATCAGAGCAATTAGCTGATTGTTTCAGTTCATCGTAAAATGGGCCAGCGTGCGCCTAAATAAATTGGCCCTTGGGATTGGAGCCAATCGCCTGGAGAGCTCAAATGTTAGACGAGAGTACACATGGTTCAGAGTACGGATGGCATTTAAACAAAATAACTTACTTACGTTTACTATTGTAAACTAAATAAGTTGTGTCGTTGGTACCCCGAACAGTGAATCATTTTCTCTAATCGATTTGTGTTATCGCCTTTCCACGTTCTTCTGCGCATTACCCCATCAAAACCGGAACTGACCTAATTATACTGATTGCAATTTTTACAAGAAACATACGAGTATTTTATCGTTATTCATCGGTATTCGAGCTTTCGCATTAAATTCTCAAACTATTCATTTGAACAACGAATGGTCTTACGGACTCGTTACTAATCAAATGTTAACGTCAATCTATAAAAATAAAATGAATTGTTGTTCGTTAGTCTGCTTAAAACTCGAGAACGGCTAGGCCGATTGAGCTGATTTTGGTTTTAAAATGTTTGTCGTAGTCCAGGGTAGGTCTAAACGGTGAGCAAATAAGGAAAAATTGCGAGTAAGATAGAGTAAGACGACAATTTCATTTCCCATATAAAAGTTGATCACTTACTTTCTGTCAAACATTTGACGGTATTGTACTCTCAGTTCCACTCGAATGAAGAACGCATTAAAACAAGACTTTTGAATCGACAACATAATATCAACTTTGCTTATAACATCATGTATTAAATTTCAAAATATAAAAATAATTAATGTGTTGACATATTCCTTACAGTGTTACTATCTCTCAAAAATATTTTATTTATTTGTTTTGTCATCTCATGTAAAAAGAACCCGTGTATCGAACGTCCATTGTTTTGTCCATATAGACCAGGTTATATAAGCCTTTAAAAATAATAAAAAGCGAAAAAAATACAGTATTATTACGAACTTTGATGTTATGTGAAAAAAGTGTAAATGCAAAAGTTTTAGATGTTTTTATTACCTACAACTTTGCCATTTGATTTTTTCAATAGGACTTTTAGTTTTTCCGGAATCGAGAAAAACCGTTTTTTTGTGAAAAAGTATTGTGTCGTGTGTTTGTGACTTACTAAATATGCCTCCAATAATTAGGCGGTACGAAGTTCACCGGGTCAGCTAGTTAATAGAATAAACGTCACTCGCACTCTGTACCAAGTAAAACACCTTTTTTATATTAGGAAAATGCGTTACGCATACCCCCGCGGCTCGGGAAAACCGCGGGGTTATGTCGGACTCTCCGCGCGTTGGGGCCGAATGCCAGCCAAGTGCGCGGCCTACCGACTAAAAACCTAACTATGCCCTCACTGACGCCTTGCCGCGAGAGCTTCGATCGTCGGCGGGTCCCCCCATCAGATGAGGGGGGGACACGCCAAGGGAGCTGCATCGCAGCGTGACAGGTCATGGGAACACGTGAGAATTCCACGACCTCGTCGCGTCGGCCTGCATTGTGCGGGCCCCTTTTGCCTCCCGCTAAAGAGGGGGGGGGGCAAGTAAAAGACCTAACCGACAATTATATATATACTCTATTGAACACAAACATTATAAAAATATTAGGAGATACAAATTTATTTGGTCCAAAGGCGGACTTATCTCTCAAGAGAGATTTCTTTCAGCCAACCCTAGATGGTTATGTGAAATTTTATTTAAAGAACAATTTGCGGGGACAGTATTTAAATATAATTGTTTTTAAAATATAAATAATAGAAAAGTCATATTTATACTACATACAAAACATACAATATTAAAATAGATTATGTAATTATAGAAGCAGTTAAAACATACATGTTTACGAATATTATAAACGCGATAGTTTGTAAGTGTGGATGGATGTTCGTTACTCATTCACGTAAAAACTACTGAATGGATTTAATGCGACCTAAAACTGAGAAAAATGTGGTTTCAAGCGGCGAAGAGGAATGACATTTATTCCCCAAAGACGATCATTCGATGCTGTGAAGACCACTTTGATCTAAGTCGGCGGATAAATTTATTGTAAACTCAGTTAATCTGCTTGTACACAAAAGAAACAGTTACCTACCTAACACTTACCCAAACTTTTCAATGTCTTTTTGTTTAGTCCCTTTCATTTCTACACTGATAACTCTGCACTTTCGACAAAAAATGTCACTACCATGTCAACATTAACTTTTGGCACAGTCCTAGTATCTGCTTTGGCAAACCCAACTTCCATTTTTATTCAAAAAACGCAATTACTTTTAGGTTTAATTGTTCACTTTTACTATAACTTATAACCTCAAATAAGTTGTCATAACACTGAGTGACGTCACTGAACGCTGATTGGTGTTTTAAATCCGTTCCGTTTCACGCATCTTTTGATGCATAATTATTGTTAAAAAAACAACGTTATCTTATATATAAAAATGAATCGCAAAATGTGTTGGTAAGCTCATAACTCAACAACGCCTGGACCAATTTGGCCAATTCTTTTTTGTTAATGTTCGTTAAAGTTCAAGGAGGGTTTTTACAATGAGGAAAATTCGAATAATTATCGGAAATGCCCTAAAAACAGCCCTTTTATTTTCCCATGCAAACGTTTTCTAACTAAAACGTACAGTCGAATTGAGCTTTATTGTTATTGTATAAAGTTCATATTGCAAGCACTCACTGTTGTCTAAGCAATGAAGGTGTGTGTGTTCCTAACATCAAAGAGTCAATTTGCGCTTTATTAACGCTACATATAGTTGAAATTCAATCATATCTATCAAAACAGTGTGCGTGCGTGCGTTGGAGCACAGAATACATCGTTGGAGGATTTAATGTCACGTTCCAAAATTGAATAGCCACAAAATGTAATAGGTCATTTAGACTTTTTTTGCGATTTGGTTGGCTATGCGACATTATCTATAAAATAATTAGGAACAAAAAACTGCCACTGTACAAATCTTTTTGACAGGACGAAGTCTGTCGGGTCCGCTAGTTTTAAATATAAACCTTGCAGTGGCCCTACTTTTTAAACGGTTTTATTTAGCTCAGCCCGGTTCATTCATTCTTGGGTCAAATTTAGTAAATCAAATTTCACCCTCTTCCTGTCAACCGATTAATCTGAAATTTTGTATACACTTTGGATTTTGGTGACAATACAATTATATTTATTCATTATCATTATAAATTCAACATGGCCGCCGCTACAAAATGGCGGACAATTTAGGTTTTATTAATCCCATCAATATGGGTATCAAATGAAAGGGCTCAACAAGCAGAATACAATATACTATAAAAAAATTAAAATCCAAGATGGCGGCCGCTACAAAATGGCGGACAACGTAGGTTTTATCAATCCCATCAATATGGGTATCAAATGAAAGTGCTCAACCAGTAGAATACAATGTACTATATAAAATTAAAATCCAAGATGGCGGCCTCTACAAAATGGCGGAAAACTTAGGTTTAATCAATCCTATCAATATGGGTATCAAATGAAAGTGCTCAACTAGTAGAATATAATGTACTATATAAAATTAAAATCCAAAATGGCGGTCTCTACAAAATGGCGGATAACTTAGGTTTTAAAAGAGAATAATGCGAAATAAAAACTAAAAACTAGAAAATAAAAATAGGTAAAAAACTTTTTAATTTAAACGGTTTTATGTTAAACATACATTGCAATGTTTAAGATAAATGTACTAAAAATGTACTAAAAACCAAAAAATAATAAAATAGATACAGTCGTGGGAATTATAAACATATGCATAGACTAGACTAAAATAAAACTGTGGGGCACATCAATTGTCTACAATCGTTGTGTTGTTTCAATGTGCCCCACGGTTTTATTTTAGTCTAGTCTATGCATATGTTTATAATTCCCACGACTGTATCTATTTTATTATTTTTTGGTTTTTAGTACATTTTTAGTACATTTATCTTAAACATTGCAATGTATGTTTAACATAAAACCGTTTAAATTAAAAAGTTTTTTACCTATTTTTATATATTTTTTTATCATTTTAATAACAAAATTTTCATAAATATTAACATTGCATGTTCCCCATTCTGACTTAACCGCCGACAACAGAACACAGAAAGATGACAAAATTTATTGGTTTTTAATATCATTTGCCTTCCTTCAAAGAGAGAGAAGAACCATAGTTATAGAATATGTTATTAGTGTCACTGTCAATCTTGTTGACATGTACATAAATTGACACTACAACCTTTTTTATAAAAAGGGTGATAAAAAAGACAGCCCTAGAAACAAATTTAGTTACGATTGTCAACGGCGAGCGATTAAAAATTTTCTAAGATCATTAGAAAATAATAACTGAAATCGCAAGCGCATCCTACCATCAAAACTGTAGGGCGCTTATGGCCACGGCTCTGCCTGAGTTTATTCGATAGATTATTCCAGTCGAGCCGTTTCGATCGGTCTGGGGTCCGACATAATCACCGTGGTCTTTGGTCACGTGGTTGTTGTGGTATCCAGAAGGATTCTCAGCTTATCCTCTCCAGAGGAAAAAAACCATTTATGAAGAAAACTGACGCTATAGTCAAAAGTATCGTTGACTGTAGATTTTTCCCCTGCCTCAATGGTATTCTGGTTTTTACGCTTATGTATGGGAGTGATGGGAATGCTGGGTGTGGTAAAAGAAGGATAAAAATTATATTGAACTTTCAAAATTATTATGTACTAGCTTTCTGCCCGCGGCTTCGCCTGCGTGGATTTCGGGATTGGGTCTATAGAGGGTTAAGGGTCATAGCTTTTGCCCACGGCTACATATGCGCAGAAGTCGGTTTATGGCGCGAAGGTTTTATCGCGCTTTCCGTGGGACTATCCGTTTTTCCGAGAAAATACCGCAAAACCTTGCTCAAGAATCACTCTATCTATTGATGAAAAACCGCATGAAAATCTGTGCAGTAGTTTTTGAGCGAAGTCTTTATTGCGCATCCCGTGGGATCTGTCGTTTTTTCCGAGATAAAAGGTAGCCTATGTTACTCGGGGATAATGAAGCTTTCCAAAGGTGAAAGAATTTTTGATATCGGTCCAGTAGTTTCGGAGCCTATTCATTACAAACAAACAAACAAATCTTTCCTCTTTATAATATTAGTATAGATTTCATCGTTTAGCTTATTGTTGTAATAATAAGTTGTAAACATAAAATTTTACAATAAAAGCGTAAAGAAACGAATAGCAAATAAAAACAGAAAATTTTAGGTTTATCCATGTTACGCTTACATTGACTTTCTTTCTGCAAGTACATACAATTAAACTACCTATTCCGAACATTAGTCATCACAAACGCGGTGACGACAATTTAAAAACTTCATCATCATAACCCATACACGTCCCCACCGTGAGACATGAGCTTTCCCCATAATAGGTCGATTAGGTCATAATAGATCACCCTGAAACAGCGCAATTCACACAAAATACATTTATTATTAACATTTACATTTTAAATTTATTGGCAGTTGTATGTTGATTGGCTCACAACGTTTTACTTAACCGTAGGAGCGTAAGTAGACTGACCAAAATGATTTATGAAGCTGGAGTGAGTGGAGACACGGGACGAGGAAGACCTAGGCGAACATATTTCGAACAAATCGAAAGTGTCCTCAAAAAAGGCCAGGTCAGAAGTACCCGCAATCGTCGAGCATGTATGAGGAATGTTATGAAAGTAGATGAAGCGAAAGAGATATGTAAGGACCGTAGCAAGTGGAAGGACGTAATCTCTGCCTACCCCCGTGGGAAAAAGGCGTGAGTGTACGTATGTATGTATGTAGGAGCGTCACATAAATATACAATTTCGAATCACGTAAAACAAATTGACATACGACAGGATCGCTCCGGGCATTCTGAATCATACGAATCGCCGTGGACGCCCTAATAAAATATTACGTTTCAATTTAACGTTAAAAAACTAATTACTGCTTTCTTGACTAACTTTCTTGATCACGACAGCGCTAGACATTTTGTTTTCATAAATTTAAAATTACTACATTACTGAAACAAAGTCGCTATCCCCGTCTGTCTGCCCCTATGTGTATGCTTAGATCTTTAAAACTACGCAACGGATTTTGATGAGGTTTTTAATAGATAGAGTGATTTTAAGGAAGGTTTATATGTATAATATAGTAGAGAAACACAAATAAATTTAGAGTTTCTAATATGATGTCGTAAATAACCACGTTTTTTTGCGCCTATATTGCACAAACGCTGGCTGAACCCTACGAGATAGACCAAAATAATGTACTACAGTATTGTCCCCTTAAAAAGTTCAACAAAAAGTCCGCGATGTTATATGACTATCTCTTAGGGATAGACCACCATAACCATTTTTTCATTGCACCCGTACGAAGCCGGGGCGGGTCGCTAGTATTCTCTAAAGTAACGCTAATGTTGTAACTTTTTTTTTTTTTTTATAGGATAGGGCAGCAAACGAGCAAACGGATCACCTGGTGGTAAGCAATAACCGTTGCCCATGGACACCCGCAACATCAGTGGAGTCACAGATGCGTTGCCGGCCTTTTAAAAGGGAATAAGAGGAATAAGGGAATAAACGGGAATAAGGAGGGTTGGGCCTCCGGTACCCTCACTCACTCGGCGAAACACAGCGCAAGCGCTATTTTACGCCGGTTTCTGTGAGGCCGTGGTATCACTCCGGTCGAGCCGGCCCAATTCGTGCCGAAGCATGACTCTCCCACGGTAAAAACAACAACAAACTTAAACAATTACTCCATTAGATAGCTAAAAGCCTATTGTCATGTGTATAATAATTCCATAACTTTATCTTTCGTTATTGTTACCTTAATAAGAAACAAGTAAAAATTACTTTTACAAATTCTCTTTACAGAATATCGAATAACTAACGACCTAATATTACAGTAATAGGTACCATTGTGTATCTGTGACTTGATATCTGCTAATACAAAGCAAGCATTAATAAAGTTATTATACGAGTATCAAAGCCGATACCGTATTGAAGTCATTAAGCTGGCTATATTATCTACTGTCAAAACAGATTTGCTTTTAGCACACAACTGCGATGTTTGAATGCCAGCCATCGAATGTTTAATTATGAATATAACTTCTAATATCGTGACAATAACTGGATGGATCTTATTGTTTTGGGGATAAGTTGAGCTATATCGTGGTCCACGGTCGATGGTGATTGTGAATGAATAATTATTGATTTCAATAATATCAATTATTTATTGAATATATACAACTAGCTTTCTGCGCGCGGCTTCGCCTGCGTGGATTTCGGGATTGGGTCTATAGTGGTCATAGCTTTTGCCCACGGCTACCTATGCGCGGAAGTCGGTTTATGGCGCGAAGGTTTTACCGCGCTTCCCGTGGACTATCCGTTTTCTGAGAAAAAAATACCACAAAACCTTGCTCAAGAATCACTATATCTATTGATGAAAAACCGCATGAAAAATCTGTGCAGTAGTTTTTGAGCGAAGCCTTTATTGCGCATCCCGTGGGATCTGACGATTTTTCCGGGATAAAAAGTAGCCTATGTTACTCGGGATAATGTATCTTTTCAAAGGTGAAGGAATTTTTGAAATCGGTCCTGTGATTTCGGAGCCTATTCATTACAAACAAACAAACAAACAAATCTTTCCTCTTTATAATATTAGTATAGATAATATTGTTTTTTTTATTTAAATATGGCAGGTGGTCGACTCGCCGCCCACTAAATGGCCCCCTCAAAAAGAAGACCAATATTGGTGCGAAGGAAGCAAAATTGGTGTGAACGGCTAAGGGTGTTTTATATATCAAAAAAAAATAAAATGTCTTATTATAAATACGGCGTCTTCTCTTATCTCATAAATTGCGAATTGTTTTATAACTATACAGTGGATTAATTTAGAGGAAAATTTGATAATCCTAAATTAAAAAAAAAATCTATTAATGGCTTATTGACAACATGAAGCAGTTTCTCACTGCTGCTTACGATATTAGTATTAAATTGAATCAGTGTCCGAAATTCTGCGGACCTTGAATAAATTTAATAATAATGGGTGCGTTTAATACGCACCCATTATTATTAAATTTATTTTATAGTTTTGTATGAGACTATGTCTTGTTTTTATCTAGTTTAGTTTTCGTCTACGTTTAAGGTTCGACTAGTTTTATTTTCTTCGTCGCCTATGTCTTGTTTTCTTCTAGTTTAGTTTTCGTCTACGTTTAAGTTTCTACTAGTTTTATTTTCCTCGTCGCCTTTGTCTTGTTTTCTTCTAGTTTAGTTTTCGTCTACGTTTAATTTTCGACTAGTTTTATTTTCTTCGTCACTTGTCTTGCTTTCTTCTAGTTTAATTATCGTATACGTTTAAATTTCTACTAGTTAAATTTTTTTCGAAATTCGTCATTGACGTCTGGTTTCCCGTTTTATTTTATCACATCTTATAAATAAAGATGCCAGAGTGACTAACTTATGGCGTCAGGGTCAACGTGTTTGGATGTTTCGAAAATCTTTACTATGCAATAGATAGCCCTAAAAGAGTCTACATTAAAGTGTTAATATTTTTTGTTAGTAAAAAGGAATAATTTATACTCTGGCACTTGTACAAACGTCAAGGCAGATGTATTTCATATTTTATTGGAGTGTGCCCGCAACGAAAGAGGCGAAGTAGAGTTACCGTTTTTTGTTATTCATAAATATTCAAGTGTCAGTTTTAAAAGTAGTAATAGTACTAGAATTATAAGATTCCCCCTTGGTTCTTCTGTAAAAAATAATGTCAATGCATGAAAATTACTTTGTAACTGGCTCTTAACCATTATGTTGGAAGGTTTAAATAGAATTTTAAAAAATGTGATTCATTTTTTTTATTGCATTATGTTAGGACGTACGAGTTCAAAGCTCTCCTATCAAAAGTTATGTAAACTTTTACACTTGAATTAGTCAGACAGATAGGTGTGAAATTTATTGCGTTATTTTTTTTTTAATATTTATATACATAAAATATTTCCTCGCGTTTTAAATGTACAACTCAGTTGTCAAATTTTCACGGCACACCTTAAAAAGTAATTTCACAAAATTGTCATTTTCAGCATACTTTAGGAAATACAGAATGTGCCATTTTATTTTGTAGTAAGAGTTTTAAGTACTTATTGATAGATATAAATATTTGAAACATTGTTGGGTCAGAGAATGAATTGTGTAGACAGCAACTCTATATATAGTATAGGCGGGCAAAAGATAGTTCAAATATATTGACGTTCGAAGTTGATTGATGAAAAATAATTTAAGCTCCAGTCTTTACCTATGAACTAGTTGTTTATTTCTATCGTATAAACATATATCGTATAAACATATATTGAATAAACATCGTATAAAAAAAAAAACAAAAATAAACATAGTAACTTTCGTATAACATTTTATAATATATGACTTATATATTTTATAATTTATTGCATTACATTTTTATGTTTAATTTTTACTGAACCAGAAAACTCTATTGTTTCAATAAAGAAAATAACCTTTTTTTTGCCGTTAGATTCAGATATTTTTCGCGTTTTGTTAGGTTTAGTTAGTTTAATGTTTATTCATATTCATGTTAAAGTTGTATTTGTTATTTGGGGCCATCCATAAATTACGTCACATGGAAAGGGGGAGGGAGGGGGTTGACGAAGTGTGACATTGTGTGACAAGGGGGTGGGAGGGGTCTTAAATTTCGTGACGTCACATTTCAAAATCTATTATAAGCTAACTGTTAAAACACAAATTTAAAATTATTACTATTAGTATGAAAAGTGCTGTAAATATTAATTTTTATTGTAAAGTATGTGTACTCTCATAAATAAATAAATGAATAGTGTCTTCTTCTATCTATCAATAGGGGTACTCCCGAAAGGTACTATTTTTATAGATAATTGATTATAGTAGGTGATTTTGAAAAATATAACATGAAAATCACGAATTACCATATACTTATATAATATAAGTAATCGTTTTTTGGTTTTGTTAATTGATTTGGTGTTTATTTATTAAAATCGAAATGAAACTGATTTCTCAAATGTGACTAGCTGTGACAAGGAGGGGGGGAGGGGCAAAAAATCACGAAATTCGTGTGACGTAATTTATGGATGACCCCTTTTTGTTTTTAAAAAAATTAATTATAAAACACGTTAGTGTTTGACAAATGGCTGACTGTGTGAAGGTTGATATGGTGAAGAAGGGAGAGAGTGTCGAAATGGCGAGTGATAAGAGGAGAGTGGAAGAGGAACACATGTTGGGCCGACCCCAAATAAAATTGGAAACAGAGCAGGAGAAAGAAGAATAAGAAATACGTTAGTATAATACACTAAAATAAACCAAAATCACAATAGTCCTGAGATCTCAGGTTTCTTACCGTCGATATATGTAACATGTAACTGAATTTAAAAGTTGTAACTCAAAAATAAAATGTAATGTAACGCTTTGCAATAAGATCAGAGGCATATTTCTGTTTCTGACCTTGCATTTTATTAAAATATACAATATGTTCAACTTATAATAACATTCATGGCATTTGAGTCAATACATTTAGCCGCTTTTATGGGTTTGCGCTGCATTGCCCCTCTCCTGTAGGGTTATTTTGAAACGTCGGAAACCCACTTTCCGTTCGGATTCGAAAACTTTCCGAAGGCGAGTTATTTTGAAATGTCGGATCGACATTAGGATTCGAAACGAATAACATTAGCTTACGGAAACTATTCCGTGAGGTTTTTGCTGTCGGAAACTTTTGTCGAATCTCGAGTTTTGGCCAAAAGAGTGTATTTTCAACGCTTTTCAGCCTTTTGTAACACATTTAGAGGTAAGTTAATAATTGCATCAGATAAAAAAAAGATTTTGATTAAGGAATGATGGAAATGTGAATGTAAAATAGAATCTAATAGGTTTGTTAATTTTGTTCATGTAAATCTTATGTAAATATTAACTGATTATTTACTGTTAAAATCACGATAGTTTTACTAGGAAGTCGTGAATAATATGGTCTTATGAAAAAAAGACACTTATGAAAACCCCAAAAAATATAGGTTATTTTATTATGCTTATAAAATATATATAATGACTAAAATATGGTGCGTGTCATTTTCTACTAAACCTACTTTCCGAACGGAATGTTTCCGTGGCCTTTCCCGACGGTGTTTTAGAATAGCATTTTTCGAGTCAGCAAGTCAGGTGATGAGACCGCTCTGGCTCCGTGACAACTTCCTGGGCACGTTTCGTGCTCCTTATGATGGATTCTCAGCCAAAAAAAAGTCTCCTGAGGAAAAAAAAGAACTAATAACGTAGCATCTTCGACGTGCATAAATGATTGTGAAATTCTTATTGTAGAATATATTTTTTTTTATATTGACTTTGTCATACACACTGAACAAACAATAGATGTTAATAAACAAGCTATTGATAACTTTACTGTTACGCTTGTAGCCAATTAACTGTGTAATGCAATGTATTTATCGCCGAATGAAACGGCGCCAATCAAATCCTGATCTACTATGAGGTTCTCACAGACAAACGCACGCGAACATCGTGAGATCACGACTCACTTAGCCTCGTGCAAAATGGTAGCTGATAACGTTAAGATCGTTATCGCAATTGTCGGCTAACAAAACGGTTTTTTAACGGGTAAGTACTCTCAGGATGGATATTGCCAATCATGGTTTTAACCAATTTGAATTTCTTAGTCTATATTTTCTAAATTTAAAGTTGTAGGCTCACAATTATAAACACTAACTAATTAATTGTTCGAAATGTGCCCCATTTTCTTGAATACACAAATTTATTCTTCGTACGATTTCACTGCTGGTAGCCTTTAAAAGTGTGTTGTGGTGAATATTATTGATAGTATTTTGTACTTCCACTCTCAATTCGTTGACATTAGCACACGATTTAATGTAAATTTGATCTTTTACATAGCCCCACAAAAAAATCTAAAGGGGTGAGATCTGGTGATCTTGCAGGCCATCTGATTGTGCCGTTTGTACCAATCCATGTATTAAAATGGTTATTAATCCAGGCAGTAGTGATTCTGCTGTTATGGGCTGGAGGATACAGGGTGAAACTTTTGCAGATTTTAGTCGGTTCGATTACCGGGTAGGGCAAGTGAATTTTCAAAAATCTTTGAATGCAGTTTTATTTCTTTTCAAAAATAAAAGAATGTTTCCTTTAAGTAAAACTTTCTATCTACAGTATTAAGAGTACTTCCCCTCCAGGTGGGCATCTAGGGATCTGTCGATTTTTCCGGGATAAAAAGTAGCCTATGTTACTCGGGGATAATGTAGTTTTCCAAAGGTGAAAGAATTTTTGAAATCGGTCCAGTAGTTTCGGAGCCTATTCATTACAAACAAACAAACAAACCTTTCCTCTTTATAATATTAGTATAGACAACTATGACTAAGGTACAAATTATCAAATCGCATTAATTAACCAGAACTCAAACCGGAATCCCAGAGATGGCGATACCTTGAAACCTATGTACTAACACTGGTATTAACACACTAGGCTACAGGAGTCGCAAGTAAAAATAAGGCTAGTGAAAGATTTGATGAAAATAAATCAAGAAATTGATATAGAAGAGGAATAATAACAGAAAATGTGAATTCAAGTTATTACAGGAATTAAATATTTAGAAACACATACATCTGCGTTGAGGAAATGACGAGCAAAATCATGCTTCTTTGTCAGATAACGGAAAGAATATTAATGCCTAGCCCAGAGCGCAATTTATCATGACTTCAGATCCATTACAATCTGATTCGTAGCGAAATAATTATTTCCGGTGCTGTACACTGTGAAATTACATTTTACAATCGGTCTAAATATGCTATCTGTGGTCCTCTGAGTAATCTTGAATTTAGGGAAATTTAAATCTTATTTTTAAGCTTATTAAAATGATAAACAGTTTCTCTAAACATGACATGAGATACTTCGCCGTCAATTATTGATTCAATATAGAAATAATGGCGGTCTACATTAGGATTTTCATGATCTGGAAAAATTGAGATTCCAGTACCTAGATCGCACTAAGTTAAGACAGAATGGACATCGAGGTGGTTCAGTGGGAATGCCATGGCTTTCCCACCGTGTGAGTCCCACACACGCCTGTTAATTAGCCATTCCCTACCAGAAATAAACACAAAACTGTCAAAGAACATCCTTAAACTAAACAGGAAACAACTCAATCAGATAACCGCGGCAATAACTGGCCACGGACCTTTTAACAAACACCTCTTCAACCTAGGTTTCACTGACAGCCCCATGTGCAGAGCATGCATGGAGGCAGAAGAAACGGCTGCACATGTGATCATGGAGTGTCCAGGTGTGGTGGACTACCGGGTAAGACATCTCGGACAGCCGAGCTCACTGCCGTAGGTTTTCGGTAAGTTAAAAAACCTATTGAAAATTCTGGGCGAGCTGAGCTGGCGAGAATAGCAACATTATTCCCACACACGCAAAATAGGCGCTTAGACGTCGAGTTGCGGAAACCAGCCCGTTTTACCTTATAATTAGCCATTGACAAGTACAGTGCGTAAAAGCATTCCACCTCGTTAAAAACATTTTTATCCTATGTTGTGCGTGCAATCACAAACATAGAATCTCACATGTACATACAAAGGAGCGTAATGATTTTTTGTAGGTCATATAAAATATGTTCCGTGCGGAAATCAAACCGCGCGTAGAAGCCGACTCAACCGCTACGTTAAACTTATCGTCAAATTTAATATACAGATGTTAAATTGAAAATTCGTAGGACCCGGGATATATCCTTTTTTATCTTTTTTTAATTGCCTTACGTGGCAAACGAGTGAGCGGCACGCCTGATGTTAAGCGTTAACCGCAGCTCATGGACTTAGCAATCCCAGGGGTGGACACAGCTAAGTCGCTGCCTACCGAGATAAGATTACTCTCTTTAAGCCTCGTTTGAACAGGGACATGTCATAGCGCAGGGGAAACACCGCAACAGGAAGATCATTCCACAGCTTACATGTCCGTGGTAGAAATCATCGCTGGAAACGCACCGTACTAGACGGGAACGGATCCAGGTAGAAAGGGTGAAGTCTATTGCGGCGTCGAGTGGTACGGTGATAGAATGGTGCCGCTGGTACCAAATCAATCAGTTCCTCGATGCACTCCCCGTTGAAGAGCCGATAGAGCAGGCAAAGGGCTCCAATGTCCCTCCGCTGCTCCAGTGACTCCAATTTATCCGTCAGATTGAGATCATCAATGATTCGCACTGCCCGTCTCTGAAGGGAGTCAAGTGGGTCGAGCTGATATTTGGGAGCGCCTGCCCAGAGATGCGAGCAGTACTCCACATCTGGTGGAACCCGCGCTTTGTAAAGTACAAGCCGCTGACCAGGCGTGAAGTAACGCTTAGCACTGTTCAAAACACCCAACTTTTTGCTCGCCAGTTTGGCTTTGTCCACCAAGTAGCTGCCGAATTGGACTTTGCTGCTAATGTCGACGCCGAGGCTCCCAATACTTTTAGAAATACGAAGGGGTACACCTTGGAACTGAAGCGCCATGACAAAGGGTGAACATTAGCTACCTTCCAAGAAGATGGAACCCTATTAAACTCATAGGAAAGACGGTAGAGCGAGTTAACACAGATGTCAACTCAGGGGCGCACGTCTTTAGCACCACTGCGGGGATGCCATCCGGCCCACTCAACTTATGGGCGTCTAAGAGGTTGAGTTCACGCCTGACCGTACGTTGCGTAATGCGGATTTCAGGCATCAAACTCTCACACCGCGGGATGATAGGCGGTGTGGCTCCATTGTCGTCCAAGGTCGAGTTCGAAGCAAAGAGATCGGCCAGGACATTAGCCTTATCTTTAGCACTGTGGACCAGGCTGTCATCGGATTTCCGCAGTGGTGGGAGACCGATCTGGCAGAAGTTGCCTTGTGCAGCCTTGGCGAGCGACCAGAAGGCGCGACTCCCAGAAGGATGCCCCTTAAGACGCTCGCCAATTCTGGCAATGGTTCCGCCTTGGCCACGGCAATCCTTTTTGCTGAACCTGGAACCTGGAAGCAGCATTGAACTTCCGCTTCTCCGCCTTCACATCCGGGTCCCGACACTTTTTGGCATTATTCCAGGCCATGTATGCCAACTGCTTACGGTGTGCAGCCTCCCTACTGGCGTTGTTATACCAGGGGCGACTGCGACCGTCAACAGGTATTTTGGCGTTAGGAATGAATAGATCCATTTCCAGTAGTACCGTTTCACCCAGAGGAGAAACAGAGCCGCCTGCAAGGGTAGGATGCGTAGAACTCCCGCAACCCATCCCAATCTGCTGATTTGAATTGCCAGACTCTGCGGGAACCAAACGCCTTTGAGCGATTTGGTCGCGCAACGGGGGCAGTTGAGCAGATAAGGTAGTAGTCAGAAGACCCAAGAGGGGCGTCCACCACCACACTATATCCGCATGAGCTTGTAGTCAGCAGAATATCCAAGAAGGAAGGTTCATGGTTCTCGATATCTGGGATACGTGTGGGTTGTATCACTAGTTGCGAGAGTCCATAAGCCGTAGCCATATTGTACAGTGTGCGACCAGTGCGGAGGTCAGTGGTCCGGGATCCCAACCACTCTTTGTGATGAGCGTTAAAATCTCCAAGGACCACCACCTCCGCAGATGGACACTGCTCCAATATTTGATCAATCCCATTTTGGACGCTCTCGAATAATTGAGTTGACTCTGCATCACTGACATGGAATCTGTAGAGGCATGCGTAGAATCGGGTTAAACCCCCATGGTCTACGCGAAGCCATAAAATTGACAGATCCCGAGCTCGAGGCCCCGAAGGCGGCGACAACAGACATCGCCCCGGACAAAAACGTACACCCCGGCTTTACGTCGGAAAGAGTCCTCCAGTTCGTAGCCGGGGTATTTCAGGTACGATATATCGTCCGGAGCGCCAATCTCGTCTCCATTAAAAAGAGCAGAGCAGGCCGTGCCATCTCTAGATGGTGATGGACGGCATCGAGATTACTGTTTAGACCCCTGTCCGCCGTGCAAGTCCTGCTTCTTTTTAAAACCTTCATATTTTGAGAGAGAAAAAAGGAATATGTGTCATGCACCCAAAGTTGCACCTAAAGTGCGAGACAAAGTGCGTGCTGAACTCGGCAAGTTTTGTGAGGAGCTGATACGAAGTACGGTAGGGCCCCCGGTGCCCCCCGCCTGTGACCAACGGAATCCCCTCCGGTCTCCCAATCCGGCGCGACGACCACAAGACGGAATTTTCGCCGGTTGGCGAGACAGCCTCCCGAGTAGGCTCAGGAATAAGCTCAGGTTCGGGTCTCCTACTAACCGGTAGGTGGCCGGCGGAACCATTCCCACCCGGTCTCCTGTGCCCCGCCTCAGCCCCTCACGCCCTACAGGTCAAACACGACTTGCGTCTCGCTGGCCCCGGGCAAATCAGTTGATTCACGACACATAAGGAAGGGAAAAGGGACGAAGGAAAGGTGGGATGAAGGGATAATTGGGCCACCGGCACTCCCACTTACCGAGCGAAACACAACCATACTAAGTACAGCTGTTTTACGTCGGTGTTCTGTGAAAGGCTAAGTACTCCCCCGGTCGAGTCGGCCCACTCACGCTGAAAAACAACATAGCTCTACCACCGTATAAATCTATATGTCTACCGCCTATATATCTATATATCTACCGCCCCTTCGGTTAAGAAAAACATCGTTAGGCCACCTGCACTTGTGAAGAAATTCAAATTTATGTATTCTAATTTATGATTAGTATTACGAGTGCTTATATTAGTGTGGCGTATATGTTTATAAATTGTACTGATACCCGCGATTACGTCTACGCAGGATTAGAATTAGGAGTAGCTTACATTAGCGTGGCGTATATCTTTATAAATTGTACTGATGCCCGCGATTACATCTACACAGGATTAGAATTACGAGTAGCTTATATTAGCTTGGCGTATATCTTTATAAATTGTACTGATGCCCGCGATTACATCTACACAGGATTAGAATTACGAGTAGCTTATATTAGCTTGGCGTATATCTTTATAAATTGTAATGATGTCCGCAATTACGTCTACGCAGGATTAGAATTACGAGTAGCTTACATTAGCGTGGCGTATATCTTTATAAATTATACTGATGCCCGCAATTACGTCTACGCAGGATTAAAATTAGGAGTAGCTTACATTAGCGTGGCGTATATCTTTGTAAATTGTACTGATGCCCGCGATTACATCTACGCAGAATTAGAATTACGAGTAGCTTATATTAGCGTGGCGTATATCTTTGTAAATTGTACTGATGCCCGCGATTACATCTACGCAGAATTAGAATTACGAGTAGCTTATATTAGCGTGGCGTATATCTTTGTAAATTGTACTGATGCCCGCGATTACATCTACGCAGAATTAGAATTACGAGTAGCTTATATTAGCGTGGCGTATATATTTATAAATTGTACTGATGTCCGCGATTACGTCTACGCAGGATTAGAATTACGAGTAGCTTATATTAGCTTGGCGTATATCTTTATAAATTGTACTGATGCCCGCGATTACGTCTACGCAGGATTAGAAATACAAGTAGCTTATATTAGCGTGGCGTATATCTTTATAAATTGTAATGATGTCCGCAATTACGTCTACGCAGGATTAGAATTACGAGTAGCTTACATTAGCGTGGCGTATATCTTTATAAATTGTACTGATGCCCGCGATTACGTCTACGCAGGATTAAAATTAGGAGTAGCTTACATTAGCGTGGCGTATATCTTTGTAAATTGTACTGATGCCCGCGATTACATCTACGCAGAATTAGAATTACGAGTAGCTTATATTAGCGTGGCGTATATATTTATAAATTGTACTGATGCCCGCGATTACGTCTACGCAAGATTAGAAATACAAGTAGCTTATATTAGCGTGGCGTATATCTTTATAAATTGTAATGATGTCCGCAATTACGTCTACGCAGGATTAGAATTACGAGTAGCTTACATTAGCGTGGCGTATATCTTTATAAATTGTACTGATGCCCGCGATTACGTCTACGCAGGATTAAAATTAGGAGTAGCTTACATTAGCGTGGCGTATATCTTTGTAAATTGTACTGATGCCCGCGATTACATCTACGCAGAATTAGAATTACGAGTAGCTTATATTAGCGTGGCATATATCTATATAAATTGTACTGATGCCCGCGATTACGTCTACGCAGGATTAGAATTACGAGTAGCTTATATTAGCGTGGCGTATATCTTTATAAATTACTAGCGACCCGCCCCGGCTTCGCCCGGGTGCAATGCTTATGTAAATATACCTACTACAAAATATCCCTATACACAACGTTTACAGCTTTTTTGTCATTTGACAATACAAACATGTTTAGCTTAGAGGTTACTCTTGACAGTAAGAGATAGACATATACCATCGCGGACTTTTTTGCTGAACTTTTTAAGGTAGACAATACTGTAGTACATTATTTTGGCCTATCTCGTAGGGTTCAGCCAGCGTTTTTGCAATATAAGCGCAAAAAAACGTGCTGCTTTACGACATCACATTAGAAACCTCTAAATTTGTCGTGTTTCTCTACTATATTATGCATATATTATACATATAAACCTTCCTTAAGAATTACTCTATATATTTAAAAAAACAAACGCATCAAAATCCGTTGCGTAGTTTTAAAGATCTAAGCATACATAGGGACAGACAGACGGCAGATAGCGACTTTGTTTTATACTATGTACTAATATGTCATTCTGATGTATAAGCTATATAATTGGACAGTTTCATTAAAATCTATTCAGTAGTTTTTATGTAAAAAATATCAAACATCCATGAAAGTTACAAACTTCCGCGTTTATTATTCTAGTAAGTAAATTTTCATATAAAAACACTTTAAATTATTTCTTCTTCAAAAACAACGTATAGGGATTCCAAAGGGGTACTCGGTGGCGGATTTTGCCATTTGAACAGTGTCTATTGTGAAATATTATCAAAATTTTCGACAGCCAACATTGACCACTGATATCATCATCATCATCATGATATTATAGTTTATATATATATATATATATATATATATATATATATATATTATATATATATATATATATTCTAATCTTCTATATGATGTTATTTATATATATAATCACTGAGCTACGACCCTTTTACACTTCTACAGCACACACAGCTCTTGGTTTGTACTGGGTTTATTGTTTTAAGAAAATGTTATTTTGTTTCTTTGTGTTCCTTCATTTGTGTGTGATGAAGATGTTTTCGTAAATAAAATGTTAATCTATCTATCTACTATAACGAAGGTACATTAAGCTGCGTGGGCGACGCATATCGCCACAAAACTCACAAATATGTTGCAATCTTCGTTAAAAACTATACAAGTTTACAACTCTTTGTTCCTACACGTTTCGGAGCAAGAATCATTAATGTTGTAATAAATTTAGCCTTCACAAACTATCATAATATTCGTAGTGTTGTGATATTGTAAGATCCGATAATCAGATAGCATTGTGGTTATTGTCTTGCCAATCTGATCTAATATCTTAATCTATATAATTGAACTGTAGCAGTAATTACTAACTTAGATGTCAATCAAACTTAGCAAAGCTCCAGAGTTTAAAAGAGTAATTTTATTTATCTATTAACGTACAGAACATTAAACTGAACTGAGTGAAAATCGATAATTACTTTTAAGTTTTCGCCGTAGTCTAAATTTAACGTGTAAAATGACTTCGCTAATTGTTGTTTTTATTTCAAGCTATAGACTTTTTTTTATAGGATAGGGCAGCAAACGAGCAAACGGATCACCTGATGGTAAGCGATAACCACTGCCCATGGACACCCGCAACACCAGAGGAGTCACAGATGCGTTGACGGCCTTTTGGGAATATGCTCTTTTTACGTGAATACGTCTTTAAAATTGATTCCATAGGACGCAAATCAAAAAATCGAATGATAGCAAAATCGGGGGTACAGTTTAGTGTTGTTGCTACATATCTATCATCCCCATCCAAATTCCAATTACACCACTGGATAGCTGAAGGATCAAAGAATTTATTACGCCCAGTAAAGACTGTAACACATCGCGCGCAGTGGAGGGCGAGCCCCGCCAATTTGAAGGCCGTTTTGCTGCGTACTATTACCCGTTACGAGACGTATTCACGTACAACAAACGGCCGTGTCCATAACACAGCCACACCCCCTTTTTTTTTGAAGGTTTCGATATCGTATACTTGTAGGTTTTGATTGCCATACAAAATAATATAAAAGAATCAAATTGACTTTGACTTTGTTTTTGATATTAATTTTAATTTGACAGACAAACAAACGGTCATCACACACGATTCCACATTGACGTTTAGATCAATACAATATCTGCGAAGACTTGTGCTATGGATATCGACAAACTTTTTTTATTAGTGTCAAAAAGAACTTCCAAGTTGAATTAATTTCCAAGTTGACTTTACAAAGTAAATGGTGAAAAATGTAAATAAAATATTCGATTATGATGGATAGCACTCGATGACGAATTATTTACCGCATCGTCCTTATGACTAATCATAAGGATCAAATTCTTTCCTTCCAGATATTATCAAAATTCTTGTTTAGTTTAATAAATTAGTTTTACTTCAATGGACACGTGCAAGCAGCCATAAATCACATTGACATTTGCGTTTAGTCAATTACGTACATACGTCATCATATCAAAACACCACAGAATGTTTTTTTTTAACTGAACTTTCTACGTTCGGCATTACGTTGAAAATCGTTAAATAACTTGGATAGATTTCGATAGTTCTCTTGTCTGTACATTGTAGGCACAATAACAAATCACTTGTCATTGTCTAACTGAGAGAAATGTTTTTTAAGCGACTTGGAAAAAGAAGAGGATATTAATGCGACATCATACTTTTATTTTTTTGTTAATTCTTTATTATTTAGGAGCGGATCCTATTAGAGAGATGGTGCCATATAAACTGTATCAAAATTAATTCAGAAGTTTTTAAGAGAATCCACATAAACAAAAAACATATGAATAGAATGTCTGTATTTTTTAAATAACAAAAACTAATTTCAGAACTATACTTACGTACAAACTTAAACAAAAAAAAAATATTTTATTATATTACTTCAAAAGCAAGAGCCTTAAAAGACAATTAAAAACAAACCTTAAAAAAATACTACGTCCTTCATTAGGCGCAATGGAGCCGGCTCATCTTGCAGAGGCTAGAATTGCTTGGTCTAGGGCATGCCCGGGAGTAAATCCACCATCTTCTTTATCTTCACAGAGACAGTGGGGCGAGCCGCTCTGCTTGCGTACACAGAGCGATCTTTTAAATTCTCGTCAGACCGTGCTCGTCTCCTAGCGTGCTTCCAAGTGGAGTCCGGATACTGGCTGCAAGCGCTTCCTTGCGCCAGTGTCGGGACGCTGCTTGACAGGAGCACGATATCCCTCCCTGTCCCGCTCAGACTTGGCATCAAGACTAATCACCCCCATCGCTGTCGTTGTGGAACTCGCGTCGGTGAGTATGGTCACCATGGCCTCTCTTGCCAAAAAAGCGCTGGCAGAGTCTCCCGCCACGCCTGCATCAATGACGTCATCCGCAGAGCTCTTGTCGCAGTCAACGTGCCAGCGGTTCTTGAGCCCAGTGGTATCTCTCGTGACGACGGCAAGAGACCTGATGGGATGACGCTCATTCCATGGAAGCAGGGTCGTCCTCTTGTATGGGACGCAACTTGCTCTGATACGCTTGCTCCGTGTCATACAGGTAGTACGTCCCTTGCTGCAGGCGCGGCGGCTGCCGCTGCTGAGTGCTCTAAGCGGCGTAAATATTCGGCTCTCAATGATAGCTACATATTTGCGCCGTTTGGTGTAGAGACAATGGGTCCATGGGGTCCAAGTGCTCGGTGTCTTTTTAAGGATTTGGCGAAGAGACTCGCCGAGGTGACGGGTGATCAAAAGGCTGGCGGTTATCTCGCCATCCAACGGGGAAATACTGCCAGCCTTTTGGGCACCATCCCTGACGGCAGCACTGAAGGTGAAGTTTTTTTTATTTTGTAAATTTGTATATTTTATGTGTAGTAATTTTTAGTCGTTAAATTAAAGTAATATTTTTACCCTCATGGGGTTAAAATAACAATAAGGAATAGGAGATAAAAGTTTGAAAAGACAATTAATAAAACTTTTCATACTTGTCGATTATATTAATACTATGACTATTTAACAAAACTATTGATCAAACTAATATTATAAACGCGAAAGTTTGTATGGACGGATGTTTTTACACTTTCACGGAAAACTACTGAATGGATTTAAATGAAACTTTACAATAATATAGTGCCTACACTAGATATGAAAAAAAAAATGTCTACGGAGGGTATAAAAGCTAGTGCAAACTATTGATCCAAGCGCTATTTATCCGAGCGCTCTCGAGCTCAGAGGCTTCGTGGCGACTTCACTTCCCATTTACTTGTCGACGAATGAACACATGTTTTTCAAATTACCCTATAGCTTTCTATTAAATATTAGTTGAGTTTCTTTTGCATAAATTAATTCAGAGCCTTAGGCATCTAGTGTTTTGTAAAAAGTTACGTCATTCTCTTAATAATAGCGTGGATCTTCTTATAATAGCTTATACACCAGAATAACACATAGACTATAATTTATAAAGATATACATAATAAGTTCCTCGATATACTAATCATGCGCAGACGAAATCGCAGTACCAGCTAGTTGATTATATTTATTTGATATTTATACACTTATTTTTGGTGCTCATGCCAACCATGTACTGTTTAATCCTGGCTTTGTCAGTAAGGTGATGAACGAGGTTTAGGGCTGGTTTCACCGGTTGCGGATAAGGTCTCTGATAGCATAATTTTCTCTTATCTGTCATATTAAATGCAATTTTCGGTTTCACAGGTCTCGGATAGAGGTATCTGACATATAAAGTTGCCTTTAACTTAATGGTCACATGAATTGGCTGATAGCGTTGTTATCTGTAAGATCTGTCAAAGAGAAAAATATTTGATAGACATAGCGCGAAAAGAAAAAGGACGGGAAAAATTATGGGATCAGTTCAGAAGAATAATAAACCGAAAATTGCATTTAATATGACAGATAAGAGAAAGTTATGCTATCAGAGACCTTATCAGCAACCGGTGAAACCAGCCCTTAATAACCATGTCGGCAAATTTATCTATCATTTATTTTATCTGTCAGTTAGACGGTGAAACGAAAAAAATTTTCAGTAACCTTTATCTATCGGATAGCGTTATATGTCAGACAACTATCTAAGAAATTATCAGCAACCGGTGAAACCAGCCCTTAACGTTTTTTTTTATTTAACACAACCTTACAATTAAATTGAAAATCCCTGCGGGAAAACGAACCTTTGGTCCACTGTATTTAGATCGAATTTTCAACATGTGCTCTTCACGATTGACCCAGAAAAAAGTTTAGCAAAATTCCCTTACAAAATAGTTGTTAATGTGTCTCGCTAGGCAGTACAGATATTCTGCGTCTCCATGGAAACCTTTGAAATTCTCGTTATAGTTTAATTAGATAGTAGTAGACCTAATTTTGAATTATTCCTCTTGCTTCAAAGTCAAGGAGAACGGCGTGATCCTTCGCTTCGATTTGTATTTTAATAAGGACCAATGTTTATGAAAAGGTTAAATGATAAATCAGAAACAAATACAATATAAAACTTGGCATTTTTTAATAAAATCTTTCTACATACATACATACACTCACGCCCTTTTCCCACGGGGGTAGGCAGAGATTACGTCCTTCCACTTGCTACGGTCCTTACATATCTCTTTCGCTTCATCTACTTTCATAACATTCCTCATACATGCTCGACGATTGCGGGTACTTCTGACCTGGCCTTTCTAATTATAAGCTTATTTAAGTTATGTCAATTATTTATGATGTGCAATGATCATGTATGTTAAAAAAGATACGTCATTACTTGTTTGACAGACACTTTACGAGTTGGTCCGAAATGCGTATTTATTTTTATTAGTAATTGTTTTTTTTAAATCTTATTAAGCCTTACACCATAATGGTTAAACCGGCTAATTATTAGTAATGTTAAAATCGGAAAAAATGT